>OZ022256.1:39406360-40101125 GCA_963978905.1 Trichostrongylus colubriformis
GTATGGATACGGCTTATCGCCCCACCATCCTGTGATGACCATCCGCAATTCGCCGCCTATTTTCCCATGGTATGACTAGCCGTGGGCATTGTCTAAGTCGATGTCTGTTTGGCTGTGCCGTCTGTCCGTCTTTGCCTAATATGAGATGTAAGACTGTTATTGATCGTGCTAGTTGTAAACCAGTAAGAAGTGGTACACTCATAGAAGGATGGTGGTGGTAAATTTGACTGCTACACACTTACTGTATCCGATAGCAACCAGTTTCAGAGCGTCATCGTCCTCCTTTTGATGCCTTCTACGATGTCACCACGACCATCGAGGCTGTAATAAGTTTCCTGCATTTTCGAATTTTTACAGCGATTGTGGAATGATCAAAAGTTGAAGCATATATAACCCAACAATTGCTTATGTGTATTTGAAACGTAAACAGTGATATTTGATATGTTAATATGAGTGCTAGAAATGGTACGTTTACTGAGTCGAACGAATCAGCTCTAAACGACGTTAGTCAGAAACCCAGTGAAAGTTGCCATACAGTCCTACCACAGTTGCTTCGTCTAAATTTGTTCTATGTATTTATTTTACTGTTGATTTAATAAATAATCGATTGAACGTGATTGTTATAAGCCACATGAGGCTAACTTTTCAGTGAATGAAAGATTCTTTCCGGGACAATGGGTGTGTACCCTTACGACAGGATTTCGCACCGCGGCATGTCGCAAGCGAAGTAATGCTAAAGGCGCCATGTTGTTGAGAAGCGATTACAAGTCAACTGCGTATCGCACCCCTAGCATTACGTTGTGATCGTTCTAACAAGGAAAGGCTCCCGGGTCACCGTGGCCATTCAAGATGAGTTGTGTATCCTCCTATGCAGTTTCGAACGGGGATCTCAAATCTGCCCTCCAAATCTGCTAAACGATTCTGGAAAGGAAGTTACGGGAGCCTGAAAGTCCTGAAAGATACGGCGCAAACCGCAGGTGCTGGTCGTATATGGCTCGAGAAGTGATGCTGGCAGTGGTCGGATGGAGCAGCTGGTAGTATGACGGGCTGCAAATTGGGGCATGAGGGTTCGAATCCTTGATGCATTTGCTAGTTTTGCTTTTGCTTTGAGTGTTTTCTAAACGCTTGCAAAACGCTTTTACGCCTCATCAAAGCATCCCGTGCCCACCACTAATGAGTAATTTGTTATTGGTTCTTTCCTGCATAATTGAACATTCTGCCCATCTTTTTTACCCTATTGTTCTTCGATTGTGGGGAATTTGGCGTTGTTGCGTAAAATGACTATGATATTCGTGTTCAGGGGCCCGAATTACCCCTCTGTGCAAATTTTCAGCCAAATCGAGTTTTTGGCCCAACTTCGGAAAATTGGGGGTGCCGAGGGGATAAGTAGTAGTTTTTGAATTCTTTTCTACAAAAAATCATGCAACCTGAACAATGACAATCTAGACACAACTATTACAGATGTTCATGACAAATATGGGCGTAACAGGCGTCATATAAGGGCATTTTCCCAGCAAGGGTCAACGACTTCTCCTTCGTTGAATGGGCTGCCAACCAATAGCCCACGAATTTTTCCGAAATTCGGTCAAGTTCTCGACTTGGCTAAAAACCTCTTCCTTGGGATAATTTTATTCCCTGAACACGAAAAACACACTGGTTCTGCACGAGAGCGACTGGCTCGCGCGCTATGGGCTCCCGAACTTACCGCGTAATAGTATTATTTGTTCAGAAAACCCTCCATAACTTCACTCCCAGAATAGTTTAGCAGATTTGGAGAGCAGAATTGAGATCCCCGTTCAAAACTACATAGAAACGTACACAATTGATTTTGAATGGCCAGGCAGCGGAGTTACGGAGCGTTTCATGAATCTACAGGTCTCTTACAGGGTACGTTGGGAAGTCTATGGCGCGCGAGCTAGACGTTTTCGCGAAAAATCAGATCCGTTTTCGTTTTTATGGAACCAAACTTCCCCACTGTACAAGCTTTTAGCCAATCCGAGAACTTGACCGAATTTCGGAAAAATTCATGGGCTATTGGTTGGCAGCCCATTCAGCGAAGGAGAAGTCGTTGACCCTTGCCGGGAAGATGCCCTTATATGACGCCTGTTACGCCCATATTTGTCATGAACATCTGTAATAGTTGTGTCTAGATTGTCATTGTTCAGGTTGCATGATTTTTTTTAGAAAAGAATTCAAAAACTACTACTTATCCCCTCGGCACCCCCAATTTTCCGAAGTTGGGCCAAAAACTCGATTTGGCTGAAAATCTGCACAGAGGGGTAATTCGGGCCCCTGAACACGAATATCATAGTCATTTTACGCAACAACGCCAAATTCCCCACAATCGAAGAACAATAGGGTAAAAAAGATGGGCAGAATGTTCAATTATGCAGGAAAGAACCAATAACAAATTACTCATTAGTGGTGGGCACGGGATGCTTTGATGAAGCGTAAAAGCGTTTTGCAAGCGTTTAGAAAACACTCAAAGCAAAAGCAAAACTAGCAAATGCATCAAGGATTCGAACCCTCATGCCCCAATTTGTAGCCCGTCACACTACCACCTGCTCCATCCGACCACTGCCAGCATCACTTCTCGAGCCATATACGACCAGCACCTGCGGTTTGCGCCGTATCTTTCAGGACTTTCAGGCTCCCGTAACTTCCTTTCCAGAATCGTTTAGCAGATTTGGAGGGCAGATTTGAGATCCCCGTTCGAAACTGCATAGGAGGATACACAACTCATCTTGAATGGCCACGGTGACCCGGGAGCCTTTCCTTGTGAGTTCCATCAACCAAATGCGAAGACATTCAGTACCACCAATTGTGATAGAGCAGTTTTAACGCCTTGTGTGAGATAGACATGGAGTTACCAAGCTGTGGGTGTTGTACGTACTGTTCTTGCTCCATCTTTGGCAAAAAACCGTGCTCCTTTTGTTACAGTCACCGTTCTTGCACCTAATCATGGTTGCGTCGGGCGTGGGTGGGAGCAGTTTTGATGAGGTGCAAAACTTAAGAGACCACCGCACTGTTTACTCACTCCATCAACCAAGTGGAGAGACGAGTTCGACAAGCAATTTGATGAGAGCAGTTCCACGTTTTATATGAGGTTAATATGTTTGGCAAGCGTTGTTCCCGAGCAATCACAACGAAGCGCTATAGATCCTAACCTACCGAATTTGCGAGTCTGAATTGAATAATCCCATCTGAATCCAGTACCGCTACATGCAAAACGTTGAAATATGAAAAGCGAGCAGTGGGAAGCAAGAGGGCATGGTTCGCAGGAGTATAATATTGATTTGAGTGCTGAAAGACCGTTACGGGTGAGCTGAGAATCCTAGTAACAGACCCTGACCCCTTACTAACGCCTTCCCTTTCGCTCCTGTGCATTACCAGCCGCTAAGGCTGACGCAGACGGCGAGGGGCTGAGCTAACCAGTCACGAAGCTTTCTCTCCCTATGAATAGTTTGATTCACAATCCTTTTGGGCTATCAGTATTGACAAGGCATCATCATAGTGTGGCATGCGTAAAGAACGAAGGCATTAAGCTACTTTCTCTTGTGGTAATTTATACAAAAAAATAATTGTGTAGTTTTGGGACTGCTCGTCTGTGGATAATTGTGAGTTTTGGGACTGCTCGTCTGGGGTCTGGGGCAGGGTCAAGCCTCCGTTGAGGAATCCTCAACAGGGGGGGTCGTATTTGGTCCGCTAGGAGGGGGGGGGGGGGTCGTAATTGTCGAGGTAGGCAGTGATCAGCAGAATTTCTCAGGCTAAGGGTCTGAAGTGTAAAGGGAGAAGTGATCAAATTGACTAAATGGGTTTACCCAAAACTAGTTTAACTTAATCATCATGGAAACCTCATACATGGCGCAATTCACAACGAAACCGGCCAGTACCAATAACTCTTTTGTTGGTCCGCTGACACCGAAACCACGTACAGAGACACCTCCGGAATTCACCGATAAGTCGTGGGAAGCGATATCTATCAGCGGGTACCACCGTGGATGGACACTCCAAAAATAATGGGATGAAAGCGGAAAATTAGCTGATATAGACTTCTTCCATATCTTTCTACGATCGCAAGTACGTAATCTAGTGTTGGCGGCCACTATGCGGACCGCAGAAACGTTTGTATTCATTGAGAATGTGGATGAAATCCCCATGCATGGCGCATCCCACGGAAAAGCTGACCGACGCTTCTCGCCTTCCCACTAGGCCTCCGAGAGCGAAGGATGCATACTGGAAAAATTTCAGCAACAATGAATCGATTTTTGGGAAGATTCGTGGGAAGATCTCGCAAATTCGACGAAAAAAAGGTCCCCTCAACTAGCTTTTCTGAATTTTTCTTGCTTCGTTTCAGAGGTGTGGCATAGCTCAGGTAGTCATTCGAAAGCAAAAACCTCGCAGACTCTGCTTCACCAAAACGAACTCATGCGGTTAAGTTTGAAGGAAGTTATGGCCATTTGAAGTGAAACACTCCGAAATTCCCCTCAACTAACCCTCAACTGGAATTCCATATCGAGAACTAAGCAACCGTTAGGGAAAGCAAGCGGCCAATAGATAGGTCTAAAGAAGTTATTAGGAAAACAATTTACAGCTGCTTGAAAGATGGGCTCTAGGTAAAGTTTGAAGTGTTTTAATAATGTCGGAATTTAGTATGGGGTGATAATAAGATAACGCGCTCCAACGCGACCGCTTCGCACGTCGCCCGAAACGGGCGGTCGCCCGTCGCCTGAAACGAAACTTCAAAGGTAACAGTCTTTTTTTGTTTTTTTGATCGAGAGCCCCTTCTGGATCATTTCTAGACTTGTCCAGTTCTCGTGCCTTCATTATTACTGATTCAGTTTTTATTCAATCACAGCCCATTGATGGACATGAGTCAATGTATGTCCATAATATAATAGTTTGTAGAATGCTTTTTCGAGTATATGCATGGGAAGCTCATCTGGTGCTGTCACAATGAGGGGGGGGGAGGAGGGGGCATCCCTCTGGACATTATTTTTACCTAAGCCAGGAAGGGGGGGGGGTCGTATTGGGGGCTCCTTTTTGGGGGGGGGGGTCGTATTTTTTGAAAATTTCCCTCAACTGGACGCTTGACCCTTGTCTGGGGTGTTGGTCGATTCCTTTCAAACTTCATACGATGCTACCTCCCGGCATGTGACTTGAAGAATAGAGCTAATTCTGGCTTGTTGCGCTTGCCTCATGGCTTGCATGTGACGTATACAGGGGGTGCCAAAAAAAGTAATTTTGTCTCGTCCACTTTCACCCCACTTTAGTCGAACTACAGTAATTTCTGTTGAGGTATTCACATCCCCAGATTCAAGAGCAGACCTCACTATATCACTATACTCCGTGGCATCCTTCTGCACGAGCAGGAACGGGAGCGAGGAAATAGTGAACAAGATGTGTCACCTTAACTGGGCAAAATCCGAAATTTCTTCACCGTTCACAACCTTGCTGAGGTCCGTTCACTCTGGGTACCTAAGGGGATTCATACTGGTTGGTGTTCTTTAGGATCCCGTTTTTTTCCGGTTTCCCAGCGCCCTTCTGTATACAGGGGGTGCCAAAAAAAGTAATTCTGCCCACGGCTCACATCTCCCAATTATACAAAACAGAGAAATGAAAGTATTGGGGCAAAATATTCCCGAAATGTTCCTCCAAAAGCAGGAACAAGCTGAGACTCACTACTTTCATTTTCATAAAAATATAGAACCTTTAAGTGGCGCAGTCGGGCTTCGGAGCACCCACGAAATCAAGGTAAAACAGTGGAGCCGGGTTCCATGGTAGGACTTTTGTGGGAAGCTTCCTAAGGATTGGCCCTTCGGTTCATGGAAGTCACAGAGCCCCTGCTGCTTGGACAAGGCTGCTATGATCGGAAGTATCATTTTTATGCCCAAATCCGCCTCCGGAGGGGTTTCAGTGGTAAGTGCACGTTTTGGCTCTTGGAAACGAAGGGCGCTGAGAACCCGAAAAAAACGGGATCCTAAAGAACACCACCCAGTATGAATCCCCTTAGGTACCCAGAGTGAACGGACCTCAGCAAGGTTGTGAACGAGAGCGACAAAATCTCGGATTTTGCCCAGTTGAGGTGACACATCTTGTTCACTCTTTCCTCGCTCCTGTTCCTGCTCGTGCAGAAGGCTGTCACGGAGTATAGTGATAGAGTGAGGTCTGCTCTTGAATCTGGGGATGTGAATAACTCAACAGAATTTGCTGTAGTTCGACTAAAGTGGGGTGAAAGTGGACGAGGCAAAATTACTTTTTTTTTTGGCACCCCCTGTACATACACGTGAGTGAGGTAGAAGGGAATTAGCATTATCAGTAACAATGAAGTAACGTAACTAAATACATGACAATGTTGCCACGTCTACACAATGGTTGTGTTGACGTCTACAATCTACGAGGTAGGATACATACATCGGTAATAAAACTCGTATACATAGTATCTAGAAAAAATGTAAGGTGTAAATGTGATGTAAGTGTAGAAGTAAATATATTTAACCTTGTGTGCGAACTTATGATTTAAGTGTGTCGGAATCCCTGAAACTCTAGTATTCGGCTCATTATTTTAAGCTGCCCTAACATGAACATGGTGTATGAGCGCGCTAATCGCCTTTCAAAGAGCTTCTCTAAATACACAATTTAAGTCTAATATATCCATGATTGATCCGTATTGTAGTCATCTT
Source organism: Trichostrongylus colubriformis (assembly GCA_963978905.1). NCBI lineage: Eukaryota > Metazoa > Nematoda > Chromadorea > Rhabditida > Trichostrongylidae > Trichostrongylus > Trichostrongylus colubriformis. The sequence goes on from OZ022256.1 coordinate 39,413,044, forward strand.
GCATCCATGAAATGTGCGACGCGGATGAGTTGACATGTGTGGCAAGTGGTGACGATCGCACATTATTCTGTGGCAGTAGCACTGGATGTGTGAGGTTGGTATTATCAACGCTTGGTTGATCTCACCGTCAGGCATATAGAAGTTCAATTTCGTTTCCTTTCAGCGTTTGGACTTTGTGTCGGAAACCAGTATCGCTGAGGAGACGAAAGCTGCTGGATGGACATTCTGACGCTGTGACGTGCCTGGTGAGGGTCTCCTTCTGAATGTGAGAGAGTATGGCGCTAGACAACCGTAATGGCAAGTTGATGCCAGTCAACGTGTCTTGTTGTCGTAACAATTCCTTTTTTTACGATGAAAAATTTTTTCGAGTTTGCTGTAGTTCTCTGGTTAATCTCTCTCTGGTTCTCTGGTTGTATTTTGTCTTCGTTGATGGCGGTCTGACAATAGTTGAAGGAACCGGAATGGGTCGGAAAAAAAGGGAGGTGTGAAGGATGAGCGTTTTTGAAGCGATCTTTGGACGTTAAAAACCATAATCGGACGGAAACCGAATTCAAAAATGCGACGTTTGGTCTGTATTCGCATCTACCGCGCATCTCTTCGAACTGCAGCATCACCTTTCCGGGTTGCTCGCTGTAGGAGATGTCATTTGTAGTCTCGTATGGTGAATTCATTCACACATGATGATGTGAGATAACTGAAACAACAAACAGCAGGGATCAAGTGGAAAAATGAATGGGAGGGAGCGAAAGGGTAAGAGAAAAGGTCCTCGTGGTAAAAAATATCCTTCGAATTCACACTCGACGTCTTAGCGTGGTAGGTGCATGGTGTAGGTGTAGATGCAACCTCACGAACAGCAAGCATTATAGTAAGTCTTACTGTTGACCCAAAATTTCGACCTTCTGTTGATGACCGTGTGACACGACGTCGTGTCACGGTTGTTCACAGCTTTTTTTGGAATTCTGAGCGAATATTTATATACTACTTACCTATTATACATATGCGTTATTGCTGAATTTCCTCTTTATGAAATCAGTTCTTAGTTGCTGAATTATCATAATCATCAAATATATGAGTGCGTAACTTGTTCTGAGCGCACCTTCTGAGCTCACACTGAAACAATCAAATCACAAATAATGCTGGGATTGGACCTTTATAAAGTGAAGGAATATACTTGAGGCTGTAACCATTTGTTCTGATATTGATACACCATATGGCTTTTGTAACTTGTAACCTCAAATGTCTCCAGATGTTCGAAGATCTCAATCGGAAGTTTTGTCTAACTGACGTCGCTGTTGTCCCGAAGTTCTATACGGGATTAGACCATCGACTCATCGGCTTCCCCTTTCCGATACCTGGAGAAAGAGCCGCGAAATCAAAGAAGCGAAGCCTCATAACAGTTACCAAGTGGGACCGCTGCATTTTCTCGCTGGTGTATGGGAGGATTTCGTCGATAGTGTCAGGGGGCAGACAGTCTGATAGTCGCGAGGAGACGTCTCTCTTCGGATGCTCTCGAGCTTCGCGCCATGTGGAGCGGGAACCGCCGGTGATTACCATCTGACGTACAAGCTTGCGAAACTATGCAGAGAGGCGATAAAAGAAGATCTCAAGGAGAGAAGAGCAGCAATGCTGGCGGAAGAAGCGGAGCTGGGAGGAGCATCCATCATACTTGCCAGAGTTTTGCTAGTTGCAGGCTAAATTCGCCGGTTCCGACATCCTGGCAGTGCAGTTATTGCTTCCCGAAGGGCAATGGAGATGGTCATCAACAACTTCTACTCGTATCGCTTCGATGGCCATGTCCACCTGCCTAGGAGCAATCCGTAGGAGGATGGGTATGTCGCTCCTCCCGTTGAGCTCGCGAAATCCGACACGCGGTGCGGTGAAGAACTCTACAGCACGCGGCCCCGACAAGATCACACCGGAACTTTCGAAGAATCTACGCCAATTATCGTCAATACTCTGGCCTCACTCTTCACAGGCTACCTGTCGGAATAAGGTACCCACTTCATGGAAAACCAGCAGGGCTGTGTTGCTGTAGGAAGGGGGAGATCCACACGACCTTGGCAATTATCGTCCAATCTTCCTGCTGTCTGTAGTCTACAAGCTCTTCACTCAAATCATTTTGAATAGGATTGGCAGCGAGCGAGCAGTATCGAAGAGGGCTTATCACAATCGATCACATCCACACGGTCACTAGGCTTATCGAAGTAAGTTACGAACTAAGTTACGAACTCTGTCGACAATGGAAGATCAGCGACGCCGCCGTATTTGCCAAGGAATCAAAAGATGGGCCGGACTAATCATGCGATCACGCATTGACCGACGGACCAGAGCGGCTACCGACTGGGTCCTTCGAGACGTTCAACAAACGCGTGGACGACCGTAGGCCCGATGGTCAGACTTCTTCACTGAATCTCTATGCGAAGTTAAAGAGAGGCTACGTGTCTTTGAAGCCAGAAGGATTCACTCGAATAATGTGGCTCGCCACAGATACGAATGGAGGCATTGCTAGCGCTCGCTCGAGTCCCTCGATGAGCAACGGGACGACAGGTGATACAGGTACTCCCAGATGGGGAAGAACAATTTGTAATGTCTGTATGATGTCAAAACTCATCGACATCATCTCAGACTTCATCACAGATTTTTTTACTGGCTTCATCATGCTCGTCATTTCCATTATTATCCCCATCCTGAGTATCTGAACCATTGACACTGTCAGCTTGCTCATTTTTTGAGTCATCTGAATGCTCTTCGTCACTATTCTCTTCTTCCTGTCCATCATGTGCATCCTTAGATTGCTACCACTTCCTATTTCTTCATATTCTTCGTGATCCGTGCGTTCTTCATTGTCATCATCGCTACTTTATTCACTGTGCGCGGCGAAGCCATCAACAGGTGGCGCACACCCCACTCGCATGGTGCGAGGGACAAATCCTGCACCAACGTCCGCCCAGGCCAACCAAGCCTTTCATCCGCCCAGGCCAACCGAGCCTTCCATCCCTCCGGGATCGGCGAATTGGTACCAGACTCGTCTGGGAGGATAAACACTGACTTGTACATCGGCTGGCCACCGCAAGTCATTGTATAGTTCAGTTCACATTTCCCAGCCATCACGATCCTGAATGGAACTAGAATGTGCGGTGCATCCCAGAAAGGGATTGTTCAACGCCAAAAATCTTGTCCTTTTATCCATCAACATCTCAGATATGAATCATTACACGATTTAAACATGAAAAGTGGCAATGGAAAGCCATCTCAGAAGAGGTGTAGTTTCGAAGCCATGTCGCACCATGTCCTCAGCGTGCGAAAAAAGCGCGCGGTCCCATGCGCCAGACAAATGTAAATGGCGCGATCGTCAACGTATTAGTAGAGTTTGTCATTCACACGATTGTTATTTCAATTCAACTCTTCAGGTAGTATGTTCCGCCCATGCTTTTGTTGTATCTGCTAGCCGGGATTGCTCAGTGATCTTGTGGCATCAGTCCGAGCTGTATCTCATTCGTCAACTTCCTCCACATCCAAGCCCTGTGTCAGCTGTTGCTATAAATGACACCACGGTAAGATCAACTAGCTGGAAACTTTACGAGTGAGCTCATTCACTCGATATATTTAGGGAGATATTGCAACATCCTGCTCGACCTTATTACATTTGTGGTCAATCAATGGCGATCTGTTAGCTGTGGTCAACACATGCGATTCGAACCTTATTTTAGACCCGTCGCAGATGATCCTTAGTCTCACATTCAGTACAGTACGCTGCACTTTTGCGTGTTCGATAATTTATTGGTGGCAAAAGAAATCTTCTATTGCAGATGAACGAGTGGGACACGGACAACGTGGTCGTGTGTGGAACGAGCGACGGAGTTGTGAAGATCTATTCTTGTGTGATAGTGGAGAACGATGGATCTGTTGAGATGCCGCATATTGAACCACAGGCGTACGTTTGCGTAGTAGCGTTTTTTCTGTTCCATTACTTGATGTGTTATTAACTCTTACATGACTTCTATGCACAAACACCTAAACATACCGGTAGGGGACAATTTTGGCCCACGACACTCGCTTAGTTCAGCTATTGCTATACGACGCCTTGCCAAGACCTTAAGTGTGAATTCATAGGATATTTTCTATCATAAACGTATTTTCCATACTTTTTCGCGTCTTCATTTCCTTGTTCCGTTTGCATGATTTCTTTTGTTGTCTCATTTGTCTAACATATCGTGAAAGTAACCAATTTTCTTACTTTGTCCGCCGCCGGTGGGCAACTCGGCTGCTGAGACGTGCAGTTCAAGGTGAAGCGCGCTGGGATCGCAATAGCCCGCAAAGGCATGTTTTTTAGCTCGAGGCTCGCCATACACGTTGTCTTCTAAGCTCAAATGTTCGTACATAGAGAATAGTGTTGGTAAATACGCTTTCCTTCCTTAATTCCCCTCCCCTGCGTTTTTGAGACGTGAAACTTACTACGCTGTATCCTTGTAAGAGGCGTTAGACTTTGGTCATTGCGGTTCGGTGGAATAATATTTAGTTCGAGTTTTGTTTTTTTGTTTGAGAATTCGAGGTTAATGAGGATGGTCCTGAGAAGAGTTCTGCACGAAGTGTAAAATATGCCGATGGCTATGATTCTGTGCTTATACTCCATTCGGAGCGCCTGATAGGGCGTGGCGTACGTGCACGGGTGAGTGGCGAGAGTGACAGAGCGTGGCAAGAGTTAGAGGTTGTGGCGGAGTGAGAGAGTTCGATACACTCTCACCCAAGTCTGTAGGCCATATCAGGCGCTCCGAAATGGGCTGTAGCTGCTATTTTCATATTTGTGCACCGGATTTGAAATCTTTTCCCGTTGAATTCCACACAGTTACTGCAATTCATTTGTTGCGATAATTGCAATAATACATCGTAGGTGAAAATCGGGAATTGAACTGGAGTTTCCCAGCTTCAGTGTTGGTTACGCTGAATACTAAAACTACGTGCGGAGAATGGGGAACCAAGGGATGTAGTATGCGGTTGCTTGACTTGTGAGCCATAGAGAGTCCCTAAACGGCGCGATGATTGCCGGTCGCTCAGCTTTGCCACCGCAAGGTTCTGGTGGAAGCTGTGAAAGAATACGTAATCTGTTTCAACGAATATGCATATCAAGAGACCGAGCGACGCTCTGCATTTTGTACAACCAGATTTTTCTCCAGTGGCGTACCATCTACATTTTTGTCCAGTGTCTGTTTCAGTTAGAACTCTGTAAGTGATTGTGGTAGAGAGCAGATGCTTTCCAGCTGTTTTCAAATGCCTTGAAATACCTCGGCATGACGAGGCAAGAGAGCTTTCATTTCTCTGCACTATACATATGAGCAGTGAACGTGGCAACAGATACTTAGGGTGCGGCAAAAGCATTGACCGCTTGACAAAGTCTTACCATTTTATCTTGGAAAGAGTTGTTCGCAAACATTCATCATGTAGTCCTAGAACGGATAAGATCGCCTCGGGCTCATACGCTCGCAAAAACGGCGAGAGAGAGCGTATGTCGTCGAGCGCAGGTGAGCATTGTGCAAATTGTCCAGAATCTACGTCAAAACAGACTTCAGAGAACGGGGAAAAATGGGATAGGTAGTGCATGCTCCGTCGTCCAAGATACTGCAAAAGAAATATTGAGCGAATTGATATTCACCCTTTTTGGTGGTCATTGTTGTGAGGTGGTGAAGTCGTTGAGGCTCTGTTGAGACTACTGCTGCCGCAGTCATGACCTGGTATAGAGACTGTTTTCTGCTAGAAGCCATCCAAATTGGGTCTGAGCTGAGGTATCATCGAGAGATGTATGCATCCATTGACGACATCGCTGTTTTAATTGTGCTGGCCGGTTTTGATTCGAAGATCGCAGGTTTGGGGGATTTCGGTGCTACGTTGTATCTTCTTGCTGCTGTAGCACGAAGCCTGCACTACTCTTCGCAATGCATTTGCTGCTTTTAAAACTACTTTAACGAGGGCGGGAAAGATTTGTGCGACCATAATCTGCCACTCAGGCAACTGCTTTTCCTCACCCTCTTCGTCATTGTAACCAAGTCAAAGGCGATCCTGTCAAATTTTGGCGGCGTTATGATCTGTTAGTGTGAACTGCTTGTTGATTTCATACATATAATAGTGTAACTCATGCTGATCCCTCATTTCTTCCTAGTATGATAAAGCTTTGTCAGGCGATCACTACTTTTGCCGAACCCTGTAAAGTGAGTGAGGGGCTGTGAATGTCGCTGCCTGGTGTCGCTGCTGTCTATCCCTTGCTGATAGAATCAACTGAGCAGTAAATTATCATGTACTAAAGCCCTAACATACTAAATTTCAGGAAGCCGGGCACATCGTCATCTGCAAGCGTTCATGCGCGACTGGATCGTGTGCGCCGACGACTCAAAGTGACCGGAAGCCAGGACACAAGTGAAGCTCATAGCCCTGAGCCACCCACTACTCCAATAACAACAGGAACGCAAGTGAAAGGTAATTAGCGATTCTTCGTAATTCCAGGTACTAGCTCTATAATAAATCTTCAATGATAATATTGGATATGCTAGAGTAGAGGCTGTGTAAGGTATAATAATAATGAGCCAACCAATCCAACTCGCATAACCAGTACGTTTTTGAAGTTAAGCTTAACGATTATAGATGGAGACAAGAGCACTTGTCCACGGTATGTACGGGTTCTTATGCAGCGTGCTGCACTGACCGTCCACACAGCATTCAATAGACCGGACAACACCCATCCAGCTCCCATCACTTGCTTGACGCCGAGCAAGTACTGTCTTGATTTCTAGACCTTTGTACCACCCATATGAAGCAATCGTGATACCTTATTTCAGGGATCACAAGTCATTTTTGGTTGGTGACGGTGTTGGACGAGTATGGTGTTGGCAAGCTGGAGAAGACGGCGGCCGTGCTGATCACTGGGTTCAGGTTAGTGGGTCGAATTGTGTGAGAAATTGCAGTGGATCTATACTCCCCGTTCTATAAGTAGTAAGCAGTTTGGCATTACTCAAGTAACGGACTTCAGCAAGGTGTCTGCAAGTCAAGCACCCCGAGCTGCCAATGCTAGTCGCGTTGATATCCTGGGTGGAGTGAGGATGTGAGCGTGTGTGTAAGTGTAAAGGTACACCACGCGATAATCAGTTCAGTGGTTTTCTTTTTTGGGGCGAGTAGGTCCCTCTATAACTGCTCAGGCTGCTCTTTTGTTGTGGCCGCACGGTGACCCTCACCGTGTTATGCCTGCGTGAACCCAATCATATCACACCTAGGCGTAGACGAACGAATCTAACGTGGCGCTCATGTGGAGAAGGGAACTTGGCATAAGAGAAGAGAGGTAAATGAAATAGCCATTTCGGTGATGAAGGCAACTTCTACATCGGAAATTCGTTCCTCCAAAATCAGGTATATTTTGGTCGGATGGGCGTGGTTAGGTTGTATTCAAGCAGGCATAACAACGTAAGGGTGTACCTTGCAACCCTAACAAAGGTGCGGCCTGAGCAGTTCCCTAATGACATGCCCCCCAAGTATGTGAGCTACTAATCCGATAATCGCGTGGTGTGTCTGTGAGGAAAATCTGGGGAATACTTTGATCTGTATCCACCATCCACCCCATTACTTCATGCGAGGTAAACTGCAGTCTTTTCTATGCCAGGACTTTCTGACCGTTTTGTACTTAACCAACGTGCTCGATCCGCCAATTGAGCGCGGTGTTATGTCTAAACTGATGCGATCTTTAGATTGAAGTGGCGTAATCTGCATTCACTGGAATTTCTCGCATTCTATATATGAAGTAATATTCAATAGTTTCAGGACGTATCGAGACAGAGGTGTACGCAGTGTCAGCACAAGTTCTCAATAGCGGATCGTAAACACCATTGCAGAAATTGCGGGCAGATTTTCTGCGCCAAGTAGGTTATAAATTGGTCAAATTGTATGGCTGAACTTGAGATACTGCAGATGACCTCTGTGCTGTTGGAGAAGTAATTGTAGCATAGCGGTTGCAATCGTTTTCTGCGATATGGTCGTAGACACTCGGAACACGCCGGGCAGGCGACAATTCCCACTATCCCTACTATATATATATAGAACGCTTCGTCTGTCTGTCCATCTCCCGTCAGTCTGTCACGAAATTAGGTATTATGTAAAAAACGACCTGTGGAGTTGAGGACAGTTGTGGTATGTTAGATGGGCTCCGCCCTCGGTGGGCGGAGCGTGCACTGTTTCTGTGTTCAGACCGAAAATTGTTAATTGGGTCGTGTTTGGGAATGCCCCAAACGTGAAGAGAGATAAAGGTCAGCGATGAGTTTCCGAATGTCATGAAAATCCTAGGCATAGTGAGCGGAGCATTTGTAGTGGTGGGCGGAGCTTGGACGTGACTTAAAAAACGACCTGTGGAGATAGGGGTAAGTCTGAAATGGGTAGGGCGTGGGAGAAGAAGTAAAGAGCATATATTGACCATGTCGAGTTCCGTCCACGATGGATGGGGATGTCCTTAAGAAAAGGGCAAGTTCGATCGACCCACTGACGCACAGTGTTTCGTGCACAGTAGTGTGCGCCAGCCAACTGGTACATATATGTACACAGCGCAACCTGCAGTTCGGCTCCTATACAAATTGCGAAATATTAAGTTGTAAGGTAAGTTCTGGCCGGTTTTGCGCGTTCTTAAGAAAAATTCAAATATAAATGTGCGTCAACATGAATCAACATACATATTATGCTCCTTAAATAGACAATAGGATCCGCTTCCTGAATACATGTTTTCCTTTTAATGCCGAAAGGCTTTAGAACTACTAGGAAAATTTTGAAGTACTGCGAAAATGGCACTTTTTATATGACTTTACTACAAGAGCTCTTGTATGTAGTACTTCATAAAGATTCTGATGCGGTCCGAGAAGAATGTGTTAAAGGCACATTCCAGGATTACTGGGATATCACATATCCTGCCTTGGATGGATAGTTCGACCCAAGCTACATAGGCTGTACCATTACCGAGGCGATTGGTTTACTGCCAATTTCAAGATCTTGGCTAGTAGCTGGTCTACCTATGTCAAAGATAAGAGTAGAAGAGTGAAGGCAGACCCCTGGCTGGGGTGGGCGGGGCCGAGCTGTTGCCCTAGATTCTTTTTGCATTTTGCACGCTCCAGGAATTGACACCCACGCCTCGGTAAAGGTACAGCCTGCGTGGCTTGGGTCGAAATATCCATTGGAATGTGCTTTTAAACAAGATGGGACGGGTTTTTAGAGCTCATCCCATGCACGATTTTGCAATCTTTAGGTACAACATTCGTTGGGATTATGAATTGAAGTTCTAGGTGTAGCCGGTTCGAGTCGCATATCACTCACATGAAGATTTCACGACCTGTTCGTGTTTGCCAGAACTGTTTTCTCCGTCTACGAGCGCAAACGTAGATCAATTCAGCAGATTCTTTTACATATTGTTTATTTTTTTAGAACATCGAATTCTATTTATTGTGGCTGGAGTACGATATACTAACATGTTCATATAATATCACTAATATTTATTACTATTTACTTTTTTCGCCTCCTCGCTTACGCTTCCTATGTTGTGATCTTCATGATTGTGATGTTCCCGGATCCCCATTCATTCGATATGTACTTGTAACAGCGGAACATAATCATTTCTTGTAACGAAGGCGGTCAGAGCTCAGGCCGATAGAGCCATGCGCAAACAGTAAGCGAAGCTTCTGCAAGTTTTCGAATCGTTCCGCTCTTGTTCTGTAGCCCATTGTCCTTTTATTTATTTGACAGATTATTTGACATCAGTATTTTATTTGAGAGTAGTTCTACATGGGTTTAGATCTTGTTTGCAACACTATACTTGCAGCTACATTTGACTTGTGAATCTCAAATATATATTGCTAGTGCGCATTTTCTTATTTTGTTATTCTGCTAATTGCATCGGCGACAGACGTCAAGACGGGTGCCTGGCGTTTTGCGAGAATCTTTTGAGTTATCATCTGTTAAGAGAGTTGAAGATGGTTCATGTCGTCGATGTTCTAGTGCTCCTTTCGGGTATACGTATTCGACTTTTTTTGTATCATTGTGTTGTGATTTTCCTTAATAAACATGAATTTCATTGTCCGTTGCGTTGAGTAAGTTCTAGTGTTAGCGAGTCGGTGGGAAGACTTTCAGAGCATGATTTGTTAACTTCGATCCCATGGTCAATCCTGGCGTCAAGCAAATTTTTCGGGAGATACTACCCGCGGGTGGACGAATCCGACAAGGAAGTTCTTTCAAGTCATGGCGCGCTTTTTGAAAGTTTTGGCATCGTGTGGGGGGGGGGGATGGGTGGGTAAACGTGCATGAAACATGTAATTCATATCCATATTTGCTGAGCGGCCCTTTGAATGCCAAAAGAGGGGTCGGTGGTTCGATCTCCACCTAGGACAATATTTCGCAAAACTTGAACCTTCAGCTTCTGGGTTCGTGGGCTTTTGGATGTGAAAACTGACTGCGTAATGCCTGTCGGAGGGTCAGGCTACTCCTCGTTAACATTTTCAGCAAACCCGATCATCAGATTATTTTCTGAGCCTGCCACTGATCACAGCGCCCGAACGAGGCAAACGAAGATCTTGGTCTCTGGGACCGTCAAGTAAAAAGTGCCGATCATCCTCATTGTTCGCAGTTTGCAATATGTTATCCGATCCTCTTCTCTGATGTTTATTCAGCTGCTCCACCAACTTTCGCCCATGAGCCACGTGCTCTGCTTTTGTGAGTTCCTCTTTGTTTAGGCACACCGGTTCTGCTCAGAAGGCGAGCTCATGTATCTCATCAAGCTCAGATAGTCATTGGACCGAAGATACAGAGTAAGCATGAACGGTAGCTTCTTCACTTCGATTCCACCATGGACGTAGTCTTCTGTCTGCTCTCTTGAGTTTTTCCCACAGATGCTCAGGTTCTCTACCAGAGCAAAACCGAGAATACTACGAAAGAGGGATTGAAGCTGTGCCGGCATATGAAACAGATGCCTAACTCAAACAGTTTTCGCAATGAGAATCGTCATTCATTAATCCGGGTCATAGACGCTTCCCTGTTAAGAAGAAGTGTTCGAAAACCTCACCATTACATCTAGCGCCCTGTGCATCTCTCAATTCCATTCGCTTTCTTGATGTCAAAGTCTGGACCGTTCTGCTTTTCCTGCCGGTCTGTTACCTCCTGGATATGTACCCTAATGTCAGGATGCCGCACGATGGCGAGCGGCGTGCGACACAGTGTGTGCGAGCTATGCGCGTCGCGGTAGTTGGGTCTCAAAACGATTACAACGTAATGCTAGGAGTGCGATACGCAGTTGACTTCTAATCGCTTCGGGACCCAACAATTTAGCTCATCCGCATTGCTTCGCTTGCGACATTCCGCAGTGCGGCATCCTGACATTAAGGTACACATCCTTACCTCCTTGCTCCTCGCCTTCAGACTGCCTTCGATTCCAAGTTCTCTCGACGTCTTGTGCAAGCTGCACTTGCCTTGTCTAATCATCGTCCAGCTGCCCAATAGCTTGAGCTCTGTCGCTTTTTCTCGCCAGACGCTGCCTCCCAGCTCGAGCTCCTTCAGCGTCCTTCGCAAGGCGCGCTAGTCTGTGCTTCACCCTCCAGCTCTCTCTAAACACGAGCTCTTTTGACGTTTTCAGCCAGACGCGCTCTCCTTTGCTCACCCTCCACCTGCCTTCGATCTCGAGCCCTCTCAGCTTCCTCCGCAAAACGCGCTTGCTTGTGCTCGTCCTCCTTCAGCTCTCTTTTAACTCGAGCTCTTTCGGGATTTTCTGCTAAGCGCGCTCCTCGTTGGGAAACCATCTTCCGCCTTCGGCAAAGTCTGGCTCTTTTGGCGTCTCGTCATAGCGTGCCTTCCTCTCTTCCTCCGATTCCTGCAAATGTCGTCTTCTTCTTTGCTCTACCTCTCGCTGGGGCCATGTCTACCGATCTTCGGTACTAACACATCCCTTTCTGCCCTTTTTCTAGCCCCTCTCTCTGTCGCTGATTCGAAGATGCACCTTCTCAATCGAGTTCGAGTGGTCTTTTCTTACTAGTGATTTATGGTGAATTCGATTAGCTCCAAAATTTGTCAGGTTCAACGCCGTTGCCCTCCTTCGTACAAGTAAAAATGATTCGACCATGTTGAAACTGTAGACTAGGTTTGTAACAGAACAGTGTCAGTGTGTTTCTTCTACAGTTCTATCTTTGGCTTACGGCTCTCATCTCCATTACCTGAACTCTAAAGAATCCTGAAAACATCAAAAATGGCAACTGATAGTGCTTGGACCCGGTAGTCACATCCCACAGTGATGAGGGCACTCACCTAGATTTCTGTTGGTTCTTCTTTATCACTTTTGTTATTACCCCAAATAAAAACAATAATCTGCTCGGCTTGTCCTCGAATTTATGAGCTTATCATTCCCAGCTTTGGTACAGCTTCTCCATGAGCAGCTTTGTTAGGGTAAGGCTTTCTGTTTTAGACTTATTTTTTAGGAAAGCCTGGCTGCTGTGAGTGTTTTGCTATTAAGGGTTGCAGTTTTGACTCACCCAAGACGATATAGCTTTGAAGGTCTGGCTGTTGTGAGTGTTCGGCATTAAGGGTTGCAGTATTAGATCTCTCAAAACCTCACAGGGTCGAATCCGGTTGATTAACACGTAAAAGTAGTAATTATACCACACGCCTCATGACAAGTTATCTTTTTCCTTCTCAATCGAAGTGACCTTCCTGTTCCCTGAACGTATTGCGATGAGAGTTGTGGATCTCAATCGCCCACCATTTGCCGATGAAGCTATGAAGTAAGGTAGTAAGCAATAATTGAGTGATGCGTGGCACTGATTGCGTGAAGTTCAACGTGATCTTATTCATACCTCTGACCCTCAGCTCTGAGCGGTCCATTAAATCGACAAGGTATGATAAGGGGATAGTGAAGAAAGGTATAATAAAGAAAGGAATGGCTCGTTCCGCCTCTACCTCAGACGAACCACTGTCGTTGTCAGCCCTTAAGGCTTATCAATGAGTAGGCGGACAACCAAAAATATGTGGATAAAAGTGGTGATACAGAAAGAGAGAAAAAAGGGGTCACTTATTAACATTGATCATTATGAATAACACTAACTACATTCCTGAGTAGAGATAACAAAATTAACTAGTAGGGAAAACTAGTTTAATGAGGCAGAGAATAAAAAGGTCCACGCTGTAGAGTCCCTTAAAGGCACATTCCTCCCTCGCTTATGGGTGGAGTAACCAGACTCTCCATTGGTTGTCGGCAGTTGAGAGGGTCTCTCAACGCCCCACTGCAGGCAACAGGGGGATTAGATAGGTATCGATTTGCGGAACTTGCGTTTTTGCGTTTTTGTGGAAATGAGGAAATGGATAAGATACGTGTCGATTGCTTCGTCAGCGAACGCGGATGATAAGACAAAGCACTTTCTACACTGAAGGGACAGATTGATCTTATACATTGCTTTTTCGACAGTTTTTTCCCTTCTCGTTCACTCTTCCGTGCTCTCGATCATTCGTTTTTGAGTCTGCTGTCACACTGTAGTGTGTGTTTGGGTGGCGTGCAAGTTTTTCGAACAGCGTACCTGGAGTTCATGTCAGCAGTGTTGTGTGGAGAGTAAGAACCACGAAATGAAGATCCTTGTGAGACTAAAACGTGTAAAACGGGCTGCCACAGACTAGCCTCCCCCCTTCACAAGGAAGTGGCAGACTTCTTCTGAATCGGTTCTAGATCGTAATTGACAATCCACCTCAGCACAACCGTGTGACATTCGATTCTGGAGAGAAACTGTACTTCTCACAAAATTATGTCTATATCCCTACACGAAAATGGCAGTTTCTCTTCAAAGTCGATTAAAATCATTTATCAAATGTATATAAGCTCTTATCCTTTTATCTATTTATATAAGCTCTTTCCAAACTCAAGAAAATGGGAATCGACCGTTCGACCGATCATCCGTTCGACCGTTCGCGAATGATGAGCTGCTTGGAACGACATGCACCGCGCACGTGGCTTCCACGCTTTTCACATTTCCACATTTCCACAAAAACGCAAAAACGCAAATTCCACAATTCCGCATTTCCACAAAACACAAAAACGCAAATTCCACAAATCGATAGGTATCTACTCTTCTTTCCACAGAAAGCAAAAACGCAGTTTTCCCAATCGATACGTATCTATCCTTCTTTCCACAAAAACGCAAAGACACAAAAACGCAAATTCCAAAAGTATAAACGCTGCCTTACATGTTTCTCACGCGTTGAGCACCCACCCTCGCGCTGTGATGATGGCTTACGCTTTGCCCTTGTGGAAGGGGCTATCTATTCGCTGATGGAACCAAGGTACTCATATTATCGTGAGCTGTGCCTTTAAGTGGTCTCTTGTTTAATCATTGAGAAATTGAGCAATGATTGGAACCCCTCACTCACCTGTTATCACCGCTTTACGGCCTTTATCAGGCGTTATCACCTCAAACTGAGTACCGCCCATTATTGCCAGCGTTCAATTGTCCCTCTGGTAAATTGTCTTGTCACTTGTCTTATGAAAAATATCACTTGTCTCACAACGCTCTATATCTGCCAATATCAGCTGTTGTCACATTGGATCACCCACTATTCATGTCTTGTTTTTACTCCACGTAGCACTCATAGGTGTCAACACTCCATCGTCAACCCGAAGAACGCAACACATTTGATGACACTTGCCTTCCAAAGCTCCCTATCGAATCCTGTCAACCGTTATCAATTTGGATCACCTACCATTGATGTGCCCGTCCCACCTGTGTCAGCTCCTTTGAGTATCGGCGCTATAGGGTCAATCTGAATGGGGAGACGGATTCAAAGGCTTTCGCCTTTTTACGCTCCTTATCGAATCTTGTCAGCTGCTATCACTTTTGGTCCATCTTACCACCCCTGTATCACTTGTAAAAATTACGGTCTCGGCTTTGCAGCGACGCGAGATATGAATTTCCGGTTAAACACACACAAACACACGCACACCAACAGACACACCTAACCGATTGCATGTACATTGTAGGATCATTCCGTTTGCCATTTTTACTTTTTATGCTCAAGGAAGGCCGGCCCACCGGTCCATACTGATGGCAATACCTTTACAGAATCACCATTTTAAATTCCACGTGGTTTGGCAGTCGAGAAATTCCGTTGTCACTGATATCGGACAGACTATAATATTAAATATAATTGTAATCACTTGCGAGCACACATTGCTTAAAGACACCAGGAGGGGGTAATTTTGGCTTACTGTAGAGCAGACGTAGTGTGGACGAGTATGAGAGGCCGCCATTGCACAAACTCGCCAATTTGACGCCTTGGCATGGTGCCAAAAGAATATGGTTCTATTAAAGATTTGTTTTTCCTTTTAGTTTGTACTTTGTTCTTTCTTATATTGTTTCTAGATGTACTTACGGGTCAAATAAAGTCGGGGGGGGGGGGGACGCAAAATTTTCACCCACGTCAAAGCTTCTTTCCCTTCCTAGGGTTAGGCTAAAGCAGATAAGACCTATGCTTTGACATATGCTTTTTAATGTGGGAGGAAGGGGTACCAATTTTAGCCTAACCCTAGTAAGGGAAAGGAGCTTCGACGTCGACGCAAAGTTGCGTCTCCCCCCGCTTTATTTGACCCTTCTGAGATTTTCAGGTATAGAAATGCACAGAAGATCCGTAAGTAAACATGTAAAATATGTCACTAGAAAACAGGCTAAGAGAGGAAATAATTCAAAAATAAGGTTACATCAAAGACAAGCTTTAAAATGAACGAAGCGTGGATCGGCCATGGAAGCTTGCAGTTCGGGCGGAAGCGCGCCCTGGGGGCAAATAACGCCCTATGGCGCGTTTTTCAATTCGGGGGTTTCCCACTAACCATTGATCCCTGATGTTGCCTCAAGTGGTCACTATAAAGAGTTAAGATGTAGCATAAGGACTGATAGTTTCGGATCTGCATCAATTAGTAGCAAGTAGTCCATTTGTCAAGCACTTGATTATAGTTATTACAGGGCGTCAGTAGTTATTACTCTACTCCAGTGCTCCGCTCTTTGAGGTTGCAGTACTAGCTCAGCCAAACTATATGAGTTTGCTTCCGTGTCGATCGACACATGAGGCTTAATGATCAGATCTGATCAAATTCCTTCACTGAGTCATGCCGGCTGTGAATCATGTGCGCTTCGAAAGAGCAGGCATAACTGCCACTTTATGCATATCCCTATTGTTTCGCCCTGTGAAGTCTTCCATCTTCTCCTTCGGTTGAATGCAGAAAGCTACTGTCACTGCGGCCTTCAAAGAGCAGCGAAGAGTTGCCTTTCGAGGATACCACGAAAATGAGACGATGTATCGATCCGATCGAGGACCACCTGCTCAGGATGCATCAAACGATTGCCACATTTCGCCTTGAAATCTTTATTACCGAGCGCTGATTGTCAGTATTCATATCAGTAATGACTGCTGACGTATGTAAAGAGTGTGTAAAGCACATCCATAATAAAAATGAAATTTCAAAGGAGCCCGGCGAAGCCGGGCCATTCTAAGAAGTAGGAGCTCCCGGCGGCAGCTGGGCGATCCGACTGGTTTGGGATTATACACAGTCTAGCGATCGATACCCACTATTGTTGCTGGTAGCGCATGAGACACTTGCTTCGCTATCACAAATCTTGATTATCCATGTAGATCGCAGTATCAAATGACATGCACCATTATTCGGGACGCTAGCCAATTTAGTGGTCGATACATCGACAACTGATGTCTGAGACAGAATATGTCTACCCAGTGCAAAAAGCATCGGGCGCACTTACTACAGTAGTTGTATAGTAGTGGTAAACTATCCGCATTTTATCCAAAAATTAAATTATGCGGAAGCGGATTTTGCTTCCACTACTTCCACTTTTACCACTTCCGAATGGCATTTATCAGCTCCTGTAAGCGCTGATCAGTTTAAAGAAGTCACCACTAAGGTCTCCGTACTCTGCAATACCTGTGAGCGTGAATATTTAACCATTAGGCTGGAGAGCGGAACGGATCTAACGACATTAGATTTTTGGTTCTCCTCAACGAATCTTATAAACGTTATCTAATTGGATCTCCCACCACTTTCGAGGTTCCTCATGAGTCCTTCTCAACTGCTATCACTTTCAGTACACCACCGCTGGACCCCTACTTTGCTGCGACGCGAGATATGGATTCTCGTTCAAGCACACACTCAAACACATAGTACACATATCAACAGACACACTTCAATTGATAAGACGTATGGCCATAACGTTACTTCTTCCGCTGCCTATCAAAGTCTTTATGGAGTCTTTATTTATGGTATGCGTATTCTCCATGCTATTCAGTGTGCAATAACCACTGAACAAAGAGTGAGTAAAGCACATTGAAGAAAAAATATTCTTAAAGGGGTGCGGCCAAGCCGAGCTCATCAAGAAGGAGATGCGCCTTGCGGCCGCTAGGCAATCTTACTGGTTTCACTGATTCTACTGATGCCGTGACCAAGAATACGGTATGATAGCACTTGTTATCTCGCTCAGCAATGAAAGTTATGGATCGGTATGTCTCATCTTCATACATTCTGCGAATGAAGCGAAGTGGTTAATGTGAGTTGGTACGTTAATTAATTGCTTTCCTCCCACCACTGCCAAATGCTACAGAGTCCCATCGCCTACTCACCGTTATGTATGCAACGTTGAATGTGATTTTGTTATTCATGAGCATTTCCACATGTAAGTCTTTTTCGTTGGTGCTAACACCAAATAGCCATGGTTATGCATTCTGTTTTAGGGTATTTTATTAATTGCAAAAAGTTCAACTATTGCAAAAAAAGAAAACGAAAAATCAAGCGCAAGGTATGACACAGTTTGAATGCTGGATGTGGAACATGTCCAATATTGGTACTCAGACCATTCAGGCATTACTGTGCGCAACCGTACTCAAATGTGTTAAGGGAGCGTCGGTGAGAAGGAGCCAGAAATCGGTATCGAAAAAGATATCGAAGGGATCGACTCCAGGAACAACTTCTAGCCGGAAATCTTCGAGGAAAATGCAAGACTCTTCTTCTCCGGTGTCGCCCGGAGATTTGAAGAGACTCACTAATATGGTTAAGGCGTTCATGGTACGCGAATCGATCCGTTAGCAAAACTCTTTCACCTCTCCAAGTATTTGCCATTCGTTTTAGCTATGCAAGATACTCGCACGTCGCTCGGCATTGGCCGAACCTCATCCTTGAGCAACTTCTTCGGACAGTCTTATGTATGCGTAACTGGGCCTTTTTCTATGTCGCGTTCTATTCTATATCGCATACACGTAAAAAAGGACAGTGGATGCTTCCACGACGTCTCTACCGCACATCAGTGGCAGTACTTGGTCCATGTAGAAGGAAGAGATGTGAATATTTTTTCTGAGACCAGGGAGGAAAGGGCATTGTGACGTCGTTGAGACAATCCAATGTGCTGAAGGGCCTTCTCAGTGTTCTTTTGCCCTTCTTTTGCTTTGGCTAAACTCATATCCTTTTAAAGAGGTCAAGCGCGGCGTCGAGGAAAATTAAAAAAAACACCCTCTCTCTTCCTGTCAGGTTCCGCTATTTCTGTGGTTTCTACTCGGTCACTGCGATTCTTCAAAGAAATCGAAAGCTACGTTGAGAAAACTGAGGCCAACCACGTGGAACAGCTGGAAAAATAAGAGTCTGACAGAACCCAATACTTATACTTCGAAACTAAAGCGTCGACGACCATGGCCCCAAAACGTAAGGCCGCAGTCATACTTTGCGTTGTCTGCGGCAGGGCGTGGCCGCGTATCTTGCGTCTCCACACTGCCTCGTTGCCTGCGTCATCTCTGCACCTCCCCCGTGCCACTCTCTCTCGCTGCCTGTGAGAGAGAGTGGCATGGGGGAGGTGCAGAGATGACGCAGGCAACGAGGCAGTGTGGAGACGCAAGATACGCGGCCACGCCCTGCCGCAGACAACGCAAAGTATGACCGCGGCCTAAACCGCTCTCGTCAGCAAATGGATAAAAGCGGATCGTATCAAGGTGCACAATACGGCCTAGAGTTCGCACACCTTTCACTCGATGTTTTTCTATGGATTAATCTTTCTGATGAAGGATGGGCAACTTTGACGGCAACGATTACCGACGCCATCGCATGAGAAACGGACTTCAGTTTTAAAGGGGAAATGTCATAGTGCAAAGTCAATCTTTCGAATTTTCGTTCCGTTCTCGAAAGAATCAAGCATCCGATTGCTCGAGAAATTCACCAGAAATCTGTTTTCATGTACGAAGTCAGCTCGAAGCAGTAAGGGTTTTGAACAGAATAATATCGAAGCGTGGCAGCAACTGGACTGAACCATTATAAAAAACTCCATATAAGCCTCGATGATCTAAGTTCTTGGCTATCAAGAGCACGGGAAAGTCAGGTTCTTTAAGAATCGGCAACTTCTCCTTTGGCTATTAGGAGCACTGGAGAGTCAGATTCTTCAGGAATACTTTAGCATTTCTCCCTTTTTTGCTGTTCCTTCGTTGTTGATTGCTTCGATTTGTTCAGCTGTATCATTTTGCAAAACAGTGAAAGAGGCACTCTGAAACGGATGAAGAGAAAGATTTTCTGTTTTTCAGCTGGAATTTGGTGTTAGCGCGCGAGTACACGTCACCACTGGCTATTACTTTCACCTGAAAAATTTTCCCTAATCACTCTCTAAACAGAGTGTTTGGGCAAGTTATAGGTGGCTGCATTATTTCATAGCTCTACATGATCTGCTTTGCGGGCCACACAACATAGGCATTCTATGCTGACACCCACCACGACGTGGGCGTCCGTAGAATAGCTAAAAATGCATTAAGTAGGCGTTTACTCGAGATCGTTCACGGGAAGGTGAGTTCTTCTGTTGCCCATATATTTATGTTGTATTTGCCTGATAGAGGTCACATGGAAAGTTTTATGCGATAAAGTGAGAATCGGCCACCCGGCCAAGACTTTGTGGTGCTGTATCTTAGCTAGACTCGCATGTTTTCGTGTGAAACTTTGCAAGCGGCCCATATTAGGCAAATACAACATAAACATATGAGTGACATAAAAAAATCACTTTTTCGAAGACGATTCCTTTTAGTCGAAGGCGCTATCACAATGACGAGATGGTTCTAGACTGCATTACTGATCAGTCTCTCTTGCACTGGAAGGTCGACTACTTAGCCATTCCCTTACAGCCAACCCTCACGATAAATCCCTCTTTAGCGGGCGGAACATAATCGACAACTCAGATAGATAGAATGAGTGATGCATATATTATGACACAGATAAGGAGATATCCATCTATTTCATAAACCATTTACTTTGTGTATGGGTTTGTGTGTCGGTTTCTTTGCCAGTTTGTATGGCGGTTTGTATGTCGTCTGTGTGCCTGTCCAACCACAAGTGAGTGGTTGAGATAGGGAATAGTAGGGATAATCGACCGCTCAATTAGTGGAAATACTGAATGGTGCTGGACCACCAATTCAAAGCAACACTGCCATTGTGATAGCATCTCCTGGGCGGATCACTAAACAATCATGGTGCGGGCTGAGGATCAGAAACGGATGACACTCTCTACTCGTGTAAACACCTACCACGTACACCCTTGGCCATTCTGCGGTGTGCTGACGTCGCAATGGGTGCCAGCGCACTGGGATGGCGTGCAGATATCTTCGGACGTCGTAGTAGGCTGTTTGTTCTAGACCGATCAGACAGACGTGATTGAGAACGATTGCTGTCTTCTTAACAGGTCTTAGACTTCAGAAAGCTATCATGATGCGAGCAGACGGTCGAAAACAAATAGTGAATATTGACAAAAACAATTGGCCCATCATGTAGGACAGTTACAGAACTCCGATTACCATGACTAGTGGATGACACCAGTGAAGAATTCCACCCGCATAAGTGTAATTCAATTCGTACGTCCTATCTTTGCCAAACCACATCGTTGACTTTGCCCTTTCAGATAATCTTATGTCTAGTCCGCAGCTCACCTGTGCTGGGACGAGGTATTACGTGCGAGATATATCGCCTATTTGGAACTGGTATAACACAGAGAACGCACAAAGGCTTATGGAGGCACGAAGTGCGTTCCCATGAGTGACGCAACCACTCTTGGCCTCTAGCCACCACTTCACTAAGCTGAATTCCTTTGGGTTATCAAAAAGAGGTGGCTGGGCTCATGTCATAGAGCCGATTACATCCCTCTATCCTTTGGTGAGCTTGGGAGACAAAGTGGATGCCGATATTGAGATATACGAAGATGAGATCGTGAATATTCACACTCTTCAAAAGCTCTACCCTGCAAGTACAACAGATAAAGCACTCAGGAAGGAAGAGCCATATGGAATTCTGAGACGATTTTGTACTGAAGTCTTCAGAGGGGGATATCACAATAGGACACTTCTTAGAAGCGCGGCCAAGTATCCGAAACGTTGCTCGATCTGTGCTTGTCCGTCTTGAACTCCCTACGTAAAGTATTGGATGGGATAAAGTAGGTTACCAGAAAGAAGAAGCCCTGTCACATGAGTTGTAAATCGACAGTAAATATTGGAATGTGAAACAATAGAATGAGACTCCTAAATGTTTATTCCAAGAACTCAAAAGGCTGTGGAAGTCTCAGAAGTTTTTCAAAATATATTGCAATATTTCGGTGCTGAGCACCTTCGCCAGGCCTGAAATGTGGCAGTGTGTAATATACAAGGTATATTACCAACTCACGTGGTGCTGTCCGAAAAACTTAGCGTGCACCTACGCTGTCAGAGACCTTGTGCAGTGGAAAAATGTATAGTAAATACTGAGTTGCAAGGGAATTCTTATAGAAGACCTTGTTCACTTTGAGACAGATCAAGGCGGTTCGGGAATATAGTAGAACAATTTGTAAGCATTATGGCAAAGAATATATTGACCCGCCATGCCGTGAAGGAAGCTACAGTGCCGTAGCCAGTACCCACCGAATGCGTGGTGTCATTTGCAGAGAGGTCTCGCGGCACTAAAGCGACGGAAGCTTGCGTCCGCATCAAGGCTGCATTGGGCAAGGGATGTGTGAGCTGCCAGACCATGCGCCGCTGATTCATCGGCTTCAGCAATGGCGAGATTGACATGGAAGACAAACCACGTTCACGACTCTGCTACTTCTGGGACGCGGGAAGATCCAGCAGCTCACCGTCGCCGCTCAAGAAAAGCGCCGAAAAAGATCCGCGGTCACCCTCCTCAATAACGACGCCCGCTCCCACGTCGCGAAGAGTACCGTTGTCAAGCTACGTGAGCTCGATGTCCCACCCCCCCCCCCCATACTCTCCATACATTGCCCATTCTATCTATCACCTTTCCCGTTCTCTTAAAATCCTCTTGGTCAAAAGGAAACTTGTTAATTACAACTTGCTTGCAAGTGCGATCGCTAACTTCTTCGACCCACAGAGCCCAGAGCTCTGGGAAGAGGGAACCAACGATCTATTTATTATGAGGTGGCAGAGTATTGTGGAAAACAATAGTGAATACGCCGTCAGCTATTTATCGTTGGTTGGAAGAAATAATCATAAAAAGTGATGATCGAAAAAAATTCCTACATGATGTAGCTGGACACCACTATCTGAGGCATGTTCGAAGGTCACATACCGAAGTAGCTTTCCTCCAGATAAACTAAGCTCATCTTTCTAGGAGGGATTGAATGCACCATAGGAGAAGGGCGAAAAGACAGACTTGTACACTTGTTAGTTCCAGAAATCACTTTGTGGATTCGAAATATATGCCTACAAGAGTGTTGGTTTTGCTATCACAAATGTCGGACCCTTCCGAAAAGATGGTATCATCTGTTTGTGACCTGAAAATTCCTCGATAACGGCATGATCCGTCTGGAGTCCCTGATGAAGCAGACCTATCTATTGGGTCATTCCATAAGCAGTGTCGGTTTTTTTCAAGCAAAAATTTTTGCCGTAAAATCACAACTTTTTACAGCATATCATACGAAATAAAATTTTCTGCTCTACAAAATGACCTGTTCAGCTTTCGAGTATGGTAGAATAGCGCCGACATTTAGGCCGGCGAAGAGGTAGGTCCAGCAGTCAAAAATTGGCCAAACCGGCAATCAATTAAAACACTATATTTTACTTAAAGACAGCATTAGGGGTAATGCGGTAATGGAGAAACTTTACAAGAAGTCACTCACATGATAGTCCTGGGCCTAGGAGGGCTATCTGTGGCGAAATCCCGGTGAAAACGCGCCCCTCCGAGCTGTAGAGCGCCGCGAAAAGCGGCAACCATGCAGCGGTTCCGCCTCCCGATGACGTAATTCCCGATTGACTGGGGTGAGAGCGACGAAGGAGATGCGGCAGGATCGAAGGTTTTGCAGCGCGCTTTCGCAGTTTTAGCTTGAAGCTCGCTCCAAAAAGTAGATACCGTCATATTTCCAAACATTCCCTTGTGTTTACTTGGCAACATGCCAATGGAAAACTAAATTAGACTACTCCCCTCTTGTCGGACAGGTCGTCCGCGTCCAGAATCAACAGTGGTAAGCGGGTCCTATTTCTCGGGTTTTTAGCAATTTCCATCCGTTTTTTCTCCACTGTCCTTTACTAGGCATCTCGACTTTCATATGCACTACTTCTTTTACGTTTCGTCCGACTTTCCCCTAATGATGCCTTTAAGAAAAACTAACCAATCATGTGTCCCGTTTTTGGCCCCGACCTCTTCTGCAAGCTTCACCAGTCGGTTGCTTAAAAAGTCACGACGCTCTTTTTCCATATTTAGTTTTTTCCGTCACAACTCGGTGATTTAAGACAATTTCTACGAACCAAGGCAAGAAAAATTTCTCAACCAATCGGCTGAGAAAGTGGTGAAATGTTAAGAACAGGTGGTGGGTGGGAACAGGGAAATACCACTGGCCGGATACCTTAACTTTCCCATGGAAAAATCAATTGTGAAAAAATGTCATCTGGACCCCTTTCACATGATATTAAAATTCAATATGAATCGCAGCCAAAACGAACTAGAAAGATGTTTCCGATATAGCAGAAAGAGTTCTTCGAAGTAGTTCACAAAACAACTCTAAGCAAGGAGTTTGAGAGAAAGGTCAGTACCAAGTACGCGACACATGAATGGTTGATTTTCCCGAAGTGAAACATAGCGTTTCAATTGATTGCCCGTTTGGACAATTTTTGTCGGCTGAACCTACCTCTTCGCCAGCCTAAATGTCAGTCCCACTCTAACAAACTTGGAAACTGAACATGATATTTTGTAGAGCAGGAAAACTTCTTCCAAATGATATATGTCATGCTGCAATAACTCATAATTTCATGGAGAAAATTCATGCTTGAAAAAAACGACATTACTTATGGAATGACCCAATACATACAGTAGCGGTCAAAAATATATGCGGTTTGGGATTTTGACCATAACTTTGTTCGGTGTTTGCATATCTCGCTCAATTTTTTTTTGTGTTTTGAAAGCAACTGTTACTCAATGAAATAAAGTATCTCAGCCGAGTAGGATGCAATGTGGTTGAAAAAATTATTTAATTGAAACCACTGAAAATGGTCAACTCCGTGCCTCAGTGCTGTTAGGATTTGAAATAGCGTGCAACAAAGTCCCAGCCTCATTCCGTAATATTTTCTGCCCACCTGCCCGTTTCGATGAATTATAAGCTTTTTATGGCCAATTGAATTTTTGAAAAGGTTTGGTATTTTTAGAGTTTTTAGTTAAGTAAATTTTCCAATCTCAACACTACACCCTACTCTGCTTCACTGAGTACCAGTTGCCTTCAAAAAACAAAAAAAATTGAATAAGAAATGTAAACTTCGACCAAAGTTATGGTTAGAAACCAAAACCGCATATATTTTTGACCGCTACTGTAGGTCGAGACATATAACACTGATAAGGGGGCGAGAGCAGACCCTCTTACAGACCTCTTTCTACCAACTTCGGATAGTATGGCAAGCAATTCGTGGAGGGCCCGCCAAAATGCGTGTCAACGACACTGTCTGATATTCACACTGTGGATGCGTACAGGAACTTCAAGAGCGAAAACGAACATGTATCCCACCACGGTTTCGAGTTTTCGGGCACGTAAAGAATTGTTCATGAGCCACAGCGTTTATCAAGTCAAAGAACTCAATGGACTGGATTGGTTGCACAATCCAATGTGTCAGAATCAAAAAAGCCATTAGAGTTTGGAATTTTGGCTCATCCTCATAAGGAGCTTCAAATAGCGATGGGCGATATCAAAAGCGGCAGACTGGAACCAAAATCAAGTGCAAATGAGAACACTTCACGACTAAGCGAGCCAACTCTAAAGCCCGAAAGAAAAAAACGAAACGAAGCATCTACGAGATGTCGATCGAAGCCAAGTTGATGTCGATGCGTAGGACAAGTAGGGTGCAAGATAAATGCGCCCTTACAAACCCTGTGGTTGTCGACTACTCACTCTCAGCTAAACGGGTCCTCGGGTGTTCTCCGTTTCGAGGAATATGAAGAGGATACGGCTTGTCGTGAAACAGAGTTCACGATGACTCATCCATAAGCGTGCCAGCGCAGAGGATAAATTGGAGGCGGGGCCTCCAACAGGCTTCAGTCAGAGGAAAGAGCTCAGCCGAGCGGGCGGCTCTCCTTGTAATCCGGCATAACGGCGACCTCAGTGGGTCGCTCGTACTCGGATACGGTAACAGGCGGTAGCGGAAAGAGGGCGCAAGGCATTTCTTCCTTCCCCTCGCGGACCCACACTAGGAGAGGAGAAACTATGGCATGAATGAAAGGGAAACAATGGGATGAGCTCTAGTAATGTCGTTGAAGGAGAATAGTAGACAATGGCATGTACGTATTGGAGTATGGTTTATTATATGTTGTAAGTTGTAGTAAAATAAATCTGTAACACAATGAGAGTGTATCAAACGAAAGAACCACCAAAACTCTTTGGGACCGTGATGCAGTCTCAAAACGGCTTATCGAAGGCTTCAGAGAGCTGCTTTTACCGAAGTTGCCTCATATAGTATTGTAATATAGTCTTCCTGGATCCTTGCTCCTTTCAAAGATGATATAATACCATTCCAAGCAGCCTCTGTCTCTCACTCGTCATGGTATTATACTTTGCGACGTAGCAGTTCTCAGATATTCCATGTTTCATGAAACTCACACATCAGTAAGACATCACTGGACGAACACGAATGACTCAATAAAGAGAGTTTCCTCGTAAACATTGCAGGCTCCGCGAGATCCTCGAAGAGCGGAACTACAGTATGCTGAGAGAACGCCCCTAGGAAAGCTAGAAAGGATAGCCAAAGGCGAAAAGAGAGATACCTCGGTAAGATTTTCATAACTAAATAAGAACGCACACGCTTGATGACCATCGCCAAATCAGACTGGGTCTCGACCCAGCTATTCTACAGTTATTTGCCAAATGTTGCACTGCATGTATCCTTCCCTGGTTGACGGAATGAAGGATTTCGAATGCTCTTTTGCGCTTTCGCGTTTGCAAAATTATTAGTATAGTCTGATGCGTTCGCGACTCATGTCCACAGCTGAGGAACTGAGCAAAGTTTTTGATTATTTTTGTATCATGCAATCAAATGATTAAGGATTATGCAACATTTGATGATATACTCAGCGATTGGAAGACAGAAGAAGGTAGAAAGGTAAGAATCGAAGCTCAAACAAAAAAAATCCACAAAACCGTCTCCATGTTATCTCCTGCTGAGGCTTCGGCAGGTTTGCGCCGCATATTTTTGAGGGTTATGCCGATTCTTAGCGATCTTCTTAGCGATGGTTCCGCCTTATTGAATAAGCTGAAGGGACTGACGTGTAAGAAGAGAACTCATTACTAGCTCTGAACATTTCTCCCGACATTTCAGCAATCTTCTTCTTCCTCCTAGCGTTCAATCCCGCGCCGCCGCTGGGTCCAATGTTGCCGCCAATTTTTCCTATCCAATGCATCCTTCAACGTAGCGTTCAATTCTTTGAAGTCATTGTGATAAAAACCCTCTACTTTCTTTATGGAGCTCCTCGCGGTCGCTTGCCTGTACTTCGAGTTTTGTAGCCCTTCTGATCACGGCTGGTTTCCCAGAATGGACTCTCGCTGTCTTTATTGCCTTTATAACCCCAATGTCTTGGGTGACTCGATGAGAAGCTTTGGCTAGCTTGATGGCGCCAGCATTTGTATGCTTCCCTCTTCAGTTTCACTACCTCCTAAGCACCTATTCGACAACCACGCGACTTTGCCTCCTTTGAAGCTTTGCGCAACTCAGGATTACCTCAGTTTTTTTTTGCTTCAGGTCTTCTGGGTCGGATCGGCTCTGGAAGACCCTATTTTTAGTATCCTCTCCCTGAGGTCGTCCCTTTCCCTTTGTACAGCTTCCACCTACTCATTTTCACTCGGTCTTGAACCTTCTTCTCATGGGAACCTCTACAGCAATGCCCACTAAAAAGGGCTTGTGCTGTGAAGCGAGTCCATCTCCTGGCAGTACCTTGATGTTTTTACAGTTTCGAGGGGGTCGTCATATGAGTATATGATCGACTTCCGTTTCTCTCTCCACTACCGTTGGTCACCTTCTGAATCTCCCTTTCGCGTAGAGCCTGCTGCAGACTGCTAAGTCATGAGCCGTTGCGAACCCTGTCTCCCTCAGTTTGCATTGTCCCTACTCCTTTGCCCCCGTGCACCCTTTCCAGACCTCTTCTATTCCTGCTGACGTGACCATTTAGATCACCTGCTACGGTGAGGTAATAACACTTCGGAAATTATGTGATGGGCTCGTCGAGGCTAAATAGAACTCGTCCTTCTCGTGTTCGGGCAACCAGCTTGCGGCGCGTATACAGTTCTTATAGTCCACTACCCCTCTTCGTTAACCATCCTTACTGTCATGCTTCGGTCGTTGACTCTGATCAAAGCCAGATGCAATCTTTGAGGGAACCCTTTACTGTGATGGCTACTCCACTCCGTTTAGTTGCTTCCTGGAGATATATGTATGTTTCATCGTCTCATCAGGCCAGCAATTTCGAAGAACTTCTTGGACAGCGATCCTACAAACAGCCGCTACTCAAACTGACTTCATCAGCCGAGGTGACTCTTTCTTCGGTAGCCCTCGCATACTTATATAACAGCACTCAAGCGATAGTTCTACGAGCCACTCCGGGTAACGCCCCGCTCTGGCATTAGATCTGTTTCTCAGCAACTTTCGGGTATCTTAGTGTGACTAGATTTCTCCACCAATCGGCCTGTCAACCTGAGCCTGACGCTGGTAAAGCTTCTCCTTTCCGCATGGTCGCCTAAACCCTTGTTCGCTTATCGCCTAATCACCTCATCGTCTAATCGCGTGATCG
The DNA here is from genome assembly GCA_963978905.1 of Trichostrongylus colubriformis. Taxonomy (NCBI): domain Eukaryota; kingdom Metazoa; phylum Nematoda; class Chromadorea; order Rhabditida; family Trichostrongylidae; genus Trichostrongylus; species Trichostrongylus colubriformis. Next base: position 39,441,338 of record OZ022256.1, read on the forward strand.
GTAAGTAACCTACCTTTTCCCTTCTACTCGCCTGATCGCCTAATGGCCTGATCCCCTGGTCGCCTGAGCGAAATGCATTTTATCCTCCGCCTAGTCGCCTGATCGCCTAAAACGCAGATGCGAGCGTGAATTCTTTACACCGCCTAAGATACTATAGGTACGATCTGCTTTTAGGTTTATTACTCTACACCTCAGTCTCTATTCAGCAAAGTCGATACGAGGAGGCGGACTCTGTTAGGAGAGGCGCATCCAGTTAAAAGCGATGCTTTTTCTCAATCTGAAGGGCGCGCCTTTCCCTTTGAACTGTATTAGATGGGGTGTATAGCGCCATGCCGCGTTCTTTAGTAGCCACCCACGGCGAGTGGCGCAGCGAGTGCGAGTTTTTCCCGAATGCGTTTTTTCAAAGTTTTGTACCTGAATTATTATAATTTACTGCTGATTGAGATCCATCATCACTGTTCTCCACATCGCATGTTACTACTGTCTTTTTATGTACAAATCTCTGTTCTGCTTTTTTTAAAGTACACATTCTGTTGTTACTTATTGTTTGAAGTGCCTAAATTGTCATATATTTGAATTTTTTTGAATATTTAGGTGCTATCTCAGTGAGAGGGGAGGGTGGTAGGTTGGGACACATGGTTTGACCTAGGACCCCGTTAGAGCCTGTGGCCTTTGCCCTGCGACATAAACTACCCAGACAATTTGTTCATTTGAATTATCCGGGTGTAGGGTGGGGACACATGGTTTGACCTAGGTCTGCGACCCTGTTAGAGCCTGTGGCCTTTGCCCTGCGACATAAACTACTCGGACAATTTGTTCATATGAATTATCCGGTGTAGGCTGGGACACATGGTTTGACCTATGCCTGCGACCTTGTTAGAACCTGTGGCCTTTGCCCTGCGTCATAAACTACCCAAAGAATTTGTTCATTTGAATTATCCGGTGTAGGCTGGGACACATGGTTTTACCTATGCCTGCGACCCTGTTAGAGCCTGTGACCTTTGCCCTGCGTCATAAACTACCCAGAGAATTTGTTCATTTAAATTGTCCGGGTGTAGGTTGGGACACATGGTTTGACCTAGGCCTGCGACCCTGTTAGAGCCTGTGGCCTTTGCCCTGCGACATAAACTACTCGGACAATTTGTTCATATGAATTATCCGGTGTAGGCTGGGACACATGGTTTGACCTATGCCTGCGACCGTGTTAGAGCCTGTGGCCTTTGCCCTGCGTCATAAACTACCCAGAGAATTTGTTCATTTGAATTATCCGGGTGTAGGTTGGGACACATGGTTTGACCTAGGCCTGCGACCCTGTTAGAGCCTTGGCCTTTGCCCTGCGACATAAACTACTCAGACAATTTGTTCATATGAATTATCCGGTGTAGGCTGGGACACATGGTTTGACCTATGCCTGCGACCCTGTTAGAGCCTGTGACCTTTGCCCTGCGTCATAAACTACCCAGAGAATTTGTTCATTTGAATTATCCGGGTGTAGGTTGGGACACATGATTTGACCTAGGCCTGCGACCTGTTAGAGCCTGTGGCCTTTGCCCTGCGACATAAACTACTCGGAATTTGTTCATATGATCCGGTGTAGGCTGGGACACATGGTTTGACCTAGGCCTGCGACCCTGTTAGAGCCTGTGGCCTTCGCTCTGCGACATAAACTACTCAGACAATGTTCATATGAATTATCCGGGTGTAGGCTGGGACACACGGTTTGACCTAGGCCTGCGACCCTGTGAGGGCCTGTGGTCTTTGCCCTGCGACATAAATTACTCACACAATTTGTTCATATGAATCCTATCCTCCTTTAAAGCTTGTTCCGTTGCTGTCTTTAAAGAAAACAGTTATGGAGAACGAGTTTAAGGGATGCGCATGGTCACCGCATGACCCTGTGACCCTACTGACAGTGTGTCCCAACCGTTACCCAGGGGGAGGTATCCCACTACGGACACCTGTGTTACCAAAGCTTTAATGTCGGAAGGAAGCCCTTTCTTCCTCCACTGAGGCTTATGCTAAAATATACCCTTAAGTGTGTGTACTGATCTTGAGAGATGCTTAAGAGAGCAACTTTTCATAGACGTCTATTTTACGACACATCCCGCATGCGCCGTAGAATATCGTCGAGCTCGTTTTTTCAGAAGAAGGCTGGAGATTCTGGTAGCAGTATTTTGGAGTACCTGTAATTTTCCCGCTATTCTCACAATTTCATAACTGTTCAATAGTGGGCTCGTGTCCATATTTTCGTCACGGGAGGTTCCACTCGACTCGTCAGTACGAGCCCTTCACTGCGATAGCACCATATTCTACTCTGCTCAAAGTTTGAGTACCGTTCCTCCAAAGGAATTCCACAGTGACAGCCAACTGCGTCCCACGCGGGATAGGTTTGTACATAGTAGACCTTTGAAACGGGCTGCGGCAATTCGCGCTAACGGCTCTGGGACTGCGAAGCCGCATAGCGAAAATTCGACATAATGCCACGTACCCCGCCAAATATAGTCTAATCTTACACCTCCTCTCTTCATTTGAATGACCCTTCTCGGAATTTCATCATTGTCCACATTTCACGCGCAAAACTGAAAAAAAACTGCCGCAAAATAATGAAGGGTCTTGAATACTGTTTTCATGGCGCGGTATATGACGAAATCGAGACTGATTCGTCCAACCGCGCGGCTCCGGACCAACTTTTTGTTTGAGCAAAAGCAAGAAGCCAAAGACTTGAAACTCCAAGTTGCTATTGAATTTATTTGACTATCCAATCAATGGGAAATTTGAAATGAAGACAAAATTGGCGTTCACCCACGATACCAATATTAATTCAAGCCTTAGGAGAGCATCACATTCTATTAACAATTAACAACAATTGATTTAACAGCATCCTTGTGTCAAGCACTCTAAAACCCATGCGCACTGTTCCGTTTGATTCGTTTGCTAAGTTGAACGGTTGACAGCAGACGAGCCTTCCTGGGAAAACTACTTCAAGATGTGAAAGTTTCTGGTTTCCGGTGTTCTGGGAGCAACATGAGTTACTGCGTCAGGCACTCTTATTCTCACGCGTTTCATTTTGCAAACAATGCTTTACTGGAAGCAATCGCATATCGGTTTCTTACAGATCAAAATTGAACCAAAAAAGGAGGAATTGGATGAGAAACAAAAGAAAATCGCTGCCGGAGCGAAAAGAAACAAGGATGTAAGTGTCACAAAGTGAATGGTGCAGTAAAAGCAGTAGCGGTAGGTGAGGATATGCGATGCGAAATGAAAATAGTCGTCTTAGCAAACGTCTCAAATGGGGAGCTACGCTTCTCTGTCAATTTCGGTATTCCACATTGCATAGCGAAAAAAAGACTATCGAAACCAGATAAAAAACACGGCAGGAAGGTTATGCAGGAGTATTAGGTAATGTTCACGATCTAGATTCATGATTTCTAGCTTCCTGTCCCGATGCAGGGAATACCACTAGATGTCTAATTCATTAATTTATACTACGATGTTCTGAGGCACCTTCGCATGCATCGTGAAATAGGGACGAGCTTGACATTTCAGGAGAGCGGTAGAGATCTTGTCAACAGTATATTAGAGTATAAACAAGGTCCTTGCTATTAGGTTGTCCGGAAAGTTTTCGAACTAAATGCATGGTAGGATCCAAAACAACATATCTTTGTCTCCCGATGTTGTGAGCGGACCCAACTTGAGGGATTTGTATTTCATGTCCGGTATTTGTACCTGTCAGCAGCATGTGCGACAGACCGTCTCCTGTCCCCAGTAGTGCCTTCTTGCCTTGCAATAAATGACAAGAAGTTGCCCCACCGAGCAGTTCTGCTTCTACAATACGGCTCTGCCCGATCGCGAACGAGGCCCATCGCTTTCTGCAGGAAACAAAAAAGGGCAAGTCCCCTGTCGCTCGACGTGCTTCTACTGGTACCACAAGTTCGTCAACGGCGACGAATCGCTCAAGAAATTTCGACCACAAACATAGAATAAACGGCTTGTGCTCGCTATCTGTGGGGCTCGACCTAACCTTTCTGTACGCCAACTTCAGACCTTACGAATACTCCATAATCCACGGAACACGATGTTGATAAAGTTGCTTACTACACAATATTTTCCGACTTCAGTCCGAAAACTTTCCGGACAACCTAATATTTTCATGAATTCACGTTCAGGATTCCATACCTCGGCTTGCGTTTATGTTTTCATCCTAGTGTATTCCATTGGACTCGCCACGCTTTTCCCAATGTGATAGAAATACGCTTGCTCCTTATTCGTTAGTGTCTAACGACTTGACTCGTTGAAAACGACTCTTGAAAACGTGACAGCCTGATGTGAGGTAAGCGACGAAGGTGCTCACCATGTGCTTCTGTCTCCAGCCAATGAGTTTACTGAAGTTTATCCTTATTACATGATATAGTATATAAAAGGAGCTAAAAATATCTACATGAAGAAACACAGGAAAAGGCACATAATAATGAATATCTGACCGGGCAGGACGCCCATCGGAGGTCGACAACGATCGACTGCAGATGCTAGCTCGCAACACTATACTGACAACAGAGCTGCACTGTGAGGAGCTGGATAGACTTGCCGCGAAGACAGAGAAACGTCCGAACCATGACACGATTCGTTTCTTGCACGATAACGCTCGCCCACATATTGTAAAAGTGACTCGCCGAAAAATTCTCGAACTTGAATGGGAAGTACTGCCCCATCCACCTTATAGCCTTGATCTTGCGCCATCGGACTACTTTTTGTTTCCCTATCTAACGCCATTCAAAGAAAAGCCCTAGAATGAAGATGACATAACGGTGCTTACGTAACTTCTTCAAATCGAAGCCAGATCAGTTGTACACGGATGGTATAGAAAGTTTGCCTGAAAAGTGGTGTAAAGTGGTAGAACAACATGGTGATTATCTTGTTTCTTATTATGCTCTGTGTTTTGTAGTGAAGTGATAAAATGAATTGCTTCAAAAAACGAAAGAAATTTCTTGACAACCTAATAGAGTAACCGACACAGATACATGGTAAGATATCATAAAGGAGTTCTTCCGACGGGCTGGATGATGGCTGTCGAGGGTGTCGTCTGGAGATCGGGATGGACGATTACGAGCGTCCTCGGACTGTGCAGCATCTGTCTCTCCATCTCCTCGCATCCTCATCTCGCTGCTGACGCGGCGCATCCCTTACAGTAATCATGATCATCAGGCACCTAATCTGCAAGGGACTGCGCAGATGTTTGAAAGATAGGATTCGGTGATACATCTGGCGTATGGAATAGGAAGTTTCATTGCGCAACGTGTTTGCTTTTCGGACAACCTAATATTTTCATAAATTCACGTTCAGGATTCCATACCTCGGCTCGCGTTTATTTCTCTCTGAACTCTGGAAGACCACTCGTGAAATTTGCGGTAGCGCGACGCTACTGCGTGAAGTAATCACCACTACTCCGCGGAATACTCCGACAGGACTTAAACCTGTCACCGAGTTCACTAGCAGCCGTTCCAGCTAACAAAGTTCGTCTATAACCAAAAGGGCGATACAACGAATAACGATCGCGCGTCTAAACCAAAAAAACCAATGGCGAGGTGAAATCCTTTACAGAGAGCAAGAGGGTCAAATGAAACAAGCCAATCGTAGCCATCAGTGGAAGCTCGAACCAAGCAGAACGAGACCGAGTGAAAAGGAAAATACTGAGCAATAGGCGAAAACAGTGCAAAAAATGCCCCTCTTAGCTTCGACCCGAATCCGAAAACATCCATCTTCAGAAAATATAAACGCACCATGAGCAAAACAACAACATGAGCATCTTCAGCAGTATGATTCAATAAACAATACTAGGGCAGAGATTAGGGATTCTGACAAAGTGTCTTGCGGCTCCGAATTTCCCCTTTCTATATAGTTTCCTTGGTACTTTATTGAGGTCGCCCATACCATATCAGAGAACACTCTGCATTGCGAAGATTAATAATGTCAAGAATGACATTTTTACCGTGCACAGTATCGGCGGATTTTTTCTGACGCAGGTTTACATCGAGACCCGGAAAAAGCGGTAATCCGTAAGGGATAGGTCTGGGGAATAAGGGGGGTGAGGGAGTCTCGATGCCTAACTGCATCAGTTTTTGCTGGGTGCGCAAAACAACGCAAAACCCCACACTTCAAGTTACCCGGCAGAAACTGATGCAGTTAGGCATCGAGACTCTCCCTCACCCCCTTATTCCTCAGACCTATCTCTGACGAATTACCACTTTTTCCCGGTTCTCGATGCAAACCTGGGTCAGAAGGAGTTCGCCGAAACGATGCATGTTGAAAATGCCATCGTTCACTTCATTAATTTTCGCAATCCTGAATTTGATCATGATGACATATTTTCTTTACCAGATCGTTGGCAAGGATATGTAGATTCGAATGATTTTTATTTCGACAAATAAAGTTGTGCTTGAGCGAAGTTATGGCGTTTTGAAAAAAGTGGTCCGTTTTGGCCATTTATTCTGCACAGACCTAATATAATAGTATTTTCACGACAACATGGCCCCATTCGTGCAACACTTGAATGAGCTCGGCTACAGACTCTTCTTCACTCTGTCTCACCTATTACACTCATCTGACCTGCCTCCCACCGATCACCAATTCTTCAAAAATCTGGGCAACATTTTTTCGGGAGAAACACTTTAAGACGCAGCACTTTGCTGAAGCGACCTTCAACGAGTCCCGCATCTCTAGATCCCCAGGGTTTGGAGCAGCCGAGAAAAGCAAGCTTGTTTTCTTGTTGGCGAAAATGTGTTGATTACCACAGTTCTCGCCCCAATTGATAAAATTTTGTATGAAGCCTCATATGCAGATTTGAAACTAGAGGTCAAAAACCACAAGTGTTTTCCGAACGACTTAATAGACTGAGATGCTCTGACATTGTTCTGATTGAAGTAGCTACTGTTATAAGGGAAAGATCAATGTTCTTAGCCATCATTCTACAGCATGAACGTTACCCCCTTTTTACTGCTCTCACTGAAGCGTCTCGTCCAGCAAAAACCTTTGTGAAACCAAAATTTCGGATCCAATGTAGTCCATCTATATCTGATATCTGATACTGTCCCTTATCATGTTGTGCGGTGAGGTTGTCTCGACTGCTCGCTCAGTGGGTTCGTTTGCAAACGTGTCTTATTCACCACCTTAGTTATTCAAACGTGTCGTGGACCCTCAAGAAAATTCGAGTGAACAAGCGACTGTTCTGGTACATCACCAGAACCCGGCAGTAATCGCCTCATCTAACGTTCCCCACTTTCCTTCATGCACTCCACGAGCACATTGCCTGCACTTATTAGCTGAAAGAGCACTTAGTGTGTGACCCCTCTTGATACGGAGAGGTACACCCGATAATAAGGACACTCTTCCACAGTGCACTACCCAAGTCATCCGTTATTCATCCATAAAGCATTCTACCACAACCGCCAACTGTATCAGACGTATCAATAAAAGTTCAACACTACAAGTCCTACACAGCGACTTCTGACTCATGCAATGAGCGTGACATAAGGATTGGGCTTTTGAAGCGTTTCCAAATTTTGATTGTGAACGCACAAAATCAGCCACAACGTTTCTTTCTTTAAGGTATTAGATCGAACCTCCCGGCCGTCGATCGTTTTCACCAAAATGCACTACACTGCTTCTCATTACAAGGCTGCTTCTTATTACCTATTACTATCTCTCCCGCATATTGAGATCACTGTGCACTGGAGAACTAATGAAATGTACGATATGTGGAAAAGGAGTACCGCTCACTGCGCGGGGCACCGTATACTGCACATCCTCATGTAAAGTTGGCACCTTTCCAGGATTATCCAACGATGGGCGATATAATGAGCGATTGGGATTCCAAGGAGGATGCAAAGAAGAAGGAAGTTGAGCAAGAGCAAGAGGATCGTGAAGAAGAAAAGAGTGCGGCCGATGCAAGCGAGAATGATGATAAGGAAAAGAAAGATGAATCGCCTATAAAGAAAGAGAGTCGCGAAAACGCAGAGGAAAGGGAATCTGGGGCAAGAATATCGAAGGAGAGCGTAGAGAAGAAAAAAGTGAAGGAAATGACCACTACTAAAGTTCCTGAGTCAGTCAGAAGAGATTTTGGTATCCTGGAGAAACGAGTAAAGAAAAATGATGATATAGAAAGAGGAAGAGAAAGAAAAATGGAGGATGGAAACGAAGTGGGAACGCCCTCTGCTGAGAAGGGAAGTGCTGAGCCAAGGAAAAAACTTCTGAAACAGGCTAAAAAGGTCTCAAGAGAGAAAGCACAGGAGCATGAACTGATCAAGAAAGAATCGAAAGAGATAGCAGAAGCTGTCCGAAAGATCAAAAATGAATCGAAAGAGAGACCAGAGGTAGTGGCAGATATAGACAGAAAATCAAGAGAGAAAGCACAAGCAGACGAACAGTTTGAAAAAGAATCGAAAGAGAGAGCAGAGGTAATAGAGGATGTGAAAGCGAAGGAGAAGCTATCCTGTGAGAAAACTCCTATGACGAAAATAGTATCCAAAGATCCAATAAAACGAAGTCCAGCTAGCGTAAACTCTCGTGGCCAAGTTTTGGCAAAGAAATCCCCTGAAAACGGCATGAAAATGGGTGGAGGTCAGAAAAAAAGTCCCTTAGAGGAAAAGGGAAAAGTATCGTCCCAGCAAGGTTACAGTGGGGGGAAACTCAAAAAAACACAGAGTTCTGGATCAGAAGGACAAGCTCAAGAAGGTAAAGAGGTAAGACGAGACGAGATCAAAAAGGTAAGTATGATATGAGAAAAAAGAAATTATCAGTAATTAAATGAAACATCAGAGAGACGAGAAAGAAGAGTCCAGCAAACCGGATTGTAATGGTAAGAGCAACGCGAAGAAAATCGGAAAGCCCAAGGCAATCATGAGCAAGAGGGACTCAAAAAAGAAAAAAGTGAGTTCTAGAAACCTTTTAGTGTTCATGATTGAAATCCTCGGTCTCAGTGAAAAGGTGCGCGACGTTGAAGATATGACAGTGGGTTGCACACTTGTGCATGCATTGTTGACTAAGGTGAAAAGGACACTAAACTAGAAAATGTTCAGAGAAACTCGTTCAAACAATTGTGCTTGCCAACAATTCGTTTAAAGCATATCTGCATGAAGAGGGCCCAAAATGTTCCACTGTTTACCTCTCCTTTTACGGCTTTTTCCGAGATGTACACATACCGTACATATTTAAAAACCAAGAGTTCGCTGTGTCTGTTTGTTTGCTCGCTTGTTTGTCTCTCCGTCGCCTTCTTGGTATTAGGTTGGTGAGAAAGCCCTGGGACACTGAGAACTTTTCTTTCAATTTTTGATAACTTTATTTCGACGTCATTACAAATCACAAAGTAATCACCTTCTGCATCTATAACACTATGCATTTTTGGGCAGATCATGGAAACCTTTCCTCCAGAAAGAAGCTGGTAGTGAGTCGAAGAAGCGGACTGAGATTTTGTTTGAGGGCCCTAAAGGTGATAATCGGATGAGGCAAGGATGAACGAATATGGAGAGTGAAGCAGTACTTCCCATCCGAGCCCCTCCAACTTTTCCCGAGACATTCTTGTAACACGAGGGTGTGCGTTGTCATGAAAAAAGTGAACTTTGTTCCGTCCTGGCCGCTTTTGTTGCTTGCCTCGCTCAACTTTTACAGCCGATTAGAGTAGATGCTTGCGGTTACTGTGGTACCACTCTCGAGAAATTCGTGGTAGAGCATTCCTTGTGGGTCCCACCAACAGCACAGCATCACCCTTTTTGATGGATGTTCGCCTTCGATTGAGTTGGAACCGCTTCTCCTTGGGGAAGCCACTGAGCTTTCCTGCTATGATTCGCGTAGAAGACCCAGGATACATCCCCTGTAACGACCTTTCCCAGAAAGTCCTTGATTAGGAATCGAATAGGGAGAGACTGAGCGATGCTCAACCTCGATGACTGCTCTGAATCGCTCAGTTCGTAGGCACCTAAGTCGGAATAAATTGATCGTTAGTTCCGTGTTATCTAGGATCGTGTGGCTATTGATCTATAACGTCGATCGGCCCACGGATCCTTTTTTCGAATTTTAACTTTTTTTGAAATCGGTGCTCCAGGGATTTTTCACCAAACCGGAAAAACAAGATGCAGAGGTCGAGTCAGGTTTGGATTGGGTGGAGCACGGTCTAAGGTGTGCAAAGTACACATACACCATGCGGGACTCCGCCAACAGTGGACGGGGCGTGCGCAAAGTCCTCGGCTCGTTGCGAGAATTCCGTAATTTGTTCCGAAATTGCCTGGAGAATGAGTAAAATGTGGAGTTCAGCAAGCTTCCAGCTGGGGATCTAAGCTGTGTTCAACGTATGGAATGGTCCACAGTAAGTGGAGAGGGCAGTGGTCAAAATCGTGTTCGTTCATGAAAAATTATAATTGCTCTCAAAAGAGTTGTAGACCAGATAAAAGCTGAAGTAATGTGCTGTCGACAAAAATGTATCAAATGGTCGCGGTAGGTGGAATCCTCAATTGATATTTATTGGTAATGTTGGTTCTAGTACAGAAGGCTGGAACGATTAACGGAACACATTCTTGACTTAAGGCTCTCTTAGAAATTGAAATCATACAGCAGCACCAGCCATCAATACTGATTGAAAATACCGGATTTGTGCAGGTAGCAGGAAAAGGACTATGGACCATACCACTGAGTGAGTGCGCCCATGAAAAGTTGAAATTCTACAGCCTCCCAGTGTGGGGTGGAGATGGGGCATGATACATCCTGGGTGATTGCGGCCGTAAAAGGTGAAGCTTTGCATTGGCGGCTGCCATCGATCGTAACCGCCGGTTTTCGTAGGGAGAGTAGGACAATGTGCTGGAGTTCACCAGACAAGGTCGCTGAAACTTACAGCACATAGCTTGTAGATCTTTACTTATTTCTATGAGGAGCAAGAGCAGTGCGAGTTGTAAATGGACACTCCAACGACATAAATGCAAAATATATTAATCAACACAAATTTGTTGTCGTCAAACACACTTAGAGCCATTTCTTTCCACGTCATTTTACCCACAGTCCGCTTACCACCATTGTCCTAAAACGATGTAGATCGCGAGCTCGCCTGGTATGCAATTAGTACAAGAAATTTGTGTGACCGCGAGCGATCTCCGATGCGGTGTGCACGGGCTAATTGTGCCATATGTGTTTCGTTCGAAAGCAAATGGTCTACGAGTTAACTGGGTTTAGACCACAGCAATTCCTTCATGTCCCGATCACACTCATTCCTTTCCTACACTGCACGGTGAGCGCGACGCGAAATTTCTGTTCGGATGCATTTTTCAATCGACGGGCGAGAGGAATAATATGCGTATCGATCAGGCGACTATACAATAAGGCGATCAGTTAGGCGGAAAGAAGGTACATAATAGCCCTAATAGGTCCGTCATATTCACGATCGCTTAATCGCCAAGTCGAGACGTGTCCCTTTCCTTTCGCCTATTCGCATATAATCTCCGTCGGTCATCGTGCTTAGCAAACTTTCTGAGGAAGCTGTAGAGCCCAAGAGAGAAGAGCACATTGTAGGGATTTTTTCAGAGACCCCCGGATAGGGCCTCACCAAGGCCTCTTTTCTCGAACTGTTGTAACCGTTGCTCCGCTGGTCAAATCGCTGGTTGATGTCGGACATCTTGAAACGGCGGGCGCCACCTTGTTTACCGATTCGGTACACACTTCTATGTATTTATATTAGCGCGTCGATAGGAGTGCCATCCTTGGGGTCGCGGGAAGGGAACTCTGCACACGGTGGGTGTAGCCTCATGTCGAATTTCCGCTTTGCAGCGTCGCACTCGCGGCGCCATCAGCACGACTTTTCGCAGTCGGTTTGATTCCGCTTGGGGCGGTACCCTGGGAGCCCTTCAAATAATTAGCTGCTCCCATGATTGCTGTAAACGTTGTCCCTGCCTAGTTGTTTATTCGACTGCGTGTTCACATATTTTTTCTCTATAATACTCGCGTGTTCCGTATGAAGCTCTAAGCGTAAAGCGTGAAACTTTAAAAGGTCTGAACGGATTGATATTAGGCTGTAAAGAAAGTTCTGGGAGGTTTTCCGCGCTCACAAGATAAATACAAATCTTAGAGCGCGTCAACATGAATCAGCTTACATATTTTGCTCCTTAGATAGACAAAAAGTTGCTCTTTCTGAATATGTGTTTCATGTGTAATGCCCAAGTTTTTCGAATTAGTAGAGAAATTTAAAGTACTGCGAACTGGGACTTTTTAGATGACTTCACCTCACGTGTTCTTGTTTAGCCGAGTCCCAGCAAAGGCAACCACAAATGAGAGTACTGCAAGAGAAGGGGTGAAGCATTGGATGAATCACTTTGTCCCTGGTTCCAGAGGTGCAGAAATGAGTATGAGTTGTTCGAAATCTCAATTGATCAAATCGCTTTAACTAAAACGGCAGAAAGTGATGAGCGCCCATACTTGCAGGGAATGTCCAAAAGTAATGGCCCTCAAAACACAAACTTGGTACCCACCTAAAAAGGCACTGATTTGGAAAAACCCCAAGAAAGGGGGGTCCCGAGACCCCTCGGAGCAGCTGTGCGCGAACGCATTTCCTACAAATCCTCTTCCAGTAATTGAGGCAGTTGCAGGCTGTAGCCCTTACTCGCGCATCATATTCATCATATCTAGCGTTAACTATGCCCCACTTTTCCGAACATGTGGACAGCTCTTTCAAGAGCAGTGTGTTCACAAAAAATGGCGATTTGGAGTCGACTTTTTCCGTTTCGCACAATATAAATTCTCAGGCCCTTATCGAATTGAGATATGCAGGTAATCATAGCAAAGAAATCGGCAAATCGACTGGTGCTTATTCTGAGAAAAAAGGTGCTTTCTGAGCCGAGTTATGATATCCCGAAGTTGAATTTCAAAAACCGATCAAAACTTTCCTCACAGCCAAATATGTGTAACTTGGAGTTCAAAGTGTCCCGCACCCAATGTTACATTTATCACGAGGTGTATTTGTTCAGAAGCGCGATGCACTTCATTTGTTCAAAACCACGCTACATATTGCAGACAATAAGTGGGCTGCCTGGAACAAGGGTCATGCGTGGCGTCGACGAAAAATCTTCGAAGGATACGACTTCTCCCCCCAGAGGGGTGTTTCTATACGACCCCCTCTTCTTCACGTTTCGCTATTTCTATGGTTTTTGCCCAGACGAGCCGATGCGATTCATCAAAAAAACTAAGAGCCTGCGGTCAAAAAAAAAACACTGAGCTCGGACTCTTGATAAAATAAGAAAAATAAGAGCCTAGCAAAACTCATTACTTATTTTCCGAAACAAAATAGTCAAACAAAACTAGGAAATAACTGAGAATCTGACGAAATCAATTATTCATATTCCGCCACGAAAGCGTCGTCGAACATGGGTGCTCCTCCTCTGATGCAAAGAAGAAGGCTTAAAAGTCATGCATGTTAAGCGGCAGGGACAAAGAATGAAGAAATAAGGATAGAAGAGCTGGAAGCTAAATAGGAGCCGTGCCTGCGATCGCCGCGTTGCCACCGCAATAACGACGCGTCGCAGTGGAGCGCATTACATGGCTCCTATTCCAATTCTATCCTTATTTTTGCCCTATTTACTGTTGTGAAGATGCCGCGCCCCATCGTGACCACCGCTTCGCTACCGCAATAGCGACGCCACGATCACGATGGGGGGCGGTACCTTCTTATGAAGGTAATAGTAAATTGAGCATTCTTGAATACCTGTAGCTTCACTGAAATTCAATCTTTCGAGGTACTGTGAACTGTTCTCTCAACAACTTTCGTAGATCAATCAATTGCCCTTGTCATATCTTAGGAAAAAGAGACGTTATTTTGAAAAAAAGGCAGTCGAGGACCAGTCGAGGAAAATTCGAAAGGATCTTAAAGTGATCCACTTCAAATTGCCGTAACTTCCTTCAACTCAACCTTGTTAAAGGTAATGTTAAAATCGGACGAATGCGAAAAAAGTGGCGAATATGACGACAGAGATGATCAGTGATACGACGGTGAAGGAAAAAAAGTACGTAAATGACCGAAAGCCTGAAAATAGAACCCCTTTCCCACCACTGATTCTCGGACGACGACTACCTTTCCGTCAACAGGCGGGTGGCCCGGACGACTCTGCCACTGGTATGTAGCCAAGGAATCAATGCGGAAAAACAGCGAGGAAACATCACAAAAACTTAGAAGGCATCTCATCGTTCACTACAGACGAGCGAAGACATCGAGTGAGAATTAATGGAAAAGAAAAGAAGAACAGAAAAGGAAAACGCGCAGATTCTACGGGTGAACAGCACAATTCAAAACCACCAAGAAAGGATAATCAGCTGATCATAAAAGGGTGCGCGATGTTCTGTTTACGAAAGCGCGCCTCGATCGCTCCAGCCCTACCGCTCGCCTTGGCTCCTCTCACCCAGCCAATCAGGGAGAAGCTCGTCGCCAGGAGGGGGGCTGCCCTAACCAATGCGGCTTGCCCTGATGAGGCCGTTTCCGCCACAGCTCAATGGGGCGCCTTTTGCAGATTTCGCCCTACATCGGCCTTTCAGACGCGTAATTTTTCAGTGAATGCTTCCTTTTGGGATTCCCTGTCACCCACATTATTCCAAACACTGTCTTCAACACAAATTTGTGCGCTGTCTGCAAGACTGCCGCCTTCCAACGACTACTCAAACTATACCACATATTTGAAAAGAAACGTTATTTAGAAGGAAGCCAGTCGAGTAATTTTTTTATCGCAGTATCGAGGTCTTCCCACGAGTCTTTGGAAAATGATCCATTGTGCCTCTTGAGCCTACAGTACACATCTTCCGCTCTCAGAAGATGGGTGGTTGGCCGAGGCTGGCCTTGTTGCGGAATGCGCCAAACATGAGAATATCCTTTACATTTTCGGTGAATGCAAAAGCTTTTCCCTTCCCCTAGTGGCTCACTAGCATCACATATCACGCTTGCAATCCTAGTGAGATGTGAAAGAGGGGGTTTCATTCCAGTTCCTTGAAAATTCATCCACACATGTCTCGCTCTGACGGCTAACCGGTGAAATTCGGAGGTTTCTCGTACGTGTTCCGGTGCCAGCGTGACAACGAAAGGACTTTTGGCGTTCGCCAGCTCCGATGTGGATCACGCCATTCATGAAGTTTCCATGAAAGATCTGTCAGTGGTACACTCTTCCCGTGATCGTCTTGGAATGGTGCACTGTGAACAAGGCATCAAGTATCGACCTCGCACCACGGCATAAGTTATGTTTGTTTTTGGCAGAAGCTTGACACCTTGTTCACAGTCCACATTTCCAAGAGGATCAAGGGGCAGCTCACCCTCTGACTCTTCTACGTTGTCTATGCGCTCTCCTCCCTGCAATACCGTCTTAAACACTTATCTCAAAAAATTTGGTCTTATCTTGTTTCCTATCGAGGGAATGTCAGGCTTGACCCTGGTATAGGTATTAAGCTAAGCGGTAACCGGGCGTAACTGCGTACGGGGTGTGTGTTAGAATTCTGTCTGAGACTTTTCCTATGATTCCACATCCTAATACATCCGCCTATATTAATTCAGTGACTGCCCAAGACGATAAGAAGCTCGATAGGCCCCTCCGAGAAAAATGCAGATAAAAAAGCTGGAGCCTCTACTAGTGGTAACTTTACTTAAGGGTTGCGTGCATTGCTAATTAATACGTTAGTGTGACAAGTGCTGTCCCATGGTCCACAATGTTTGACAATAGCCTTCTGTTACGAGAGCCATGACCTCTCTTTGTCGATTTTCGGAACGAGTTCGGTGGGTGAAGTAGATGCAGTTCAGACTAATGGAACTCTTCTACTCTATTGGATCTCTACAACAATAGCCTATAGTAGATTTTTTCTGCACCCAGCGTGACACGTACTTAGAAAAGCTACTGTACCCTATTAAACTGCTCAATAAGAGTCTCTATGGTTCCTCCGAGGAGCATACACATAGTACAAGTTTTCGTGCAAAAGATTGGAGAACATGTGAAAGAGTGTGTCTTTCTATTCTATTACCGAAAGTGAGTAAAAATAGACAAAAATACAACTATACCTTCACGCATTACTCCTATGTAGTCCCGCAGGGACGGGAAATGTTGTATGTTCAAACGAATTTTCACTGTTTGCTCAACATATATTTCATAACGAGTCACCAGAAACATTCGGATTTGTACAGACATTTTCAACATCTAAATTTTACATTACATCGTGATTATTCCAGAAGTCCAAAAAGAAGTAATGTTTTCAAGAAGCTATAGAATGAGAAGTAGATCTTAGTAATCAATGAATCCTCTGCAATTAAGACTTAATAAATATGGCATGAAAATTGCTTAATTCATTCTTCGGCACTATTCTCACTATCACTACCCCAGATACCGCGAGATGGGTCAAAAAAAATATAATTTTCGCTGAAACTTCGTCATTAGGGGTTATTCAGGATGCTAATCACATACATCGTTTTTGGAGTTTGCGCCAACTCGGTGCAATTGGCCATGTTGGTGCAATAACTCGTTTTACACCAAAACCGTTGAAACTTTGCGCAGGGAGGTTATTTGGAGTGCTGATCACGAATATGACATCCTTTTTCCAAATAACCGTCCTGGGCAAGTTTCAGCGATTTTGGTGAAAACAAGTTGTTGCATCAACATGGTGCAATTGCACCAAATTGGCGCAAGCGCCAGAAACGGATGTCATATTCGTAATCAGCACCTCAATTAACCTCCCTACGCAAAGTTTCAGCGAAAATTATTTTTTTGACCCAACTCGCGGTAGTCATAGTGGAATAGTGATCATTTTTCTTGTCTAAAGTGGGCGTCGGTAAAGGAATGAAGGGAGGAATTCTAAGTGAAGCCAAATAATCTAAGAAGCTGTAACAATGATTAAGCTGAAGAGCTAGGAAAATTGTGGGTTTTCAACCATCCAGGCTAGAGCGATGCTTCTAGCGAACCGGAGCGTTCCCACTCAAACGTAAGGATAGGTTGCGTCGTTGGAACAGAAAATTGCAAAGCTACCTAAGGTGCTCCAAGGCACATCACAACAACCAAGTGAGTCAGCTTGCCTTTTGGGGTAGTAATTCCCTCGGTAACTACTTATCCGGGCTGTACTTTTTCCGGGATGTGTACCTTAATGTCAGGATGCCGCACTGCGGAATGTCGCAAGCGAAGCAATGCGGACGAGCTAAACGTTGGGTCCCGAAACGATTAGAAGTCAACTGTGTATCGCACTCCTAGCATTACGTTGTAATCGTTTTGAGACCCAACTACCGCGACGCGCATAGCTCGCACACACTGTGTCGCACGCCGCTCGCCATCGTGCGGCATCCTGACATTAGGGTACATATCCCTTTTTCCGCACCACCACGGTGCACCTTCGGCACTACACCTGCTCGAACACAGAGCTCAAGTGGGTGTGATCGTAATGGATTCGCGCAAGGGTGGCCCGTGATCGCACCGTGGCGGCGCAAAAACGTGCAGCCCGAATGGGTGTATGTCGTTTGGCGCGGCCCTCGCAGCTAATTTGCCAATGGGGCGCATGGACCGTCTGGACTCCCTCAGATTTACCTAAGCCTTTTTAGGGGAGGAGCTTTGGCAGTGCCCCATTGGCAAATTAGCTCCAAGAGGTCGCGCCAAACGACCGTCTCCCAGCTCGAATAGTTACCGAAGAAGTTACTGGCCTTAGAACTTGAGTCGACTTCTTTGGTAATCATGGAGTGCGGTGAAGCTTGCCTTTGAGGTCGCATCAATGGGGTTGTTCGATAATTTATTTCATTTAACTTTGGTTTTTTCCATAGTTTTCGAAGTGAATTGACTACAATTGACTACCGTATTGACTACAAGCATTGACGATCGTGGACCATTTAGTTGGATAACCTTCAGCCATCCTTCCGTATATTGAAAAGTTTCACGTTCAAAGAAGTATCAGTGTACAAAAGCGAAGAATAGGTCAAACTCATTTTCAATACGACCTGATCGGAGTCTAAAGTTTTTCCTTGAAAAGGTTCTGAAGAGAGCGAAACAAATGCTAATCTGAAGGTACTTAGCTATATGGGAAGTGAAGGGTTTTCACTTCCCATATAGCTTTGAAATGAGACTCAGGTGGATCGACAGGGTATCGAATTCCTGTAACAATAATGAAATAAAAAATTGAATAAGCCACTCCGAAGCGAGTCAAGGGGTAACAGTTTGCTTGCGATGACTCATCGGCGGAGTACTCTGCTGAGGAGACGCATGAAGAGGTTGACTGTGAGTGAATGAACGGCCGCCGTGACTCAGTGGTACCTCTTCCTTCAATGGTGATAAAATCTGTTTTCGTCCTCTCGATGAGACCTGAGTTTTGTTGAGTCTCGCCAAGCACAGTACCCTGTCATTGTGTCATCGCGAGCAAATTCTCTTAACTCACTCCGGAACGGTATTTTACAATAGTAATCTGCATTCCAGACGCGATCGATACACCTAAGTCGCTGTTCAATGTTCCATGAGTATGTAATTGAATTCCTTTCCTGGTAAGTCATGGCTATTGGATAAATGTAGCAGCAGTGCCCAATGGGGCTCTGTTAATTTTTGAAGGGTTGTCGAAGAGAGGTGAGATCTGGCGTTGTCTCAATGGAACCTCACCATACAAGAAGCATAATCTTTTTTTGGATAACATAGGTTTACATGTCGATTGGGGAGTCACTATACTTGGCACATGATCGTTTTCGGACTAAGTTAACGTAAAGAATCCTTTTTTCATTATCCGTTATGATTCTCCTTAGCATCTGCTCCTGCGGACTTAGGCAAGACCTCACGACTGCTGGACTGAACAGCGTTTTTTTGTATTCAGAGGGATAGGAAACCATAACCCTAATGACACATATGGAAATTTAAACAATACAAACACAAATTATCCTCTGTGAGCGTGTAACAGAGCAACATGCTTCTCGTGTTTCACATCATCTCGAGCATTAGGACGCCACACGCTATCCTTGCGTCGTTAGACGTGAAGTCCTTTCTGAGCCAGGCGGGATAGACTTCTTGAAGGCGTCAGATCTTATTCGTCACGCCTTCACTACAGCTCGGGGGGGGGGGGGGGAGGAGGGAGCTTTTCGACGAGGTTTTCGCCATGAATAATCTTCTCCGGCCCATAGTTTCTATGTGAATGACTTCTTTTAGAGAATTCCCATTAATCATATTATCCCTAATGCTGTCCTCAAGGTGTCAGCTTTCGTGGAGAAAACGACCACCGGTCGGTATCAAAGATTGAAATGAATGATGAAGCCAAATTAACCCAACTACCTTCAAAGGACAGTATTAGGGTTAATGTCGTTATTGGAAAATCCCTGAAAGAGTCATTCACACGGAAACTAGGGGTTGAAGAGACCTATTTACTTCATCCTCTCAAAAGCGCGCACTGAGCTACAGGGACGGCGCAGCGGTAACAGCTGACGCCTTCGGACGACAGACCCCGCCTGTTAGGATCTACTTGGGCAAAGAATGACTGGGTGTAGTGGGGTGCATGCCGTTAGGACAGAAAATCCGCGTGACCGCGTTTAGCTCGCATCGTGATGGTGCGAGCCATGGGCGCCGTATTGGTTGAGTTCTAAGCGATTTCACTTAAAGTGAGGCATAGAGCACCGTCACTGCTCCAGGACTCATCCAATACGACGAGCATGGCTTCTTCTCCTTTTTCTACTTTGTAATTATATCTTCTTCTCTACCCCTAAGGATCTCTTTTATTAGGTCGATCGGAAAGTTTGATAGGGTTGAGATTTTTTCTATTACTCAGCAAGTAATGCAGGCTAATCAACAGTATAATAATCATCGTTAGTTATAACATTGTCCCACCTAAAGAGCATGTCAACGATTTTCTTCTCCCAAAATTAGGAGGATTAGGAGTCAAAGTCACCGACCACTTGTTCGAGGTGACGAATTTTTTTTTTGTTAGGAAAGCCTCAAGGGGCCGGAACAAGTGGTAATCTGAGGGGGGAGTATCAGGTGAATAGGGTGCATGTGGAACCGTGTCCTAACCTAGCTCGTCCAATTTTGCACGGGTCTCTTTACCTATGTGAGGGACCCATGCAATATTGGAAGAGCTAGGTTGGGATAAGGTTTCACATCCGTCCTATTCCCCTGATATTGTCCCTTCAGATTACCACTTGTTCCGGCCCCCTAAGGCTTTCCTAACAAAAAAAAAAAATTCGTCAACTATGACCACCTTGAACAAGTGGTCGGTGACTTCTTTGACTCTAATCCTCCTAATTCTGGGAGAAGAGAATCGCTGACCTGCCCGTTGGGTGGGACAATGTTCTAACTAACGATGTTTACTATATTGTTGATTAGCCTGCATTACTTGCTGAGTTGTAAAATAAAAGAAAAAAATCTCAACCCTATCAAAACTTTCCATCAACCTAATATAAACTGGTACTATAACTTATGGGTATTCTACAAAGTAGAAGTTTATAGTTTTTGCATCATCGTGTTGCACACCGAACGCCGCAAAGCGAATTTTCTGTCCTAATGGCATACACCCAGGTATAATGAGCATGATGCAGAATTATGCTTATCGTATCACAATGATGCCGTATCGGTCGAAATGACATGATGCTGACGTGTCGGCTTTCGTGATGAACACGTCCACCGGTCAGCATCGAAGACAGGAATGAATTATGCAACTGACTTCGGCCTTTAAAAGCGACCTAGTATAACAAAGCCCTTAAGGTCATGTAGATTGGTGGGAAAGCTGGGTTGAAGTCCAACCTGGGCGGAGCTTTATTTGTTTCCTATTTGCTTGCTTTGTTTCCTTGCTGTGGTGACCCCTTTGCTGTGATCTCGTACTAATGCGCCATTTCCTACATGTTTGCTTCCGAGCACCAATGGTGCTAGTGTATTACCGCCAGGGTTAAGCGTGGCGTGGAGGGAAATTTTCAAAAAATGCGACCACCCCCCCCCCCCTCTTCTTCAGGTTCCGCTCTTTCTGCGGCATCTACCCAGTCAATCCGAGCCAATGCACCAAGGAAATTAAGAGCCTATGATCAAAAAAAAGTACTGAGGCCAAAATCCTGACAAAATAAAAAAAAAGAACTCGACAAAACTCAGTACTTAGTAGCAGAAAACTTAGAAACTAAGTAGGAACCAATTACGTACAATGCTCCCCTCTGACCGTCGCGCCACTGTGCGGTAGCGAACAGCGATCAGGTTGGGTGAAGTATCTTCCTCACACTGAATTTGAACATTTTTTGGACACTCGAAACGTTACTTAGGCTCCACCTTTCAAAGTACTGCAAACTGTTTTCTTAATGACTGCTTCATACCAATCTAATTGTCACTTGGTTTCCCTAATGGTTGCGTAGTTCTCGACATAGGTATCCAGTCGAGGAAAATTTCGAAAAATTCTGAAAGGATTCACTTCAAACGATCATAACTTCCTTCAAACTTAACCGGATGATTGCGGTTTGATATCCGTGGTCTGTGAGCTTGCCGCTTTCAAGTGACCACCGTGACAGCACCATATACCATATCTTTAGAATGAAGGATGTTACTTTGAGAAAACTCAGTCGTGGAAATTCTCTTTCGTCGAAGATGCGAGATCTTCCCACGAATCTTTGAAAAATTGTCATTGTGTATTACGTCTCCAACACGCATTTTCTGCTCTCGGAAGGTCAGTGAGAGGGTAAGTGGCCTCGGCTGGCCTTGCTGCGGGATGCGCCATGCCAGAGGATTTCTCCTATTATCATTTGATACAAGCGCTTTTCCGGTCCGCATGGTGGTTCTCTAGCACCAGACCAAGTACTAGCAATGGTAGTAGCATATGAAAGGAGTCCTTATCAGCTGATTTTTCGTTTCATTACCAGAGTTTCTGTAGTGTTCATCCACGGTGGTACCCTTGGGTAGATATCGGTTACCACGGTTAATCGGTGAATTACGGAGATGTCTCCGTACGTGGTTTCGGTGCCAGTGAGCCAATGAAAAGGTTACTGGCATTAGCTGGCTTCGTTGTGAATCGCACCATGCATGAGATTTGCATGCAGATTAAAGGCACTTCCCGCGATTATCTTGAATGGGTTCAAGAGCTGAATTACCAAATCAGAGGTGCTAAAGAATACACCGACAAAGGCATCCGAAAGAAGCCCCCAAAAAAGGCAAAAATGGGGCCTCCTAACATCTGGCCTTGTACGAGACTACCGCGTGGAAACTAGCCTTTGAGTCAGTTCCCGTTCGATGGCATCACGAGGAACCTTGAGATATTACCTGTCTCCCCTAGTAAACGTTTCATTACAACTGGAGTTTCGTTTGTACCTTATCTTATCGCGGAATCACAGGCCTACGTAAACTCCACGTTGGAAAAGTATCATGCCGGGTGGTATCGCAGTTGCTTCCCGCGGGCTTAGCGCTGCCAGGAAGCCTCGTGACACCACATAACGGGTACAACCTCGACAGTTACCCAGGCGTCTATCGGCTGCGGCAGGGTGAATAGCTAGTGTGATTATCGCGGAAAGTGCCTTCAGGTTGAATTAGTTTAGGATTCGAACGCAGTCAGTTTTGTCACACCTTCCCCTTAACACCTTGGACCCTCAGAATGAGAAATTCCGTTGATCACTGCCTACCTCAACGATTACGATTCCCGTCCCAGCGGACCAAATACGACTCCTCTGTCGAGGATTCCTCTACGGCGACTTGACCTTGATTACCGCTATGACCATTACTGAGTGACTGTACATTAATGACTCTTTATTACTGACTATCACTTCTATACACAAATGAATTACTGAAGAATATATGGACATCGGAAACGCAAAACTAAATGTTAAAGCCTAGGAATGTGCTGCGTAATTGGCAACTACCTTAGATCACAATATGAGGAATTGTCGGAAGGAAGGAAACCCAAAGTAAATACATCGCTAATACGAATAATATGAAACAATGCGACTTTCGCTGCATCCTCCTTCATCTTCCCCCAGAGTGGGAAAGAAAAACGGAGCGAGCGACAAAGAGGTAGCGAAGTCGAAAGATGAATAACAGAAATGACTACACCGAGCTGATAAAGCGAAGGGGTAAATATGAAAAAATCAAGCAAATATCGAAGCAATTGAAATCAAGAACATCATAGTGACACCTGCTATATACAGTGACCACCAGCCGAACAGCGTCCACGTTGATGCAGAGAAACTGAACTATTAGTGATAAGAAATTTCCGAAGCTAGTGACCGCAACCTTCCGTTTAATGTATTTTCCTTCTACATAATAGGAAGTTAAAACATGTTAATAGTGATTATGCAAGCGTCTAAATTTGCCACACTTACAGCTGATTCAACATAACCTAAATTATATCTGCGCCCTGTTTTCCTTCGAGATACGAAGGCTACAAAATGAAGGCTGAGGTAGTACCATGCGATCGGTTTGCCATCCGCTTGAAAATCGACTTAAGATTGGATGCCCATCAGTCTGATTTTGCGATCCGCAGATCCCATGATCGCCGAACGCATATGTCGTCATGCGCACTTTCACTTGGGTTGACTACTTTTACGAATTCCTTACCGCTCTGGGGCCGTGAGGGGTGGCATACCAGCGATGAAGAGGAAAAATAGTACGCTCAAGTGGTAGCGCACAAGATGACACTTGCGAGGAACCACAAATTACAACCTCAGATCAAGTGGAAAAGGAACACGAGCCTTCCAAATATCAACCCACCAACACTGGATTAGTATTGAAAAAGTGTTAAAATCACCTGACGACACCAGCCGCAAACGCGATCCAGGCCAACGCAAAAAAATAAGGATTAAGAACACGCCAGCGTGAGATTGAACGATACTTCCAGAGCAACCACAGTCCGCATGAACAAAAAATGGAGAAACAGATAACCGAAAGCGTTGCAAGTGCCCTGAAAGTCAATACATTTGGAAAACCATTTTGGCTGAACCACTTGCTAACTTATCTTAGTGTACGGACTCCATTTCAATTGTTTCACCATATAATCGTGGGAAGAGCAAATCGTACATTTACATGTTCCAAAATTTATTAGATAAAAGTCCTACTGCATAGGAGTACACCACCACCACATCACAAAAACTGGAATTGGTTCTTTCGCAAAGTGCACCATTTACGTGCGCATCACGGCTCAACTATATCAGGATCACGTGATTTCCTGAAGTCTAAATTTTTCGTTTTCTCATCGATCGTAAAACGCGACGAAACTGAGGAAATAGCCTCAGGAAATCGAATGGAATGTAATTTTTTTAAAACTAGCTCTCTTCTCGAATTGTGGGAGGACTTTCAAAATGATGATTTGTGGCGATAGTTGTGCTGGAAGACGCATTTTCCTCTTTGTCGCCGTCTGGTCTTAAAAGCGTTTTGGTCAGTGAATGCTCACGGCATTGTGACCGTGAAGGGTGAGGTAATTTAGCAACACTGTCTTAACTTAGGGACCAGTGGTGCAGAATGCCATGGTCATATTTTACGTGTCTGCGTCAATTGACGCCATCAATGTGCATGTCGCAGACGACGGCGTCAATCTGATAATGCGCACCGTTTGCAAAACGCTCGATCAAACCACACTACAGTATGGTGATAGTGCCAAGAGCCCAGGAATTCAAGTCCGAATTTGGCATAGTATGGCACCTATTGAGATTCAATTCGAAATCGTGGGCTGTCCCACGATAACCGCACTGTAGTGTGGTTGGGTCGAGCGTTTTGCAGACGGTGCGCGTTATCAGATTGACGCTGTCGTTCGCGGCAGTCACAAGATTGTGTCAATTTGACGCCGCCGCCGGAGTCAGTAGACGCAGGCATAGTATGACCGCCGTCAAAGGATTCATAATCGGCTGATATTGCCACTATTAATGCTGTACACGCACTGCGCAATGCGGACAGAAATATAAAGTGAAGCTAGAGCACTAGCCATCTGGGACGCAGTTGAACCTCGAAAAGTACAGCAACAACTATGCTCAGGAACCGTTTGAAAAACTATTAATGCAATTAAGATACGGCTCAACTACACCAATGGTAAGCTGTGCTCAAAAAAAGAACGGATCCTCGAGGTTTCAACCGAGAGGACGCAGTGGCAACTATAAGGAGATGTAAACACAAATTTTATCACAGAAGGACCTCACCAGTTAACTTTTTTGCTGAACCAAATAGACACAGGGAGACGGAAGAACCACACCGTCAACGCGAAAGTTATTCCCCACAGAACGGTATCAATCTTAACAGAAATATCATGAAGCCTTGAATCTTCTGGAAAATTTCAATCATCAGAATTCTCAACAAAGTATAGAGCATGTCTATAAGTTTGAGACATGTAAGGTATGGAAAATCAAAAAAAAATTCGTAGGAAACAGGTGGCCCGACAGCAGCGCTTTGTGACACTGTCATAAAGCCCCTCACAAGTCCGCCACTCCCGTCACTAGCCGGGGATATATCGCGGACAAGCGAGGGGCTAAATCAACCGGCCGCATAGTTGCCCTGCCCTCGCCGGAAATCTTCTGCGGATGAATGGCAGAACGACACGCTGTGCTGCCGAACCGTGATAAGACCCCAACCGCGCTCTTTCAGTGCGAGTGTTGGCACACATCACCTCATCGGAAGTGGAAAGTTTGTTTTCAGAAAACATGTATTCACAGTTCCCACATTCCCTTTACCCCTCCCTGTGCCTTCAATCACATCTACAAATTGCTGGTGCTATCGCAGTGGGAAAAGTGAACGCAAAACCACCTTTTCTTCCGCACACTCTGCGTCACTCTTCGCGGACAGATTGCAGACGAGCGAGAGGCCTAATCAACCGGCCGCGAACAGCCCATGGAATTGGCACGAAATATAAGGCAACTATTCACGGCACTCGACCAGTATCACATATGACACAACTAAAAACAAATGAACATTTCATTCATTGGAAAGGCATAAGAAGGCTACTTTTCCACTTTCTATCAAACGTGCAGTTCGCGCAAACAACGTAAGCCTGGCGCACATTACTCCCAATACAGATACCGAGCCAACAGTCGACTGAAAGCTGCGACTGTAAACACCGATCATAGACTACCTTTGCGCGATTCATGCTCACCTCTGTCTAGAAGCCGCCGTCTATGGGGATTCCTACAGCACTTACTTTCCCGGGGAAATTGCTCCTACACATTTTCAAATCACATTTCACAACAATTCCACGATATTGGTAGCTCAGAGAAACTAGGCATGAATGTTAACTGAAAGTGCCGTGAACAATAAGTTGGCAGAAACTCTCACATGTTCAATCTCCACATCACTACAAAAGCAAGTAGTCCTGGCGGCCTGAGCTAAATGTCCATGCGAGCTGTCAACGCAAAACCGCGAAAACTCACAAGATTAGGACGCGTTAGTACTTTGCAACGTACCAGTACGATGGCTGCTTGTAGCGAAATAGTTTTAAAGGAACCGGAAGGGGTCCGAAACAAGAGGAAGATGCAAAGAAATGAGCATTTTGCAACGAACGCTCAAGGTTAGAAGCGATAATCGGCGAAAAAACCCGGATTCAAAAAGACGACTGCGATGTGTATTCGCATCCCATTGCTGCGGTGTGTATTCGCATCCCAATCGCATCCAACACAGTGACTTTCCGAGTGGTCCGCTGTAGGAGACGGGCCGCGGGCAAACGTTAGTTGTAGCACCGGACTCTCAGCGCAGTGAAGTGGCCATTCCCGACTACACGGGCATTCATGTGAGTACATCTAGAAACAATATAAGAAAGAACAAAGTAAAAAGTAAAAGGAAAAAAAATTTATGATAGAAACATCTCCTTTTGACACCATGCCAGGGCCTCAGATTGGCGGGTTTGTGCGATGACGGCCACTTAAACCCGTCCACACTACGTCTGTTATACCGTAAGCCAAAATTACCCCCTTCCGGTGTCTTTAATAACTGACTCGTGGTATCGCGAAGTACTAATGCGACCTCACCTTTCTGCTTCTGCTCTTTTCCTTAATTATCTTCACCTCAAAAAGAAAGACCCGTAATGGTTTCTAGTAGGTAAGGATTGCAGTTCGTAATAAAAGGAGAATACCATCCTGAAAGAGGAAGGCTGTTGTTGGCTAGTCATGGATCATTAAGAAGCTTGTTAGGATAGCCACCCATATTGCTTGAAGGCACATCTTGCGATAAACTGTGAAGATGACTCACTAAACAGATAAGACACGAACTAACAGACTAACCCTCTTCAAATGCAACTTTTATGTACACGAAACTATAAATAGCAGCGGAACTGATGCGTTGAAGACTTTTACAAAGTCACTCTTTCTAAGACACTTTTGAGTAAGTAGAAGATGCCACGCGACTAACTTAATTGAACCGTCCACCCAGTGGAAAGACCGATGAAAAATAACGGCTTACATCCCATTTACCGCGCGGTTCATCGTCCGCTTCAACGATACGAGGTCCACGACGATGTAAGCCATGAAGATTTCTCGAACGTGTGCGAACGTCAATGCCAGAGTCCTAGTAATGCATATGATGAAGCATTACGGAAACAAATCAAGACACGTTAAAAGTATTCCTTTTATACATAATACGACGCGAGATTCGGTTATAAAACAAGAATTTATTTCTAAAGTGAGAGGCTTAAGGGAAGTTTTCACACTGCTATAGGGGGAGGGGCAGCACAGACATACAACACCTACTGAGTAAAAAAAATTTTGCTTACTCTGAAAGGGTAAGAAGGAACTTCGAGAACGATCACCCACCACAAAAAGAATACCAAAAAGTTCTTGAATCCTAATTGGAAAATTGGTCAACCTATCCGAAGCATTCTCCCCCCGAGGCTTGAGGAGAAATCACTTTCCCCGGTTTGCATCAGTATCTTGCCAGGAAGGGCCTTCAATTTCCTTAGGACTTTGTATAGTCGCCCCTACCGATCGATAGAGATTCGAACGTCGATTACAACTTCGGAAACTAAAAGTGCTACGGGCTGTTCTGAAGCGAATGAGGAGGGTACAAAGTTTGCCTAAGACTCATTGGCGAGGCATTTTGCCATCAGCACGGCCGTTGCTGAACCAGCAACGGCCACAGTTACATGCTGGTAGTGTTCCGGATCTGCAGGGAAAGGGTCGAAGGTTTGCTACCCGCCACTGAGGAATTTTTCATTTTGTGTCTCATTGTCTACACGGCTAACCGAATAAATAATCTATTACATGGTACGTTCGGAGGCCCATAATGCGCGAGCCGGTCGTTCTCGTGCAAAACCAGTGTGATTTCCGTGTTCAGGGAGTCAAGTTATCCCAAGGGACAAATTTTAGCCAATTCGAGAATTTGACCAAATTTCGGAAAAATTCGTACGCTATTGAGTGGCAACACGGACAAGGAGAAATATAATAGTTGACCGTTGCCGAGGAAATGCTCTTACTTGACGCTTGTTACGTATGTTTAGTGCGATGGGCAAGTGTAACAGGTATGTGTAGCTCATCTTAATCAGGTTGCAGGATTTGGTTGTGGAAGAAAATTCTAAAACTTCCACTTCACGCCCGGCTACCCTATACTTTTCGGGGTTGAACCAAGAGCTGGATTTGGCTGAAAATTGCACAGAGGGGTAATTCGACTCCCTGTGCGCGAATATCATAACCTTTTTACCCAACAACGCCTAATTATTAGGTTGTCCCGAAAATTCCGGAACACCCCGACCACTTTTTTTCAAATTTATTTCTTTACAACATAAACACATTTCAGCTAACAAGATATTCACCATTACCATCCATCACCTTCTGTCATCTATCCGGAAGCTTGCCAATCCCATCCGCCCAGAACTGCTGAGACTGCCTCGCGAAGAAACGCTCGACCTCTATCCCGATGTCGCGCTGCTTTTTGAGCTGTTTCCCCTTTAGGAAGTTCTGTAGAGGGGCGAACAGGGGGAGTCAGACGGTGCGAGGTCGGGGCTATATGGAGGATGTGGTAGCCCTTCTCACCCTAGGGTCGCCAAGGTGTCCGGGGTGAATGTTGCCAGATGTCGGGCCGGATAGGGCATGGGGTGTCCAAGTCGAGAGCACTTTCCGGTATCCCAGCCGAGTGAGATGCTGATCGGCGGTGGTGTTCCCACAACCGAGTAGCAGGGCTACTTCACGTGTGCTTGCCGTGGGGTTCTCCTGCACAGTTCTCCTGAAAAGCTGATCGTCAGCTCAGATGGACGGCCACTGCGTTGCTGATCTTTCAGGGCTATATCTTCAGAATGGAAGCGGATGAACAAACGGTGGATAGTTGTGCTTGCTCCACATGCGACGCTGATTATTTGGACCGCTTCCCTTATGGAACTCCCTCGGCAGAACTCGTAGAGGTACAATGCTCGGAGTGACGTCTCGTCCATTTCGAGCTCTATTCCTTTTGTGGATAGGCGCGAATCCATATATGCCTATGGCATGGAACGTTTCTCAAAGTCAATCGACAAATGCCCTGGTTATCCATTGCGAGAAGGCCCGAAAACCCTTGTCCCCCAAGGTGTTCCGGAACTTTCGGGACAGCCTAATACTGTGGTATGGCATACTCTTCGACCTGATATCCTTCTCTAGTGAGATTGTTAGTAGTTATAATAAAGAGGCAGAGTAAATGATGAGTGCGATAGGCGTCAGCACAAGAAACGTTCAGAAGTGAGAGAAAAGCACTTACTGGCAATGAAACACAAAATGCAAAAAACTGCACCGGTCCGAACCCGCACATCCGGAACACTATCATTAAGCCACGGTGGCCGATACTAGCTTAGTAACGGCCGTGCTGATGGCAAAGTATCCCTCAAATAGATATCACAGTCAAACTTTACCCCTCCTAACTCGCTTCTGAAAAGCCTGTATCACTTTTAAACTTCACAGTTGTAATCAGCACTCGGAGCTCTATCGACCTGTAGGGGTCCCTAATCAAAGTTCCGTGGGAAGCTGGAAGCCCATCCTGGTTAGTATTCCATGAAAAAAAAGAAAAAACATAGCATTAGAACAGACACCCAATAAAGAACCCAAAAGCGCTATACTTCCACCTCGCACTTTATTTTCTTTTATAATGTCACATGCGAGCTATATTCGTGGTACGAGGGATTGCATACGAACTGGGATGTGGAATTTAGTAGCCTAGGTGGAAGAAACAGTTCTTTACAGATGAGAATTCATCAGTCGCGAACACTTAAGAACAAAAGCATCCTAATGACGAACGGACACGTTGATATTACATGTTTCGAAGACTTGTAAGGTAATCAATCTCCTACTGTGGCTTTAAATGCGTTTTTGCAAGCTACTCATCATACATGAGCACCTAACTTTCAAAACGCCTTGGATGTTATAAAAAGATAAAACCTGAAACTGACCAAAAAGGCAACAAACCTTGCTTTCCGCAGTGCCTGTACGCATGCGAAATTGACCGTCCACCATTTCAAACTCTAAAATCAAACTGGACATTCTTCACCCTCGAACACAAAGACAACCATATAAAAAGGTTCCGGCGCTATGGGATTAGGCAGGCCGATATCAAACTTTGCGATTTTGCGTTACCGTGTCTCCGCACCAAAATTGTACCACCTCCAAACTTCACGGCCGCAGAAACGCGAGCGAAAGTGCGAACTGCAAAATAGCGAAACCGCAAAATCGCAAGTCTGACGACGGCCTTATCAGGATCAAAGGAAGTATATACCACTTAACTCACAATCACTTCTTCCAGTCGCTCACCCTCTTCGTGACCTCCCATTGATTGTGTTGGGTAGTGAATGCGAATGCACTGGCCAAATTACATCCCCACAAAAACCACATAGCGCCTGTTTCTTTTCCGTACTTTGAACAAAAAAAAAACATGCGGCTTACGACACTCGCACTTGAATGTGATGTGAGGACTAACCGGATGAAATGTGAAGAACGCTGAAGTCAGGAAGATCTGCGATAGCTAAATCATTAACATTTTGCAATGATGCTATCTACCAGTGGATATAAAGATGATGCCTTCGATATACCGACGATAATCCTACGAAAAAGATACAACGCAATGCTACGAAGTCTGACATCGGCCTGAGCAGCAAATATTGGGTTGGGGAATAAGTCCTTGCGGTTTTTTTCAACCCCGTTTTTCACATTGTTCCCTCCATCTTTCGACAAAGCTTATGCATGATTTCGATAGAGCTTTTTTGCTCTACATAATGCTATTATCCTTTTCCAATATACCCAATATTACCTATAATATAATATTTTTGACACATTTGATTGAAAATGCTCGATTTCGTCGACTTTTAATGATCTAAAAAATGGTAAAAATCAATCCGAAAAAAAAACGTAAACACTGTCTTGTAGAGCGAAAAGAGCTCCATCGAACCATATAAAACACTTAGTCAGGAAAATTCATTTTCATTACGCAATTTTCAATTGAAAAACAGGTGGAAACTTATTTCTAAATGGTAAAATATGACAGGATACGAAAGAAGGGTGATATCATCTTATAGAGCAGAAAAAGCTCTATCGAATGCACATATGCGCATCCTTCCAATCTCGATGGTAGGCGGGGAAGAGAAGATAACGAAAGTGCACACTTTTTCGAGTATTGCAATTGCTCTATCGAAACATATACACAAACATTTTTTGGTCTCGATGGCAGGCGAGAAAGATGGCAAGTGCCAAATTTTAGACTTTAGCTTACTTCATTTCCAAACCTCATAAATATTGAGTGGTCGAAGAAATCGAAAAACAGATAATAGCATTATGTAGAGCAAAAAAAGCTCTATCGAAATCATGCATAAACTTTGTCGGAAGATAAAGGAAACAATGTGAAAAACTGGCTTGAAAAAAACCACAAGGACTTATTCCCCAACCCAATACATACCGGATAGCTGCCTCCGAAGGAAGTACGAGAAAACCAGAGGAACAAAAAACCTGTAAAAATGAAAAGCGCGTGAAGTGTTCATGGCGCCAGCTCAATGATTGATCAATATACATATGACTTCCAAGTGAAGTAGCACGAAATTTGCAAATGATTTCTAAAACGAACAGAAATGATGGGGTAAGTAATGATTAGACGCATCATCACCTTTACCAATTTACGAGACATGTGAAGAATTCTGTGCGGAGCACTTCACTATAACACAATTAAAGTTAAGAAAGCTACTCGACTGAAAGAATTCGGCACCACCCCAATGGTAGGAAGAGCCTTATAAGAATGCGCTCACAAAAATAGTGATATTTATGCAATGCTTCTACTTCCGCCCACGCCTTAGCAAGAGGGAGCACCGTGGTCCCTCATCTGATACCATCAAACAATGATCAGAAGCAGGAATTTCTCCTAGAACTAAACTGTGATACCATCATACAGTCACGCAGAAAGCCTAAGCAGGAACAGCGAAACGCGAGCACACTGAAATGGCCCACTCCAGCTGCACAGATTCCAATATCATCGTGCACAATACCCGATTCTTGCAGTTTTATTCTATCGAATCGTGTATCGCGATATTTACTGTTGTAGAAACCAATACCTATATGCATCTGTGGGTCAAATGAAATCGGGGGAAGGGGAGACGCAAAATTTTCACCCAAGTTAAAGCTTCTTTCCCTCTCTAGGCTTAGGCGGAAAACTGATGAGACCTATGCTCTGACAGATGTTTTTTCATATGGAAAGACGGGATGAGGGGATATCAATATTAGCCTAAGCCTAGGGAGGGAAAGGAGCTTCGACGTGTATGCAAAGTTGCGTCTCCCCCCACCCCCCCCCCCCTTCCCCCACCTCCGGACTTTAACTGAACCGCGTATGTTTGTCGCTATGTCTGTCCGTCCGCAAGTTAATGACTGTGATAAAGAATGATGTAATCATTGTGATGGGATGGCACCTCCTACATATGCAGACACCTATTTCGAGCTGTCGCGTCATTCTGCGGTGTGATGACGTCGTATAACGTGTCAACACAATGGGATTGAATGTAGGTACTATGTTAGGTTGCCGGAGGAATTGTACCGTTGGTGGGTTGTTGAGGGAATGAAAATGATTGCAATCTTTTTTTGCAGATCTAGTTAGCTACACCATATAATGCGCAGAGGGCTGGAAACGGACAGTGCAAATCATCATCAGGAAGGGAGGGGGGGGGGGGGCAATCGCAGAACTCCGACTTCTATGACTCATGAGTGGCCAATACGTGATATGCCTGGTAAATTAGTCCACATGCATATGTGTAAATTGGATTGAGTTATACACCGTCTTTTTTGAGTCATTGATTGAAGTAACGGTGCTAAGGTAGTTGGGGGGGGGGCACTCGACAAAGGCAAGAGTCGCGCCCAATTTCTGCCCACAGGCACTCTCAAGGTTACTTTATGCCTAGATACAGCTATCTAACTGAAAAAAACAATTGAATTATTCTTCAATTAGTATATTACGAAAAATTAGCTACAACCGGACTAAAAAAGCACTTACGCGTATTCGCCTAAGCCTAGGGGAAGGGAATCTCCTTCTCCAAGGCTTAGGTTAACATAGGATGAAAAAACAAACACGAATTTTCTTTACAGAATCGTTTCTAAGCAGAATTCGAACCCGATTCGGCTAGTGGTATGGCTTCTCTGCGCTCTAGCCATACGTTAGAGACGCAGGGACACTACTGCAGTGGCCCCCCCCCAACTACCTTAGCACCGAAGTAACTCCTACTAACATAACCAACCTTACACGTATATTCCGCTCTTCGTCAGTGTCGTGTTACGCGCGAGGTACATTTGCTAAACTGGGGAAAATAAGTTTTATCTGCCTACTTGTTATGGCTGGGCTGAACTGTGGACTGAGCACTATCGAATAGAAAGCTCGAAGAAGGAAAACATGAACACAAACAACAGAAAAGGTCAGATAGGTAATATGAAAAAACAAACCCTCCCAGACGTGTGCAGTTGCGTACCACCAGTCGCCACCGTAACGTACGCCTCCTTTCAATTTTTCCTTGGACGGCGGTGCGAAACATGTATAGTGGGTTATTCGGCACACGGAACTCGCTGTTCTCCGATTTGCTATGTATACACTTCGAATTTTTTTCTTGACCGTTGTGTTTACGATTTTAATAACTACTGCGGTGCACTTCAATTCCGCTGTCAAGGCAGCGTTCATAGTTTTGGAATTTTTGAAAAGTATTAGGTAGTTATCGGCTGGGAGAACTGAGGAATTTGCGGAATTGAAGGAATTCAGAATTGTGGAGTTGCGGAGAAGCATTAGGTGTTGACTGCCATGTTACGAAGAGACGAGGGGATTGGAGAAAGGAGAGGAATGGAAAGAGCGGAATTGGGGGATTAGCGGAATTGTGGAATTTGCAGAGTCGTGGAATTTGCGGAAATGCATAATAGTGGAAAGGATAAAATACTTATCGATTAAGAGAGTTGCGTGATTTGCGGAAATGTGGAAATGCAGAATCGTGGAGTTTGAAAAGCATCAAATACGTATTGATCATGCTACGAAGATACGAGAGGATTAGAGAAACTGAGGAGCGAGAAGTGTCTTCATTTCCGCAAATTCCACGATTCCGCCACGATTTCGAAACGCTACGAT
Source organism: Trichostrongylus colubriformis (assembly GCA_963978905.1). Classification (NCBI taxonomy): domain Eukaryota; kingdom Metazoa; phylum Nematoda; class Chromadorea; order Rhabditida; family Trichostrongylidae; genus Trichostrongylus; species Trichostrongylus colubriformis. Next base: position 39,475,792 of record OZ022256.1, read on the forward strand.
TCTTCATTTCCGCAAATTCCATAATTCCCCCGACCGATACGTATCTGTTCTTCTTTCCACTATTCCGCAAATTTCGCAATTCTGCAGTTCCGCAAATTCCAAAACCATGAACGCTGCCTAAGGTTCCCATTGCTTAAAGGCACCAGTAGGGGTTAGGGGAACTGAGATCTGGGAGTACATGTTCTTTGAAGCGAACCTACTACTTCAGAAGAGGTCATATGTAACGAAAATCGCTTTGAAAAAAAAGGCGGTCTCATGGCGATCATGCAGCTCGTCCTGCCGTTATGGCGTTATCCGGCCGGAGGAGTCGCCGTGGACCCCTATTTCTCGGGTGGGTTTTTCGCCATTTGTCTCGTTCTTTCTCTACCGCTACATTGCTGGCGCACCCCTGCTTTCATATCCCACAGTCTGCCAAATTTACCCCTACTGGTGTCTGGAGATCATAGCCATGATCAACGTCCGTGTAACCAAGTAAACGCAAAAATTGTTCTAACTAGATGTTTTAAGAACTTTTATAAGGAAGTAATTGAGTCCTAATCGAGTGTGACATTCGTTACAGTCAACTGCGTGGCGCAGCGGAAGGTGTCATCTGCTTCTGCATATCAAAAGTAGGATAGGCAAGTTTATCTCAAGAACACCAAGAGAAAGACAATAGAAAGATGGCAGAATGACATAATTTCTATTACATATTGGCACAGCACAGTAGATCAAGGACACGTCGTCCAGGTCGGAACTGTCCCGCACAACAAGGGCTTTGTAGAGCAGCTGCCTCGGGTCCAGGCAGACGATGGCCTCGCGATTCCTCGCTTGGATCGTCACGCCTGAAATGCCTGCATGAAAGCATGCCGAGTCGTCTGCACGACGCGGCTTACACTGTCTCACTGGAATGGTTCCCTAGATTGGTCGAAGGAAGCGGTCGAGGTCGTAGGGGCTCCAATGAAGTCGGCCATGGCAGAACTCGACCCCAAGACGGGATGGCTCGGAGGGATGGTGCATGTCCGGAAATGACCTGTCCTCGTCGGCAGCGCTGGCGACGTTAAAGCGTCGGTAGTCGTACGGAAACTCGGCGGACTCTGGAGCGATATCAGTTTTAGTATTGGGAAGAATGACTACCTCCTTCGCGTCCTTGTACTGACAAGTACAGTCGTTGAGTCCACCGTTGTGAGTTCACCGTTGTGAGTTCCACGTCCAAGGCGGACAATCGATCCCTGATCTGACAGTTCTGTTCCCCATAAAAGATAATTACACAAACATCGGCGCGACGGATACTACGCGCAAGCAACTGCCTGATGAACTCTGTGCTAATTTGAGCATCGGCATCATTATAATGGGACCTTCGCGGCGCGCACAACTCAGCGTACACGGTGACAAATGAAAAGAGGCTTTGGCGAGCCGCGAAGGTCATGACTTGAAACAACGTTTGCCAGCTATGGGCTAGAGTCCCTGCGCCTTGGTAATCGACGCGATTTGGCAGGACTACTAAGGTGAGATAGGAGCGGAATGTGGAGACCAGAGAAGCCACCGGAGGAGCGGGGGGCGTTGATGAGAAGACTCATGACGCTGCGTGCAGAACCGGGTTGCTTCCTGCTGGACCTTCTGAGTGGGGAGCGAGCTGGTGTACATCGCCAATATACCCGTGGCGTGCGCATGGGAGCCTAGTGGTGAGCAGAAGTGCGGGTTCTGGAATTTGGGACGCCTCGTCCCCGATCACGGTATGGAAGGATGAAAAGTACGGTATAAAGATGCTGGTGCGCGAAGCGGTTGAACTGAGGAAGGAAGAAGTGTTCATACCTAGACCGAGGGGCGCCGCACTTCGAACATGAAACGTACCATGCGCATGAGGGTTCGAGAGACGTGTTGCTCCGCAATCTCGTATTCCGCTTTGTTTTATCGGGTACGAGACTTGGACGCGTCGAATAATTCCCAATGAGCTGAGCTTCTGCCGGAAATTTGGCAGACTTCCAAATCGTCAACGTCCAGCTGGTTGGCGTAATTATCGCCAAGGGTGTCAGTATTTTACCGACGTCCACAGCCGTAGGGCAGCGGTTGTCCGCGGCGGTGGTATCGGCGATGTGCCTGATCACCTATAGATGAGGGGAGTCGCCTAGCGAGAGCAGAGATTTGGTGAGTTGGGCCATGGCAGCATTAATTGACGTAATGACGATGACGGTGGCCCCTGGAGTGATAGAAGAAATGGCTGCAACGAGAAGACCGATCAGAGACGTACCCGTACCGAATGCTGCTTGCAGGGTGGTATGGGCAGTTTTCCTTTACTGAGACGAAGAGCATCTCACTGGTCCGGGGTGAATGTGAGTGACCTACCGTTGATTGAGAAAGAACGCACCTCTGAGGAGAGAGGGGGTAAAGAGCGGAGATAGGGTTCATCGCTCGTCTCTAGAGACTGGCTACCAAAGGATGTTGATGGCGGAATCCGCCGTGGAACCGGGACCGATGCCAGCAAAAATATGGTTTGGGAGACCTGGTCATAATTGCGGTTTGCGGCTGCTGTGGATTTGCCAAAATGGACGGTGACATCAACGGCTCTGGTGTTGCCAACGTAGCAACCGTGCTGATCTATAGCGTAGCAGAGGTCGTGTAACTAAGGGAATGCCTGCTGTACCGCCGAAACGGCTCGTTCCTAGGGAAGTGCGCGCACGTTTACCACCTAACGCGAATGATGCAGTCGGTCCAGAGACCCACTAGGCTACGTGTCGTCGCCTTTCCTGAAATTTTACCTCTAATCGAAGGGGAAACCACGCCGGCTGTAATACTCTGGCCACCTCCGAATGGGAATGGCGGTCGTCGCCGGCAGCATTCACCGCGGTCATTGCCGAAGAAGCCGCTTTACAAATTGGAGCTGACCTAGTTTCTTGGTGTTGAAGTTCTCAAACTTACCGAGGCGGTCTACAAACCACCTGAAGTCCTGCGCTTGAGGATAGGTGAGTAGGAATCGGCAGAAAAGCTAGGTGAGTGGTCCCGGCTTCCTTCGACACTGGCGGCTCGGTGAAACGCATCGCTGAAGGAACATTAACGCGCGAACGCGCCTTTACTCTTTCGAAGGGAGGAGAGACTCGAGCGGGAATTGACATACTGAAGTTGTGATTGTAAGAGCGTCAGGACAGCCTTCGACAGCTGTCCGCGCATTCATAACCTTGCGCCCTCATGGCGGGTCATAAGGGAGAGGATAACCTCGTAAATAAGACGTTTTCGAACTACCGTACACGTTTCAGATGATGGACAGAACTGATAGCGAAATTAGACACAAGTATCGAAGACTTCTGCGAGCGACACCGCAAAGCCCAAGCACCTTGACAAGAAGATTGAACAAACCTGTAGACAATCACATGCAGCCGGCAATACGCATGACGACGCTAGTGATACGCATAAGGAACCTGTGCAATTCCCAAAAGGGTTGGAAAGACCGCAGGCAGCGCCAGAGTTCACCCTAATTCGTACAGAACTACGCACGCTCTTCACCATACCACCTCACTTGATAGCTATGGAATTCGTCTCAGAGGCCAACTGGAGAGTGATGATGACACAACCTCGGTACGACGAGGAGGACAACGCGATACTCATGGATCAGTCAACTACTGAAGCCGTAATTGAGGATCAACTTAAGATTCTGAACGAATAATAATCGCTCTTGAACGATTACAGAGAATCACTGCAGAGAGCACGCCAAAAAAGAGCGATTCCAGTCAAAGTTATCTCTCTTTTCGACCAAGTTCAGTGTGCTCCCGAGAAAGGATTGGAAGAAGCATCAAAAATGACGCACGATATTGTACGCAACGCCTTGAAAGAAATGACAAGAACCGCGACGACATCACTCTACGAGACCACGCAAACGCACTCCGTAGCCTCACCATAGATTGACGCGGGAAGGCGCAAGCGCAATTTCACTGAAAACGGAGAAGATGACGAGGATGAGGCAGAAAAATGAAACAAAACGCAGACTTATGGAAGAGATGGAGGAAATGGAAACTGGCGACGGAAGGTATCTTCCATCACATAACAATGAAGAAAAGACGAGAAGAGAAGAGGCCATTTACGATATCTGGGAAGATATCGAGCACGTGGAAAGGGAAATCGGCGACTGCGAGGCAACTACAAATGAGCTCGACGTCATAACTATATGCAGGTCACGCGACTTCCAAAAGGGAGTGATTCGCAACAAACTGGAGTCGGGGATGCGCTTTGCCTTCTGCAACAAAGTAGGAGAGCAGTAGTCCGACTCTTGCGCGGCGCAGCCCAGCGTAAAAGATTGCCTCTACATAGTCAGACAAGAGAGCAGACGCTACATGTGCATTCAGATCGCAGGTGGGCTACACTACTGCAAGAAATCATAACATCCTGCTTCCACTGCAGGCGATTTGGGCACCAATCGGCATTGTGCGAGTTGCCCGAAAGGAAGGACGAGATCGTAGCATGGTTGAAGCCACGGAAAGAAGGAAGAACGCGAAAAGGAGGCTGGAAGACTTGAAGAAGGAGCGCGCAGAACTACAGGGTTGAAACGCTTCCCGTTGCCCCATCTTTGGCCTCAAGTTGCCCCATCTGTGGCCTCCCCGGGGAGTATCGCAACCTCCGTTGCGATCCGTAATGCACAGACCACCGGGGATATTGCTCGTTGAACTTTGACACCACGCCTTGCCAAAGGGTATCGGGGCGACCTTCCTAGCAAGGAATTCTCCCGCCCATGAACTTTGTACTTTCGCCCCTGGGGGTATATAAAGGAGCCGGGGGTTAATAGTTCAGTTGTTGTTCTACATGTCGTCTAGCAACTTATTGTGTTCTGCTCGCTGTTTGCTGTATTCTGTTGTTCTGATAAATTCATTGTTACTATTGCTGCCCACGTACAAGAATAGAGAAGAAGAAGAACAGACTGATACTCCAAGGAGCAGGATAATCCTGCGTGGCAATCTATTCAGTGTTCACATGGAATCAATTTCGTCCGCTCGTTAGGTAGGTTGCTCTTACTCGGTCTTTTTTCGAAGATACATTTCTTGAAATTCCATATTGTCTGTGGATTAGTGGGTTATGAACGGTTTTGAAAAGGTCCTACGAGTAAACGTACAAGTCGCACCTACCACATTTCTATGTACCCTAAAGTCTGGTAGATAAGTCCGTCCTCACGCGGTGTCGCGTGCGGCACACGCAGGCGCAGCCTTCAGCAAACCAAAGATAGATGGAGGAAATAGAGGAAGCTGTGATTTGTGGATTTTATAAAAGCGTGGAGCTATAGAGTTGGGATGGGGTCGTGTGAGAGATGAACACAGGAACTTCACAGTTGAAAGAAGAAAGCGGACGAGTAAGAGGAGAATCGTTGTTCAACGGGAGTTCCAATACGATGGTTTTGGCGATGAAATAACGGGTAAATAGAAACTTTTTCTCATTTCTGTCAGATTATGGTGTACAAAGCCTTGCGGACATGCGTCTCTCACTATATTTTTCCATTGCTTCTGCTTGCCGCGTCAAGTTTTTGCACCTGATGTCCCTCATCGGTTCAGGTATTTCATAGGGCAGTCATCGAGCCCTATGAAATACCTGAACAACTTATGATCAGCAGTATACGGGAGGAATAATGAAATTGTCTCGTAAGATTTCATCGATAAATCTACATGGAGCAGAGGATGGAGGTTGGAAGAGGAATCAGGAAGGCATGATTTCAAGGCGTCGGCATCTTGGTGTATAGCCTTCATGAACAGACAGAAGATGACTCTTAGATGGAGAACCAGCGAAGAGCAACCTTTCTGAGCATTAGAAATAAAGTTGAATAAACATTTTCTACAATTCTGTCATTTTCAGGGCTAAAGGGTGCATCGCGATCCTGAATTCTTCGAAGACTGCCCCTGCGTCTGCCGCGCACGACACCGCGTGAGGACAGTCTTATCAACCAGGGTTTGGGGTATATGCAAGCATCACTACGATTGATGAGTCTCTCACTAGAGAAATTTTCTATAATATACTGCCCCACGTATTATATACATTAATTTCACAATAATTTCTTCAGCACATCACGCGCTTTACCTCTACGATTCCATTTAACCAACATCAAAATTTATGTGAGCCCCACTCTAACCGGAAGATCTATCGGTGTTTAATCCCAAAAAGCAATGAGCTGCATTTTAGGTAGATTATTTGCCACTAAGATTATTTGCCGCATAATTTTCTGCATGTCCAAAATTTTAGGGAAAATTTTTCCATTTTCTGCTTCATGGGCAAAGAGCTAAGGGGTAGGTATGGAATTCTATCAGCTCTTTGCCCATATAGTAGAAAATGGAAAAATTTCCTTGACAATTTGGTTTATCCCCACCATAGACCGATCGATATTCTCCAAGTTCGAGTAACACGTCAAAAGAAGTGGTGTATCGAATGTCGCTCATCGAAAATCGGGCAGCTCGGGTTGGACTATGGATGGAATTCTCATAACGTGCCTGAAAATTGAAACTTCTCTTGTGAGAGACTTATCAATCGTAGTGATACTTGATTCTAAGCCTATATTTCATTTGGACATACAGTTATTTACTAGTGGGGGTAGGTCGGAAGTAAAATGTTTCCAAGCATTTGTCTGGTACTGCGTGCCATGAAATTTTTGCTGAGTTTTTGGTTTTGGTCGGCGCATTGATGTGTACATATACGCTCGAGTATGGTCAATAGTAGTGGCCGATATGTATAAAGTACAAAATATCAAACATGCGGCTGGTATGTATAAAGTACAAAATAAATCAAACATGCTTCATTTGGTTCAATAGGACATGATAGGTATTACGTTAAGGTTAATTTTCTCTTTAAATTAGAGGTTTTAATTCATTCGTACGGTAGACTTGGATTTCGTGATGCCAGGGCGCAAAGACCGTGGAAGTGATATGTGGCTTCGTCGAGCCTGTAAAACATGGAGAAAAGCTACACCAAATCGAGAAGTCCGCTGTTCATGACTCGCGTGGTTAGAACATAGATATTCACAATCGGTAGATAGTCAACAGTCGCAGTGGAGAGTGTAAATACACGCTCAAGTTAAGCTATTATGTGTCAGCCAATATGATTTGGAGGCTCTAATGCGGAAGAAGGTCACTCACTGTCTCATTTGTAGATTCTCAGCATGGCGCAAATACACCAGGTATACTTATGGCAACTAATCCAAAGACAGTAGCGGTCAAAGATATATGCAGTTTCGCTTTTTGAGCACAACCGATTCACAGTTTCACTGAGTGTGTGTAAGACAATGTGAGACTTCCAAAACTTATTCCAAAAGACTCAAAACAGCTTTCACAAAAACCGGTTGCAAAAATGTTTGCAAAAGATATTTGAGCCTTATAGGCGAGCTTTTGGCGCCTAGCGCCTTTATCAAGCCTGAAAATGTACAAATTAGATGTTATTCAACAGGGTCTACATCTAATTTGTACATTTTCAGGCTTGATAAAGGCGCTAGGCGCCGAAAGCTTGCCTATGAGGCTCAAATATCTTTTGCAAACATTTTTGCAACCGGTTTTTGTGAAAGCTGTTTTGAGTCTTTTGGAATAAATTTTGGAAGTCTCACATTGTCTTACACACATTCAGATCAACATGCGGCTTCGGTACATGACAATGCTTAATTTTCACTGAGGTTCATTCAGTCAATGCGCAAGGTATGACGGCGGCCTAAGGAGTGAGAAAACTAAACTATATCCCTTTCATGATTGGTGTCCGTCCGGCAGCCAAATTTGGGCTGAAAAATCACAAGCTTTGGCAGTTTCATCTTCCAGAAACTATGGCAAAAATTGAGGGTTGCTGCTTTATTCTGGGAAGGTGGTTTTTGGTACGACCCCGCATTTTTCGCAGATCATTACTGTTGCTTCGCACATGACGTGCAACATGATTATTTGTGAGTTCTCGCAGCTAACTGGGGTCACCTCGCACCCAATGTGCGAGTCAAAAGTAATTAGGTGCGAAGAAGGCGTGGTCGTACAAATAACCAGCGATCCCTACATTCCTAACATAATTTGCAGAGAATCCCCTACAGTTGTAAACTGCTGGTTTCAAACGCAAATGTCGAGACAAGCACATATGAGGCGTAAACTCGTGTGTGCGTATGTAGAGAGCTCCTACACAAAGAGCTGACCCCGGACCGCATTCCATGTATCTTCCAGTCGTTAGAATGCAAGCTTATGACCGGGCCGAATGCGGGGTACCAGCTGCACCATACAGAACGCCCATCGCTCCACGTCTGCACGGATACGGAGGCTATGAATCAGCCCAGCTTTGCAGGAACAGGGCGTTCATACCCATACCCACCGTCTCAAGGCAAGGAAAGCTGGCTTTGGTCCGCGATTAGCCCCCTATCCACCACCTAGAAACGCGCTACGTTCCTTTTCACCTAGCGGTGAGAGATCCTCCAGTAAGAAAAGGATATCCCTGGGTCTTGCATAACGGCCACTTTTCTCTAGCAAAATGTAAAAAAAAATGTTGCCAGGATAATACTATAAAAATTGGATCATTGACTCACTGTAGATTTACTTTTTTGTGATGCTGCATTGTCCTAAATCACAAATATATCAGCACTCAGCTTAAAGAAACTCTTATTTGATGAACTTTTCCGCCAATCAAAAGGATTTGGAGCTGGATCACAGTAGTATGTAAAATTGTCTCAGTTGATTAATTGTCTCAGTTTGCCCTAGGTACTTCTACTGTAAGCTTGTGACCACCGTACCGCGAGTCTGAGTCATCACTTCCATCAGATATGGTAACACTGTATATTTAAGATCGATGTCGATGATGCGAAGGTCAAATAATGCTATCTTCATACTTTCTGAACGCACTGCCATTAAAGGGGCTGCCCAGATGTTTGGGAAAGTGGGCTTAGTTAGCGCTAGATCTAGTATATATGATGGATGAGTGAGAGCTTCAGCTAGTAAGTGCTTCAATTACTGGAGGACGATTTGTGGAAACTGCGCTCGTGCATGGCTGTACAAGGTGTGGCACGGCACCAATATTTTGTCCTTATTTGAATCATGGCTACCGGAAGAGGTCAATTACGTCTGAGCTGGGAAGCCCAAAATTTTGGATATTCCCTGCAACTATAGACGCTCATCGCTTTCTGCCGTTGTTAAAGCGATTTGATCAATTGCAAGTTATGCAACACATTCTCATTTCTGCACTTTTGCAACAAGGAATCGGTGTTCCATCTATTGCTTCATCCCCTCCCTTTGCAGTACTTACATTTGTGGTTGCTTTTGCATCGATTAAACAAGGACTTTTGAAGTGACACATCAAAAAGTACAATTTTCGCTGTACTTTACAGTCTCCCAGATAATTCGAAAAGCTTGTGGCATCCCAAGGAAGCCACATACTCAAAAAGAGAAACTTTTCGTCTTCTAATGGCATAATATGTAAGTTGATTCATGTTGATGCGCTCTGAGATTTGAAGTTGTCTTGTGAAACCGGCCGAACTTTCCTCACAACTTATTGGCTTCCTAAAGGACAGAGAACCAGAGAACTGAGCGTCCATGATGATGTAGAGTTCCATGTTTTCGTACATCAGTGCAAGCTAGATTTTCAGATTTCATAAAAATATGATAAGCACACTTGTATCAGCAAGAGCAGAAAGTGTGCAGTGAGCGGGCCGTTTGGAAATAAATTGCGCCTCCTGCTGAACCTGCTTGAACATAAATCTACGGAGATGGCGAAAGCTTCCCCGTGACTTGATACATATTATATTTGCCCATAATCCATCTGAGCTACAAACTCACGTTCGTTTTAGACATGGTTGAAGGCATGCGCAAGCTCTGAAAAGTATGGATTTGTCAATAGTTAAGTCCGTTTTAATTTTGTGCAAAATCTGAAACGGTCAGAAATGGTCGTTTGAAGCAACAGTTGTAAGTTCACGCAACAGTGATCGTGTTTGTGTCGTCGAGTGGGCTACTGGCTGTCGGCTGCTCGAGGAAGACGTACCAAAAAGCTTTATTCGACTCCGACTCTAGCAAATTTTGGTGCCGTTTATATACAACACCTTAGCGTCCAAGAATCAATATGTCTCTTCAATTTTCATACTATCTCTAAAGGACTCAGAGAACGATGGGATTATGTTGATACTGATGACTGAGCCTTCTACCAGAGATTGCGAATGAATCAGCATTTCATTTAGATATTGCGAATGATTAAGAAATGTTTCCATCTCAAGAACGCTAAAATTCTGTGGTGACACAGAAACTCCCACAAGCGAGAAGACTAGTAGTTTTTCTTCGACACTATAGTTGGAGATATTATTTGGTAGGAGCATGATACAACAGTTAGAAGGGACAGGATTGAAAACAAAAGGAGGAGATTTTTCAAGGTCACGAGATTGAGAAGAAAGGACTGAAGGGAGTCAGCGGTATTCAACACGAAATCGGAAATATTTGTCATCATATCTGCAAAAAATGACGAGGTTGTAGTGGAGATTTTTCTTGCGCTGCCAACACTAAGTCCATTGTTGAGGAGATCATCTTCCACGTAGGCCAGTATTCCTTTAATCGTGATGTTGGCAGAGCCTCCCGGGCAAGACGCAGAGCAGGAGACGAGGACGTGATTCGTAGAGAAGTGAAATACGAGTGTGTTGACGTGGGTGGTTGGAGTGCATTTCGCCATCTGAGTTTGATCTTGACAGTTGATGAAAGCCGTGGTTTCTCCTTCATTGCTTGTACAAGCGAAATCGAGCTGCGCTCCTGTGGTACAACTGTAACAACCAGTTAGGTCACCTGTTTGGAACGTACAGGAGCTTTTATGGTGTTGCGCGACAAGTTTCAGATTATCCATCACGATGTGGAGTTGCAGGACAGATCCGACATTGAGTTTTGCAAAAACGTGTCCGTTTTCGTGAGTGATGAGGAAGTTTTTCCCTGTTTGAGGTAGGAGTGAAGACTTCATCAGTCTCTTTAACGTTCCATCGGGGCAGTTGCATGACGTTTTGTGGAATCCGTTCGCACACTTGCATGTTTCTGCCGCGAAAACACAATGGAAATCTTGGGCATCTTGTAATGCTGCGCATTGCAGTTGACCAGCGGTATTCGGTATAAGTTGTCCCTTGTGTACTGATTTGATTATTCCGACATTATCTTCGCTTTCCATGAATGTCGAGCTCAGAACTGGTAATTGAGGTGTGGTGGTTCCGATAAGAGTCAGTCGTAGATGGTTCCATGAGTGGGTGTATCCAGGAGTGAGTGATATTCGCGTTGAGGTCGTACCTTTTTCTTGAGTCAGCGAAACAAGTGCTGTTGCTGTCAGCTCCCAGCTAGGACAATGGAAGATGGTGTATATCGATGAGATGGTCGGTTTGGCGAAGATTCTATAAAATAGACAGCTTGGATGGCATAGTAGACACCCTCCACATGTTAGGCAACCACATGATGGAGTGCAGTATGTAAATCCTGGGTTACTGTTCGCTGTTGGCGAGAATTCTTCCAATTTTTTCTCTGTATTGATGTTGTCGCACGTGTTTTGTGAACAGCTCCCGGCCAAGTAGCAGCGATGAACTGATTCCGATTCCATTTCGTGGTCTCGTGAGAAGAATTCGATGTTCTTATGACACTGGTCATTTTGGTGATCTTGGAGCTCCAAGCATGCTCCAAGATCACCAAAATGATCGTTCCGATTTTTTTGCTTCAATGTAAACATCTGAGGGGCGGAGGGTAGTGACATGTAATGTCATGTAGAGTTCTGTAGAGATACTAGCTTAATAAAGCTTTGTACTGCGCTTATCACAGTGTGGAACAGGTGCGACACGGACTACATTAGTAATTCCGCCATATTATCCGCGCAGCGCAGTGCGTTAGCCCAGCTGGTACATACAGGGGGTGCCAAAAAAGTAAAGTAATCTCCTCCACTTTCGACCCCATTTAGCCAAACTACAGTAAATTCTATTGAGGTATTCTCATCCCCAGAATCAAGAGCAGACCTAACTCTATCACTGTACTCCGTGGCAGCCTCCTGCATGAGCAGAAACGGGAGCAAGGAAAGACTGAACAAGATGTATCACCTCAACTGGGCAAAATCCGAAATTTCTTCGCCCTCTTTCACACCTTGCTGACGTCCGTTCAATCTGGGTACCTAAGGGGATTCATACCGGATGGTGTTCTTTGACACTGCGTTTTTCCCGGGTTCCCAGCGCCCTTCGTTTCCAAGAGCCAAAACGTTCCCCTACCACTGAAACCCCTCCGGAGGCGGATTTGAGGCATGAAAATGATACTTTGGATCATAGCAGCCTTGTCCACGCAGCAGGGGCTCTGTGACTTCCAAGAACAGAAGGGCCAACCCTCAGGAAGCTTCCCACAAAAGACCTACCACGGAGCTTGGCTCCACTGTTTTTAGCGAATTTTTAAATGTAGGTACTCCGAAGCCCGACTGCGCCGAATTAAACCTCCATATTTTTATGAACATGAACGTGAGGAGCCACAGCTTGTTCCTGCTTTTGAAAGAACATTTCGGGAATGTTTTGCCCCAGTACCTTTATCTCTTTCGTTTCCCTACGTTTTGTAAAATTGGCAGATGTGAGCCGTGGGCAAAATTACTTTTTTTTTGGCACCCCCTGTAGTATAGGGTCCGCCAATAAGCACGCTCGATCTTTAAAATGAAATAAAGCAAGTTGTGTGAGAGGTATAAGTGAAATTTATTTTTTGTTTCAAAGAGTAATTGAAGGCATTATGTATGGAAAACAACATCGTTCGAATGGCCACCTCGGCTTCGCTTGGTGGAGCGCACACGAGAAGACCAATTTTCAATGACTCTGGCGCACAAATCGGGCTATATTTCATCGATGGCGTGGCGTATGTTGTCTTTGAGGTCATCAGTGTTTTGTGGTTTTTGCATAGACCTGCGATTTGAGAAAACCCCACAAGAAATAGTCTAGTGGGGTTAAATCGCACGGTCTCGGTGGCCAGTTGATGTCCCTCCGCGCGAGATAACCTTCCCTCCGAAGCAGAAGATCCATTGTGTGTGCGCTGTGTGGCTCGTAGCGCCGTCCTGCTGAAACCACATATCCTCGACATCCATATTGTCGATTTCATGCTAGAAAAAGTTCGTCATGGATCTATATAGAAACTGGCGGAGAGCGCGGAACGTGCTCGAACCGATGAATGATTTTCGTAATAAGTTTCAATGATTAGCACACGTCGCTCGCGGCTGAATTGGTGCATGGTGATTTGTGGAGATACACTGTATAATAACATCTAGGTTTGACAACTCTTCCACAAACAACGTGGCCGGCCGCCATGAGCTGTCAAAGATAGAGCGCGCTTATTGGCGGACCCTATATAAGCCTGTTTCTAAATTTCGTCTTCAAGGTATGTACAAATAAATAGGTTTTTACCCCGAACTATAGCATCCCCACGAAAGCCAGGCGTATCATTCGGTATGATTTTTCTGCTCTTACATAAACATCTATAAATTTCGCTCTACCGACGAGACTATCGAATCATCATTCTTTATGAATTCAAATCGGGACACTCCGCAGTGGAGGAAGCCCATAATCTCAGCAGTGTTTTTGGGCCGAGTTTTCCTTGCAAACAGACAGATGAGCCCTGCTTTAGAAAATTGCTCCCGGCGATTTTGATCTTCAAAGGAGTCGCCCACGGAAAAATGAGTTTTTGTGTTACCATATGTTTATGTTGTATTTGCCTAATAAGGGCTTCATGCAAGTTTCACGCGAGAAAATGTGAATCCGGCTAAGATACAGCACCACAAAGTACTTCCGGGTGGGCGGGCCCTCCAAGTAGAAGCCTCGTCCCGTCGAGCGCCGCCGTTGGAAGAGGGAGTGGGCCTGTTTACGTAACTTTCTGTTCCTACAATGCGTCTCCGACCACGGCTGACGACGGGACGAAGCTTTTACACGGAGGCCCCACTCACCGGGACGTACTTTGTCCTGCTGTGTCTCTGCCAGATTCACATTTACTCGCGTGAAATTTTGCATGAGACCCACATCAGGCAAATAAAGCATAGACATATGGGTAACACAAAAATCACTTTTCCGTGGGCGATTCCTTCAAGAAAAGTCTGGTCGAGGCCGCAGGTCGTTGCTCATTGATGAAGATTCAAGGAGAGCCGTCGAAGCAAATCTGGAGACGAATACTCGCACGCTAGCAGAAGACCTAGTTGTATGCTACTTTCAGTGGCCAGCCATTTGCTCGAAATCGGCAAGGTGAAGAAAACGGCGGAGTGGGTGCCTCATTAGCTAACAGGTGAGCAACGACTGGCACGTTCCGCCACCTGCTCTAAACCTCTAGTTCGCTATAACAATGAGCCATTTGTGGGTGGTATTATAGCTGAAGATGATAACAGGAACAGGAAGGTTCTTTATGATAACAGGAAACGGGGATTAGCTGATTCTGCCGCAGGACAACGCAAGGCCACACACCTCACAAATCGCTCGGCGAAAATTGACCCACTTGGGTATAGAAGTTCTCCCTCACTAAGCGTATTCTTGCGACCTTTCCCCACAGCCTATCACTTTTCTCAAGCCGTCAATCCTTATCTGCGTCAGAAAAGATTTACTACACTGGTGTGCAAAACTTAAGGACGAGATGGATAAAGTAACATAAAACACTAATGTTTGGGTGGAAGTAAATGAAAGTGTGGGAGCATGTTGCCACTCGCCTAAGGGATATGCACAGGAAGCTGGACTTTTCTCGGAGGAAGAAGAGCTTAAATAAGGCGCCGAATATGGCCAACCGCGCAAATCGAGGCAGACTATGGTTATGAAAAAAATTCTCCTTAATCAACGAGTACCTGCAAAGAACTGTGGTAGAATCCATCGATACATCATGTCCCGAAGAGAGCATCTGGATGACTTCACTCGAGGGAGGATCATAGGGAAACTCGAAGAAGGTCGAACCACAACGAGTGTAGCCCAGGAGTTCGGTATCGCTCACAGCATTGTTTCACGTGCATAGAGAGCGTTCCAGACCTTTGGTACTGCTGCCCGAAGACGAGGAGGTGGCCGGCCAAGGATAACTACTCCAAGGGACGACCGCTACATTGTGCAGCAGGCAAGAAGAGATCCTCGTCAGTCGGCTTCGGCTATTGCAACCACATTTAACAGGACTCTGAGACAAGCCATCTCACGCACTACAGTGGCAAGACGACTGCATGGGGGTGGCCTCTTCGCCCGACGACCGTTATGTTGTGTTTCGTTAACTCCCGTGCATCGGCAAGACCGTTTACGGTGGTGCCAGGAGCATGGCGAATGGACCAATGAGGAATGGAGCGGTGTGCTCTTTTCGGATGAGAGCAGGTTCAGTCTGAGCAGTGATTCTGGACGCACCCTCATATGGCGAGAGGTGGGAACACGCAACTCCCCCGGAAACATTGTCGAACGTGATCGTTCTGGTGGTCGAGGTGTTATGGTATGGGGAGGCCATGTTGCATGGCCGTACTGACCTCCAGATTTTTGAGCATGGAACCCTCACCGGTCAGCGTTACTGCGACGAGGTTCTCCTACATCATGTCCGTCTTTTCAGAGCTGCAATCGGCCCTGACTTCATTTTCATGGATGACAATGCGTGACCGCATCGAACAGCACAGGAGGAGAAGCTTCCAGAAAGAGAGGAAATGTCAAATGGAGTGTCCCGCCCGTTCCCCCGACCTAAATCCCATCGAGCACGTGTGGGATGCACTGGATAACGCATTGCAGCACGACCAAATGCACCAATAACGATCCAGCAATAGTCAAATGCACTGATTGAGGAGTGGAATGTCCTGCCGCAGGAACTCATTACAAACCTCGTGGAGAGTATGGGATCGCGTTGCAGAGCATGTATTGCTGTCCGTGGTGATCACACACCCTATTAGGATCCATGTAAATTCTTTTGTAGTATCAGGATAAATCGTGAAGACTTATGTGTAATCGACCTGGTTAAATAAGAATGTCATAACTACTCGTCTTATTCCGAGTTTCTGTCAGTTGCTTTCTGTACAATATCGTTAAAGACACCAGGAGGGGGTAATTTTGGCTTACTGTAAAACAGACGTAGTGTGGACGAGTTTGAGTGGCCGCCATTGCACAAACTCGCCAATTTGACACCTTGGCATCGTGCCAAAAGAAGATGGTTCTATTATAGATTTGTTTTTTCCTTTTAGTTTTTACTTTGTTCTTTCTTATATTGTTTCTAGATGTACTTACGGGTCAAATAAAGTCGGGGGGGGGGGGGGGGAGACGCAAAATTTTCACCCACGTCAAAGCTTCTTTCCCTTCCTAGGGTTAGGCTAAAGCAGATGAGACCTATGCTTTGACAGATGCTTTTTAGTGTGGGAGGAGGGGATATCATTTTTAGCCTAGTAAGGGAAAGGAGCTTCAACGTCGAAGCAATGTTGCGTCTCCCCCTAGTTTATTTGACTCTTCTAAGATTTTCAGGTATAGAAATGCACAATTAAGAAGATCCATAAGTAAACAAGTAAAATATGTCACTAGAAAACACTCTAAAGAGGAAGTAATTCAAAAATAAGGTTACATCAGGCCGAAGACAAGCTTTAAAATGATTGAAGCGTGGCTCGGCCATGGAAGCTTGCAGTTCGGACGGAAGCGCGCCCTGGGGGCAAATGGCGCCCTATGGCGCGTTTTCCAACGCCGGTTTCGTTACACATTGTATCTACCGAACCCATATGTTTGTTTTCAGATGCCTTTGTTTTTGTAAACGTTATTCTGCCCTTGCCCCCCTCCCGGTGCCTTTAAGGTTCTCTCTTGATATGATATGAATTTCATCGAGCTATCTTGTCCGGCAGTAGCACAGTGATCGAAAGTTGCTTTCGTCCCTAAGTTTTGCACACCAGTGTATTTTAGACGATGTTGAATGTGCCTCCTTGACTTCGTTTATTATCGTGATAGCGTTTTCATAGTGAAGGCTTAGATTTACAAACTGTTTGTTGGCAAAAATGTGTAGATCCCGAGGGATTTTGCTTGTGATCGTAAACTTGTGTTCAAGCTGAGTTGTAGTAGTTTGAAGTACGCGGTCCGTTATCGAAATTAGCATTGCAACAACCTGATAGGGATGGAAAATATAAAAATTGATGGTGAATCTATCGGAAAGTCATCAACGGTACTATGTGCTACCCATTGTTATCGATCCAAACTACTGGTTTGCACGATGAGTGGGTCATCTAACGTGAAACGCGCAAGCCACGATACGCAGCAATCTGGTTATTTATAAGCCAAGTGGCTTAAAGTAACTTTGCGATTACCGACTCACGCTGTAAAGTCAGTTCCTCTCTCCGCTGTACCTCTTCCAACTCCCCGTAAGTCAAATTATAGAGTATGGTAAATTGATGAGATTAGATTGCATGCTCATGTTAATGTTGAAGCTGCTCTACGGCGCCAAAGGGGATATTTGTGTGTACACCAATAGACAGAGATGTCCATGTTAGAAAAGCTATGAGCTCAAAGGCACACTCCACAATAACCGCATCAGTCGACTTACTCTCTTATTGTTAGGGCAGTAGATCCTTGTGAACTATCTAGGCTGCACCTTTTTCGTGACTCCACGGTGAGCCTCAAGGGGCTCCACCTGCTGGAACACAATCGGAGCACACCACTTGAGCCGTCTTTTTGACTGACTGAGTAAAGTGGGTGGTGTCGAAGTGGGTTCGGGCAGGAGCAGCAGAAGAAGGTGCAGCCTAGGGAGTCGTCTAGGAACACTGCTCCAAAAAGATAAGTTGACCTACCTGGTTGTCATGGGATGTATCCTGAAAACTGGTAGATAAGTCCGCCTACACGCGGTATCGCGCGCGGCAGCGGCGGACGCAGGCGCAGTTTTCAAAGAACACAGAATCGCGATGCACCTTTCATTCTTGAAGCGACAGAATCGTGAAAAATGCTTATTCAACTCTATTTCTAATATCTAAAAATACCACGTGTCAAAATCTTCGTTGAACCCTGTAACAATATTCGTTTATTTTATATTTTCTACGCAATTTCCAGCCCTTCGAAACACCTGAGCGAACCTACCGTTCTATAAAAAGATGACGAAGATAGCAAGAAGGATGAATAACTCATTGGGTCGACGGTACACAAGGGTGCGTTAAAAGCCAGTGCTATACGTGGATTTATCGATGGAATCTTACGGAACAATTTCATTATTCCTCCCGTATACTGCTGGATATAAGTTGTTCAGGCATTTCAAAGGCTCGATGACTATAAGGAAGGCTTACATCAGGTGCAAAAACTTGGCGCGGCAAGCAGAAGCGTGGCTAGCAGGGAAAAAATAAGGTGAAACACGCATGTCTGCGAGGCTTTGTTCACCACTATCATAACAGAAATAAGAAAAAGTTTTTATTCAACGGCTATTTCACCGCCAAAACTATCGTTGCATTGAAACTCCCGTTAAACTACGATTTTCCTCTCACTCATTCATTTTCCTCTGCCAACTGTGAAGTTTCTGTGTTCACGTCTCGTACGACCCCAACTTTACTTGCTACTCGCTTTTATATTAACAAATACAATACACAATACAATATGAACCCGCTATCGATACAATCCACGAATCACAGCTTCTTAATTTCCATCACCTTTAATTCTTTGAAGATTGCAGCTGCCTGCGCCGCGCGACACCGCGTGCGGGCGGACTTATCTACCAGACTTTAGGATACCTCTAAAGTGGGGGTGTGTGGCTTGATGATAATGAATGACGGGAAGCTCACAGCATTCGACGCAAGCGTCATGTTAGTGCGGGCTTCCTATCGTGGCCCTGAGGCACGGAGAGTTTAGCTCAACACGCCTACATCGTCGAGCAGCGGAGAGACAACGATTGAGATTCGAGTCCTGCACAGTGTACCGGGCGGCAAAACTTTACGATGAGAACTTCCATTCTATCCCTTAGCGTTACTGGACGCATTTTCTATCGTATACAGCTAAGCCGAATTGCCACCTCCTCAAGCCGTTGGATGGAAACATTTCATAGTCCATCCTGTCGATACCTTACTTGTTTGGCAGTGGAATCCTTTCCCTACGCGCTGTATTCGAAGAAGTCGTCCTTAACGTCGTCATGAACTACCTTGAAACTATCTTGTCGTCCCTCCTACGCCCACTTCCACTCATTCAAGTAGCTTCCTTTGAAATATAGCTAACAATAGATAGGGCTTCAGACTGCAGGTGAAAATTAGTAAAAATCTGAGGTTTGTATTGTTGAAACCACTTATAAATTATGTCTGGTAGTTGTAGCTGTAACTAAAAATGCAGCTTTCTGAGTAGCGAAAAATTGGTGAAGGGTGTCACTCGTGTGAGATGTCAATATTTCTTAGAGCAGCAGAAAAGATAATGACTTCTCAGGAGCGTTCGTTTTTACACAGTTCACTCAGCTTGATACGAAAACAACAACTAGTTCAAGGACCTTCAAGATGACAGCACAAGAATAACCCAATCGTAGTTACTCATGAAAAAAAAGAAGGAAAAAAGCATTCTTCATGCAGTTGCTGAACTTAAAAAAGCTTATACACACCCTTACGACGTTGCTCATTGAGCTTCTGCTCTTCGATAGTGCCTCCTCTTTGCTCTTACGAATTGTACTTGGAATCTGAGGCTTCGGTATGCTCGAAATGGACGGCGGCTTCGGTATGCTTGGAATGGCTGGCTTTGGCAAGGCTGGTAGCTTCGGCAGAAGGCTTAAAAACATAGCTCTTGGTTTATTTTTGAAGCTTACTCACTAGTCGTTACGATGCTTCACCCTGTTCCTGATCATTTGCCCTAGCTGTCAAATTATAATTTCTAGGGTTATAAAAACCCATCCAGCAATTGTTGTTCTTCTGTACTGTGTTTATCAGCAATGGCCGCATGAATAGTGCATGGATTGATTGTTTATGTTCTGGGGCTCGTTAGGAAGGTATTTACAGCACTGAGTCCCACAATTTTTTTCCCTGCTTCACTTTTCATCTCGAATGTTCTCTGTGAGATTTCCTTACTTCTGAAACAACCTTCACGCTTTTTACAGTAAGCCGTGACTAAATGTCTCATCGCGTGCTGGTGAACGTAGAAGAGCATTAGCAAGCACATTTACCCTCCCTCACGCGACGATTAACACTGTATAAGTAATGGAGTGTGCATCAGAAATTATGTGCGTTTGTGAAATGTAACAGACCATCAGGACAGGCATATACGACCAGAATTCAGTATTGCCGGTTCAGAGGTTGCTGCTCGGTTCGGCTATTGTCTTGAGCCCTTTGTTTGAATATTGAGGAAAACGAGCAGCACACATATGGGACTAAAGATTTAAAGAAGGCCATACACGCTACGAGGCTCAAGGGATGCCTTCAATGCCAATATTGACTCTAGGTGAACAAAATGTTATCCTCGCATCGCGACTCGTAACGCGGAATGATTAAGTAGGTGGAATTAATAGGATAATAACCGTCCGATTCCACAACTGACGGCTCGCTGTACCAAACCGTCCAGTTGGAGTGATCCTTTGAGTCTCCCTGCAGGCAGTTTTTACGACGTTAATCACATACTTATCACTAGAAAGCATTTAACGCCGCCGTCGTCTGTAATGCTACACGGGAGATAACCTCAGGAATTCCTCCCGCAGCGAGTGAAAAGGAAGTTAGGCCACGGTCATACTTTGCGCAGCTGCGTTGATTGACGCCGGTGCCGACGTCAACTCACGCAGACACTTGTGTGAGTTGACGCCGGTACCGGCGTCAACTCACGCAGCTGCGCAAAGTATGAGCGCGGCCTTACAATGTTCTTCCTTGAGGTGTTCAAAGTTCACGTAGCGAAGTTTCGTAGAAGTCATTAATAAAATCCGTTATTTTCCCATGCTGGTTTGCGATAGAGTTCCTACGTTGTTTTAGCAAGAACCGACATTGTTATCGGCTATTAAACATCTTTCCTAGAAAGTGGGAGAACTAAAAATCACTCAAAGACTCGAGCATGATATACAGGGATTTAGCCCATTATTTGAAAAAAATTATTATGTGTATATCACTCACAATTCTGAAGGAGCATGAATGAGGTAACGAGCGACTTGCGCCATCGTCGGTCTTTTTGTTGGATTTCCTCGCCAGCACGTCTTCATCACCCTCTTTACAACAATAGGAGTGTCAGCGCCGACAACAGGACGGAATTTGGGATCGGATATCTGAAGAAATGTATGCTATTCTCGATTGAAATATTTCGTCTCTGTTAGTCAGGATGTCCGTGGCGATTGATGTTATGTATCCGCTTAATTATTAGGTCTATGCAGAATAAATGGCCGAAACGTAATTGGCCATAACTTCGCTCAGACACAACTTTACTTGTCGAAATAAAAACCATTCGAATCTACAGAATTTTGCCAACGATCTGGTAGAAAAATATACCATCACGATCAAATTCTGGATTGCGAGAATCAATAAAGTCAATAATGGCATTTTTACCGTGCATAATTTTTCTGCCGCAGGTTTGCATCGGGAACCCGGAAAAGTGGTAATCCGTCAGGGATAGGTCTGGGGAATAAGGGTGAGGGAGAGGCTCGATACCTAACTGCATCATTTTTTTACTGGGTGCGCAAAACAACGCAAAACCCCACAGTCCGCAAGTCACCCGGCAGAAACTGATCGAGACTCTCCCTCACCCCCCTTATTCCTCAGGCCTATCTCTGACGAATTACCACTTCTTCCCGGTTCTCGATGCAAACCTGGGTCAGAAGGAGTTCGCCGAAACGATGCATGTTGAAAATGCCATCGTTGACTTCATTAGTTTTCGCAATCCTGAATTTGATCATGATGGCATATTTTCTTTTTGAAAAAAGTAGTCCGTTTTGGCCATTTATTCTGCATACACCTAATAGTTCCAATAGTTCCCTTGTTTGTTCATCAGAGGAAAAGAATTTATCTCATGATGACCCATGCTTGCTTGCCAATAACGGTCCTGGAACTGATAAAAGTGACCGGATTACACTCGTGCCTTTTCTTGGCAGTTAAGGAGTATAATTGTGCCAACCATAGGTGAACCCGAACTCATTTGCAAAAAATGAGCGCCACGACTTACCTGAAAACTACACGGCGGGCATTCTAAAAATTTTTAGTTGCGAGCAGAGTGTACCGCTTGAACACCTCGGGAAAGGGAGGAGCAAAACGAGAAATTCAACAGTTTTGGATTTTCAAAATGAAAAATCCAAAACTGAAAATTGAAAGTTTAAGCAGGTTTTCACAACTTAGGATGATAACTTGGCTCATACTGCATCTTTTCCATCAAGCACCATTCGATTTTTAACACTTTTGTTAACAGCGTAAAGCATAAACATTCATCCTCTCACTTGGATGAAAGTCTGATGACTTGCACCGCACGAAATCATGAAAAGGTCTATTTCAAATCAACATGTATCTTGAACATTCTACTATTGAAGGAGCTGTCCAATTGTTTGGAAAAAGGAAGGGTTTAGTTAGCGCTATATCTAACGATCATGACGGCCAAGTATCGGCATCAAGCTGTAATTCCCTTAATTTCCAGAAGACGTGCTGTGAAAATAGCGGTCACACGCGACTGCTTTGAGTGATCGCGCAGACCATTTTTTGAGTTTCGGCAAACTAGAACTACCTGAAGTGGTTAATCACATACATATGAGTTGTGAAGGCCAACACTTTCAGATAATGCGCACACTCATCGCTTCCTGCTGTTTTAATTGAAGTGCTTCGAACAACTGCAAATTCAGCAACTCTCCTTTCTGCACTTCTAAAACAGGGGTCAAACTGTTCCATCCAATGCTCACCTCTTCCCTTTGCAGTGCTCACATTTACAGTTGTCTCAATTGCTGCTAACCGAACATGAACCCGTGAAGTCATCCAAAAAGTGTCCATCAAGCATTTAAAAAGTGCACTAATAAGTTAAAGTTAAAACTATGGAAAAAGCTTATATTATGGAATAGCTACTTTTCCCACTTTAAGGAGCACATTATGTAAGCTGGTCAAAGTTGATGCGCTTTCGAAATTGTAGTTAGCCTGTGAATGCACAATACCGCCTGAAGTTCCCTCTCAGACTAATTTGCGAGGGTTTAGCATGTCTCATTAGGAACCGCAATTCCAGTATCACAGTTACGGGGTAATTGTGCTTGTGACGCACCCTATAGTGAAAGGTGGAAATGATGCCGATATCACTGCACTCATCGATTGAAGATGGTGGTAGATAGCTACCATGTCATACGATTATAATTCATCATCAGTAACATTAATCACTTCACTTTTGTCATCCCAAAACTTGGGAAGAAAACAGCGGCTTGAAGAAAACATGCCGGGTTGCTTTTTCCTTGTCTCATTAATAGAAGTAGCCGAAAATGTAGGAGACGCTAGTGTCAGCTTGCGTTGATCACTAATGAGTATAACTGGAGTGAATACCGATTGTGGAACAGGCTATAGAAGCATATCTTTGCCATTTTGTACTACTCAACCATCGCTACACATGCAACTGCGCATCAGACAAAAAATGAACTTTGCCAAAACTTCACATATCGGGGTCGTTTGAGAGCTGACGGATGGAGCTTTTATTTTTGATAGTTAACTTTTTCAATCCATAAGACTGAAACTCCCATAAAGAGCCTAGATGAGGCTCAAATTACTGAGATGATATTGGCTTCATGAGACGGTGTGTGTCAGCGCCGTTACAAGTGCTACTCTAGTTGAGCGCACTTCACGCAGTCGTCTCGCCCATCATGTTACCATACATCTATCATTTCAGGAACTCGAACGTGTGAATTTGCCGAAGCATCGCTGCGCGGAATGGACTGCATTGCTTCACTTTCTCCAAGCTTAGGCCAATGTGGCTGTGGGTGCAGAGCTCAGTCTAAGCTTAGGCCAATGTGGCCGTAGTTGCAGAGTTTAGGAGAGCGGCATGCAGGATTCGTCAAAAGTATTGACCGTCTGTCCAAACCTTACTATGCTCGGAAGAAGGAAGGCATCAGCATGAGTTTCACTGGTATGTGTGATCAACATATATGTTAACGGATATGTCATTATTCCCTGAATTACATGGACCTTTTGCTTTGGTACAGTGACGAAGAGGGCCCGTAAAAGCATTTGCCTTTGGTCACAGGTGAACGTCGCACAAATCATCCCATGTTTTCAAAGGAATAATCTCAAAAGCAACGACTGAACTGTATGGAATAATCCGAGGTCTGCGCCAAAGACGCTCGAACGGTGTAGTCAGGCAGCTTAACACTCGGTAACCTGTAAATGAGTTGCTGCAGATGCGGCTGTGCACCAAAATTCAGCAAATGCGGCAGATTTGATTCAAACCAATCAGCACGATTAACTCAACACGACATCAGGAAACGTGCAGGCCTCTGGACTTATCTTCACTTCGGCCAATTCGAATGACTTTCGGCAGAACACAGCCCTGACCCACAATGTCGTGATTCGTGCACGACTCTTTTATTCCCATCGTGACCGTGCTCCAGTTATGTATACGCGCAGTTGTCATCAAGTCGGCCCTGTCGTCTGAAGAGGATGAGTTGAATCACGCACTGGGGTCCCATCGCGCAAAAATCACCGTACTCTCAATGCTCTGGACCGTGCCGGCATTGAGCCCAAAATCATTTACCGTCAGTCTCTGCTTGTCCTGCGTCCTGAGCGCTTGGTTCCGCTGCCGCTCTCCTTTGCTCGTCCCGTACGCAGTGTTATCAAGCGCAGCTGTCTTAACTAAAGTCCACACGTACACAGCCGCTCGCCCAAAGCGGCACCTGGTACGCAGTCGGTCGACCATCGTGGACCGACATCGCAAGGATAAGAAATGGAGGAAGCAGGAACTTCCATTTTCTGCTGGTGTGCGAACGGACGTAACGAGCGCTTCCCGGCTAACGCTGCCATGCACGACGGAAGGCCCCTAGTGAAGAGAGGACCGATTCCGTAGGTTGTTTCAGTATAGGTGTTTCCCTCCCCTGTAAGTAGGCATAAACACCGTTAGTAGTACGTTGTGTTCGTGTGGTGTAAGAGTGCATAGTTTCAGTGTATTTGGTGCACATCGCAATGTGGGTATCATTCAATACGTCACACATGTTATTGTATATGTACATACGTTAACTAATTATCGATAGACTAGTTGTCAACTACAACATCAGCGGTTGAGGTAGTAACCGCGCAGGGTCCTGCTCGGGGTCAAACGGGATACACTGACACCAAGCGCGGTTGACAAGGCGCAGTTGGTGAGCTAAGAGGACACTGTCCGTAGAGGCCGTAAGCCTGGTACATCCAAATGATGACCGCTTCTCCTCCCGTGGGAAGCTGAGAATCAGGCAGTCCCCTGACAGTCCCTCTCGACCTACAACGTGGGCAGTTCCACACTAATCTTTGTGTACTACACCCCTTTAGCCCGGTGCAGCCGCATGTCGCGACACACAAGGAATGAATACGGCGTATACGGGTAACAGTGGCGTCAGAAATGCCTCCACAGCATCACCAGCAATGATCACCAAATAGTTTCGATCTTGATCCGTTCAAATCCCTTTTTGAGTATCTTGGAGAAAAAAGCCGACACCATCGCAAATTATTCGGAGTTTACCCTGTCCAAAATTTGGGACAATTGGCGCGACAGTCATCTACGTCCAACATCAGACGCTCTCCAGTGTGTATGGGCCAAAGGCGTTCTCATTGAATTCAGGGATAATCACGAAATTTTCGATAGTTACCTATGCTTCGAGCGAAATTAGTGTTGATACCTTCGCTTCGGTCGAAATTGCAAAGGTGAAAACATTCGCGCCTTCTTGTACATAACACCTCATTATGGTCACAAGTGAAAAAGTTTAGCACCATTTGGAAGCTAAACGATACTCAAAGTCAGGAAACTGGGCTAAAAATAATGGATAAATTTTTGGCGCCAATCAAGTCCTTGCTGGGATGACCTGCGCATTCCTCTTCATTGAATTATCCCTATGAGATTTTTTCCAAAGAACTTGATGGAGCACATCATTGCACCAGGTAACTGCAATCGTTGCTCAACTGTCGCCAGTATGGAAGCGGTCGCCGTGATGAGCGCAAAGAATAACATCTACAAACGAGGCTTCAGCGAAACTCGTCTGCCTGAACTTGTGGTCACTGGAATAACGTTGATTAACTATTGCCGTCATTTTTCTTCACCAACACATTATCAAATGGTAAGGAAAGTATTGCGCTGTAAGGCAGACTAATCGTCAGTGGACGATCGCATAGGGCGAATATATATGAAAATCCGCAGAAATAATGTCTTCAAATAATTAGCAGAAATAATGTCGTCACCTCTAACTTTACCATGTGACGCTCAAACAGATTTATGATTTATTATATAATGAACTTATTTTTCTTCATTATTTCTTCAATAATTACCTTCAATCTGACTGTTCTGTTATTAACCTCCCTGAACGGTGACTCGCCGTTGTTGAAAATTTCCCAAAGAAGAATGCCATACGAGTAAACATCCGATTTCACAGTGTAAGTCCTGGTGAGAATCACTTCAGGAGCTTGCCTAAGACTGTCTAACACTCAGAATAAATGAATCGCCGCAAAATTGCGTTAACAAACCACTTAATTGCAAGCTTTTCCGTGGCAGGTACTTTATACACTTCCGCTTGCTTTGACAGACCAAAATCGGATATCTTCACCACGCCTTTTTTAATATCAATGAGGCAGTTCCGGCAAGCAATATCCCTGTAATGTGACCAAGAAAAACTGGTAGTACGTAGAGACCAAGTAAATTGCGGAACCGCGTTAAATTTTCGTTCCTCCACCACATACGAAACACAAATACATCTCAATTTCGCCATCCCGCATCGCTTTATTTTGTACAAAGGCCAGAGAATAGGCAGTGATCTCGATTTTGTCACGCATCTGTCAATGTATATTTCTTACTCCGCCCTTTCTTGCTCGTCATCATCGCGCACTCCAGATTTGAGCAACAGAGTTTCATCCCTTTTCTCATCTTCGATTACTGTTATAGACGCAGAGAAACTGTACAATATCTCCGCCTTGTGCTAACGGACGTCTTCATTCTCACAATAATGGTCGACTCCGTAGAGAAATCCTCGACAGGGGATCGTATTTGGTCGCTGAGAGGGGTTCGAAATCGTAAAGATAGGCAGTGATCAATCAGAATATATCAAGTTGAGAGTCCAAGGTGTAGAAAGATGTGATAAAACTGAGTAGCTGGATTCAAGATAGGAATTAGTACTTAATTTAACCTTCGTTTGAAAATCTCGAAGGATATACAGAAAAAAGTACCTCCCTTCAACTCCCCCCCATATAGGAAACAAAATTCTCGAGGTAAAGGAACCGGAAGGGGTCCGAAACAAGAGGAAGATGCAAAGAAATGAGCATATTGTAACGAACACTCAAGGTTAGAAGCGATAATAGACGAAAGAACCCGGATTGGAAAGCGCGACGCTGCGGTGTGTATTCGCATCCCATTCGCATCCAACACACAGACTTTCCGAGTTGTCCGCTGTAGGAGACGGGCCGCGACCCAACGTTAGTTGTAGCACCAGACTCCCAGCGCAGTGGAGTGGCCATTCCCATTACATTAGCATTCATATAAGTACATCTAGAAACAATATAAGAAAGAACAAAGTAAAAAGTAAAAGGAAAAAACAAATTTATAATAGAAACATCTCCTTTTGTCACCATGACAAGGCGTCAAATTGGCAATTTTGTGCAATGGCGGCCGTTTAAACTCGTCCACACTACGTCTGTTCTACCGTAAGCCAGAATTACCCGCTTCTGGTGTCTTTAAGTGCTCAAGACGATAATGTATGTATGGACAAGGCAAAAGATAAGCAGAGTCGGAAGCAGCTTTGTTCTCCTAGCCTCATGGAATTGTGCACTGTGAACAAGGTGTCAAGCTCCTGTCATCAAACGCGCATAACTTATGCTACGATGCGAGGTCGACAGTTGATACCTTTTTCATCTCTCACAGTTCGCAGACGACCAAGGGAATAGTGTACCAATTAAACTGATGGATTGTCGATTGAAACCCCATGCGGGGTGCGTCCCACGAACCGGCCAACTCCAGTCACCCTCCCGTTGGTGCAATAGCATCGTGAAAACCCCTAAAAAGGGATATCCGACGTTCACCGACTAGCCGCGGGAGTCATCTATCCGTGAGTCAGAGCATGGATAAATACACAAGAAACTATCGGATGAAAGGAACAATGAGCTTATATGGGCCCTTTCGTATCTTACTACGGTTGTACGTGAACTGGTGCTAGCGAGCCACGTGCGGATCGGAAGAGCGTTTGTATTCACAAAGATTGTGGATGAAACCCCTATGCATGGCGCATCCCGTAGCGAGGCTAATCAACTCTAGACGCTATTCCGTTGAGCCTCTGATAGCAAACAAAATCTGTGTGCCTGAGGCATTTCAGACACAATGGATCATTTTTCCAAAAAATCGTGGGGAGATCTCGTTTCTCGATTGGCTCTCTACAATATTACTTCTTCATTTTGTCATTGGATGAATCGAGTAGTGATTAGGAGGCTACAATCTCAGCACTCTTGTAGATCTCGCACCGAAAATCAGCACGCACAAACACATTTTTCAAGAAAGTAACGACCATTTGAAGTGAGACACATTGAATTTTCCAAAATTTTCCTTCACTGATTCTCGACTGGCTTCCTTCGATACAACTTCTCATTCAAAAAAAAATACTCTGCGGTGCATCATAATACAGCCACCTATAAACCCTCCACAAACTTCAGAGAAGAATGCTTCTGCGAATTTCTTCAAGTACAAGGTGTAGTAAATATGGGTGTGCATTTGGACATTCATACCAAAATTTCAGCTTGAAATCGCAACAAAAATATTTTCATTCTTCCGAAGCCGCTTTTGCGATGGTGCAAAATGATACAGCCACTGGGCAAATAGGGTATTCAGCAATATAATAAAACAAACATAAAGGTCTACAAGCTAATCCAGTGAACAACTAGCCCATCATTTATTCGAATAACATCAAAACCACTTTAATCGCTAAATTGATATAAAGATTATAAATGGGAATTCGTCCCACTTTGTGTCATTAATCAATGATTGAGTTGTTTGATCTTTCAAAATGGCCAATTCTGTGCCACACGTTCTGTGTCAGATAAGGATTGAATTGCTCGTGGTCGGTCATTACAGAAGGTCTACCTGGTGACCGCTTTACCACCTTGAGTGCTGCAGGTTACATGAATTTGCTCACCAGTGAATTTGCACGAGAACATGATTTTGGTGTTGATTATGACACATATGGCGAGGGAAGCCCAAGACAGACGGCAAATTGATAGTCCGATGAGTTCGATCCTTATAGAACAGAACAAAAATGCGGTGGTTCCCCTAAGCCCACACCAGAATTTCATTCATTCCTGTTTCTCTTGTCCATTCTTCCTGAGAGCCGTCGAAATCATCGCATCAGAGCTCCTTCTTTTTGGAGGAAAAACCTCGAGAAAAAATGCAAACTAAAGAGGTGCAATCTTTCGGACGAATTGGGCATCCTACTTAATTATGTTCGGTTTCACCTTCTTACGAAATTGGCCCAGTTTTCGCGACGTTCTTCACTCGTGAGCGATGCCTTTCTCACTTTCAGCCAACAAATGAACTTGATCTCGTTCAGCACCCCATAAACCATGCACCGCTGGATTATCAGCTTCAATAACGGCGAGATCGACATGGAAGACAGACCTCGCTCAGAACTGTGGTCCTTCTGGGACGCGGAAGGAAAGTTTTACAAGGTGCTGATACGAGGCGAGACAGTCACCGCTGCCGCATACATCCGCCAGCTTCAGCAGCTCACCATCACTGCTCGAGAAGAGCGCAGTTAAGGTCCGTGGTCACCTTCCTTCACGACGACGCCCGCTCCCACGTCGCGAAAAGTACTGAGGCAAAGCCTACAGGAACTCGGCTGGAATGTCATGCCCCACCCGCAATACTCATTAGACATTAACCTTCCTGACTATCACCTCCCATCCTCTGAAGTCCTTCTAGGACAAGAGAAAATTCGTTGATTATGGCTTCGTTGCAAATGCGACCGCTAACTTATTCGGCTCTGAGAGCCTGGGGTTCCGAGATGCAATAAACAACGTTCGACCGATGTGGTGGCAGAGTGTTGTCAATAACTGTGGTGATGTTGGTGAATGTTGCCCACAATAGTGAATGTTGTCTATTTCTCGTTTGCTGGAAGAAATAATAATAAAAGTGATGACCAAAAAATTCCCACAAGACCTTGGTACAACCCAATATTTCAAAGGGAACCGCAAGGAAAATTTCCTCGTTGAGGCAACGAGATCTTTCCACGATTGCTTGGAAAAGTGATCCATGGTGCCTGTTATGCCTCCAGTATAGATTTTTTGCTCTCTAGAGACCAAACGGAGAGAAGCTGGCCTCGCTGCGAGATGCGCCATGCACGAAGATTTCATTCACATTATTGGTGAACACAAGCACTTTTTCGGCCCCAATAGTAATTCGATAGCACCAATTTACGTGATTGCAATCGTAGTAGGTATGAAAAAAGCCCATATCAGCATATATCTTGTTTCACCCCATAGTCACTCGAGTATTCATCCATGCTGTCACCCTCTCGATAGATAGCGCGCTTTACGGCTAATCGTTGAATGTCGGAGGTCCATTTTTAGAGGTTTTTACGGTGCTATTGGACCAACGGGAATGCGATTAGAGTTGAGCGGCTCCATTGAGGGACGCGCCATGCATGATATTCCCATCGACGATCCATCTACTTAACGGATACGTTGTTCCCGTGGTCGTCTTGGAAATGTGAACTGTGAACAAAAGATCATGGTAAAAAGGTATCTCGCTAAATCATTTGCGTTTAGTTACAGACTTGACGTTTTGTACTCAGTCCACCACTACACAAAACCAAGGGGACAGCGTGGCCTCTACTTCTTTCCATGCAATCTCTCTACAATATCGCCCTGAGCGCTTATCTTCAAACCTTTGAGTCCTACCTATCTTCCTATTTGTGGGGTGCCACATCCTGTATGTCCTTCGAGATTTTCTAGTTTAATTTGTCTTATATAATTAAATATTAATTTCGGATTTAAATATTAATTTCGGATTTCAACCCAGTAAGTCTATTTCATCAAATCTCTCCTTTACACTTTCGATCCTCGGACTGAGACACTCTATTGAACAAAGTCTTCATCAACGATTAAGACCCCTCCTGCCAGCGGACCAGTTACGAAAATTGTCGAGGATTCCTCGACGGAAGCTTGATTCCGCTACCACCCCTACATAACTTTTAAAATTCAGAGTCTTAACAATGCTAGAAGCGGAAGATGATTTTCATTACAGATAGACACACACCTACGCCCACGCCCGCCCACAGCCACATCCACACTCACCCCACCCTCAAACACCCATACCCACACTCACACCCACACACCCACACTCACACCCACACACCCACACTTACACCCACACACACACACACACACACACACACACACAAAGCGATAAGCAAATTCACAAACCTATGCATGCATCCTTTAGAGTGTAAGTAGACGAGCCCAACCGCAACGTCAATGGCATGACCAACTTTCTTTTTCACCGGAATCTGAATCGAAGAATGTGTATCCATAGTTTCAAATCATCGGCCGCCAAGAGAAATGACATAATTTCAAATTGAGTTGTTTTAAGTGAAGCCATAGTAAAGTTGGTGGATCATTTTATTCGGACGTCGTGGTGCGAAATCGTGACATAAGCGCACACAGTCTTCTTACTACCCTAAAGTCTGGTATATCAGATCAACCTCATGCGGTGTCGCGCGCGACACACGCAGGCACAGTCTTCAGAGAAACAAAGAAGAATGGAATTGAAGAAGCTCTGATTCGTGGACTGTATAACAGCGAGTAGAAAGTAAGGTTGGGTATAGGAGAGATGGACAAAGAAATTCCGATGTGCTTGCTGAAATTAACAGAAATCTAAATCGTCATCTAAAGCGTTTCTTGGTCTACAAAGTCAAAAAAATGGCGGAAAAAGGCAATCTGAAGCATCTGGCTGCCTTTGCAAACAGATTTCTCAAACAAGCGCCAGTCTTGCTTATCTTAGAAGGACCAGGTGGGGAAAAGTATTTCACTGATCAAAGCAAAGCCGAAGCACTTGCTGATTGTTTTGAAAGTGTGTTTGTACCCCATGCAGAAATGAACCAGACTGTGCCACCACTTATGAATAGGAGTTTAGAAAACGCAATCATCACACCAAGATACCTACACAAAATCCTTCCTTCGCTCTCTCAAGCCCTCCCTTTCCCTGACATCGGAAGGTATCCCACAATTATTTTTCACAGCCTTTGCGAAAAAGTTGGCTCTTTCTCTTGCTCATATTTATGACATGTCGTTTCTAATGTTGCATGTTCCATCTATCTGGAAGTATGCGATAATCACACCCATCCCTAAAATAAGCGATTGTAGGCTCATTTCAAACTTCATACCCATAAGCATACTGCCCACACCGTTGAGTTTTTGGAAAAAAATCATCAATAGCCTTCTGCTTGATTGGATTTCTCAACTGAAATGCGTCCCTACCGAACAACATGGGTTCCTCCCTGGGTCCTCGACGTGTACACAGTTGATAGATTGTATATACTTTTGGATTGAGGCCCTTAATGCCGGCTACAAACTTAATGTAGCATATTTTCATTTGTCTAAAGCTTTCGATACAGTGTCTAGGTCTGGTCTCCTGATAAAACTCGAGAGCATTGGCATTAATGGGGCACTGCTACGGTGGTTTCGATCTTACCTCAAAGGTAGGCAAATGAGTTTAAAATGTTCTGGCTGTGTTCGTCGCCTAGGAGCTGTACTTCCAGAGTCCCTCAAGGGGGTAGTCTGTCTCCGCTGTTATTTCTCTTGTACACTTGTGACCTTGTGAACAACATCAAGATTGACCAGTAGAGTTTATGTTGCTGCCTACGCTGACGACATTGAAGTTTCCGTCGCCTTTGACGAAGGTAGGAGAGATGAAACTCAAAGGTTACTGAATCAGTCCGTCGCAAATATGGTCAACTGGTGTGCTAAATGGGACCTGACAATCAACCTCAAGAAAACGCACTTGCTCTCGTTAGGGTCACCGGAACTCGAGATCCGCTTTCCTGATGGCGGTTTAGTCACCCAGCTCAATTTCATCAGAGATCTCGGAATACCTAATAACATGAAGTGGGGCTCCCACATCGACGAGGTCTCAAATAAAGGGCTCAAGCTAGTACATTTGCTTTTCAGAAATATTCACTCTTTTGACGCCAGATTATGGATCAAGCTTTATGAAATGTATGTTCTCCCTGTCGTCGAATACGGTAGTTCTGTTTGGAGCCCTTCTCCAGCTAAGGATATCTAGAAAATTGAAAAAGTTCGGAAAGTTTTCACTCGCGTACTTTTCTACAGGGCTTTTCCAGATAGGAACTACTCCCTTGCACTGCCCTCCTACCAGGCACGCCTACAAAAATTAATATGAAAAGTCTCTTTTACAGACGCGATTTAATTTGATTTTAGCATTCAAGCTGTTGAAGGGTGAACTCCGTGTTAAGCCGTCCAGGTACTGGTTCGACCGACGTCTGGGCGGAGAGGTGCCTTCCGTATCTACAACCTCAGGATGGGCAAGCGACGTGAACTCAGATCCAACTCTTTCATATTTCGCATGACAAAATGGCTGGAGCGGCTGCCTTCTCATCTTCTTGGGCTCAATACTTCAAAAGAATTCAAAAACAACATCGGAAAGGTCAACGTACTAAACATTTTGGGAATCGCCGATGTCTCTTGATTCTGCTATCCCTTGTTACTCAGTAGTGTCGTTCTTAAATCGCAGTAGCTTACCAGCCCTTCGGACCGCTTTGTATAGAGTGATCCCATTCCTGCTCCGGTAGGAGTAGTGAATGAACTCAGTCAATTCTCCATGGCTCTCATCACGTTTACACTGTTGATCCTCCATAAAAATCCGAAGGCGGCTGTCGATGCTTAGTAGCATGCCAATAGTCTCCCTTATGACACCTACCCGGCTTACCGTTTCCACGTGGGTGGTCGGTATACCCGTGTTCCGAAGTCTCGGTAAGCTCACATGGCTCCGCCTACGGCTGGAGGGCATCGTTGCCGGCTGATGCAGTTCTGTGTCATAAGGTTGAATTCAGCTATGTGCAAGATGACTTTTCGCCAAGACTTTTCTACTTTCCTACTTGGACCATTCAATAACTTAATACTGTCTCATTCTTCACCGTCTCATCTCTTTATCTTAGCATCACTGAAATGCGGTCCGCTTGACTAGAAAGCTCATTCATCCTTTCTACATTTGCACTAAGTTCTCTACAGTCTATGCGATCCTCACATTGGCGTTGGTTTTCTTCAAATCTATAGCTCTGGCGTAGCAGTTACGTTCATCTTGTTTTATGCTTTACAATTTGGTTTAATTCTTATGCTTTGTTAGTTTTGTTGAAGTTCATGACAGCTGCTACCTCTAAGTGCCTTTTGCCTGGCTTGTTATAGCGCGTCTTCTGGGCGCACAATAGATAAATAAAGGTTGGGTGTAGGAGAGATGAACACAGAAACTTCACGGTTGGCAGAGGAAGGCGAATGAGCGAGAAGAGAATCATTGTTCAAGGAGGGTTTCTATGCTACGATGGTTCTGGCGATGAAGTAGCGATTGAATAAAAACTTTTCTCATCTTGTTATGATGATGGCGCTGAGCCTCGCAGACATGCGTTTCCCGCCTTATTCTTCCCCATTGACCGCGCTTCTGTTTGCCCCCTCAAGTTTTTGCATCTAATGCAAGCCCTGCTTCTAGTCATCAAATCCTTTGAAGTACCTGAACAACTTATGATGATCAGCAGTGAAGCGAGGAATAATAGAATTGTCTCCGTAAGCTTTCATCGATAAATCTACGTAGAGCATCGGTTCAAAGCACCCTTTCATGTACCGCCAACCCAATGAGTTAGTCATCCTTTTTGCTATTTTCGTCATCTTTTCGTATAATGGTAGAGTCATTCAGGTGTTTCGAAGGGGTCGATGCTTAGAAAGAAGTCATACATAGCCGCTTTCAAGCTCGACGCGGCAATTCAGTTCAGTCCATTCAATTCAGTTCAGTTCAGGACATGTAACTGCAGCTGCTGCCAGCCATTTTGAACTTTCACGACATTTGATCCGAAGGTGGAGGGCTGAGAAGGAAAATTTGCAGCAGTTGCCCGCTAGAAAACATGCTCGCCGCTTTTAAAACCGAAAGTGGAGGAGACTGGAGAAGTCCTGTTTCTGTGGACTGAATAGAAGCGAGCGGCAAATATAGCTAAGATGGTTAAGGTCGTCAAGCAGAAGCTCTACGGTTGGCAGAGGAATCAAGGAGGCATGATTTCAAGGCGTCGCTGTTAAATGAGATGAGTGAAAGTTTTTATGCTATGAATGTTTGCTATGAATGTGTGTTTGTGACGATGAAGTGGAGATTGGGTAGAAAAATTTGGATGAGTGGTCATTATTACACGGGTTAAACGGGGTTTTGATACGTAGTATTTTGGGCACCTGTTAGAAGTAAAGTTGAACAAATGTTTCCTACAATTCTATCGTTTTAAAGACTGAAGGGTGCATCGCAATCCTCAGTTCGTCTGCGTCTGCCGCGCGACACCCTGTGAGAGCAGACTTATCACCAAATTTTACGGTATTATACTAACGTGGTTCACCCTTCTAGCAAAGGTACTTGAGTGGTAAATCGAATAGGCTAGGTGGACGTACGTCTTTGGTTTTCTTCAAGTGGTCCTTTAAGGAGCCACCATCAACATACTCCATAACAATCATGACATCATCGTTACCTTTGAGCACTATACCATAAAAAGAAACCACGTTTCTGAAAACATAAAACTCGAGGTCGTATCATATTCTCAAACGTACGTCGGGAGAGTAACATTGCTGGTGACGCACTGCACTCCACTCGAATCATTTTGCTCGTGAAGACTAGTTGTCGCGATGAACCCTCTTATCGCCGGCATTTTCCAGTTTCTTTAGTTTCTTTACGATTCTTAAAAGTTTATGCACGTGTTCTCTTGGATTATTTCAAAAGGTAAACAAGCACAGGGTGTACTGTGAGGAGAGAATTCAGTGGCACAGCATGCGCAGATTTGAATTGGTGACCTGAGTACATATTCCTTTTCTTAGTGCATCGATTGTGGGTTGATTCGTTATAAACACAATAATAACGCAGTTGTGACCCAGAAACCACGATGCATAAGAATAGCTGTGAATCTGCCGACTACTTATCTACTGTCTAGCTCCTTTTAGCAAAATAAAAGCAGGATCATTCACTGCGGTCACCTTCAAAAGGAGTTTGAGCGCCAAAGTGCTTCAGATACGCCTTGACTGTGGTACGCAGTCTTCAAGGAAGTCTATCACGTGCTTTTACTAATTACAATTATGCTGAATTATGAGCAAAAGCATTGGTCTCCGACGGGACTCGAACCCGCACTCCATGCTTTTAGGCATATGTGCTTATCCATTACAATACCGAGACCCCTTTCACCTTAACTCAGCTTCTGGGGTGTGTATTCTTGTTCGACTTTCCGCTTTGCAACGTCGCACTAGTGGCGCCACCAGAACGACTTGCCGCGGTCGGTTGAAGTCCCGCTTAGGACGCAAAGAGCTGGTACCGTGAAGGTCTTCAAAGAAATAGCTGTTTATGTCATCATTTCTTGGAAACAACAGCTTTTGCACCATAGCAAGACAGAATAGTAGCATAAATAGTAAAAGAAACAGTAAAATCACGTGATAACAATCATAATCGAGAAACAATTGATTTGGGCGTAAAACTTCGAAGGAAGTGTACGCAATGTGCGCTATAATAAGCGAAGAAATTCGCCGCACCGCTCGCCACGCGCGGCCACGCGAAAATTCTAAGACTAAGACTACACGCCCCAGCTTCCGAATGGCATATTTACCACCAGTTGGCGGGCGCACACTACTGCGCGCGATTCACAGCAATATTGTGCAAAATGGGTTTGATCGGCACGTCCACAGTTGTATATGGAATTGAGCGAAATTTCCTTTCCTCTGCTTTCAGCTGAGCTATAAAACTGGAAAAGAGAAGAGAAGATGGCGTGATAAAAAAAGCTTTTCGATATTAATACACTTCTTTCGCTTTGTATCGAACCCATTTTGCACGTTATCGACATCAATCGCGCGCAGTAGTGTGCGCCAGCTAACTGGTTTAGGTCATCATAGGGAGTTTGGATAGTTTGGAGATCGATAGTTTTGTATTCAAATGCATCGATTGGAAAAAATTTGTTCACTTGCTGAGCATCTAATTCCTACACACTGATGGTAGATCCATATCCCGATTATCGATGTTTATCGTTTTCGTAAACATGCTTCACTATTTGGAATTTTGTGTAGTCTAGCGGTCGACACCCAATGGTGCTGCCAGTACCGCATTAGAAAACGATTCCGAGAGAAACGCTTGCTTTGCTATCATAAATATAGGTGTATCATGACTATCAGTGTAGATCGCAGTATCGGGAGAAATGCACCATTTCTTGGATTGCCATGCAGTTCAGCGGTCGATACATCGGCGAGTGATAGCAGAACATAAAATGTGTTCACCCAATGGCAGTGAGACTCAGACGCTTTTGCTAGAGCGATCATATAGTAGTAGCAAACGGTGTGAAGGATTTTATCCCAAGCAATTCCTAACGGTTCCTTATCAGCCACTGCGAGCCGTTTTCGAATCACCGAGGCCACTGTACCCAACAATACCATTGAGGTCCCCGTACCCTACAATACCTGCGAATGTGAACATTCCACTGTTAGCCGCAAAAGCGAACCGGCCTTGGTGACATTTCCCTTCTCACGCTCCTTATCGAATCTTATCAGCCATTATCAATTCTGATCACCCACCATAGATGTGCCCGTCCACCCTGCTAATCAGCTATGAGTGTCGGCGCTCTTGGATCAACACGAAAGGCGAAACGTATTGACGACATTTGCCTTCACATGCTCCTTATCAAATCTTATTAACCGTAGTCAAGGTGGATCACCCACCACCAATGTCCCTGTCCCACTCCACAAAACACTATGTGAGTATGAACTCTGGGATCAACCCGAAAGGTGAAATGGATTGGACGACTCTGGCCTTTTTACGCTCACTATCGAATATTATCAACCGCTATCAATGTAAATCACCCACCATCAATGTCTCCGTCCCACTCCGCAAGAGACCTGTGAGTATGAGCGCTCCAGGATCAATGCGAAAAGCGAAACGGATTCGACGACTCTAGCATTTTTACGCTCCTTATCGAATCTTATCAACCGTTATCAATGCGAGTCACCCACCAGTAATGTCACTGGCCCATCCTGCTAAACAGCTATGAGTGTGAGCGCTCTTGGATCAACGCGAAAGACGAAACGGATTTGGCGACTTTTGTCTTCC
The DNA here is from genome assembly GCA_963978905.1 of Trichostrongylus colubriformis. Taxonomy (NCBI): domain Eukaryota; kingdom Metazoa; phylum Nematoda; class Chromadorea; order Rhabditida; family Trichostrongylidae; genus Trichostrongylus; species Trichostrongylus colubriformis. The sequence continues at coordinate 39,514,091 of OZ022256.1, forward strand.
GCGGCTCCTTATCAGCCCTTATCAGCTGCTATCACCTTCGGTCTACCTCCATTAGTGTCCCCTTGCCACCCTCTACATCACTTGTAAAATCCATGGTCCAAGCTTTACTGCGACGCGAGATATGAATTTCGTGACACACAGACGGACACACACACAAACACACACACACACACAGACATACTAAGCGAATTATATATAGTAGGATAACTTATCAGCACTCATACGTATAACGTGTAAAGGCGGTTGGCCAATATCGGCATCGAACCGTGAAGCTGAAAGCTTAAGTAAATATTAACTTCAATATTCTCTATTTGATAGGTGCTGATTTTCACCGCAGCCCGCGATGCGAAAGTTTTCGCAAGTATGCTGAGTTATGAACAAAAGCTTCGATCTCGGCCGGGACTCGGACCCGCACTTCATGCTTTCCGCTTTTGCTAGTGATTCCTTCGGTGCATTGCAACGTATTCTGTACACATTATTCCCTCTTTAGATAGACCACACGAGTTATGAGGTAATTGGCTCTAACCGGGAAACTAGTTCATCTCAGTAACGGATTTTGAAGCATTGGTTCTATAAGATACCCCAGTTCTTCTCTTCATAAGCTGCACTGCAGCCGTGCGCCTGCACGGCATTCTTGAAAGTTATAGCTCCAGTGATGGGACCTCTCTGATAGACATCGCCGTCTCTACACACACAAACACTAATGGAGTCGACGCCATTAGAATCCACTCACTCACAATTCCTACTGGCCGCCACGGGTGTTTCAAGGATTGGAATTTTCTTCCCAAAGCATAATTTTTTGACCGTGAATGTGTACGAATAAGCATCCCATCACCAAACTGCATTTGAAGGGTAAAACAAGCCTGTGCTCCCGCCATAATAATCCAATGGATCACGGCGTGTGACAGGTGCCTCGCTTTAGTTGCGGTTTTATAACACACCTACATTCACCGTGCTGATATGGCGAACACTAAATCTTTCGAATTTGATCAAATTCCTTCCCATATTCCCCTTCAAAATCACTTCCACGCGAATGTCGTTGCTTTGTTAAGGATTCTTCAGTGTTTATAGGCAGTGACATAGACCATGCGTACTTGTGTTTATACTGTCTCATCAGGCGCGCTTCTTTATACATTTCATCCAGTACTGCCTTGTTTTCAGCGTTTATCCTCTTCTGAAAAATGAATCATCAGCTTTGTTCCGAATTGTGCTTTCGGTAGCCGCATAAAGATCAGTTATACCGTGCAAAGGGTGAAAAGAGTCTCACCACTTTGATGGCTACTTCGACTGCTGGCTTGTTTGGGCTTTCCCGCATGACGCCCTTCCACACCTCGCCGTATGCTCCTGCTCCGACTTTTGTGATCATCGTAACTTTTTCGCTGGCCAGCTCCCAGGGCTGTTTACATATCGGATGAAGTAAGGTGCAGTTGTTAGCCACAGGTATTTTGGACGAGTGATGCAACCTTAAAATACTGAAAAATCAAAACACTTTATGAGTTGACTGGTTTTAGCTACGCAGTGTACCTTGCGTATCAACGGCACTGGTACGAGCGGTCTACGCATAAGATAATATGAACATAAGAGATCTGCGGTATCTTCGCAATCAGATCGTAAGATTCATCGAGATTCCACCTATGCGAGTGGACGACCCAATAATCATAGGAGGTTATGGTGCAGACTATTCGTTTCTTGCCTTTTGCGACACACAAATCAACACCCAAACATGGTGGTTTATATGATAGAAATATGAAGTGCTTCCTCATCTATAGAGACATCAAAGGGTAAAGTGTGGTGTCTAGGAAAGGGGAATGGTCATAGTAATTTCTAAATTCTTGAAGCATATTGGTTTTGCTTTTTTTCCCTTTATAACAGCAGCTGGCACAAACTAACGCAGTACCATTTACATCACTCGACCGAAAGTGTAATGTGGTCTTGACAAAAATAGATGAACATTCACACATTGTTCTCTTCTCCTACTATATATAAAACGCCTCGTTTGCCTGTACGTCCCTCTGTCCGTCTGTCACGAAATTAGGTATCTTACATTATATAATCGGTTAAGTGTGTCTGTTGGTGTGTGTGCCTGTGTGTTTGTGTGTGTGTGTGTTTGACCGAAAATTCATATTTCGCGCCGCAGCAAAGATAGGACGCTGGATTTTAGATATGATATAGAGGGTGGTGAGGGGATCCCAGCGGCGGTGGAAGGAAAGTGATAGCAGCTGATAAGGGCTGATAAGGAGCCTCGAAAAGCTAATGTCGCCAAATTCGTTTCGCCTTTCGGGTCGTTCCTAGAGGCCCACACTCATAGGTATTTTGAGGGGTGGGACGGGTACATCAATGGCGGGTGATTCAAACTGATAGCGCTTGATAAGATCCGATAAAGAGCGTCAAAAGACTAATGTTGTTGAACTCTCTTCCCCATTTGCGTTGATTCCAGAGCGCCGACACTCATAGGTTTTAGGGAGTGGGACAGGCACATCAATGGTGGGTGGTCCAAACTGATAACGGTTGATAAGGGCTGATAAGGAGCGTCGAAAGGCTAATAACGTCAAATCCATTTCGCTCTTCTGACTAACAGTGGAATGTTCACACTCACAAGTATTACAGGGTATGGGGACCTTAATGGTGACTTTTCGAAAGTGATAACAGCTCACAGGGGCTGATAAGAGCCATTAGGAAATAGGGAAGGGATAAATCCGGTACATCGCTATTACAACACGACTGCTGTAGTGAATGCGTCTGATGCCCATTCCCTTCGGGTGAACATACTTTGCTTATGTTCTGATATCTGCTGCCGACGTATCTACCGCTAAATTACCTAGTGTTCCAAATAATGGTGCATGTCCTTAGATACTGCGATCAACGTGGATGATCAAGACATGATCTAGATTTGTGTCAGCAAAGCAGGCGATTCATTCTCTCACGCGATGCCAGCAACAATACTGGGCATTCACCGCTAGACTATGTGAAATTCCGAATAATGGTGCATGTTTACAGGAACGATAAGCATTGATAACTAGCATACGGAGCTGCCGCACAAATGTAGAAAGTAGATACTCAGCGGAACGGCAACATCGACCATTTTCTCATTACATATTTCTGAGTTTTTGAGTTTCTGAGTTAAATTAATGATGAATAATTCGCGCAGTACTGTGCGATAGCCCAGTTGACTAGCGCACACTACTGCGTGCGATACATGGCGATGTTGTGCAAAATGAATTTGATCGGCCCAACCACAGTTGTGTATGGAATTGAGACGAAATTCCCTGCATCCAGCTGAGTTATTGTATTGGAAAAAGCAGTAAAGATGGCGTGATAAAATGCATGGAACCCATTTAGCAAGTCATCGACATGAATCGCGCGCAGTAGTGTGCGTCGGCCAACCGGTTTGGGTCAAATGATTTCGAGTGAGCCGCTCGCTTTGCTGTCACAAATATGTGCTGTATCATAATTATAAATGTAGATCGCAGCATCAAGGGAAATCACCAACTATTGGAACGCTAGGCATCCACCGGTCGATACATCAGCCACTGATATCACAACATAAACAGAATATGTTCACCCAATGGCATTGAACATCGGACGCTCTTGCTACAGCGGTCGTATAGTAGTAGCAAGTGATCTAAAGGATTTCATCCCATCCAATTTCAGCGATTCTTATCAGCCACAGTAAGCCGTAATCAATTTCACTGAGGCTCCTGTACCCAACAGTACTATTGAGACCCCCGTACCCTACAATTTCTACGAATGTGAACTTTCCACTATTGGCCTTAAAAGCGAACCGGCCCTGGTGACATTTCCCTCCTCACGCTCCTAATCGAATCCTGCACTGCCACCACTCCTCAACAGCGCAGACAATGTGGTGATAGCCATTTTGTTGTTACTGGTATCGGGGTAGGTTAAGTGCAGGCTCAACTTCATCGAGCATAGAACATCATGGTAATATCCTACTATATATAATTCGCTTAGTATGTCTGTGCGTGTGTGTGTGTCCGTCCGTCTGTTTGTCACGAAATTCATATCTCGCGTCGCAGAAAAGCTGGGACCATGAATTTTGGAAGTGATGTAGGGGGTGCCAAGGGGACCTCGGCGGTGGTGGATCGAAAGTGATAGCAGCTGATAAGGGCCGATAAGGAGCCTCGGAAGACAAATGTCGCCAAACCCGTTTCGCCTTTTGCATTGATCCAAGAGAGCTAACATTCACAGGTGTTTTGCGGGGTAGGACGGGGACATTAATGTTGGGTGATCCAGCTTGATAGCGGTTGATAAGTTCCGATAAGGAGCGTAAAAATGGTAGAGTCCTCGAATTCGTTTCGCTTTTCGCATTGGTCCCGGAGCGTTTATACTCACAGGTGTTTTGCGGGATGGGGCGGGAAGATTAATTGCGTGTGATCCAACTTGATAACGGCTGATAAGATTCGATAAGGAGCGTGAAATGGCATATGTCGTCGAGTCCATTTGCCTTTCGCGTTAATCCTATAGCGGTGATATTCACAGGCGTTTAGCAGGGTGCGCCAGGGACATCAATGGTGGGTGACTCAAATTGATAATGGTTGATAAGATTCGATAAGGAACGTGAGGAGGCAAATGTCGTCGAATCCGTTTCGCCTTTCGCGTTGATCCCAGAAAGCTGACACTCATAGGTGTTTTGCGGGATGGAGCGGGCACATTAGTAGCGTGTGATTCAAATTGATAACGGTTGATAAGATACGATAATGAACGTGAGAAGGCGAATGTCGTCGAATCGTTTCGCCTTTCGCGTTGATCTCAGAACGCTGACACTCATAGGTGTTTTGCGGGATGCAACGAGCACATCAGTGGTGGGTGATCCAAATTTGATACCGACTGATAAGATTCGATGAGGCGCGTCGAAAGGCGAATGTCGCCAGATTTATTCCACCTTTCGAGTCGATCCTATAGCGCCGATACTCATGGGTGTTTTGAGGGCTGGGACGGGCACATCAGCGGTGGGTGATCCAAATTTGATACCGACTGATAAAATTCGATGAGGAGCGTCGAAAGGCGAATGTCGCCAGATTTATCCCACCTTTCGAGTCGATCCTAGAGCGTCGATACTCATGGGTGTTTTGAGGGCTGGGACGGGCACATCAGTGGTGGGTGATCCAAACAGATAACGGTTGATAAAATTCGATAAGGAGCGTTATAAGGCTAATGTCGCCATCGGTTTCGCTCTTCTGCCTGACAGTGGTATGTTAACACTCACAATTATCACAGAGTACGGGGACCACAATGGTGAGTTTTCGAAACTGATAACGGCTTACAGGGGCTGATAAGAGCCATTATGAAATGGGGAAGGGATAAAACTCGGTACACTTCTCACCACTACTATACGATTACTACAATAACGCGCCTAATGCTTAGTACCATTGCATGAGCATATTTTGTTCATGTTCTGATATCTGCTGCCGATGTATCACCCGCTAAATTGCCTAGCGTTCTGAATAATGGTGAATGTCTTTCGATAGTGCGATCCACATGGATGATCAAGAGACGATCAAGATTTGTGATAGCAAAGCGAGCGATTCATTTTCTCATGCGGTGCCAGCAACAGTACTGGGCATCGACCGCTAGACTATGTCAAATTTCAAATAGTGGTGCATGTTTACGAAAACGATAAGTATCGATAACCAGCATATGAATCGATCACTAATATGTAGGAAATAGATGCTAAGCAAATGGATTAATTGCTAACAATTGATGCAGCTAAAACCAGACCCCCGAACTATATCAAATCCCAATAGTGACCATTGCAGTCGAAGGGTTAAGTGATAAGTGGATTCACCCGTGTCATTCCTGAATATTGATCGTCGATATCATTGTAACAAAGGGTATCGACTGCTAAATCATCTGCACATCTAAAAAATGGTGACCCTCCTCAGCCGTGATATCTTCAATATCGGTTAATATCTGTCACATAAATGTAGAGAGTAGATGCTGAGCAAAAGCTCAACATCGACCGTTTCTCCTTACATAATTCTATTGTGTTATTCGCGCAGTACTGTGCGATAGCCCAACTGGTTGTATAGATGACTGCTGCTGCTATCAAATTTTCGTAGACACCTATCACTTTTTGAAAAAGTGAATCGCTCAGCGATCGATACATTTAGGTCAATTGATCGGAACAAAAGCAATACTGGTTAAATTTTTGATCACCTAACACTTGTGTCATTGTGGCAGCTTATCAGTAGAGAGCCGGACTGATGCCCGGCTCTGTACTGATAAGCTGACACTGGCTGCCTTCTCGCTGCCTTGCCTATTGGTTGCCTTCTGCCTTTGTCAAAGGTCATCACATGCCACCACCCTCTATTAACGTTTCCGTCTCACCCCATATATCGCCTATGCCTATAAATGGTAAAGCTTTTCTATCGATTCAAAAAGCTCAGCTATTTTAGTCAGTTGCTTTCCGTGCTCGTGATAGTCTCTCAAGTTGTTATATTAGGTTGTTGCGAAATTAATTTTGATTTCAAGTTATCCTACTTTATATAATCGGCTAAGTGTGTCTGTTGGTAAGTGTGTGCGTGTGTTTGTGTGTGTTTGACCGGAAATTCATATCTCACGTCGGCAAAGATGGGATCCTGGATTTTAGCTATGATACAAGGGGTGATAAGGAGAGCACAGCGGTGGTGGACCGAAAGTGATAGCAGCTGATAAGGGCTGATAAGGAGTCTCGAAAGGCTAATGTCGCCAAATTCGTTTCGCGTTTCGAGTCGATCCTAGAGCGCCCACACTCATAAGTGTTTTGAGTGGTGGGACGGGCACATCAATGGTGGGTGATCCAGCCTGATAACGCTTGATAAGATTCGATAAGGCGGCTTATGTCGTTAGGTCCTTTCCCCATTCGGATTTGTCCTAGAGCGCACACTCATGGGCGTTTCAAGAGTTGCGTTGGGCACATCGGTGGTGTGTGATCCAAAATGATAATGGTTGATAAGAGCTGATAAGGAGCCTCGAAAGGTGATTGTCGCAAAATTCTTTCAACCTTTCGGGCCGATCCAAGAGCATCGACACTCTCAGGTGTTTTGAGTGGTGGGACGGGCACATCAATGGTGGGTGATCCAGCCTGATAACGCTTGATAAGATTCGATAAGGCGGCTTATGTCGTTAAGTCCTTTCCCCATTCGGATTTATCCTACAGCGTACACTCATGGGCGTTTTAAGAGTTGCGTTGGGCACATCGATGGTGTGTGATCCAAAATGATAATGGTTGATAAGAGCTGATAAGGAGCCTCGAAAGGTGAATGTCGCAAAATTCTTTCAACCTTTCGGGCCGATCCTAGAGCATCGACACTCACAGGTGTTTTGAGTAGTGAGACGGGCACATCAATGGTGGGTGATCCAGCCTGATAAGGGACTAAGATTCGAAAAGGGATGTCAATGGGCTAACGTTGCCAAATCCGATTCGCTCTTCTGGCTAACAGTGGAATGTTCACACTCACAGGTATTTCAGGGTATGGGAACCTCAATGGTGATTTTTCGAAACAGATAACGACGTGAAGGGGTTGATCAGAGCCATCCGGATATGGAGAAGGGATAAAATCCGGTATACCGCATACTATTACTGGCTGCTGTAGTAAGTGCGTCTGATGCTCAGTTCTATTGGGTGAACGTATTTTGTTTACCTTCTGATATCTGCTGCCGATGCATCAACCGCTAAATTGCCTAGCGTACCAAGTAATGGTCAATGTCTTTTGATACTGCGATCTACATGGATGATCACGGCACGATCTAGATTTGTGATAGCAAAGCAAGCGATTCGTCCTATCATGCGGTGCCAGCAACAATACTGGTTATCGACCGCTAGACTATGTAAAATTCCAAATAGTGGTGCATGTTTACAAAAACGATGAGAATCGATGACTGGCATACGGTTCTACCACCTTGATGTAGAAAGTAAATGCTCAGCAAAAAGTCAGCATCGACCATTTCCCCGTTGCATGATTTTATTGAGTTATATAAACAATGATTAATTCGCACAGTGCGATAGCCTAACTGGTGTATAAATAAGTAGATTTTTTACCCTAAACTATTCCATCCCAAGGAACGCCTGGCATACCATTTGATGGGTTTCTTTGCTCTTTCAGAAACTTCTATGAATGTCGCCTAAGTTTTTCAGCCAGCCTTTTCCAGGGCTGCGCATAATCATGAACCGACGCGACTATCGAGTCTTCATGCTTTACGAGTTTAAACTTGGACACTCCGCAGCGGAGGCAGCTCGTAATCTCAGCAGTGTCTTTGGGACGAATTGTCCTTGCGAAGGGACAGTGGAGCTCTGGTTTAAAGAAATTGCTAATGGCGAGGTCGATTTCGAAGGGAAGCCCTGTCGCGGCCGCAGGTCATCGCTTAATGATGAAGATTCAAGGAGAGCCGTCGAAGCAAAGCCGGAGACGAATACTCGTACGTTAGCAGAAAACCTAGGCATAATTACTCTACAGTGGCCAGACATGTGCTGACAATCGGCAAGGTGAAGAAGATGTCGATAGGGGTGCCTCATGACCTGACCGATGAGCAGCGTCCGGCACGTTACACCTCCTCTAATCTCCTAGATCGCCATAAAAATGAGCCGTTTTTGAACTTTATTATAACTGTAGATGATAAATGGGTTCTTCATGATGATAGGAAGCGGTGATTAGTCTGGGTAAATAAAGATCTCTTCCAAAAACTTTTTCTAAACCCGACCTTCACTTTAAAAAGGTTATTATTACTGTGTGGTGGTGTTGTAAAAGTGTAACTCATTACAGTTTCTTGTGACCTGATCAGCCAGTCACAGCAGAGTCTTACTGTTGTAATCAGGAGCAAATGTATAGGAAGTTGCAAAAAATGCGGCGGCGGTGGTGAATAGAGGAGGGCCGAACCTGTTGCAGGACAGCGCAAGGCCACACACCTCTTAAATCACTTGGCAAAAATTCACCCACTTGGGTATAGAAGTTCTCCCTCACCCAGCGTATTCTTCCGACCTTTCCCCCACAGACTTCACTTTTTTCGAGCCCTTTATTCTTATCTGCGTCAGAAACAATGTACTATTTAGATGATGTTGAATGTGCCTTCCTTAATTTCGTTGATTCCCGTGGTAGTAGTTTTTATAGTGAGGGCTTGGAATTACCGCCTGTTCGTCGTTGGCAAAAGTGTGTAGATTCTGACGGTTTTTATTCCAATTAATAAACTTTTGTTTAAGCTGAGTTATAGTAGTTTAAAGTATGCGGTCCATCTTCGAAATTGATTCTGCAACAACCCAATATCAACAAGTTCGAACGCTGACACTATGCGCCATGGATGTCCCCCACATAAGACTTGTACACCATCGCTCTACTGTCAACCTATGGAGGCCGAAAAATTTGATGGCATTTGAATATCGAGACCCTTGATCCCCTTCACTCCGTGGAATCAGTTCAAATTAACTACAATTCATGTCCTCGCGCCACCCCCAGATCGCTTACGAATCACTGCTCCATAGTAGCTGCCACGCGAGAATTCCGTGATCATCAGACACACTCGTTTCTCTTCTCTACTTATCATATTTCTGTAGATGACTATCACCATTCGGAAATCAATATAGTTCAGCGGCATTTCATTCTGAAGAAAGTTATAGGGCTAATATGGTTAATAAGGAATCCCTCAAAGAAGTCATTAATGAAAACTTGGAGTCAGAGAAAGCTATTTGTGGCGAAATCACCGTCGAAAAGCGTGCCACGAGCTACAAAGGCGGAGTGACGGTTAACACCTGTCACCTTTGGTTGACAGCCTCCCCCCTTCCTGCAGAAGTGTAGAGTAATGAGCATGGTAGCAGAGTGATACATATCGTAGTGTTACTGCCGTAACGGTCTATATGACGTGGTGCTCGACATATCGGTTTTTGAGTGAACATGTCCAATGATCAGTATCAAAAATTGCAATAAATGATACAACCGAATTGAACCTATTCCTGCCTTTAACAGATTTGTGAAGCTGATGCATCACTTCCGAGCAATCAATGCCTAACTAACACTTTTGCTAAAAAGGTGGTAGTTTATCTTTCTTTCTACTATTACATAACACACTTCTGAAACGCCAGTAGGATTTTTTGTTAGGGAGAGGGGTCGTTTTGTAGTAGCACGGCGAATTCTGTCTCGCTCGTTATAGTCTCTTAGAGATTTTGACAGAGGTATCACGGGTGGGGATCGATAAGTCGAATTTCCGCTTGCGGCGCAGAACTCGCGGCGTCGTCAGTAGAGCCGTTGGGAATTTCGCTCAAGACACAAGGGGCTGGTACCGTAAGGAACCTTCAAAGATTGCAAGTTGAAAGCTTCGGGAGGTCGCTTACCTTTAAAAGTCCCTCACTGTACCAGCTCATTGCGTCTTGAGCCGAATTCCAAACGACTTGTACTTGCCGCGCTGCTCGCCGCGGGCGGTCGCGCAGAAATTCGACCTAGCGACCCCCATCCAGTTATCACTTGTTAACAGACGCTGTTAATGTCTCCACCCCCGTCTGCTGTAACTGTTTTCACACAACATTCATAAGCTGCAACCTTCACAGTTCAACATGTAGTGCGCAACAGATTTGAAGACTTTTCCACTGTACGCTCCTTGCCATCCTCTACCACTTGTTATCAGCTCTGGCTACGTACCGTCGATGTTCTAGTTCCATCCCCATGGTACCTGTTACCTGTCAACCTCCAACACCAACCAAAAAGACGCGAAGAATTTTGTGTCACTCACCATCCAACACACACCATCAGTTGTTATTACTTTGCCTCACGCACCCTTGCGTTTGGTGACTTCGTCTTCCGACTGTTTAGTCAGACGGGCAGACGGACAGACGGACAGACGGACGGACGGACACGGAACACGGACACGGACACGGACACGGGCACGGATACGGATACGGATACGGATACGGACACGGACACAGTCTCGGAGGTTACGGCCACTAGCACGGATACGGACACGGACACACGCACACACACAAACACAAACACGCACATACACCCACACAAGCACCCACATACACACATACGCACACTCGCATACAAACAGGGATTTTTAGCGAACTGTGTGTAGTAGGTGATTTTGCACCAAAGCAGAGGAGGAACGGCACTCCTGATCATTAGCACTTAGCAGACTCGAATACGGCATTCAAGCGAGAGCTATGTATTGGAGGCGTCGTGAAATTGCGTTTGCACCACAACGCCAGGCATAGTACAATCAGTCTTAGCTACGCCTTAGACATTCGCGTCACTCAGCACTGCTATGAGAGGTCGACCCATATAGTAATTAGACAGGAGTTGCTCAACACGTGTTTTAGCGAATAGTGTGCAGCGTTGCCGAATTAGTATGCGAGTAGTGATCTATCCTAAGTGCCCCTCATAAGTCACGAAAATTGAAGTTCTGCGACGCTGTGGCCCCTTGATGACTGCTTTGTAGACAGACTTGCAATCGTTTTTAGTTTTTATTCGCCTGTTTTCCTTTGACAGATTTAGACTATTGATACAGCAAATCAGAGCTGACAATAACTTTGTACTAACGAGGGAAGGACCCCAGGTCGAAGTGGCCATTCGGAATGAGATGCATATTGCCCGATCTCTTTTCGGACGCTGATCTCGAATCTGCATTCCAAATTTGCAAAACGATTTTCTGAGCGGAGTTATGGAGGTTTTTTTTTGAATGAACGGTTCATCAGCATGGCCGTTGCAGAGCAGTCAACGGCCTCAGCGGCTCAGTGGTAGTGCTCCGGATCTGCAGGAGAGGTATCGAGGGTTTGCTCCCCGCCAGTGCGGGTTTTTTTCCATTTTGTGTTTCATTGTCAGTAAGTGCTTTTCTTCCGCTTCTGGACGTTTCCTTGGACTGGTACCTATCACACCCATCATTTACTCTGCCACTTTATTTATAACTGCTAACATTACTCACAAGGGAAGGATACCAAGTCGAAGAGAATCCCGTACCACACGAATTAGGCGTTTTTGCGTGAAAAGACTATGATATTCGTGCACAGGGAGTCGAATTACCCCTCTTTGCAAATTTTCAGCCCAGTTTTTGGTCCAACTTCGGAAAATTGGGGGTGGTCAGGTTATAAAGTGGTAGATTTTGAATTTTCTTCTACAGAAAACCCTGCAACCTGAACAAGATAGCCTACACATACCTTTTACACTTGCCCATCGCACTAAATGTACGAAACAAGCGTCAATTAGGAGCATTTCCTAGGCAAGGGTCAACGACTTCTCCTTTGTTCAATGGGCTGCCACCCTATAGCTCGTGAATTTTTCCGAAATTTGGTCAAATTCTCGAATTGGCTAAAAACTTGTCTTCTGAGGTAATTTGACTCCCTGAACACGAAAATCTCCCTGGTTTCGAGCAAGAAGGTCTGGCTCGCGTGCTATGGGCTTCCAAACCTACCATAATAGTATTGTTTTTTCAAAAAAACCTCCATAACTCCGCTCAGAGAATCGTTTTGCAAATTTCGAATACAGATTCGAGATCAGCGTCCGGAAATACGTCGGATCGTATGTATCCCATTCCGAATGGCCACTTCGACCTGTGGTCCTTTCCTTGTAAGCTTACTGGCCTGACATTTCAATCCTTTGGTCGTCTTCAGATGCCTTAATAGTGGCTTGAATTCAGTGACCCTTGACTTACCCGATCAAGCGCAAAAAACCCCTAGCAGTTCGGACTTACCCATTCAATCCATGAGACGTCGAATAGACGAAAGAAGGAAATTGGACTTACCCCGTGATCCACCGCGAGCAGCAGGGCGTCGCTACCGACTCGTGTTAGTATGATGAGCGACTGGGAGTTACTATACAGAGAAAATGACAAATGACAGTGCTGTCACTCGCGACATCATTCTAACCCACAAAACGGTACAAACGGTAGGAATCACTTGTGATTGAAGAACACTCATTTCTGTTGTTCATTATTTTCATTATTAGATTTCTCAAGCATATCCAAAACGCTTCTAATGCCTTTCTGGATGAAATCTCGGTCTCATATGACAGAATTTTGCACTTTACGTCATAATCATTCCCACTGTGGTGTTCACGTTTGTGCCTTTCAAGTAGAGTTGATATTGACCCCTCCTCTTAGTAGCCAGATGCTCATTTATACGCGTTATCGAATGCGGCCGGTCTCCCCAATATATTTGGCATTGCACGCCCTACATTCATTCATAAACCACACCAGATTTTGTACAGTCTCTCCGTAGAGGCAAATTTCGCAATTCTCCGAAACACATTCGCAATCGTAGAGCCTGTTGCGTACTAGCTGACGTTTTACGTTGTTGTTCGGAATATTGACAAAAACGACATCCTTCTGAAGCTGAGCACGGTCTAGGCATCGTCGTAAGGCAGGGACTGTACAAAATCTGGTGTGTTTTATGAGATTGAATGTAGGGCGTGCAATGCCAAGTATATTGGGGGGATCGGCCGTTTTGATAACGTGTATAAATGAACATCTGGCTAGTAAGAGGAGGGGATCAACAACAACTCTACTTGGGGCACAACCGTGAACACCACAGCGGGAATAGTTAAGTCGTAAAGTGCTAAATTCTGTCATATGAGACCGAAAATTCATCTAGAAAGGTATTAGAAGCGTTTTGAATATCCGTAAGGAATTCAAAAATGAACAACAGAAATGAGTGTCTTTCAATCACAAGTGAATTCCTACCGTTTGTACCGTTTTGTGGGTTAGAATGATGTCGCGATTGACAGCACTGTCATTTGTCATCACCGTTGTATAGTAATTCCCAGTCGCCCATCATGCTAACACGAGTCGGTAGCGACGTCTCACTACTCGCGATATCACGGGGTAAGTTCATTTTCCTTCTTTCGTCTATTCGACGTCTCATGAATTGAATGGGTAAGTCCGAACTGCCAGGGTTTTTGGCGCTTGGTCGGGTGAGTCAAGGGTCAGTGAACTTCGAGCCACTTTTTAGGTCCCTGAAGACGACGAAAGGGTCGAAACGTCAGATCACAAATAAAACTAATCCACATAAAAACCTCGTTGGCAAAGCAACACACGCATAATTGACAGCATTCCGAGGTTTCATGAAGAGAGAACTTGGAGAATGCTGTTTTTAATCTGACTCATAGGAAATGTAAAGGTACCGGCATGAGTGAAGAGAGAACAAGTGATCATGGCTTGCGCTGATACGATGGGTTTACCGATGAAATGAATAAACTCACTTGACCAATTGCATCACGTCGTTACACTTGTTAGTTCCGTCTATTGTGTAAAAGTGCTCTTTGTTGTATACCATATGATGTACAGGATAGTCTTTCACTTTACCTTCCCATTTCCCTGTCACACATGCCTGTAAAGCGCCAATACAACAGTTTGATTCGGTTAACTAGAATATCATGACACAAGAGGACAGCCACGCGTGCGCAAAGGAAGCATTCCATGGAAAGTGGTACAAGACGGTACAGTAAGGAGGGTGTAAGGCGGGAGTACCCGACGAGGCGTTGTGTTGCGCGAATTTTTACAATGTGCATTCTCTACATGGCAAGGCGCTCAAAACCATACATCAGACTATTTATGCCTTCTTGACTCTTTCTTAGTTTCTTCCAACCTAACTCTGCGACCGTTTTGCGTTTGCAACTGCGCATCAAACTCCAGAGCATGGCACATATCACAGTTCTTATGAGTAACAGAGTTTTACGGGCCCATTTATGATTTCGCATCAATGTCTGCCTGGCGAACCGAGCCTTCCAACCCCCTCCCCTGGTCGGGGAAATGGTACTAGACCCGTGTAGGAGGATAGAAGCTCTGTCTCGTACGTCGGCAGCCCCCGTAGATCAATGCCAAGCCCAAATCGCACTCACCTACTATCACGATTCTGAATGGATCGAGAAAGCGGTGCACCCACAAGAAGAATTTCAATGAAGAGAACTTTATCCTTTTCTCAATATAGTGCATAAGCATGCCCGGAAGTTCACGGTCTACGATTTGAGAAGCACTTGGGTAAAGAATTTGGGCGTGACTAGATAATCAGATTTTTCGCTTTATGTGAAGAGAGGGCCATGGTTAAGTAGTATTCGGAACACACTACAATCAGGGAACACGGAGGATAAAACGGAATGGCAGAGCTCATATCTTTCTTACTTCGCGCCTTACCACTGCAACACTCATATACGTGGTCATGTGGGAATGCACCTCAGCCGCTTTTCGAAAAGCAGTAGAAGCTGGTGTCAGCTGGTTTCTGTAGATATTTGACACGCACAATAGTTTTTTTGATTTTTGCTAACTGTTATAGTAACAAACAATAGTATTTGCAGCAGTACCGACTGGTACAGCTCCGATTGTGGCAATTGTGGCAATCCTAATCTGGAGCAAATAGATCAGAATTCTCATAGCAAGTTATAGTGTCTGCATAGCATTCCTTTTGTCATTCGAGGACAGCAAAGCAAATATGTCCCCTCTCATCATGCTGCTTTGTCGAAGACGCTTACCTGGTAAAGTACCCAAATTACTTGTAGTTGGTAGCCATGGCCAACTGTCGGTCTGCCAATCCCCGTATTGCTATGCATGTATCGGCTCACAGCTGAACCTGACCAAGGCAACGATCAGGAAAAACGGGCTTAACGACACGAGTGTCCCCGAATGATTCCACTATGTGTACCTAGATTGGGAAGTCATGTGATGAATGACCTAAATCAAGACCATTAAGTGCTATGCGCGGGTATACCGATAGGCGCGATAGGCGAGGAGCAGAGACGCTACCATATTCGCCAGATAATGAAAAACAAGGTGGGCCGTGCACGATATCGCGATGACCGTTGGACCAGAGTGGTTACCCTCTAGATGTTAAATAGTACCTGAGCAACTACCGTTGATTGAAGTTCAAAAAGGCTCCACGCGGAAAGAACAAGGTGCTTGACCCTGGAGCTCGAAAGGTACACAGTTCTACTCGGCTAGTGACAGGGGAGAATGGAAACGTTGCTGGCTTTCGCTTCTAACTCGCGATGAGCAACGAGACGAAAGGTGGTGCAGGTGATTGCTAGTGAGTGCTATTTTGTGCAGAAACCTGAGAAGTCTACAGAGATTTAAAGAAACGTTCGCAATTGAAAAGACGTGGTTCAACTCGGCGTCATTCCTGTTCCTCGTCTGTGCACAACACGAAGCCACGACAAGGACGAGCCAAAGCTCGAGTAAGACTAACTTTCTTTGTGGTATCGTCAACGACTCCAACGCTGCAATCAACCTTTGGTCAAATGGATAACGAACTACCACGGTTCAAGGGACGGAGTTGAATGAGCAAGGTGAAGGCTCCAATCAGTTCTGAGTTCATCGCTCCAGTCAACTGCATACACGATAAATCGCACTTCCGGAAAGTCTCTCAATTACTTCGGGCATGAGCATTTATCTGTGTACAATTCAATGACGTCATCACAGCAATCACATCATCTTCAATAGAAGTTTAACCAATCGACATCGTTGTTCCGAAGTTCTAACAATAAGCTGACTCAAAAATTTGTCACCTCTGCACAGGATTCCACTTTTGGATGAATGGAGTAGGAGCCGCGAAGGTCAAAAAGTGAACGGTCATGATTTGAGACCGCTCCAGTTTCATCACCTGCTCCCATCCAGCGACGTGTATGTTGTTCTCGCATGCTCAGCATGCAATTTCCTAACCGAACAAAAATGCAACGCCCAGCTTTGACAAAATTAGACTAGGACATCAAGTATTGCCGTAAGTCAAAACTTCTGTTCAGGACCGTGCAGCGGCAGGACATGGTTGCTATAAAAAGTGGGATAAGTACGACATCGGCAACTAGTCTGCCTACTGTCTGCAATCCACAAGCTTTTCTGTCGAGTCATTCTGGATATAGTGGGCAATACATAAAGGAAGAAAAAAGAGGTTCTGCACGTCCTTAGAGCGAGGAAGATTCACTGGACTACTCCGACTCGCTATAGGATCGAATGGAGTTGTTGCCAGCACTCTCCAAAAATGGAGTCGGGAGCTGGACCATAATTACACGCATTGATAGGATTTGAAATAACCGTGTACTTTTGTGGCATAGTGAAACAAAATCTAATCACGACTTTCCAAATTTTTTTCTAGCTCACCATCGCCGGTCTGTCTCCTTCGGGTTCAAGCTCTCGTACTAGGAAATCTCCGTCACTTTTGAGAAGTCCAATAATGTCTTCATATGGTAAGCACCCATGATACCATTGTTCTTTTTCCAAATCCTAATTATTGTACTATCATCATCTTTTTCGAATGAAACCGGCCGAACTGTAAGAATACCGCCAGCGTTTTCTCTAATGACAAATCCATCAGAACAACCTGGTCAGGCTCCGCCATATCAACCTGCATCTGAAAGAAGGTCTTTTTGGTGCTCTCTCTACGCATTACCTTAGACGCCAAATGAAACTACCCCAAAGTCTTTAATTTGTAATTGGAGACTGTCCACTGCTTCGGTTGCCACGTTGTCTTCAGTGGCCTCTGCTGTTCTGGTCTCGTCACCATCCACTTGTGGATGCTTAATATAAACTTATCATTACATAGCAAAGCGTAACAATGCAATTCAAGCACCAAGCATACTGTCTTCATTTTTGGGAGCCCGCAATATAATGAAGAATTGAGATTGAGAAATGTAAATGGATGCGCCAGTGGAAACACTTCTTGCAAAGCATGAAACTATTCCCACGAAATTTGTGGCTGATATGCAGTAACACAAAGATGCCTTCTAAGCAGGTCTTGATTCAACGAGATATTATGTAATTTTTCTCGAATAGTCTTCATTCATCAAGCTGTACGGTTTCGACCATTGAGCTAAAGAACTTAATGGCTGCCTCGATAGACCTGAACCATCCCTTCGTCGCTGCTGTAGGATACCTTCCGAGTTTCACTTCACAAATGTACTACATTTTGCCGGGCCTTGTGCTGTAGCCAGGCTCAGCACCCTCTCTGCCTCAGCACTTCTCGTGCCTGTTCCCATACCCCCGCGCAGTCACTGTAGCAATCTTCTATAACTGCCGACATGGACGTTCAAGTCGCCTACTACGGTGAGTTGATCGTGTTCCGCAATCGACGGCTTCTTGAAAAGTTTGGCACCAGTTTCGATATCCCTTGCTCTAGATCCTTTCTAGCTTGCCATCCCCATAGCACTTGGTTTCTCCTGCACTTCTTCAGGTCAGCAACCTCCGAAAAATTGCCAGTTAGCGATCCCACATTCAGATCCCACTCCGAAATGACTTCACATAGAGGCTACAGAAATCGTAAGAGGGTTCTGCGCGCTTCTTTCAGGTGACGTCCTAGCTTTATCACTGACTAATTTTGCGACTTCAGACAGTGTGGTGACTGGGTCCCTTCATCAGTCGGCCTGCTAGACGGGCTCGACGCTGGCAACGATGCCATTTCTGAATTTGTTGTAAAGCGTGGTTTGTACCTCGGTGAGGCTCGAACCTAGGCGTTTTGAATGTGGAGAAGTGAGCTTATACTCTCAACCTCTTGGTTCTCCCTATTTTGTGTCTGCGATTTGGGATTTTTGGCAATTCGGCGCATTCGCGATTTTGCACATCTGCCATAATACATATAAACTGATGTGGTGGTATGTGGCACCGCCTGGATATCGTAAGCCGCAGGTATGCCACTCCGCCACCCCTCCGAAAATTCCAAAATCTGGGTATGAACGCACTTTACCTAATTCAGTGTTAATGGTGAAAAATGTTTCAAGCGCCGAAATACACGCGCTCTCGAAGTTGGTGAGTGTTTAAAGGAACCGGAAGGGGGTTCGAAACAAGAGAAACATACAAAGAAATGAGCATTTCGTAACAAACGCAGAAGGTTAGAAGCGATAATCGGTGAAAAAACCCGAACTCAAAAGTGCATCGCTGCGGTGTGTATTCGCGCCTCATTCGCATCATCGCACTGGCGTTCCGAGTTATCCGCTGTAGGAGACTGGCCGCGGGCCAACTTTAGTTGTAGCACCTGACTCCCAGCGCAGTGGAGTGGCCATTCCCAACTACATTAACATTCATGTAAGTACATCTAGAAACAATATAAGAGAGAACAAAGGAGAAGGTAAAAGGAATGAACAACTTTATAATGGAAACATCTTCTCTTGGCACCATGCCAAGGCGTCAAATTGGCGAGTTTGTGCAATGGCGGTCACTTGAACTCGTCCACACTACGTCTGTTCTACCGTAAGCCAAAATTACTCCCTTACGGTGTCTTTAAGATGCCGGCTTGGCTGGAGCACAAATCGCTCTCATTACAATGTAGAACTATGGTTCCAGCTATACATGGTGTGCAAAACTTAGGGGCGAAAGCAACTTTCGATCTCTGTGCCTCTGCCAGACGACATAGCTCGATGAAATTCATATCATATCAAGAGAGAACCTTAACGATATTGTACAGAAAGCAACTGGCAGAAACTCGGAATAAGACGAATAGTTATGACATTTTTATTCAACCATGTCGATTACACACAAGTCCTCACGATTTATCCTGTTACTGAAAGAGAAGTTATACGGATTCTAATAGGGTGTGTGGTCACCACGGATAGCATACACGCTCTGCATCGCGATCCCATACTCTCAACGAGGTTGGTAATGAGTTCCTGGGGCAGGGTATTCCACTCCTCAATCAGTGCATTTGACCACTGCTGGACCGTCATTGGTGCATTTGGTCGTGCTGCAATGCGTCTACCCATTGCATCCCACACATGCTCGATGGGATTTAAGTCGGGGGAACGGGCTGGCCACTCCATACGCCGGATATCCTCTCGTTCTAGAAGCTCCTCCACCTGTGCCGTTCGATGCGGTCGCGCATTGTCATTCATGAAAATGAAGTCAGGGCCGATTGCAGCTCTGAAAAGACGGACATGATGTAGGAGAACCTCGTCGCAGTGACGCTGACCGGTGAGGGTTCCATGCTCAAAAATCTGGAGGTCAGTACGGCCATGCAACATGATGCCTCCCCATACCATAACACCTCGACCACCGGAACGATCACGTTCGACGATGTTTCCGGGAGAGTTGCGTGTTCCCACCTCTCGCCATATGAGGATGCGTCCAGAATCACTGCTCAGACTGAACCTGCTCTCATCCGAAAAGAGCACACGGCTCCATTCCTCATTGGTCCATTCGCTATGCTCCTGGCACCACCGTAAACGGTCTCGCCGATGAGCGGGGGTCAACGGAACACAACGTAACGGTCGTCGGGCGAAGAGACCACCCCCATGCAGTCGTCTTGCCACCGTAGTGCGTGAGATGGCTTGCCCTAGAGTCCTGTTAAATGTCGTTGCAATAGCTGAAGCTGACTGACGGGGATCTCTTCTTGCCTGCTGCACAATGTAGCGGTCGTCCCTTGGAGTAGTTATCCTTGGTCGGCCACCTCCTCGTCTTGGAACAGCAGTACCAAAGGTTTGGAACGCTCTCCATGCACGTGAAACAACGCTGTGAGCGATACCGAACTCCTGGGCTACACTCGTTATGGTCCGACCTTCTTCGAGTTTCCCTATGATCCTTCCTCGAGTGAAGTCGTCCAAATACTCTCTTCGGGACATGATGTATCGATAGATACCACCACAGTTCTTTGCAGCTACTCGTATATTGAGAAAAAACTTTTTTTGATACCCATAGACTGCCTCGACTTGCGCGGTCGGCCATATTTGGCGCCTTATTCAAGCTCTTCTTCCTTCGAGAAAAGTCTAGCTTATTGTGCATATCCCTTAGGCAAGTGGCAACATGCTCCCACACTTTCATTTACTTCCACCCAAACATTAGTGTTTTATGTTACTTTATCCATCTCGTCCCTAAGTTTTGCACACCAGGATTGGTCAGCATCGACTACGTCTACATTGCATAATTCCACGCGTGATACAGGAAGTTGTGTGCGGTGGTCGAAGTGGTAGACTGGTAGCACATGAACGGCCCCATTTTGTGGATAACAGGCGGTGAACGCCTAACCACATTTTCACATATTCCGCACCAACACTGGGCTTTCGACCTGCAGTTCCACACACGTTTGTGTGCGAATGCGAAGAAAGTTTCTCATTTTAGCATCTATTATGTTGAACATAAGAAGAGTGTTATCTATGTCAGTTATTTCTGCAGATATTTATGGTCTTTAAGCAGCCTAGGAGCAGTCGCTGGATGCTATTAAGCCCTACAGACTGAAATAGTAAAAGCTCACATAATCCGGATCGCCAGGATCGCGCGTTTCAAGGCTCACATTGGTTTCCATCGCTGGTAGGAACCGCTCCTGGATAAGGTCTTCTCGACAAATGTCTTCAACCCTACCTTCAGAGATCAGTTTGATATCCATTGTTTTGCTCGATGTATAGATGCGTGGAGGGTTTGTGGTGATAAACGATAGAGAAGCGAACACATTCATTCAGTCACGTACATCAAAACAACATGTCGCGGCGAAAGAGAAAAAAAAACAGCAGAAAAGGAAAAGTAATGCTTGAAGTGCCACAAGTGCCCATGCTTAGGTAATGGCAAAGCGTTCAACCTAAAACTGTCCTGAACCTACAGATATGGCGCCTCAAAATTTTCTTTCTATAAAACCTTGGCAACTGTGTTGATTTCTATTACATCCTCGCTCGAGATGGTTAGGTGGAGCCTTTTATTGGTGGTCTGTAGTTTGACCAAATCTTCGTACTCATTATTAACAACTTCCCTCCTGCCCCAAAATTCTTTGAGTTGAGCGTTTACAGTGGAAAATTTCTCGTTCTCCTCGCGAAGGCAGAACACGAAAAGTATGCGGAGCAGAGTACTGCAAGTTGATAATATATAACAACTTATAGATATCATATGACTGAATAAGGCGATTATTTCGGATGCGAGGAAAGTGCTGGGCACCGAAATATTGCAAGCATTGCAAAAAACTCGGGCTTCTCCAAATCCTTTCTAGTTTTGAACAAATCCTTGGAATCCCTTGCTATACTATTTACCATATGCCATGAGGCTTCAAAAATCATATCACTAAGATGTCAAAACTCAGTTGCTTAGAGCTGTTTACTTCTACGAACGGGAAGTGGTGTTGTTCGTTCCTGTGGTAATAAGGTGGGCCTTCAAGGAAGACGATTTGGTTGAGACATCAAGTCACCAGTGAAGACTTGTCACTCACATGGTAGTCCTGGGTCTATGAAGGCTATCCGTGGCGAAATCCCGGTGAAAAAGCGCCCCTCCAAGCTGTAGAAACCCTGCAAAACGCCGCAACCATGCAGCGGTTCCGCCTCTTGGACACAGCGGTCCCGCCTCCCGATGACGTAATTCCCGATTGACTGGGGTGGGGGCGGCCAAGGAGATGGAGTAGGATCGGGGGGTTTTGCGGCGCACTTTCGCACTTTTAGCTTGAAACTCACTCAAAAAATAGATGTTGTCGTATTTCCAAACATTCCCCTGTGTTTGCTTGGCAACATGCCAATGGAAAGCTAGATCAGATTACTCCCCTCTTGACGGGTAGGTCGTCCGCGTCGAAAATCAACAGTGGAAAGGGGGTCCTATTTCTCGGGTTTTGGGCCATTTCCATCCGTTTTTTCTCCACTATCCTGTTACTAGGCATCTCGACTTTTATATGCACTATTTCTTTACTTTTCGTCCGACTTTCTCCTAATGCTGCCTTTAACCTGACAATCTCAAAGAAAATAGAAGAACGAAAATCAGTTCACATTAGTAGTTCCCAGATGTACTAATCCAGTGCACTGTTGAGTCTCTTAATGCCTTAATCGACATTTTTCACAAGCAACACAAGATTATTCTATGATGGTTAGAGACACATGCCGTGGTAATCGGATGTGTGTTTTCGTGCGAAACTGAATTTGCACGGTATGAAGGTTTTTTTTAATGAAAAAATCCCCAAAAGCCGCGATCGATTTTTAACGTCGGGTCGACACCGCAATTCTCGACTACGTCTGTCTGTGATTCTTACACTTTTTGTTGCCTTTACTATTAGAGTTGCCCTTATAGCTTATCACAAACAACAAAAGGCTTATTTAGCTTGGTACGTACTTGCTAAAAATACCATATGCCATGAGGCTCCAAAAATCATATCACTAAAATGTCAAAACTCAGTTGCTTAGAGCTGTTTACTTCTACGAACGGGAAGTGGTGTTGTTCGTTCCTGTGGTAATAAGGTGGGTCTTCGAGGAAGACAATTCGGTTGAAACATCAAGTCACCAGTGAAAACTTGACCAGACAATCTCAAAAAAAATAGAAGGATGAAAATCAGCCCACATTAGTAGTTTCTAGTACTAATCCAGTGTACTGTTCGACGTTTTTCACAAGCAACACAAGATTATTCCATGATGGTTAGAGACACATTCAGTGGTCATTGGATGTGTGTTTTCGTGCGAAACTGAATCTGCACAGTTAGAGGGTATTTAATAAAAAATCGAAGACAACATCGAGCATAAAATTGTAGCCCTAAAAGCTGCGATCGATTTTTAACGTCAGGTCGGCCCGCAATTCTCGACTACGTCTGTCTGTGATTCTTACACTTTTTGTTGCCTGTACTATTAGAGTTGCCGTCATACCTTATCTTATCACAAACAACAACAGGCTCATTTCGCTTGGTACGTAGTTGCTATTGATGGGTGAGCAGGGTTGGACCCTGGTGGTAGACAGGTGCACATTTCAGGGCTCCGGTAATCCGTGCAAAAGTACTTCAGCAACGAAAAGGATACTGCATCTACGGATTTTGGTCCCTATAAATATATTCACCCTTGTTCAAAGGGAGGCTACAAGCATCAAGTTAGAATTCGCACGTGGCGTGCGATGTTCAACACAGTGGCATACGAGATCGAGTTGCGCATATAATAGCGTACATACTGTAAGCCGGTTGCCTTTTCTGATTCTATTGCTTGAACATGCTAGGGCCACCTGCGTGCTTATTAATTTGATAAGAGTTCTTTGAAATTTCAATTTTTTGTGCTTGTGCTCCACGGTCTTCAGGATTTCGTGAGATTGGTCAGGAAATTCTTTTGGAGGCAAATTGAGGCACAGTGTTGCGGAAACATGACAGGGTTATTTCTGCAGAAAAGCTCAGCCGGTTCCATCCAGGGTCAAGCGTAGCGTCAAGGAAAATTTTCAAAGCATACACCTCCCAAAAAAGAAGCCTCCACCCCCTCTTCCTTAGGTTCCGCTGCTTCTGTGGTTTTCACTCAGCGGAAGCCATTCATCATATAAGTCTCGCTTCTTCCTAAGACTCCGGTGCTTCCGTAGTTTCTACCCAGTCAGTGCGATTCACTAAGGAAATTAAGAGCATACGGTCAAAAATGAGGCGAAACTCTAGACAAAATAAGAGAATAAGAAGCTAGCAAAACTCAGTACTTATATTCTGAAGCATAGGCGTCTAAGAGGGGCAAGAACCTTACCAGATTCAACGTTTTATTCCGTAATGAAAGCGTCGTTGACTATGGGTAATGTCCCGTCCTCCGATGAAAGGAGAAGAGCTAGAAGAAGGTTTGAAAGTCAAGGAGTCAAAGGCAGCCTTAGGGGTAATTCGATTGTTCCATACCAATCTTTCGTAGTGACCGGTGGACGTTCCCACCACGAAAGCTTATACGTCGAGCACCACGTCATTTCGATCAGTGCGTGTCTAGATACGATAAGTATCATCCTGCTATAACGCTTATTACTCTACACCTCAATCATTCTTCGGTGAAGTCGAACCTAGAAGGCAGGATGGACTTTGCGAAGGCGTCATGTCGTATCCGCTACGCCGTCATTACAGCTCGGGGGCGCGCTTTTCGACGAGGATTCGCCGTGAATCTTCTCAGACCCATAGTTTTTATGTGAGTGACTTCTTTTAGGGATTTGCCATCAACCATAATATCCCTAATGCTGTCTTTAAGTGGCAGGGATAAAGAATTAAAAAGCGACGCAGGGATCACGATGGGACGGTATCTGCACGAAGTTTGAGCTTTTTTGAATACCTTAGCTTTACCAAAACTCAATCTTTTTTATCAGGAGGGGCTTTCAAATTCCCATAGAACTTTGAATGAGGACTCCCACCGATCGATAGACCTTCGAACGCTGATTACAACGGTGAAAACCAAAAGTGCTACGGGCTGTTCCAAAGCGAGTTAAGAGGGGTCAACGTTTGCCTGTGACATATCATTGGCGAGGCACGTTGCCATCAGCACGGCGGTTGCTGAGCTTGCAACGGCCACCGTAGCTCACAGGTAGTACTCCGGATCCGCAGGATGCGGATGAAGCGTAAGCTCTCCGCCGGTGAGGATCTCTTTGTATTAGGTTGATTCATAATAAATCGGACAAATTGACCAATTTTAATCATTGCCGTACAACTTTTTACGACAACAGGGATTCACTTGAAATATACTTCATCTTTATCGATGACCTTCTGCCACGGTATAGGCAGATAATGGATGCCCTTGCTCCAGAAGGCCGGAAGCTGGAGCTCGAAGAAGTTGCCGAGTGCCGCCTTGACCTCGTCGCGAGTTTTGAAGTCTTGGCCGTCCAGGTGGCGTTGGCTGTGGAAGAAAAGGTGGAAATCTGAAGTGGCCAGGTCTGGGGAGTACGGTGGGTATAGAAGTACGGTCCAACTGTACGACAGCAGCTCGGCCTTGGTCGATCTTGCGAAGTGCGGTCTGTGGAAGTAGACACGTTGTCGTGCTGGAAGTAGACATGTGACCGCCGCCGTAGCGAACTTTGGACATTGGCCTTCAATTCTCGTAATCGACGAACGTAGACGTCGGCGGATACTGTGGTACCTTCATCGAGCAGCTCCCAGTACTCTACGCCGTGTACGCTCCACCAACCGCGGTTTTCGTCTTCGATGGAATAGTCGCCTGACGCAAACTTCGAATGCTACAACTACAGTGTACCTCTGCCGGGGGCATGCTCCTTGTGAACTTCTATCAGACGTCTGCCGATATCCGCGGGTTCCTGGCCAGATAGCGATATACAGGGTGGGGCAAAATTACGGAAACAAGGCGCGGGCGGGGGAACTTTGACCCCTGAGGCGCTTTTCGCATTTGAAAAGCCCTTGCTTATTTTTATTCGATTCAGCGCAACCTTCTCTACTAACCAGCGCAAAAAATTTCATATTTGATCTGAAATGACAATGCCATCCCCTCACCGGAATTCCCTCATCTACCTGCACCATCAAGGTCTCCAGGCGATTGACATCTCCCGTCGTCTAAAGGTATCGCAAAGTCTTGTATCGAAATCAATCGTAAGGTTTACAGAACTAGGAAACCTTCCGACCGACCAGGACGTGGAAGACCGACTTCTGTCACGATCAGGGCGGACATCAAGAGAGTGCGTGATCGTCTGCGTTTGAAGCCAGTGCGGTCGCTTCGGAAGATGGCAGAAGAAATGTCGATTTCCACGTGACAGATGAGCAGGATTGTGAAAGATCACTTGGAAACTGAAGGCACACAAGCAAGGAGGAGGACAGTTTCTTTCTGCCCAGCAAAAGGAACAGAAACCAACGCTACAGGAAATTTTCCTAGATTTCATTGCCTTTGATGAATGGTCTCCCAGTTCCGACCCTCAACCCACTCGGTTTCTCTGTATGGAGTGTCCTCGAGCATAAGGCATGCTCAAAACCCCATCCCGGCCTTAATTACTCGAAGGCAGCGCTGAAGAAAGCATGGGATGAGTTGGACGAAGGCTATCTCCTCGCCACGGTCAACGCGTTTTCGGAGCGTCTTCGAGCCTTTATCGGAGTAAATGGAGATGGTTTCAAAACAAAGTAGTACTGTTTGTTCAGTTTTTTCTGGAGAGTAAATCGGTAATGATTATGTTTTTGTTCGAGCTGAAATAAGAATTTTGGGTAGCATCAATTTAGTTTCCGCAATTTTGCCCCACCCTGTAAATAGTATGACGTTGCGGATGTGGTCTCTGGAGCGCTTGAAATGGTGCGGCATTGTGGCGGAATGAATTTACTTTGGAATGATTATTTTGCGGTACTTTGAAGAGCTTTTCGTACTCATTCCAACGGTACCTCGCGCGTCCATTTTCGTTATTCGTTACTGAGTTATGATCTCTAGAAATCATCACTACCATTTGTCCGATTTATTATGAATCAACCTAATATTTTGTGGTGCAGTGTCTGCACGTTTACCTGAATAAATAATACTATTACATGGTACGTTTGGAAGCAGATATTGCGCGAGCCAGTCGTTCTAGTGCAAAACCAGTGTGATTTTCGTATTCAGGGACTCAAATTACTCCAAAGAACAAGTTTTTAGCCAATTCGAGAACTTGACCAATTTCGGAAAAATTCACGGGCTATCAAGTGGCAACCCATTCATTGAAGGAGAAGTCGTTGACCCTTGCCGAGCAAATGCTGTCATTTGGCGCTTGTTACGTATGTTTAGTGCGATGGGCATGTGTACCAGGTGTGTGTAAGCCATCTTGTTTGGGTTGCAGGATTTTTGGTAGAAGAAATTTCGAAAACCACCAGTGTGTCACCTGACCGCACCTAATTTTACGATGTTGGACCAAAAACTGGATTTGGCTAAAAATGTGCGCAGAGGGGTAATTCGAGTCCCTGAGTGCGAATATCACGGTCGTTTTACGCAACAACGCCTATTTCGTGTGGTACGGGAATCTCTTCAACTTGGTATCCTTCCTCTGTCAGTAATGTTGGTAGGTATAAATAAAGTGGCAGAGTAAATGAGCGATCACGACACCCTCCCCTCCCAGCGGGCCAAAAACGATCCCGCTGTCGAAGATTCCTCGACGGGGGCTTGGCGCTGGTTCCATCTCCTACCACAAAACCATTTTACGTCGCGAATATCGCACGGTGGAAAGGAGGGGGAGGGTAAGGCTAGCTGAGGCTTGAAAAGCTATCTAGGCTTGCCAGTGCCAGCAACACTTAAATATGCAGTGTTTACTTTATCATACGAGGAATCGCTGAAAAACTTTAGCATCATCCTCCTGCGTAATTTTCAACAATTTAGCAAAGAGAAAAAAGCTGGAAAAATAAACAATGTCAACGAAAAGTTCACTTGCAAGCCACATTTCAATAACAGGTACACCGGACGGAGGTAATGAGGCATCACACGAAAGGTTTCCATAGGAGTTTGATTGGAGAACACGAGCTGCTAGCATACGAGCGACATACTCAAGTCAGAGAATAAGTTGTTATGGGCTAAAGACTAGTCTATAGTCCGCAAAGAAAGCAATACAACGTTCAATGATGGATTGTGGCTGCCACTGAAATAGGCTTTCTGCACACAGGTCCATCGTAGAACTCGCTATCGGGGGATGACGTTGTGTGAGAAAAAGATCGAGTATCGTGGATTTTTATCAGCTATCTGAATTCGCAGATATTGCTGATCGGTCAGCTGGGCAGACTGGGCATGTCGACGCGACCTTCCAGCCATCGGTTATAGATGTCTTGATAGTGTTCAGAATGATGCCGATTTAGGTGACCCATAAAGTTACTCGAACATGGAGATCGTACCACAACACTGCACAAAACACATTGCGCATTTCCATCGGTAGTCCGCCGGAACAACTCCCAAACCTGAAAGAGAGCATCAGATGATCACTGTTGAGACCTCATTCCTCGCTATTGATCCAGGATGTGAACTCTGCTACTACAGGTCTCTGTGAACATTTCACGTTCAGCTGGATAACTCCTGCTTTTAAGTTGAATTGGGTGTCTGACGGAAGGCGTGATTGTGTTCAAAGGGGTTTAGAACAGGGTGACCGTTTGATATGAAAGTAAAGTTGAAGAGGTGCCCAGAAGAAGGAACGGTTTGTAACGGCGAAAGTTCAAAATTAGGACTCCCTTTTCCTCAACCAGTTGACTCCGTTAGCGCCTGCTGTATGTGAGGGAGCGGCCACTATGAGCCATGGCCGTTGACCCATTTCCCCAACGGTAGTCGGCCACTGCGGCCGTGCCAGGCCGCAGTGGCCGACTACCGTTGGGGCCAGTACTGTATGGCCGATGCCATACAGTACTGGCCCTGAATCACCCTCCTATAGCCCTTCTTCCCGAATAACTAGCGCCTGGCAGTATACAGGGTGCAAGCATTAAGCGCTTGATAAGGCCTTGTCAGCATGAAATTTACTCTAGTTGTAAGTACAGAAGAGCAACAGATATTTGTAGGAAAATAATCTACCCATAGCATTGAATAAAATCGGATCTGACCCATACACCTTGGCGAAGGCGGAGATACAACATTTGTCTTTGGTAAGATGTTGTCATCTTGAAAATGTTCCAAACTTTCGTCAGTGCTGACTTCAGAAAATCTAGTCTCAGTGGGGAAGGTGGGCTTTGCTCTCTGAAAAACCCGACGAGCGAGATGATTTGAACTGCTTAATGATCACTATCATGATGTGGTGGATTCGCGGAAGCTGTTCTGGGACCACTGATCAAGCCTCAAGGGTCGGAATTGCCTCGAAGGGTGCGAGGTGGGATCTCACGTGAGGAAGTGTGTACCTCTTAAGTTAGTACTGTTGATTAGTTATCATGGGATTTGTAGAACTCCGCTCTTCTTCAACTCCGCTGCATCAATTCACAACAACGCCCCTGAGATGATTCGGTCGTAAGCTGTTCGATATTCCGCTGTGAGCATCTTGGAATGCAAAATCTACACCCCAATCGCATACTCTTTGAGACTAATCTCGCAAAAGTGTTATATGATTTGCACGACAACCACCTGCTACCCAGAGCATATGCTTTCAATTTCTGCAAAGCTTTTTGAGCGATGTTATGGTTCTCTAAATGAGCATCACTGTTACTTGGTGAAAGCAGGCGCCTGCATCCTGCGAATCGAGCGTTTTTGCCCAAAGCGAAGGTAACATTCGTGTTCAGCAGGTCGAGCTAGCCTCGAAGACGAGTTTTTGGCCAGATCGGGACTTCGACTAAAATTGCGAAAGATGCATGTCTGGGTGATCGGCAACGCATTCGCCACACGAAAACTCTCCGACCTTTGTCAAAAGAATGCTCTTCTTTGGCGTTTGCTCTGCACGTTTGCCGTGATAGGTGCCTGAGTCTGGCTTTAACTCCACTATTTTTGCTACAGTTGGTAGCCTTTCTAACAGAGAATGGAAAAAATTACCACTTGATCTATGGCCTCTCTACTTTTTCGCAATTGATGGAAGAACTCGATTTGTCTTAAAATTTCGCCTAGGAGTATTCGACCCTCTAAGCAAAAATATCGTTAGTTTTGCACAACTCCTTATCCGCCCCTCACGTACGTCAGCCAAGCGCAAAACGGTAGAGGTGGCTCGTGTAGGTTAAAACTTTATAGGTGCTAGAGTACGCAAAAAAGAATTTTCTCAATCATTGTACATGGGATCATCAATGAAAATGTCTTTCCGCGAAAAAAGGAAAGCTCCACGGGAGCATGGAATCGTAACCATTGTCTCAGCTTGACACCGAAACATTCCCACTGTGCTATGGCTACTTACAATTTCTAAACATCTTACCCATTCTTCGCAATATTGGCGAGTGACTCGCTTACACTTGTGGAACGGGTCACCTGTCACCTGTTACCCGTCGTCCTGTTGCTCATCGAGTCTCGAGCGGCGCCAGCAACGTCTCCATTCCTCCCTGTCTCGAGCCCAAGCAGTTCAGTGGACTTTTCTTACTCCTAGGACACGCAGCATCTCGTTCCCTCGCTCATGACTTTCGTGAAGGAGTCTGACCATCGAGCCGGACGTCGCCCAGGTCTTGCTTGACGTCCCTAGAGATCCAGTCGGTAACCGCCCTGGTCCAATGGTTAATAACGCATTACGTGTCCGGCCAACCTAATCTTCGATTCTTTGGTAAATACGAGGGCGTTCCTGATCTTTGATCGACGACTGAGTCCGGAACTCCGGATTCCTCTCTGAACTTGCGTGTTTCGGGGTACTACGAGCCTCGCCCTTTCGATGGCGCGTTGGATGAAGCCGACAGCATGCTCCTCCTGCTTATGTAGAGTTCACATTTCTGAGGCGTATGTAAGGGAAGGAAAGACAACGCAATCGAAGAGATGGGCATGGAGCCGAATGATCTTCGTCTTCTTCCTACTCCCTTGATTCCTACTCCCTTGATGGTCTTGAAAGCTCTCCGAACCGCTCTTCTGCTCCTGTTCAGTTCTGCTGCTAAGTTGTTCATCATACTAACGTCCTGACCCAGATACATATAGCTGGAGCATTCTGTTGCTCGTTCCGTTGAAAGTGAATGGGGCATCAGGTAACAACCCGTTCCTCATGAGCACCGTCTTCGTCAGGTTCAGCTGCAGACCTATTTTCCCGCGTTTGCTGTCGAAATCGGCTAGTATTTGCTCCGCTTGCTGGATTGTCGTTGTTATAAGCCCAACGTCGTCAGCGAAGCAGAGGTGGTTCGAATGCCGACGATTGACCTTCACTTCCATGCCTTCTCATTCCAATGACGCATGACGTTGTCAAGAGCAGCGCTGAAAATTTTGGGCGAGATGGTGTCGTTTTGTCAAACCCCTCTCTACACATCGATGATGACTTCTTTGTACAGAATATAAATGGCGAGATTCTGGTCGTGAAGTTGCTGTAGAGCTCACGAAGTACTCTTACGTACTGAGTAGTCACACCCTGGTTTCCCACGGCTTTGACAACCGCTCACGTCTCAACGAAAAAAGCTTTCTTCAAATCGATTGATGTAGGACAGAACGGCATCTTCTACTCTTACGACATTTCAAGAGCCTCGTGATCGTGTGGATGTGACAGATTGTACTAAACCCTCTCCAAAACCCTACTTACTCGCATGGTTGTCATTCGTCTAACACGGAAAGCCCATGAGGTCATGGTGAGCTTTTTCAAAACGGTTTTTTGCATTTTATAGGGTCACAAACACGAAGCAAAAAACCGGTCTCTAATTTGGCTAAATGGTTTTGGGGGGCCCAGAAAATAGTTGATGGTTCGATCCCCACTGAGGACAAATTTTTGCATTTTTCTAATTTTATCCTTTTGTGCTCATGTAAGGC
Source organism: Trichostrongylus colubriformis (assembly GCA_963978905.1). Classification (NCBI taxonomy): domain Eukaryota; kingdom Metazoa; phylum Nematoda; class Chromadorea; order Rhabditida; family Trichostrongylidae; genus Trichostrongylus; species Trichostrongylus colubriformis. Next base: position 39,545,962 of record OZ022256.1, read on the forward strand.
CATACGTGCAAGATATGTGTAGAATCAATTTTTATTCTGCCAGGGAACCGCTATCTCCAGTATTTTTGCGTACTGAGGGAATGATTGGTTTGGACCTGCCAACGCTCATAACAGGAGAACTAGGCGTTCTCCCGCAAAGTGCGTGTGATATTCATGCTCAGGGGATCGAACTACCCTAGGTAACGAGTTTTCAGCCTAATCGTGATTTGGACCTAAACTCGGAAAATTGGGCGACCACTAGTACTACTACTGCCATAGTAAAGTGCACTCAACGGAAGGAGGTCGGTAGCCGATATAAAGAAATATTTGCTATCTTTTGCCATCGCATGGTGTTGCTAGGTGCAGTTCACTCGGATTTCGTTGATTCTACACATGCTCCATTAAATTTAAGCAATGCTGCTATTTGTTCGTTAGTACAAGTAGAGCAGTGACTATGTGCTCATGTCCATGTCACTGTCTCGAATTTGGGTCAGAATCTCAGTTTGGACAATATTTTGTATCTAGAGCTAATTGGGTCCCCTGAGCACGAATATCACACTAGTTTCGCAGGAAAACGCCTGGCACACGTGCTACGGGCGCCAAAGAGTCCAAACACTTCAACCACTGAAAGCTTGCGAATGAGGTCACTTTAGTACACCAGTAACGAAAATTGCAGTCATTTTGCATGTGCGCAAATAGTTTAGTGCTGGACAAAGAAAATCAAGAAAATGCAAAAGCGAAAAGGGCAACGGGACTCGAACCACAAACAGCCGCTCCACCGTGCCAATGCCTGTCTGTCCCCTCATCCATTCGGCCATCCAACCACTGCGGAAGGTAGGACCTGAGTATCCGCTATGAGTTTGCTACGCCTCATTTACTGGTTGCCAAAGGTGACTCCACATTTTGGATTCAGTTCGCATTGGTTTTAGCGTAGGTCCAAAGGGAGTCTTCTGATATGCATATTCTGAAGGTCACAGCTGGAAAGCACTGCAACAAACTGGTCAAAATTGCTTCTTTCCAAGTAACTTTTGTCACTCATTTTTTGACCCCCCAAAACCGTTTAGCCGAATTTGAGACCGGTTTTTTGCTTCATGTATGTGACTCTATAAAATGCAAAAAACCGTTTTGAAAAAGCTCACCATGACCTCATGGGCCTTCCTTGTAAGTTCTACCATACCTATTCAAGATGACATAAGTAAAGAGCTTGACTACAGACAGTAGGCAGATTGGATGTTAATTGCCAATGTCGTGTGCATCTCCCATCTTATGCAGCAGCAAAGTCCTGCTGGTTTTCCACGAGGTGTGTGCCTCACTCCGACAGGTAGCGTGTGAAGAGTCGGGCTAGTGTTTTGATGATAACTGTAGGGAGACTATTCAGATGTTGAATCGTAGATGACCTCCTGCTCTTCGGGAAACAGTAACTGCACCGTACGGACGCCGAGGACAGGTCATTTTAGTCTCATGACTGGCGAAACTTCGGCGGGCATTGCGAGTGTTCCTCCCAGCCTCTGCTGCTTCAATCAGTACTGCTGCTCTTCTTCTCTCGGAATCATCTTCTTTTATTGCATCTCTGCATTGCATCGCAAGCTTGGACGTCAGCTGGTATCACCTGTTGTACTCGTCGTCGATGTTTCCGAAAACGGAATCTTCTCATACACCTGCGAGAGGAATGAAGTGTTCCCAATTAATGACTATTTCGAGTCTTCAATCCTTGAGTTTCGCTGCTCTCTCCACGTATCATAGAGAGAAATTTTGCGTCGATGGTTTGCTCCCGTACAGAACTTCGATTCAACAACACCAACGCCGGTCAGGCAAACGTTCGATTGAAGATGACGTGATCGATCTCATTTGGAATTGTTCACTAGATGGCTCTCAAGTCCATCGTAGATGTGAGCGCTCTTGAAACTGTGAGACCATGGATGGAGCTTCGACGTGATAAATTCAGAGAGCCTTTCAGCCCGCTCATTCCATTCCGCTCCGTGAGTTCCGATGAAAAGTCTATTGTCCGCTGTTCTAGGGCCGATCTTGGCATTGAGGTGGCCAACGATGACCTTGGAAAAGGTGTGGCCGTTCTTATAAAACTTCTTCAATTCCAATAAAATGCTTCGAGCTCGTCACAGCTTGATGTGCTGCGTAGGCGACGGAGATGATCAAAGTCGGGACTGAACCTGATATTTTCAATCGCAAATGTCCGGGTTTCCGGGCTGTCAGATTTTCGTACGGTGTTCACGGCCGAGAGCGTGTTGACGGGAACGCCCGCACCGCCAATGCCTCTCCTGTCGCATGTTCCGAGGAACGGTTCTTCGCCGGTCTCGTAGACGACGCGTAGCGGGTGATGCCTCGTCGTCTCGGTCAGTGCGATGACGTCGTACTTGATTTCCTTGGCTTGCACATCAGTTTCTCTATACTTGCACCTGATGCAAGAGTGCGAGCGTTGAAACTACAGATCGCCATCTTAGTCATTCTCGATTCAGGCAGCCTATTACAGCCCTGAGTTTTTAGCTATCTCTCCCGAACGGTCCCACCCAACGCTGCGTATTGGAGGCTTCCTCAGGTTCAGTGTGCCCATCTTTATCGCTGTTTTCGGCAAGATGGATGCTCACGAGTAGCTTGCCAGGCTCTGTCGTGGGGGCTGGGAACACTCCGGGTGGTCAACCAGGCTACCCCGAAGTAGATTTGGGGTTCGTTTGTTAGAGGCGACAGCAGACCGCCTCACATGTACCTTTCGTCGATAGGATGCAAGCTTTTGGCTGGACCGAATGCGGGACACCAACTGCACCATAGAGAACGCTCCCACAAGCATGAAAGAAACGTCCGCATAGATACAGAGGGTATGAATCAGCACAGCAGAAACAGAGAGTCTATCTCTGAATCTACCTGCGTCTCTGGGAAGGTACTACCTGGTGGCTATTGGTTCGCGATCAGCCCCCTATCAGCCACCTGAGGTCGCTCCACGTAGCCTTGCCACCTACAGGCTCAGGATCCTTAAAGGAATCGTCCACGGAAAATGAGTTTTTGTGTTCCCATATGTTTATATTGTATTTGCCTAATGTTGGCATCATGCAAAATTTCACGCGAAAAAATGTGAATCTGGCTGAGATACAGCACCACTAACTGCAGTCCCAGTGGGCGGGGCCTCCATGTAAAAGCCTCGTACCGCGTTCGCCGTGGTCGGAGACGCATTGTAGGAACAGAAGGTTAAGTAAATAGTCCTAATCTCCGTTTCCAACGGCGGCGTAAGACGGGACGAGGCTTTTACACGGAGGCCCCGCCCACTGGGACCGCATTTTGTGGTGCTGTATCTCAGCCAGATTCACATTTTTTCGCGTGAAATTCTGCATGAGGCCAACATTAGGCAAATACATCATAAATACATGGGTAACACAAAAACTCATTTTCCGTGGACGATTCCTTTAAGCGAGAGAAGCACCTCGGTGAAGGAGATCCGTGGGTAGAACAGGCACATTCAATTAATCTAATTTTTTCATTTAATTCAATTTTCTAGGGCAACTCAAATTTCGTTCATAAAATCGCTCTGCAAATTCAGGAAAGCGAATTCAGTTCACCGTCTAAAGATCCATGAAGGGATGTGCATCTCATCGCAAACAGCCAGGCTGACCTATTGATTTTTCTTTGGAGCCGATCAAAAGGGAAGTTTGGCCGCTTGTGGAATATGAGGGTAGGGGTGTCCAGCAGTGTAACAGAAGAGAAATATAGGAGTGCTTATGACTGCTGAATGACACACAGTGCTAGATTGTGATCAGGCCCCTAGAGCGCATACTCATCGCGACTTTCGCTACACATCACCTGTTTTGAAGAGGAAGGTATATTTCCAGAGACTTCAATCAAAACATTTATACCGATGAGCGTCTGTACTTGCAGCAGGTACCTAAAAGTATTGCTCCCCCACCTTAACCGCATCAAGTAGCTTTAATTTGAATATATCGAATAAAACCAAAAAATGAGTGCGGACCCGTCGGAGCAGCCATGCCCGAGCGCATTGTCCACGAACTCTCTTACAGTATCTGAAGTAGTTGCAGGTAGGAGCCCTTACTCGTCCAACATATTCATCACACCTAGCGCTAGCTACGCACCACTTTCCCAAACACCTGAAAAGCTCCCTCAATAGCAGTGTGTGCAGAAAGAACATTCATTCGGTGCCTAAACTTTCTCTACAACCTGATTAATCCGATAAGGTTGTCATTACAAGGGAAATTCTCCTACCCTTTCTTTATCGCAGATGAGACCATGCTTCCTATACAGGTAGATGCCCTGGTTAAATGGCAGTTGGGGGTGAGCCATCTTAAGACGGTGGCCGCCATCTTATGTACAGGTTCTTTACGCGTTTAGCCTCACCTCGCACTGCAGTGATGGCACACGTCTTGCCGTTGTGGAAAGGGCTGTCTACTGGTGGATGGGTATTATATACCCATATTATCGTGAACGTGCTCTTAAGATTGCCTACGGCGCTGTCGACAACTCGAAGGGTAGCTGGGCGAAGCTCACAGCAGCTGATATAAACGGATACAAGGCGATAACCTGCATGTTTCACCGAAATGGTTAAGCTTTTTTTCAGTTAATGTTTTTCTAAACCCCTTATCGCCTGCCTAATGATACGTGCTCAAGGGAAAACGTTCACAACAGAATCCACTATATGGATGGAGACTAAAGTGAACACTCTGAGATTCACAAAGACAGTGATCGCCGAGACAACAGCTGCAAGGGTGCAAAAAGAGAACTGAGTGGGCCATTGTTTTAGCAGAAACTCACCGGGTGTTTTGTTCTACGATTTCGTTTTGCTCCTCGACGATCCGGATTCCACGGTATTCCTGCGATGGGGCGCTGTAGCGTCTGCATACTCTGATAGTGATCATAGCTGGTGACCACCCTGTAATGTGTACCATTGGAAATAATGGTCTCAGTCGTCGAAATGGCGATGATCACCATTCAACAACGAGGAGAACAAAAAGAGGAGAACGTGCTTCAGTGGTTGCATATGCTGAGTGTATGGATTCCACGAAGGTGGATGAACATCATAGCTGCCCACGATGGACTGGTCGTACTTGTGCTCGCTGAAGTCGACCTGATTTACTGGACTTGGAGTGGTCACGGTAGCCGTATTCTGATGATGTCGCTCCAGATGTTTGCTCATATTTGTGGCACATGCTGATTTGACAAGCTGTAAGAGGACTCAAAGCTAGAACATCGGACTTGCCAGCGAATTAACTGCCAAGCCATCACGCTACCCACCCTAGCACACATGTTGCACTGCACGCTTTTGTCATCTATTCGACGGAAGAACGTCCAGACAGGATTCTTCGTTGGCCGCCCCCGTTTGGTACCACGTTTGCGAGCTCCATGTGAACTTGCATCGTTTACTTCGTCGATCTAAACAATTATGTGCAGCTCAGTGAAAGTGTTATAGTAGTGACTTACATGAGGTCTTATCACTCGTTCAACAAACGAAAGCAGTTTCTGACGGCAGTTTTGGAACTTTAGTAAAACGGCCGAAACTGACCGTCATGAGCTTGGATTTACCCCTGGTCAAGCTGGAATTATACTGTTTTCGGAGAATTCGTAAACGTGTTGGAGCCGCTTGAAAAGCCCTCGCGCAAAGTCAAAACAGAAGTAGGTTTCAAGTCACTACAAATCACACCCGAGCATCGAAACTGCTAGTTATGTGTGATTTGCAGACAACGAATCAAGTGAGGCGAAATGACCTGGATGCACTGATGCAGGCGGCAGTAGTAATCTTCAGCGAGAAGTCGTGCGGAGGGCATTGATATGGTAATAACTACCATCGCCTGCATGTATGCATTCGCATTGTATTAGGTTGATTCATAATAAATCGGACAAATGGTAGTGATGATTTCTAGAGATCATAAGTCAGCAATGAGTTGGCGAAAATGGACGCGCGAGGTATCGTTGGAATGAGTATGAAAAGCTCTTCAAAGTACCGCAAAATAATCATTCCAAAGTAAATTCATTCCGCCACAATGCCGCACCATTTCAAGCGGTCCAGAGACCACATCCGCAACGTCATACTATTTACAGGGTGGGGCAAAATTGCGGAAACTAAATTGATGCTACCCAAAATTCTTATTTCAGCTCGAACCAAAACATAATCATTACCGATTTACTCTCCAGAAAAAACTGAACAAACAGTACTACTTTGTTTTGAAACCATCTCCATTTACTCCGATAAAGGCTCGAAGACGCTCCGAAAACGCGTTGACCGTGGCGAGGAGATAGCCTTCGTCCAACTCATCCCATGCTTTCTTCAGCGCTGCCTTCGAGTAATTAAGGCCGGGATGGGGTTTTGAGCATGCCTTATGCTCGAGGACACTCCATACAGAGAAACCGAGTGGGTTGAGGGTCGGAACTGGGAGACCATTCATCAAAGGCAATGAAATCTAGGAAAATTTCCTGTAGCGTTGGTTTCTGTTCCTTTTGCTGGGCAGAAAGAAACTGTCCTCCTCCTTGCTTGTGTGCCTTCAGTTTCCAAGTGATCTTTCACAATCCTGCTCATCTGTCACGTGGAAATCGACATTTCTTCTGCCATCTTCCGAAGCGACCGCACTGGCTTCAAACGCAGACGATCACGCACTCTCTTGATGTCCGCCCTGATCGTGACAGAAGTCGGTCTTCCACGTCCTGGTCGGTCGGAAGGTTTCCTAGTTCTGTAAACCTTACGATTGATTTCGATACAAGACTTTGCGATACCTTTAGACGACGGGAGATGTCAATCGCCTGGAGACCTTGATGGTGCAGGTAGATGAGGGAATTCCGGTGAGGGGATGGCATTGTCATTTCAGATCAAATATGAAATTTTTTGCGCTGGTTAGTAGAGAAGGTTGCGCTGAATCGAATAAAAATAAGCAAGGGCTTTTCAAATGCGAAAAGCGCCTCAGGGGTCAAAGTTCCCCCGCCCGCGCCTTGTTTCCGTAATTTTGCCCCACCCTGTATATTGCTATCTGGCCAGGAACCCGCGGATATCGGCAGACGTCTGATAGAAGTTCACAAGGAGCATGCCCCCGGCAGAAGTACACTGTAGTTGTAGCATTCGAAGTTTGCGTCAGGCGACTATTCCATCGAAGACGAAAACCGCGGTTGGTGGAGCGTACAGCGTGCGGTGGAGCGTGCGTAGAGTACTGGGAGCTGCTCGATGAAGGTACCACAGTATCCACCGACGTCTACGTTCGTCAATTACGAGAATTGAAGGCCAATGTCCAAAGTTCGCTACGGCGGCGGTCACATGTCTACTTCCAGCACGACAACGTGTACTTCCACAGACCGCACTTCGCAAAATCCACCAAGGCCGAGCTGCTGTCGTACAGTTGGACCGTACTTCTATACCCACCGTACTCCCCAGACCTGGCCCCTTCAGATTTCCACCTTTTCTCCCACAGCCAACGCCACCTGGACGGCCAAGACTTCAAAACTCGCGACGACGTCAAGGCAGCACTCGGCAACTTCTTCGAGCTCCAGCTTCCGGCCTTCTGGAGCAAGGGCATTCATGATCTGCCTATACCGTGGCAGAAGGTCATCGATAAAGATGGAGTATATTTCAAGTGAATCCCTGTTGTCGTAAAAAAGTTGTACGACAATGATTAAAATTGGTCAATTTGTCCGATTTATTATGAATCAACCTGATACATACCTCCACTACCTTGATCACCTTCCAATGCATTAGTTATAAGTCTTTTTCGGTAGGCGATGGAAAGATTGTCAGTGAGCTGCATGAAGTCCTGTAGAGGTAGCACAAAAACAGGGCAGAGGTTCAACTGCAGGAGACGAAAGATGTATATGACGAGATGGGAGGGGTTCGAGGCACTTTTAGTTATAGAAAATGGCAGCGTGATCAGCCAAGGTCCTAGATATGACATGCAAAACCCCAACAATCGGCGTAGAAATGAAGCCTGCAGTAGTGTGTGAGACACAGGCTCTCGACACGTCGGTCACGTTGACAGAGGGGAGACACTACGCAGGAGTTGCCCTTCTCAAGAGTGGTGACCAGGATCAACCATTACGCTGGGGAAATTCTCGCTGAGAGTCGCTCCCACCGCCGATCTCCATGCTCCTTTCTCTTCGATGGTCATAGAAAATGAGACGCCAGGTAACGACACAGTGCTATGGCAGTGAAGGGATGGAAGAACAGCTAAAATGTTGAACGCTCCATCACTAGCAGAAATTAGCTGAATCACTGGACTAATGATCAATTCCAAGAAATGCCCTACAGCCCTCTGTGATAGCAAGGCGATATTCGCTGGATTGATTAAGTCCGATGACTCACATGTGAATGGCAGATATTCTCATTGTTCACTTGGAATCATCGCCTAGGAAAACACATTCTGCATGCGCAAAAGGGTTACGTCGTTGCCAGACTCCGCGATTTTGCGGTGTCGCGCCTCCGCACGAGAAGTTGTGACATTACACAATCTTAAGGTCGTAGTCGCAAACTCGCAAAACCACAAAATTACAAAATTGCAAAACGAAAATCGCGAAGGCTGACCGCTGCCTCAGCGTGTCAGTGTCGCGATCACAGTAGGACGCGTCATTTTTCAGCTCTAGATTTAATCGCTCTTTGATCAATTGCAACTTCCCTCAGTTTTAATCTGTTGGAACGATGTCAACTGCGGTTGTGATACCATTTCTACCCCGATTTACTGACAACATCAGTTTTCAAAAACCTCTGTGTTCGACCCCCGTCGAGGCACAAAGCTATGCCTTGCAAGAAGTTGCAAAAATGATGACGTTACTTCGTCAGGCCCAGGTTGACAGGCCGGTCGATGGAGGACCCTAGTCACAACAACAATGTAGAGAGTCGCAAAAGGAACCAGTGATAATGCTAATACGTCACCCGGAAGTGGCGCGCAGAACCCTTGCGCGAGTTCTAAGGACAGTATGCGAGGGCTAGCGAGAGGTGAACGACTTGGCCGAAGAAGTTAGTTCGAATCGGAACCCTTAATGTGGGATCGCTGACGGGCAAGTCCCGCGAAGTGGCTGAATGCAGAAGCATCCAAGTCCTATGCCTCCAGGAAACTCGCTCGAAAGGGCAAAGGCAAGGTAGATTGGTGACGGTGTTAGACTCTCGTACAGTGGAAGGGTCCGAACGAAACGGCGTAGCCATAGCCGTAGCAGAGTCCCTCAAGGCTGTGTCTCTGCAGTGGAAAGGATAAGCGGCCGAATCATGGAAAAACAGACACAAGTAAGGGGTACTGCACCATAATGACAGCGTACGCACTGGAAGCTGACTGCCCCTAAGTTGAAAAAAACCAGTTCTATCTGGCCCTCGATGAAGCCATCAAGTCACTCCCGGAGAAAGAGCTGGAGACTTGAACGGCCAAGTTTGCAGCGACCGGAAAGGGCTAGAGGGAGTGCACGGGGGCAGAAGCATCGGGGCAAGAAATGCTGAGCGTGAGAGGATCCTTGACCTGGCTACCTGTAGTGCGACCTGGCTATCTGTAGTGCGTTCTTCACAAAAAGGGAGACTCAAAAGGTGACCTACAGCAGCGGAAGAAGGCAAACAGAAATGGACCATGTGCTTGTAAAGGGAGCGTTCTCCAAAAATGTAAAGGACACCAAGCTGCTGCCTGGTGAGGCATTGGCCACGCTGCACAGACCTCTCCTAGCGGACATTACCATAAAGCTTTAAAAACGATGGTAAGGACTGAGTGAAGGCGCATTGGTGGAATCTACACAGGGTGGAGAAGAATGACCTAGAGAGGAGCGTGATGGACGCTAGTTTTCCAGACTCCAGTGAGGCGGTTCAGGAGACTTGGAATAGGGCCGCCAAGTCATCCTACGATGCGTGAAGGAAACACAGGGTGAAACTCGAAGGGGGCTTTATAGGAGACGAAGCGACTTGGTTCTGAAAGGAGGAGGTCAAGCGAATGGTGAAACGGAAGAAGGAAGCGTACAAACGCTGGCAGAAAAGGCGGAGCCAAGAAAGTCCCGCCGCTTACAAAAGTAGCAAGAGGCTTGTCAAAGCAACTGTGGCCAAACCCAAAAATTCGTAAATGGATGCCTCGTACGAGAAGTTGGAGGGCAGAGATGCGGAGAAGTTCGTCTTCAGGCTGGCCAAGGCTTGACATCGGGCCACCCAGGACATTAGCATGGTGAGGTCCGTAAAAATCAATGACAGTGTCATTCCCATGAAGCCACCCGGATAAAAATAAGCTGGCAGGAGCACTTCGATAGGCTTACTAACGAGGAATTTCCCCGTAACAAAAGCCAAAGAAGAAGGTTACAGCTAATCCAATACTTCCCTAGACGGATGAAGAGGTCCTTTACGAAGACTGGGGAGGTGATTTGTTCAGATGGCGTGCCTATAGATGCATGGAAGGCATCCGATGAGTAGAGGATAGAGTGGCTCACTCGATTCCGATTCAGTACCGTAGCCCCGGAAGGAAGGATCCCAGATGGGTGGATAACTAGTACGATCGTCCTCAAACAGAAAGGGCGATGTAATGGATTGCTCCAACAACCGTGGGATCAAGTTGGGGACGCAGACCATGGCGCTGTACGAGAGGCTGATGGATTCAAGGCTGAGGGAACTCACTCCTACTTCCCAGGAGCAGTTCGGCTCATCCAAGAAAATCCCAACCGACGAGGCAGGATCGAGAAAAGCGGTGACTAAACTAACTCGCATTCCTCGATCTCGAGAAGGCTTTCGACCGTCTCCCGGAATGGCTTGCGGAAATTCCATGTACCGGAACGGCTGATCACCCTCCTATGAGATATGTACGATGGAGCTATGGCTGGTGTACGTACTTCGAACGGGATGTCGAATGGGTGTGTGCAGATATAACAGCGAATCGTAGCGTCGTTTCACTCGCGGCGCCACCAGTACGACTCGCCGTATCGATTGCCCTTGGGAGCCGGCCGAGCGTGAATGCGTCACGTCTGCGCTTCCACTCATGCCACACTGCCTTGGAGGCTGCCATGCTCTGCCATTGGCACTCGTACTCGCTGCGGGCGGCCACACGATTCGCTGTCGTATCTGCTTATACCTAATGTAATGTAATGTAATGAAATGGATATCAAGGTAGGAGTGCGTCAAGGATCGGCCCTCACCCGTTTCTTTTCTTCCTCATTCTGGATGTGATGGTGAAAGATCTCATGGAAGGACTTCCGAAGACCATCCTGTACGCAGACGATATAGCACTGGTATTGGAAAGCAGGGAAGAGCTGCAAGCGAAAGTGCAGCAATGGCAGAACAGACCAGCAAAGAATGGACTCTGACGGTAAGACCAAGCTCATAAGCTCCGAAGAATGCCTAAAACCGGTAAGGGACTGCAGGGAAGACCATCAAAAAGGTAGAAGACTTCCGATATCTTGGCAGTGATCTAGCAGCTGATGATATGGTAGGCTGGGCAGTGAAGGCCTGAATTAATGCCTGAATTAATAGTATTGAGGGAGTCTACTGGAATACTATGCGATCGACGGTGCTCCAGGACGCTCGAAGGCAAGGTGTATTGCGCGAAGGTGAGGCCCGCAATGCTGCTTGGAAGCGAGTGGTGGCCAATAAATAATACATAAAAGGCAGCTTCACGCAGCTGAAATGAGAATGTTGAGATGCCATGCGGCTGGACGCAAATGGACAAAGTCAGGAAGGAGGACATGAGCGCGATCACGCAGAAGACTGCTGTCCAGCTGAAGTTGAGAGAGCAACGTCTGCGATGGTATAGGCACGCGCTGAGGAGATCAGAGGACCACCCTATAACGAAAGCGGTGGAGTTCGAAGTGCAAGGAAAGCGACCACATGGAGCCCTAAATAAGAGACGTCATCAAGAGCAACCTCGCCAAAGTGATGGCTACGGCGGAGGATGCATTGGGTAGGATGAAGTAGCGACGTCTGACAAGAACAGCGGACCCTGCGACGGCGGGGCTTAGGGCGAAGAAGATCATTGCTTCCAGAAGCTCTGTTGTTCATTGGAAGCAAATTTCGTTGAGGCAGATTAGACGACGTCCCACAGTTTTTTCCAGAGCCTCACTTTTGCTTTGTGTTTACTTCCTTTTCGAGTACCGGATCTACGAGATTGTCGCTTTCTCGTACAGGCTTTGGTCATGCCACACGTTCAGAAAGGAAGAAAAAGGCACATATTAGTCGATCAAGAAAAATTTTTCTTCGCCGAAATTATCAAAAGTTTACTATCGTCTACTGGGATGATTATCCTATGCGGATGAAATGCTTCGACTCATCCATCGCTCTCAGAGGACAGAGGGGAAGGCGATTGCACATTGGTTGATCCCGTTTTGGGAGGCGCCGTGCACAACAGTTCCACTCACCATATTACTGTGTACGAACGCTTTTCAGATCTGCATTTTGGCGCACTAGAACCAAGGCATGTGCTCATAGTACTCCATCGTTCATGTGCATGGAACCAAGCTCAAAAGACGGCCCCGGCGATGTAGGAGGCCCTTTATATCAGCACTTTAATGGCTTCAAGTATTATGACCCTCATCTCAACGGATCAAATACGACCCCTCTGAGTGCTTTGACCTATGCTTAAGCTGATGTTCCGCTGGTGATAGCATATTTGCCCTTCCCTCTTCAAATCATGACTGCATCGTATGAAACCACTTTTACGAACATTTTCAGGTCAATGCCTACTGATCAGTGTAGACTTTTGTCATTCTTTCGAGCGGGAACCGTTTTCGAAGGCTTCAAACTTTTATTAAATGGTGTAAATCACCAAGACACTAATGGAGCGATCTCGATTGATGCAGATTAACAATTCCTGCCAGCAACCTTATATCGCATAGCTCTGCATCGTAATATGGCACTCTAAAGGTCGAAGCATTTCGTAGCGACTTATATCAGTAAGGAATGTGTTGATTTCCTGAGCACATATACCTAAGAGGTGATTGATGAAATGGTCATTAATTACCTCTCATTACATTCGTAGAAAACTACCCTGACGACACCTTCAAGAACCAGCAGATGCGGCGCTCCCAGCTCGCACTCATCGCGTCGCGCATCATACGTGGCCACGGATTTTTCCATCCAAATGGGACACACCCAACTACAGAACGCAGACGCCACCTAACTATTTTGTGTACTTCCACGAGAAACAGCCCTGGACTCATGCCAACTTTTTGGCGGATACCAAAACATCTGATTTCCGTTAGACATGCTCCCTGACTTAGACCTTCCTGGGATTGCAGCTATCACGTCTCCTGCTTTTCGCTTTTCATTTATTGAAGCCAAATGAGTATGACAGACGCTAAACAGTCGCTCAATCCTACCGCTTCGCACGCAAGATAGTGGATAGGGGTGGACAAAGTAGTGCCAAAAAACGGCAACTCTAGGACAACCCTTGTGGTGGTGGGGTCCTAACAAGCTTCCCGCCCGGATAAAAGGTGTCTGAGTGTGCCATGATTCTGATTCCTCTCCGACTCTCCTTACTATGTATTATAGATACAGTACGTGAAAAAACACGAAAAAACCGAGAGATTCCCTTAGCTTCGAAAATATCCAGTAAAGGGAAGAGAAGCTACTTTTTTGGATTCCATTCAAACAACAGTCGACAGCCACTCAATGTTGTTCTGCGAGGAGAGAGCAGAGTCCATATTTTCATATAAAAACGGGGCATGATAGGTCGTGAAGTATATCGGAGCGTACGCTTGCTTGAAATTTGCCAGAACAGCTTTCAGTTTCGTGCTAAAAGCATCACGGCTACAAGCGGCGCAGCACTGGCTACATGGGACAGATTTTTACTATTGAAAGCATACCATTGAGGAAGCATATTGGGGATCACATCATAGGAAGGCTCGTTTTGGCGAGTAGCGTTACATTTTGCCTGTATTGGCACATTTGTGCCCTATATATTGAACAAACTTGATTGCATATCACGAGAAGGTTAAGCGAGAAAAGAAGTTCATCGCTTTTGGTTAAAATCACACCGCAGTTTTGTTTTGTAGAGTAGATGTCGCGTCGTCCTGCGATGTGCTCAGTGACGGCCCAGCCGCGGCAGTTGCAGCATAATAAAACATCGACGGCTGTAAGGCGATGGGATGATCATACTGGTCGTTTCTCTGAAAATTCTCTATTATACAAGGAGTAGCTGAAACTACGCAAAACCGTGATTTATTTATTTATTTTTACCCACTCTTGATCCAGTGCGCCACTAAAGGTATGGTAAGGAGCAATGTGAACAGTAGAGTAATTAACCGAAATCGAACTAAGTTACCATATCAGTTCGCCTAGTATTCACATCTTAGAAAGGTAAGAGAGATAATAGATCCATTTTTAAAAGTGTGCTAAGCCCCGTAACTGCAGTGGTAGCCCGTATCTACCACAATCTGATTAACCAGTAACCACACCAGTTGACCGTGGTACCTCGTTCCAGTAGGAATCATAGAACATTGTCGGCACTACGGTAGTTGATAAGATTATTCCTCCTGCTTCTCTCCATTTGGATATCCCTTCCTTTTGATAGCCGAGTGAATTTGGAATGTCATTCCAGAAAGCAATCTTAGGTCTGAAGGTCACACTCACACACGACTCACGAACATCGAAACATGGAATGGGGCTTATGCTGCGACCGAGCGCTTCAATCTTTGACCTGGATTTTTCTCCATGAGGGCTGGCACTGAGAAAGTACAAAAACAACACTGTCTTTTACCGTAGATTGCAAATCAGGTTGTGTGTAGCGGTAAGATCCTCAGAAGTGTATAGAAGGGAAGGAGGGTACAAATGCCCCGAATAATAGAGAGCAGCCACCGGCTGTTCAAACGGGAGACATTCGCATGCATTTCAGTTTCCAAACGAGTAATACGTAAGATCGATAAGGTGTGCGAGTAAATCAATTTGCAGACAACAGTTGGATCGAAAGTGATCGGCAAAAGAGTTTGGCGGTCTTGTGACGGCGATTCACAGTCGTTGTTGGTTGCAGCTATCGATCTCTGTAGGGTAATAATAGCAAAAGTTGTTAAAAATATAATAGCAATGAATAATATCCATGTGTTACTGTAACGACAGGAACCGTACGGATGTGAGATATCTTATGCAGAAGAAATTTCGGCGCCTTGTAACCTTTCCGATATTCTGATAGTACATTAAAGTATGTGATCAAGCTAGGTAGGACCAGTAAGAAACTCCCACCTAAATGAAAATTGGAAGACATTCTGATACTGTAGTGGGAAAATTTGTCGATTGTTGAATAGCAAAATATGGCAGTACATATTCTCGTAAAATATGGTAACATGCAGCGCTGTTCCGAGGAAGCATACATAAAATCAAGTATAACGGTGGACGCTCTTTGACAGAAGCGATCGTATGCACTGCTACATATCACCTCAAAAGGAGCACTCGAAACCTTTCGATGTCACACCTACCAGGAATCACCATCATCAAACTGTGGGGATTCTAAGGCACCGCATGAGCTAATGTGTAGCTAATTTGGGTGAAAGTTGTCTTGTTGTGAGTTCTTCTAACATTCCTTCTGTCCATTAGCAACGCTCCTCATTACGCAAATTTTGATCACTCGCCTCTTCGTTTTTTCATTGCCTCAGTCAAATCCCTCTTTGAGCTTTAACTTCAATTACTGATTATTCCTTGAGGTCACTGCCAAGCATATTCAAGTCATCAAATTTATTCTTTCCGTCTATGCTATCATAACATACCGCATTTAGCTGCCCCTCGTTTTTACCACATTGCCATTCTCGTCAAATATTCGCGCTAAACTTTCTGTTACACTTCTGTCATTTTGCCTACTTTGAATAAGTTATAATTTGAGCATTCTTTGCCATCATTTATGTATTATCTGTTTTGCATGCTACCTTTCCATCACTGCACCTGAACTCTGGTATCCGCTAACATCCAAACCATTTTTGCCACCGCTCAATATTTACAAAACATTTACAGGCAGTTCTGTACTAGTCAGATGCACCTATGGATAGACAACTTTTGACAGCTGCTCGAGCCTAACATTATTGTGTTAAATAGGAGTTCAGAAAGTTTTTCGTCTCTCTATTTCAATCTGCTCATAAGGGAAATATCTCGAAATTTGGGAGAGTGCATCTTTTTCATGAAGATTTTTGGACCGTGCTCTGACATGATGATAATCATGACGGAATACGGTACACAGAGATAACCTTCAGAGTAGGGAGTGTCGGTGAGAAAATATGGTACTACTAGCGAGTTTCTGAAGAGATCAAAGTTTGATGAGACGACCTTATTCTTGACCGGAAAATTCTGTACTCAGGTAGTCATCAGGTCACCTTAGCAACACTGCTATGGCATTCAGAAAAATCGAGGACGATACGGTAGCTACGTGGCACAAAATGGGGAAGAGCTACCATGCATGAAAAATGGTGAAATAAACATCCTCTGGTTTGTCCTATTAACATTCCATAGTATTTTGTGCCGAGGAGGCATCACTTTTCCCGTAAAGCACACCATCACACCGTAATGACGCCGTATGACCGAGAACTGATGGAAAATGCACAGACAACGTTTGCATTTATGTACAGGCAGCGGGAGTTTGAGTTTTTCCACAATGTTACCGAATAAATAATATGCACCAATCAGGGATCAGATTTTCCTTGATATGAAATTCGAGAGAAAGTTTAATGAAAAAACCCGAGAAGATCACTCAAGTGTAAGCCTTACCGCGAGATGTGTGCTGCCCTGAACTGGATGTATTGAAGTGGGCACGATCGGGTAAAGGTGTCCGTGCTGTGGTTGTTGAAAGCCGCATGGTGTGGGCAGTACGGCTACGCTTGGCTCAAAGTACTCCTTATCGTCGTAGGAATATGAGGTGGCCAAATAAGAGGTGTCCATTTGGCGACGCTAGCAAGTGTAAGCCCGGATTGGTCAGTCTGCTCAATGGACCTCGGGGGACAGTCGAAGGGTGGTGATTCTGCTGCTCCTCTATGTCTATGTTTTTGTCGTTATGTATACGATGTGATGCGTTCCGTTCACTCACTATACGTATAGGAAGCGATCCAGTGTGTCAAGTCCGACAACGAAGCGCCGCGATCATGATCGGCGCCGTCGGCGTTGTCCGTTCGGAAAGGTGCGCGTAGACTTGTCTGCGGTTTGCTGCACGTCTGGACACCTGGCGAAGACCCTTCGTTTGGCAAGCTAAACTGGAAAACATTTTTGTATTTGCGAGGCAGGAAGCATCCTTATTCAGCAAGGAATAGAAGAGCCCGCTTGAGAATAACTGCAACTGTGCAAAGAAAGAGACTCATAGTGAGGATGTAACATTTTAGAAGAACTCGTGGATGATCATCGGCAAATAACAGAGATTTGTGACCCAGTAGATTTACCCCGGCATTCGTCTCTATACGCTCACGACATAAAACTGAAGGTTCATCTAAGTCTTATGCAAAGTCCGACATGCATACGTCCAGCATTACTTTTCTGTAAAATCCAAGCAAGTCAGTGAATTTACTCGTGTATCGTGATGCTTGCAGTTTTTTCCCGCTTTGCACCCTAATTGCATGAGGATTTCGTGCTTTGGAGAAACTGTTTTTGCAATTAGCGTCGCGTAAAACTTCGTGATGCTTATGTATGAAAAAAATACAAAGGAAATGCATCACCACTCCAGAGCATTGCTGTCAGACAAATTTAATGCGAATAGGGTGGGCAGTGATGAGTAAGAGACAGAAGATGGCTCATCAAACATTGGTTACTTAACAATTGGAAGGAGGGCACAACGACTGAGTAAGTCAACGTGAGAGACATTTGACATTTATAGTAATGTCATAGACAACGTCTTGGAAATTGAACTAACCGCAGCTGAGTTAGAACGCATGTGAGTCAGTAGGTCTCGGATTTGCATGAAGACTTCTTCAGTGAATAGATCGGATTACTTTTGTTACTAGGACTATACAGAAGCTAGAATGAGAATTTCCATTTCTATAAAGTGCACAATGCTGAAGGAATCACCAACGGTGGGATGGTAGAGCTCGTGTTTTAAGAGATGCCATATTTACTTCTGTCATAGTGGTAGCTTGAGTCTCAGCAATGACAAGTCTTTAAGCAGCTAAAACCTACCGTACTTCACTCAAAAACTCAAATTCCTCCCAAAAACGTGTTTCGGCGCTATAAAAATGGTAGCGGTCGGGCACCCGTTTTGGTGGATGGACCCGTTGGAATCAAGAATCGAACTGCATCAGAGACTATGGAGCTGTAGGAATTTCGAAATCAGCTCGATGCCAAGAAATCGATCAAGTGACCTCATTGAATAAGTTATAGAGCAGTGGGCCAACACTGCTGTAAGGAACGGTGACGCTCAACGTGCGCCTTTGACTATGCGAGTTTGATAGAATTAACCTTGTGAGATGTTGCCAATGCCGTTCGCGTCGCCTGTTACAATCGTACGACGTTTCACGCTTTCGCGAACACACCGTTTAAGGCCACTAGACTGAGTGTGAACTACAAGTTGCATAAGGAAAATTACTCGTTGAAAGACATCGGGAGATTTCATTTGCTTCATTGGGCATTCGCATATCTCTGTAGTAAGCCGTAAATGCGAAGTTCACGTTCTCTATCACCTTCGTGAGCAAACGTTTTCGGAGTGAAGGTGCGATTTCGTGTGGCAACCGCCTTTCTTTCTTTTGGCTCTTCCCGGGCTACATATTTCGTAGCACTCAGCTCTTAATGAGCTATTTGAGAGTTATGGGTTTTACGTCCAGCGACGCTCACGGTTCACCGCTTTGAAATTTATTATATTGGTCAAGTGTTAGCCGTGATAAACATCGATTTTATTTTTTTTGAGCTCACCAGCTCATAATTCCGTGGGACAAAAGGGCAGAGAATAGCAAATTTTCAGAGTCGTGTGCGAAAATGTTGTCCCCGGTTTTTCTTATATGATTATACTCTTGCTCCACATAACCACCCTCGACGGTGAACATCGGTTGGAATCTCATCAACAATGGTGGAGGCCATGTATCCTCTTTCGACGTTCAATATGTGTTCGCCGCCTACAGATGAAGAATTTCAAATGTGCGTCTTAGACAGGGCATTGATTTTTTTCTTGGTGGAGTGATTGGAGTGATTTATTTATTAAGGTAACCGAATCTGATTGAAGAAGCTCTCACTTCACTCTCTACTGCTATCGTTCCATAGCCATGAGGTTTGTTTGCATGTGTATTTGCTGACTGGTGTGTAGGTGTTCTATCCATAGTTGTAAAAGGGCATTGCACCACAGCACCACAATGTCGAAAAATAAACGGCGTTCGAGGGGGATTCACTCACATGAATGGAGCAGAGCTTGTGGCCACGAGCAACGTTGCTAGCAAAGCATGTTGCATCCGGCTGTGTTCACGCCCTCAACCGTCGTTACCTGGAAAACAGTACTTATGCATTTTGTCACTTATTCATGCTACACGTATGGCCTGGAACAGGGTAGTGATATCTTCTCATTGAAAATCTGATGATCAATGTACAGGGTGGCTCCTAATTATTTGCTCGTGGCTTGGCGTAATCTATGTATAACTAATAACTTCAACAAAAAACAACGCTTGTACAATCTGATACAACTTCTATGTAGAGCAATGCCTAGTAATCATTCACCCAAGGAGATGTTCGAAATGAGCTCCTTTTGCCACAATACAGGCCTTCAGTCTCTTCCCCATTCTCACCGTGCGACATCACTGTGGGCCGCAGGAAGGTGACGTCGATATCGTCCCACGCCTTCCGATCAGCCCTTCATTAAAATGAGATATGCAAATATCCATGACATTGCCAGAAGTGTAGCGAATCAAATGTGCTTATTCTGTGAGAAAAGATGCAGTTTGAGCCAAGTTATGATCTCTCGAACTTGAAAGCGATAAACCAGCCAAAACGCTCCTTACAACCTAATAAAATCTTGTTCCTTGGGAAGATAACACTCAAAGGCTCCCCTGAGAAAATTTTGGCAGTGGTCAATGCTTGCTCCAACAGGACTGGACACCTGCTCATTTTGCGAGATCCACACTGGCATCCTGCGAGAGTCACTTCCCTGGCTACTGGACAAAGGACTTCTGGCCACCTAACTCGCCTGATCTGAATCCGATGGATTTCGCTGTGTGGGGCTACTCGCAGCAGAAGGTCTCCTCGAAAAGGTACCAAAGTTTGAACGCTCGCTAAGCTCCACTTCAGAGGCAGTGGGACGATATCGACGTCACCTTCCTGCGGCCCACGGTGATGTCGGTAGAGGAGAGACTGAAGGCCTGTAATACTGCGAGCTCATTTCGAACATCTCCCCGAGTGATTCCCCCCTGAGTACATGATTATCATGCACTGCTCTATATAGAAGATGTATCAGATTGTGTAACCGTTGTTTTTTGTTGAAGTTATCGGTAATAATCTATGCGCAAATATTGGGTTGAGGAATAAGTCCCCGCGGTTTTCTTCAACCCCGTTTTTTACAATGTTTCCTTCATCTTTTGATAAAGTTTATACATGTTTTCGATAGAGCTTTTCTTGCTATACAAAATACCACTATCTGTTTTTCGATTCTTCCGAATACCCAATATTTATGAGGTTTGGAAATGAAGTGAGCTGAAGGCAAAAAGTTGGCACTTGCGCACCTCATTTTTCTCGCCTATCATCAAGATCAAAAAATGTTTGTGTATATGTTTTGATAGAGCTTTTCCAGCTCTACAGAATAACACTACCTATTATTGAAATCGCTCACCTTTTTGCTATTTTCAAGACTCACAAATGCAGTACTCGCAAAAGTGTGCACTTTAGTTACCTTCTCTTCCTCGCCTACAATCGAAGTTAGAGAGGGCGTGCATATACGCATTCGATAGAGCTTTCTTTGCTCTACAAGAAAATACCATTCTTCTTCTGCATCCTCTCATATTTTAGCATTTAGGAACAAGTTTTTGCCTGTTTTTCAATTCAATATTGCGTAATGAAAATAAACTTTTTTGGCAGAGTGTTTTACACCATTCGATAGAGCTCTGTTCGCTCTATAAGATAGTGTTTTCAGTTTTTGTTTGAATCAAATTTTATCATTTTTTAGACCATTTAAAAGTCGACGAAATCGAGCATTTTCGGCACCATGTGATGAAAATGCTCGATTTAAGTCGACTTTTGAATGGTCTAAAAAATGAGAAAAATTAATTTAGACAAAAATCGTAAACACTATCTTGTAGAGCGAAAAGAGCTCTATCGCATGGTGTAAAACACTTTGCCAAAAAGATTTAGTTGCTTTATGCGATTTTGAATTGAAAAACAGGTGGAGGCTTGTTCCTATATGCTAAAATATGAGAGGATACAAGAGAAGAATGGTATTATCTTGTAGAGCAAAGAAAGTTCTATCGAATGCGTATATGCACGTCCTCTCTAACTTCGATTGTAGGCGAGGAAGAGAAGGTAACTAAAGTGCACACTTTTGCGAGTACTGCATTTGTGAGTCTTGAAATAGCAAAAAGTTGAGCAATTTAAGTAAAAGGTAGTGTCATTCTGTAGAGCTGGAAAAGCTCTATCAAAACATATACACAAACATTTTTTGATCTTGATGATAGGCGAGAAAATGAGGTGCGCAAGTGCCAGTTTTTTGCCTTCAGCTCACTTCATTTCCAAACCTCATAAATATTGGGTATTCGAAGGAATCGAAAAACAGATAGTATTGTTTTGTAGAGCAAAAAAAGCTCTATCGAAAACATGTATAAACTTTGTCAAAAGATTAAGGAAACATCGTAAGAAACGGGGTTGAAAAAAACCGCGGGGACTTATTCCTCAACCCAATAATTAGGAGCCACCCTGTAGAGATACATAGGGAGCAAACCCGCACACATAAGCAAATTTTCGCCAGTATTTTGGACGTTATTAAGGTGTTACAATTTGAGGCTAAGTGTCATGTCATTACGTGACGACTCGCCTTCAAATTAAGATCCAGATTATTCACATTGAGTCTTCTATAGCGCGCGCGTGTCTGCACGCACATAGATGTGTATCCATTAAACCCATATGAACGGGAGGGAGTCGTATCTGGTTCCCGTGGAGGGGGAGGAAGAGTAGGAGGGGGAGGGGTGATCTACTGAAGCGGCTACTTTCCTTGATAGTTGAGAGTGTCCCGATGACGATCCTCATTCACCAATAATATTAAGTTGGTGAAAAAGTCCTGGGACACCAATTTCAAAAAAAAGTTAGTACTTGTAAAAAAAATCCGTGGGTCGATCGCCCTTATAGATCAATAGCCACACGATCGTAGATAACACTGAACTAACGATCAATTTTGCCGAGGTCTATATGTATAAGCAGTATCGATCGAGTTGAAGAGCACTAATGACCGGTCATCGAGGATGAGCATCGCTCAGTCTCTCCTCATTCGATTCTGGATCAAGGACTTCCTGGAAGGGTCGTTGAAGGGGATGAATCCTGAGTCTTTTAAGCGAATCATAACAGGAAAGCTCAGTGGCTCCCCCGAGGAGAACCGGCTCCGACTCAATCGAATCGACACCCATCAAAAAAGGTGATACTGTGCTGTTGGTGGGACTCACAAGAAATGCTCTACCACGAATTTTTCGAAAGTGGTACCACAGTAACCGCAAGCATCTACTCTAATCAGCCGCAGAAGTTGAGCGAGGCAATGCAAAAAAGCGGCCACGAAGGAACAAAGTTTACTTTCTTCATGACAACGCACGCCCTCATGTTGCAAGATGTCTCGTGAGAAGTTGGAGAAGATTGGATGGGAAGTATTGCCTCACCCTCCATATTGGTACGACCTTGCCCCTTCCAATTATAACCTATTTAGGAACCTCAAACAAAATCTCAGAGATAAGGAATTCGATGATCAAGCTCAACTTGAATCGGAGGTGACTCGCTTATTCGGCTCACAACCAGCTTCCTTCTGGAGGAAAGGTATTCGTGATTTGCCCGAAAAATGGCAAAGTGTTATCGATGCAGAAGGTGATTACTTTGTGATTTGAAATGCGTCGAAATAAAGTTTTTAAATATTGAAAGAAAAGTTCTCAGTGTTCCAGGACTTTCTCACCAACCTATTTGATAGTAGCGGTCTGTGAAATGTAGAAAATTGTAGTCAGGGTGAAGCACGGCTTGAGGAAAATCCTCGAGAAATATGACCTCCCCGAGGAGGGATCTTCCGTAGGGACCCTTTTCATCTTATCCTTGTTACACGTATACCAGTTGGGCGAGGGCACACTACTGCGCGCGTAACATCATCGATCGATCGGCATTGTTTTTTTCTATCAATTTACCCAGTACCCATTACCAAATCACGGTATGCCCACCGTGCGCGAAGCCCATGTGTGCTCTTCACTTCTTGTCCCTTGCCCTACCCATTCTCAACCTGTCCCCACCTCCACAGGTTGTTTTTCAAAATATGCCTGATTTCGTGACAGACGGTGGGACGGAGGGAGGGACGGATAGACAGACGAAGCGTTTTATATTGTAAGGGTTCAGGGAGTTCAAACCCAAATTATCATATTTCCCACGTTCCCCTTATCTAGCTGGGGCTTCGGGGAATTCTATGTAGCCATGTCTCATGCTTAGTTATTGAGCTCTTTGTTTTCAGATAGCCAAAGAGAAGGCGGCCGAATGGGCGTAGCCAGAAGGAGAACGGTAGGGGATTCCACCAGGACGCGACCGGTGGAGCCATCGCCTACGTTTGCCGTGCTTCTCGATCCGCTGGTCTCCGTTTCGTTCTTTTGTGGTTTCTCGCTCTCATATCATTTATGTTCCTTACGAGTTTATGCCGTTACTCATGAATCGTATAATTAGCGAAGTGTTGGAATCGCGTATGAGCGATTGGGTCAGGGAACCTGATGCCAAGAGGACATCAGGTCCTTTACCGTTAGCAGCGAAGCGCGTCACTGAACCCCGCGATTCAACGTACCACGTTTCTCTAATTAGAATGGTGGCCTCAAGAGACTAGCTCGTGAGATGACCGGTATAGGCCTCTACCGGGGGAGGGGCGAGCGTAGGGATAAGACTATAGTGGGTAGCGCCAAAAGGGTGATTAACTTCTGACGCACTTTTATTCATTTCAGTCTGTGTGGCACGTTACTCTTGCATTTAATACACTTTGTGTCTGTCGGTGATATAACTCGCTATGAGGTAATTAGTAGATCCACCCGGGTGAAAGGAATCATAAGGAATATTGTTAAGTGTTAGTCATTATGTAGGGGATGAACGAATTTGGTTATCAGTAACCAAAATAACAAAAAAGAACAAAAAAAGCTCCATCTTGGGATAATTCGTAACTTGTATTTCTGAACTTTTTTTTTCAAATTCATGTTGAAGCGATGGTTGACATTTCAAGGATGGCAGTCTTGCTCCGGATCCCATCTTTGACGATACCTTTTTTGAGGCTCCACTGCAACTCACAATATACTGCATCATGAGTGTCATGTCAATCATAGCCTTTTCTCTCCTTGACTTTCTAATTCAAATTTTGACTCGATGTCCAGTTTTGCATACTCTATCCCCGCATACGAAGAGGCGGCGACTTCATCTTTCTTTTCTTATCAATACCATGAAAGCTGATGCAACGCAGCAAACTCCGCGAATTTTTTTCCTGATACCTTTTGAGCCGTAAGCAAAACAGGGCATGTAAAGAGGATTCCTGGAAAAGGCCAAAATCCAATGAGATGACGAACGCTGATAGGGAGCGCAAATGCCATCGGTATGTAGAGCCGTTATACGCAATCAGTAGCATTCTCGTACCCATTTGTGATGTCGAGAAGATTCTGGCCTCGAACCTGTTCTCATCATAAGTCCAGCTCTCAGTCGTTTACAAAGCCTCGCTCAAAGCTCGTCTGTAGGAGATTTCTCTGCTCAATCTCTACCTTCTGTGTTGAGGACACCAGCGCTCGTCAGTCTACTCCTATCAGTCGTACTCATGGAGATCCTTCCGTGGAGTTTGACCCTATAGCTCCCATCTGCCGCCTGAACTACGAGCAGCTCGCACTCGAACCGATTAATTGCTCCTCTGCATCGGATGGCCAGGACTTAAAGCTTGGCCACGTAGATTCGAAGATGCTGTTTGCATCATAAATCCTCCTTTACTGAAACAGCTACTAATCCTTACCTCAGTAGGGATTCTCGAAGGAGGGGCGCGCGATTTTATTGAAGACCTATCAGAAAAGGAGGAAAACTCATATCCAAAGGTGATCGACCACCTCCGCGCACATTTTGAATCGTTTCGCAGTTTGGCTAGACAACAGCTTTCAGACTGCAAGCAAGGCCCATCTGAAGGTACGTGCTAAATAGCCGAAGGTATTGAGCACATCGCACGAAAGATAACCAAAGCACGCGCAAAATGAGCGCTTTTTGAATAAAAATCAATACCAGTTGTAGCATGCGCTGAGATTTCACTTGAAAACGGCTAATTCAGTCACTTTTGATGAGACCGTGGTGACGGTGACTACTTATGAAATTCTTTTTAAAGACAGCATCAGGGATAATGTGGTTATTGAAAAATCTCTGATAGAAGTTACTCACATGGAAATCCTGAACCGAAGAAGGCTATCTGTGGCGAAGTCCCGGTGAAAATGTGTGCCTCCGAGCTGTAGTAATGGCGCAAGGGATAAGAGCTGCCCCTCTGAATGATCGACACCGCCTTCAAGCGACATGATACCCGGTTGGTTGCGATGAGAGCGGCCAAAGATAGGCGGTGAGATCGAAGATATTGCAACGCGCTTTCGCAGTTTTAGTCTAAAGCTCACTCCAGGAAAAAGATGCTGTCGTATTTCCAAACCTTGTGTTTACTTGGCAGCATACCAAAAGAAATTTCGTTCGGTGTATCCGCCTCTTGACGGAAAGGTCGTCCGCGTTGAGGATCAGCGAGAGAAAGGGATCTCATTCCTCAGGCTTTTGGCCATTCCCATCCGTTTTTCCCCACTGTTCTGTTACTACGCATCTCGATTTTCAGGTTCACTACTTCTTCTACTTTTCGACCCATTACCCCTAATGCTGCCTTTGATGACGACGTTGGTGCCACAGTGTTGTGTCCCATTCCATAAGAAAATCAATAGACAGCAGCGAGGAAAGCCACTCAGGTACCTCTCTAACGATAACAGGGCTCGGCGATTCCGGAAAAGGGCACCCAACTTGAACCCATGCGTTCGAAGGGGTATTTTCAAACATTCTGCAACTTCACTCTACCGCCAGATAATGTACAATCCTCACATCCGCCAACACCGCGTAATATGAGACGTCGAATTGGGAGCCCGCCTCGCAAGTCTAGCGAATTGTGTCGCGGATCTGGTGCCAATTAGCAACGTCCAGGTCGCGTCTGGTACGTGAGACAGCTACACCGCGCCCAGTCCTTACCCCACCACCAATGGCAGAGCACAAGGGTACGAATACTTTGGCGGAAGATGACAAAGACGCTCGAACAGCAGCGTTGATCGAAAAAATAATGCGTGAGCGGACCTCGTGTTCGCAGTCCAGCAATTAACCTTTTCTAATAACCACACAGGGGTTCAAGCAAGGAACGCTTGTCGTCCACTTCACACCTGCATGGTCATATACATGATAACCATTTTAGCTTTGGCGTCACGCACTCATGCATCTTCTTTGCCACTAGCTTATCTCTGCTCTACCGAGTCTCCCCTGAGCTACTTGTAAATTTCTGGCCAAATTAACTGATCTTGGGTTTTGCCTCAATTGTCCTCTACACCACAGTTACACATGCTCAATGCCTATAAACCGAATACTATTCGCTATCATAGTACTGATCCGGTTTGTCGAATTTTTTCCCAAACCGTGACTATTTCTGATCTTGATCCCGAGGTGTTTCTATTTAAGAAAACGCGACACCCATGGGAGTATGTAGACATATGGTACGGTAAAAGTCATGCACGCATGGGGACCTCACAGCAGTTAGGACACTATGGAAAACTATGAATAAAGTTCACCACGTTTCCCGCGTTTTTTCAATAGCTTACGGCAGGTGATGTAGTTTGAACTATTGCGAACTGCATTTGTAAACCTTGTTTGAATGTCCCTATTTCGGTCTGTTGACAGCTCAGGTTCCTTGATGATAGAGCAGTTCCAAAGGTGCAAATTTCTTGTAGAAAAATTTGACAAATTTTGAAAGTGACACAATTCAAACAATCGTAACTTCCCCGAACACAACTTCATAGGACTGCATTGTACCAGATCTGTGAGGTTGCCTTTTTTTAAAGACTGCTAAATCTATGTCATAGTTTGCAAGGAAGAGGATTACACTGGAAATATTTCGTCCAGATTTATCGACGAAATCTTGATTTGATGAAAATTTTACTTCACTTCGAATGATCCTATGTTTTTGCGGACGTTATTTCACGAGGTGAGATTTCGTACATGAGTGATCTACGAGGTAGTCGCTTTTCAAAATTTGCTATAGCTATGCCATACGTCCAGAATGAAAGGAATTACATCGGAAAGGTACTTATTGTTTGTAATACTTCTTCAACGAGACCGAGTTGAATGGCATAATGGCATTGATTTTGATATCGAGTGCATGACATTGGCACATGTGGGAAAGATTCCCTCCCAGAAGGGGCTGAAAGCATTCTGGATTTCAGCCAGAAATCTTGGAATGAACAATAGAAGTGAAAGAGCGTCAATAACAAATGACCTTTGCCATTCATGCATCATTGCGAATTATGTGACAATCATGTGTGCATATCCTCAAAGCGACAGCAAGTAAAGTCCACTCGCTAATGATGTACTAAACCAACGTAGCTATAGAGAATTATTCGCATTATTTTTCATCGTTTTCTGATCTTCTAGCTAGTCTTTGCCATGGTGTGTGAAATTGATAATGCTGCTCGAGCCTCGCTCACTCGTTTTAAGATTTTGCCCTGATAAAATAACTGTTATGACTCCAAGCCTATAAAACTTTGGGAGAAAAAAAAGCGAGCACCAGTTGTCCTCTTGATGTGTTTGCTTTATACTTTATATTCATTCATTCATTACTTTATTCCATTTATCATTCGGTAACATTGTTAACGTAGTTGAAGTTGTATCGTATCGTTATTATTTCAGCTAGTATTTTTGTACTGAGAAAAAAGGTTTAATTACCCAAGTTTGTGGTGACTGGGGTATCGGCGGTAAAGACCCGCGTGGCATAACTCTGAGAAAACTCCACTTCTTCTACAGCAGCGTTGCTACACTCAAGTGGTGGAATTTATGAGGAGCCCAACTTTTGAGATAGTGGGATTTTCGCGGGTGCTTCAGACACGATGTCAAAAATGCTAGAGGTGATGAAGCTTTTGGTGCGTCAGTTTGCAGTCCTCAAGCCTTGAGCCATGTTGAAGCCTTTGTTGCGAAATGCAACCATTACTTGCTTAAACTTTTCCATATTTTTGACTTAGTACTTCTGTCCATCAAGCTGTTCGATTAAGTGCAAGCGAGATCACGATCGCATACATGCATGATCTGCGGCGATCGCGCGGAAAGTGTGCCCATATACGTATATCGACTCGCCGGTTCAAATGGACAGTCTCGAGCTGGGTTATGCATCGGAGCACCTTTGAGCAAGATCCAAGACTTCACCACCCAAGACTTAATCTGATTGTGCTCAACAGTACTCCCTCAAGATACACGCAGTCAAGATCTGGACGTCACTCGGGTGAGCACTAGCGGAAGGTGTCTTAGAATAAAGTCTGTACTGTACACTTTGTTCAAAACACATAAATAAGGAAATAAGGTTTCGGGTCTGTTTATTTCTATTGGTATTCTTCCTTGCGTCCCGTATTTCTCATCGGCTACTCCTCAAGTAGTGAGTGAAGAGTTTGCAGTCGTCCATAATAAGATCGCTCACTTCGGGGCACTTCAGGTCAGCTGCAATCCCTTCTCAACTGAATTTCGTAACTTTTTCCAAAAAGAACTCAATGGCTCTACCAATAACTATTTGTAAGCGTCTGTTGAAAATGTCCAAAAAATTGGACCACATTATACAAGACTCAAGTATGAGAAAATAGAGGATATATTTATCTGTTTTGATTTGTCTAAAGGTGTCTAACTGAAAAATCTTAATCGATCACAAGTGATCAGTGCTATCTACATCGCCGTGAAAGAGGTCGAAGAAAATCTATTTGACAACACTCTTAAGATCCATAGTGGAGACGATACCCAAAACGGGATGACTGAATTTGACTCTCTATGTTAGAACCGACACTATTTTATAACAAGCACTTAATTTTAAGGTCCTATTTAAAGCAAGACGCCGAGCTGTGACCACGCAAGCGATCACGCGCAGTACTTCTCTCACGCTTTCTATCAATACCGGAAATCCAACAGCACAAGAGGACCAATTACGGACTATGACCGTAGAACTTCCGCCGATTCCCCCCGTCATTTGAGGGCAACATATGGGAATAGGACAACTTTAGGGAGATATTCAACCACAACATTCACTTCCAAGAACCTTCAGACCTGGTCCAGTTCAGCTATTTGTTGAAGTCTTTTGATGGCCAAGCTAGAGCGTCAGTCTCGAAGTTCCCATTCACTGCCGACAACCACTTGGAGGCCGTAAATTTTATAATTACAATGTACAACATTGAGGACACCCTGGTACTACCTTATCGAGAACTCGGACACACGTACTGCGCGAACCTGTTACGCCAAGGATTAACGTTCACTCTAGATCAGCTTCAGACGGTCGTCACTCAACTACAGCAGAAAGGGGAACATCACGATAATTCAGGCTCATCAAGACGATTATCGAGAAATTCCCCGAGGCTACAAGACGGAAGGTTATTGCAAAGATGCAACCCTCCAGGTCAACGCTCTATTTACAATGGAGCTTTTCTTTTAGTACAAAGAGGAAGTCATAAGCATGGATTCCGACTATTCTTCTTCTTTTGTCGGCTTTCCTTGATTCTCCTCTACCTCTACATTTTTGAACAATATGAACATTGCACATTAACCCCGGGATGATCGTATTAAAGGATAACGAAGACCTATGACGCCTATCAATTACGTCCTGAATTACAATCGTCCTGAATTTTAATGCAAGCTACTTCTCAGTAATTTGCAGTGTTTTCTACCAAGGTCCTTGATAAGTTATTATCAATTACGAAAATCTGAGGGCTCGCTGTTGTGGACGAGTTGCCTGATGCAGAAGATGCGTCGGATGGCCTGCATTAGCGTGGCAGCCATGATACATAAGCTCCATTGGCAAATTAGCAGCAAGGGGCCGCGCCTTACGACATACACCCCTCAATGATTCGTGTTGCACTTTCCTAAGGTATAGCCGCAATTTTATGGATTTGAAGGCTCCATCTTTTCTACTATATGCTTATTTACTTTTCCTGGTTACTATGATCAATGACCATTTTCCCGCATTTCTCTTCGCGTGGGTAATAGACCTACTGTTTGATAGGAGCGAGAAAGTATTATATTGTTTACGTTTGTTTGTTTATGTTTATTTCGCTTTTTAAAATGCCAAAAAGGTGGCGAATATGACGGGGGAGATGATCAGTAATACGATGGTGAAGAAAGAACGGAACTAAATGACCAGAAACCCGAAAGTAGAACCCCTTTCCCACCAATGATTCTCGACGTGGACGACCACTCCGTCATCAGGCGGGTAGCCCGGAACTCTGCCACTGGCATGTTTCCAGGTAATCAATGTGCAAATACAGGCGTGGAAACAATACAAAAAAACTTAAAAGGTATCCCGTCGTTGACTGCAAGCAGGCGAAGGCAACAAGTGCGTATTAATGGAAATGAAAAGAAGGATAGAAGAGAAAAACTCGCGAACTCTACGGGTAAACAGCAAAAATCAAAAACACAGTGAAAATCAGCTGATTAGAGAGGGGTCTGCGACGCTCTATTTACGAAAGCGCGCCCCGATCGTTACAGCCGGGCGCATCGCCTTGGCCCTCCACCCCAGCCAATCATGGGGAGCTCGTCGCCAGGAGGCGGGCTACCCTGGATAAAGGCGGCTTGCCCTGGCGAGACCGCCTCCACCACAGCTCAAGGGAGCACCTTCCGCGTGGGGGATTTCGCCATGCATGGGCCTTTCAGACCCGTAGTTTTTCACTGAATGACTCTTTCTGGGATTCCATATCACCCACATAAACCCTAACCTAACCCTGTCTTTTAAGCAAAACGTAGAACAAACATGAAGTACCAGAACTGCAAACAATTTGATTAAGCATAATGATACTCTCTGGGCCCAAAAACACAATATAGGCAAACAATAATACAATTAGAATGCACGCATCACGCTTTAAGGGCCATTATACAACAAGATGACAATTTCCACATCAAGGTGAGTAACGGTGAACTTCAAGGAATCAGGAAATCACATAATCAGATAGAACTTCGGGCGCGACGTTTGAATTGCTAACGCGTGCCAAGGGAGTCTACCCGCTTTGTGACTTTGCTGTATAAGCTAGCCGCTCTGAAGGTAGAACTTCTGGCCCTTACATTGGTACTAGACCTAGTCAGGAAAATCTTAACCTCTCAACCTCGGTACGAGAATGTACCAACTTATAGAATCCAAGAGAACCAAAGTCATTAACCTGATACAGGAGTTTATAGACCACACACACATCAAAGATTTTTCGCTTTGATTCTAGGGTTGCTAGTCCAAGATAAAGCGAGAAATATAATAATATTATAATACTTTCTCGCTTTTCAGTTTATGAACTGTGCCTGATCTTTGTCCATAGACTTTCATCGTATTTCCTCTCTCACTTTTACAAACACGGATATGTGTAACGGACTCCACCTAAGGAGTTTTGAGAAGGGTGACACAAGATTTATAAAAGCAACAGTTCTCTATCACGCTTTGCTAGAGGTACAATCCCAATCCCATTTACGTAAAGGCAGTTCGTGGTCATTACTACTCATGACGAAGAAATATATGTACAGGCAACCCTGGCATGAAATGTGGGCAAGAAGGGTGAAGGAAAAGTCGTATTTCCACTCCCTCGAAAGAGAGGTGGTCGCACCGGTGAGATGATTTTCCTCGACACTGTACGTACAGCGCTAGGCCGCGGTCATACTCACCGCCGGCAGGGCCTGGCTGCGTTCACAGGTAGCGAGGGAGAGTGGCACGGGGGAGGTGCAGAGATGACGCAGGCAACGAGGTAGGGTGGCATACGCGGAGAGGCAGAGATACGCAGCCACGCTCTTCCGCCGGCACCGCAAAGTACGACGGCGGCCTTACGTGACAGATCGCGCGAACTACATCGTTTACGTTACAATGAGCTTGAAGACACCGGAGTAGCTTCAGTAGATAGCTTTACTGAAGGTGTGAGTCTTCCTTTCTTCATTTGCAGGAAGGATCCCATCCGCTCCTTGTGAAAAATGATTGTTTCACTGTAAACGTCTTAGAAAAGCTCAAAACAGCATTCCTTGTACTTGATATTTACCCTGAAATCTGGTAGATAAGTCCGCCCTCACGCGATGTGGCGCGCGGCAGACTCAAACGCAGTCTTCAAAGATATCAGGGTC
The DNA here is from genome assembly GCA_963978905.1 of Trichostrongylus colubriformis. Taxonomy (NCBI): domain Eukaryota; kingdom Metazoa; phylum Nematoda; class Chromadorea; order Rhabditida; family Trichostrongylidae; genus Trichostrongylus; species Trichostrongylus colubriformis. Next base: position 39,578,312 of record OZ022256.1, read on the forward strand.
GCGATGCCCTTTCAGTCTTGAAAATTACAGAATCGTAAGAAATGTTCGTTTAACTTTACTTCTAATACTTTAAAAGGTTGCTCCGCGCTGGTTCCCCTCCTAAAAATAAGAGTCAACCTCTGTCAGTTCATAAAGGTTATAGTACACCAAGATGCCGATGCCTTGAAATCATGCCCTCCTGATTCCTCTGCCAACCTCCACTTTCTGCTCCAAGTAGATTTGCAAAAACTTGAGCGGCAAGCAGAAGCAGGGGAGTGAAAGACGCATGTCCGCAAGGCTTTGTACACCATCAACATAACAGAAATGAGAAATAGTCTTATTCAAACGCTTTATCATCGCCAAAACCATCGTAGCATTGAAACTCCCGTTGCGATTCTCCTCTCGCTCGGTCGCTTTCCCCTGCCAACCATGAGATTTCTGTGTTCATCTCTCGCACGACCCCGAATCTACTTGCTACTCGCTTTTATACAACCCACAAATCACAGCTTCCTCAATTACCTCCATCTTTCGTTTGTTGAAGACTGCGCCTGCGTGCGCCGCGCGCGACACCGCGTGTGGCCCGACTTATCTACCAGATTTTAGGGTAACTAATTTGTAATGGGAATATCTTTACATACTTCGTACATGAAAGCTCTTTGATCGACGAGTGTGATTCTGATTTTGTTAGACGCTTTATCACTTTTGACATTGACATTCGCTCCCTATCGGCGTTCCGCAGATGATAGGCTTAATTAAAGCAAGCCCAGACTTATATTCAGGCCTTCAGTTCAATTTTCGGACACGCTGTCAATTTCACTTATCCAGTATGAGCACGTTATCTTCTGCAACCTCTCGCTTATCAGTATCAAGACGCCGAATCAGTGATAGATGAGAATGTAACGATTTATTTCGTAAAATTCTGTGTAATATATGAAATACTACGTTTCACCATTAACCTGGTCATTTCGATGTTGGAGAGGTGACATTTCTTTTTCGCTGCCAATTCTCAAAATCCTTTTCAGAGAGCGCACGTCGGAAGTGATCGACAACTGAAAATGGTGCATCACGATAACGTCGCGATGATTTCCATCAAAATGGAACTCACTGTCAATGCCGCTATTACTGACGATCACGTGCGGTTGTGTTGTGCAGTTAGAGCCACCGTGATTATTGAATGAGGTCCTTCTGGTGATCGGAGATGCACGTGCCTAAACGGCGTCGCATTTTATTGACAATTACCTCCACAGCAATAGTGTGGATACGCAAGCTCACTTTCTCATCGTCCACTTTCGATCGCCTTGGCCATTTACCGCTTAGTGATCGGCGAAAATGTTCATGAACGTCGTGTTCTCGACTTGAAGAGACCGAGGAGGCACTTCGTCGGATCGGTGGATGTCGAACTGCAAAATTTATTTCGAACTATTTCAAAAGCAACACAGCCGTCAAATGTGAGGGTTGGTTAGCTTTTTCGTCTCCTTATACCTTCTATGCTACAAACCGCCTGGACACCATTGTTGCTGTCTTTCACAGGAAATGAGGTGTGTTTCAAGTGTTCCGGTGATCAGGAGGGGTCAGATCTCCTGTGAGTGGGTTTACTTCACGAGACGATTGATTTACTACTAATTTCAAGATTCTGGCTACGCAGCTGGTCTACTTATGTCAAGGATAAGGGTCGAAGAATAAAGGCAAATAATTGTGAAGTTAAATATGTATAAATTTGGATAATTGTCATTTCATTGACTGAGTTGAGGTATCTTCCATTAAAGGCAGCTTTCGGGAAAATTCGGACGAGAAGTATAAGAAGTAGTGAATATGAAAGCCAAGATGCCTAGTAACAGGAAAGTGGAGAAAAAACGAATGGAAGTGGCGAAAAACCCAAGAAATAGAACCCCTTCCCACCATAGGTTCTGGGCGCGGACGACCTTTCCGTCAAGACGCGGGTAGTCCGCATAGGTTTTCCACTGGCATTACCAGGACGTAAGCATGAATGGACGTTCGGAAATGCGACAGCATCTATTTTCATGTGGTCAGTTTCAAGCTAAAAGTGAGAAAGCGCGCTCGATACTTTCAATCCTGCCGATCTCCTTGACCAACCGCACCGTGACCAACCCCTAATCACGTCGCCTGGAGGCGGGCTGCCCTTGTCCAAGGCGGCTTGCCCTGACGAGGCCGCCTCCGCCACAGCTCAAGGGGGCGCCTTTTGCGGGGGATTTCGCCATACATCGGCCTTTCAGCCCCGTAATTTTTCAGTGCATGCCTTCTTTTGGCGTTCCCTGTCACCCATATTATCGCGAACACTGTCTTTAAATACAATTTCTGACTGAAGGCAGATACGATCTTGGACGATGATAGAAACTACAGGGTGGGGCAAAATTACGGAAACTAAATTGATGCTACCCAAAAACCTTATTTCAACTCAAACAAAAACATAATCATTACCGATTTACTCTCCAGAAAAAACTGAACAAACAGTACTACTTTTTTCTTGAAACCATCTCCATTTACTTCGATACAGGCTCGAAGACGCTCCAGAAGCGCGTTGAATGTGGCGAGGAGATAGCCTTCGTCCAACACATCCCATGCTTTCTCCAGCGCTGCCTTCGAATGATCAAGGCCGGTATGGGGTTTTGAGCATGCCTTATGCTCGAGGACACTCCATACAGAGAACTCGAGTGGGTTGAGGTCCGGTGAACTGGGAGACCATTCATCAAAAGTAATGAAATCTAGGAAAATTTCCTGCAGCGTTGTTTTCTGTTCCTTTTGCTTTCGGCAGAAAGAAACCGTCCTTCTCCTTGCTTGTGTGCCTTCATTTTCCAAGTGATCTTTCACAATCCTGCCCATTTGTCATGTGGAAATCGACATTTCTTCTGCCATCTTCCGAAGCGACCGCACTGGCTTTCAACGCAGACGATCACGCACTCTATTGATGTTCGCCCTGATCGTGACAGAAGTCGGTCTTCCATGTCCTGGTCGGTCGGAAAGGTTTCCTAGTTTTGTGAACCTTGCGACTGTTTTCGATACAAGACTTCTTGATACCTTCAGACGACGGGAGATGTCAATCGCTCGGAGACCTTGAGGGTGCAGGTAGATGATGGAATTCCGGTGAGGGGATGGCCTCGTCATTTTGAACCGAAGATGAAATTTTTTGTGCTGGTTAGTAGAGAGGGTTGCACTGAATCGATTAAGTACAAACAAAAGCTTCCCGAATGGGAAAAGCGCCTCAGAGGTCGAAGTTTCCGCGCCCGCGCCTTGTTTCCGTAATTTTGCCCCACCCTGTAGTTACTGTACCGTCCATAACACAATTCTTTAGTCTCACAGGAATTTGAAATCCGTCTTTTCTATAGTGAATTACCCTCTACACAACACTGGTGACCTGACCTCCTGGAACACTGTTCGGATCACTTGCGAGCCACCCCACATTTGACCCAATTCATCGCAAAAGGAACCCCAATGCTAGCAGTGAATTCTGAATCTCTCCGGAATTAATTACTCAGTGTGCGACTTTATATTATTCTCGGCATACTTGGTAGAACAACTAGTGGACTTTCGCTGAGGACCTAAGTTGTTACAATATTCATTCCTACGGCTGAAGTTTTGGGAGATCGCGTTTTTCACAGCCTGTAAGGCGAGAATATATTTGTGAAACCAAACGTTGATAACTATTTTTACATTACATAAGGAAACTTATGGTGAATGATCCTAAGTGATACGCTGAAAACCCGCTGACCCTACATGAAAGTGGAGCTGTAGATTGGCACCTTGAAATGAAATTCTTCGGTGCTATATATCTGTTGAGCTGTCAAGGTTATTAGGGCATATTGTTATGAGAAACTCCTCAGGGAGTCTGGCATTGAAATAATGTGAAAGTTATTGACGCGTGCTGGGTGCTAATTACCGCCCGATGTCCCTACTCTTTAATTTTTAGGATTTTTATATAATTTTAGGATAAAATTGTTGTGCACGTCCTGTTTCACAAACATGCTTCCGCTTCACGTTCTGTTTCCCAAACTTTCTTGTTCTCTTTGTTTTGTTTATTTCTGTTTCTTCACGCGTTTTGTTTCTGTTTCCCATGTTCCGCTTTACAGGCTGATTTGTGATGGATGAAAGTAATTTGCCGAAACGTTAGCAGAAAAAATAAATATTATAATGATCTAGGGAGCTCGAAGTCTATTGATCGGACCAGGAATTATTTTATTGATCGGGTCTCTAGAAAGAACTCACCTGTAGGGCTTTCTATAATCACACTCGGTCGTGACGTTGTTGGGGAATATGAAGACGTAGAACTTTTTAGAGACAAATCTAGCGGCTAAAAAGAGGGTTTTATGAAAATAAATGGAACTACATGGTTCCAGAACTCAAAAACGATAAAAAACTGAATGACCTCGTCGCTTTGTTCAGCATCATGGTCACGTATAGAGACTTGCTTTGTGGACTGAGAGAGGCCAATCACGTCTACATCTGACTCGACAACCTGAAAGTGAATATGTTTTCATAAGAAAGAAGCTGACAGTTCTCATACATTAGCACCTCTAGAAATACAACGACGATGGCTCAAGCAAAAAAAAAATTCCGAAGATCGAATACTTACTACTTATACTCCTTATAGGGATTTACTAATTGTCAGATGCCTGAGCAAACTTCTTGCACTTAAATAGGGGTCTACTATTGCTACTACTGTGAGGCATGAGCTGAAATGTGGCATTGCTCTACCTAGTAGAGGACTACGGTAGCAGTGCCAAGCTCTGTTTCATATTTTGTGGTGCTATCGCAATGAGGGGGGGGGGAGGGGCACCTTATAGAAAAGTGCACAACTAAGCATCTTGAAGTGATCTTTGAGGGGTCAATCTGCACACCCACGCGTACAGTTTTGCCCAAGCTTCAGTGGTGGAAAGGAGCGGTTCCTATCCCCTCCTGGGGCTAGGCAAAAACAATGCCCATAGTGGGATGTCCCCCTCCCCCAGCCCCATTGCGATGACATCCATTCTGGTATTGCTTGGGAGCAAGGGATTCATTAAAATGGTCGAGAAGTAATTTTGAAATTTTGTTTTGATGTTGAGAAAGTCTTACCGCTGCTGTGTTATGCATGTCGAACAAAGGATGGATGTTATGATATGGTCGGTGGTGGTTGAAGGAGTGGTACGGTGGTGGAGGTGATATCACTGTGGCACTCGGAATGCTACAGGACAGTATTGAACATGCGAGTGATGACGTCAGATCGCCCACTGGAAGTCATGCAAATGATTTCATACCGACAGAAAACGAGTTTCAGAAGTTGAACAACTTATAGTGGATTGGACATAGCATCCCTTCGGTAAAAGGACAACATCGCGATTATCAGATTGGTCAACCTACCTCCTTGGGAAAGGAGATCCTTCGGGGTAACAATCCAGGATGCACATCTTTGCGACGTCACGGTGCATCACGACGCCACACCCACTCGAGCCCACTCCTATCATGCCCTTTTACTCGATTGACCAATAAGGAAGCTCAGGTGGATGTGGTCACAGTGGGTTCCCAGCGGATGTAACGCCGTGATGGTGCACCGTTACGGCGCGAAAAGTATGCACCCCGTATAGTTATCCAATGGCCTACCGCAACAAGGAGGTAATTTGACCAATTTTTATCACTATATGTGGCTCTGGGGAGCGGTGGAGCTGTCAGTAAGGACCAAGCGCACAGATGCTCGGTGTAATACAGAATCATTCTCTTATCACCGAAAGAGCCAGAGGGCAACACACTGCTTTGAGTTACATACTAGTGCAGCAATGCTCTCACCTGGTCTATGTGTAGCTGTGGCGGTTGAAGGCGAGCAAGTCTGCAGCATCAAGCTGTTCAAGGAGGCAATTGGTGCCGCCATCAGCTTGTGGTAGGGGGTGGTGTCGCTTACGCGTGACATCTCCGACCTGAAACGGTAGACACAATTATTCGAGGATACAAAATAAATGGCCTAGCGAAGATTTGCATGTGCCCTTTTCGCACGGGATATGTGGAGCACCTTAGTAAGCGTTACACTAGAAGTCAGGAAGAAGGTAGCTTCAGGTGACATACTATGTAATTATTAATGGGTTTTAGTTTTTGATTGCGTAATAAGTCCAAACGTTAAGGGTGTGAAGCATCACAGATTTACTAGTATGGACGCACAAGCACATGTGATGGGTAAGGATGGAAAGGTGTTATAAATTGCGATTATGTAGATAAATCAGTCAGAATATACAAGAAAAATATATTCAAAGATCTTGAAAAGAAAGTGTTATTTATCTTGCTGTGAGTAATTTTAGGCTGCAGCTAGTCTGCATTGACAACGAAGTCTACAGAACTTGAATTATGACGTCTCATAATCGTGGAAGAAACTGTTTTCTCACGAAGTGTCTCGTCCAGAAGAGGAAGATGGCAGGGGAGAAATACCTGGGAAATTTCTCGAGAAGGGAAAAGATTACTGCTTCCTTTTTGCTAAGCACGTAAACTAAATGCAAGCTACAGTCCATGTGAAACAGTATTAAAACTATACAAGTTGTAAACAATGAAGTGAATGGGTTGTTGGAGCACCAAAACGTGAATAGATACGCCGAGTCAGTACTCGAATTATGTTTTCGCACACAATTTCTCACAAGAATTCATATAAGTGTTGAAGTATAGTTGCCCAACTGTTGTTAATAAACCAAACAGCAGTCATTGGAAAAGAAAACCATTCCCAATGCCTAAGATAGCAAGGCATTAGGCCATCAGACGCTCTCTCTGATGATAGCGGATCATTCTGATAATTCGCAGAGGTATCAAAGTCTTGCAGAAGTGCTGGCATATTCGGAAGGAGCGTAGGATACCAAGATCATTCACTTTTGCCCTGCGTTAACTGTTTGTGTATCTTCATGCTTGAAGCCCGTAATTCGATTCTAGAACTTGTCAAATCGTTACACAGATTGGGATCGCTCTTCTGTATCCTGTCAACATGTCGAAAATTGTAGCTTGCTTTATAGTATGCACACACAATCCCAAAAATAGAACTAATTACTCATAGCTTCACAGAGACTGAGTAACGTCTTCCTATTTCGGAAGGATGAAGCCGAGGGAAATTCTTCGTAATCAACGTAATTTCACAGTACCTAAGGCAGGAGCAAAGCCGATTGTCCGTGAATACTGGACGATTCCAGTTACACGTCATGGGTAGTGCTGTGAACACACCTCGCAGAAGTTAGTTTTGACAATTATTCGGCAAAGCAAGTGGTCAACTTGAAGGCACTTCCCGCGATAATCGCGCCAGCTATTTATCCTGCCGCAGCCGATAGATCAACGGGTAACTGTCGAGGCCGTACTCGAGCGAGGCCTCCTGGCAGCGCTAAGCCTGCGGGTAGCAACTGCGACCCCGCCCATCGACTGCGACCACACCTGTCATTGGACGAAGACTTCTACAACGTGGCATTTACGTGGGCCTGTGATTCATGCGATAAGATAAGATAAAGAACAAATTTCGGTAGTTGATAAAATGTTCACTTGGGAAAACAGGTAGTATCTCAAGGTTCCTCATGATACCCAACGGGAACTGATTTGAAGGCTCGTTCTCACGCGGTAATCTCGTTCAAGGCCAGATGTTAGGAGACCTCATTTTCGCTAATTTTCGGAGCCTCTTACGGATTTTTCTTTTCTGGCGTATTCCTTAGCACCTCTAATTACATAATTGAGCGCTTTCACCCGCTCGAGGTGATCGTTGGATGTGCCTTTAATACTACGATGTGTGACGAAAGTACCTTGCTTGGCCGTGCACATATACAGTCGATAAAAATTTCCGTGTTACGATGATTTCAATTCCTGTATGTAGCTATCGATAGTTATCGATAGAGTCATTCCTTCCCTGAGAATTGCGCACACGCAGGATATGATGAGTCCTTGTGCCGACGTAGTCTTTTCGCGATTAGTGCCCCTTACGCTAAGATTTCGTAGCACAATGTGTCGCGTTCGACACGAAGCGTGCGAGCTAGAGGCCCCAATATAGTTGGGACTTGAAGCGAATGCACTGAGACTACCTATGGTGTCCCTAACAACATTTCGTAATCGCTTCAGGACCCAACTATAGCCACGTCTCTAGCTCGCACGCATCGAGTCGCACTTCGTAGGCCGCGACGCGGAACCATGACGCGAGAGTACACACCCTATTGCTATTGCACAATCGTGACGTTATCTCAGAGAAAGGTGGAATTGTGCGGATCGTTACAGAAACGCAAAACATTGCGAGAACTTCTCAATATGATCTAGTAGCTTGCACTGATGGGTAATGACCTCTTTTATTGTGGGCCCTATTGTGCTGGCCTCTACTGAGAGATGATGCTCAAGAGCCCTCAACCACTGTATTACATATCCTACGTTCTATTAACTGCACACCCTGGCACTGATATGCTCCGACTTCTGTTCATGACATTACCGCAATTTCTTCCTGATGGGAAACATGCCCCGAAATGTTTGATTGTAAAGCCCAAATCATTCCCATCATCTGATTCATACCAAGCCTGAATTTATGATATCACAGTGACGCATTGTTTGTCGGCTTCATAGGAATTCCAGCAATGAATCATTTGCGCTCTTGTGCTTACAAACATTCCTACACAGACGCATTGAGCTGACGAAGAACATTTACGCATCAAAGGCGATTGTTACTCTCTGCTTTGAAAACTGCGTACAGAAATTTGGTTACAAAATCTTCATCATTATCACGATATTGTTCATTTCATACACTAAATCTGGGGGTTCAGACCCACGTTCAACATCTGGGGTAATAAGCGTAACACCTTTGATAATTTGCAGCATCGTATTTACCAATACCAATTATTTTTCGCCGGTTCTACCGCAAATGAGAACTGTCGCGAAGACTTCAATCCTTGTGAGCCGTTAGGGGTATCATAAGTGTTCATAGCGCTCAAGATTTAAGGTCACATGTGCAACTCGTGTTGAATCGGGTCCCTCGGTGACGTGCCCGCTTCTACATCACCCAAGTCAAGTAACGACTGAAGGGTGGATCACCGGTCACCGCTTGGTGCGAGTCGAAATAGCGATGTGGAGGGCGCGAAAACACGGCCAAACGAGAACCAACGAGAAAGTTGGCCCCGTAATTGATTTCAAACAGTCTTTCTACAATGCGGTTCTAGTTATTATCTCCACTCTCACATCCCCATGTAAATAAAGTCATCTCCCCTCGCGGCTTCCAATAAATACAACCCTCAGATGCAGCACCTTCTGTACGGCTCACATGCCCCATTTTCCAAACATTTTCCATTAGACCTAATATTGAGGCTTGCACGGGACCTCTGATATTCTTTCAGCATAGAAAGATTCTCCAACCACATAGTGCCCTCTCGAGGACATGCATATGCAACTTTGGCTCATAAAGCATAGGCTTCTGTGAATCAATTCAATGAAGGTATGCACCGATAGGTATGAACATCTCGTGCGAGCACGAAGAACATGCGCTGTTCTGAGATATAAAGGGATGTTATTTGAAAGATAAAAAGATAAGCTGTTTACACAACAGAAACTTGTCGCACTTTGTGCTTTGATCGAACAAACTCATAACAATGTGCAATGAGTCATTATAATTGCCCTCCTCAAGAGAGTAATACCAAAGAAAAAGTGGAAAAGAAGCTCGTCGTGAGTATCGTGATGCCGTCCACAAGGTCAGCTGCAGTGAAAACCTTTCTCCACAGGACTGATGCGAGTATTATGTTTAAAATACACTAATTTAAGATAAAATCAATTTTACAAGCATTCCATGTTTTCGATCTCAACATTTGCGGCACTGAGGAAAGTAATAGCTTGCATGGGATCACTTCTCAACAGTCTTCTAGCTACTTACAGGAAAAAATGACGGATGATGTACCAGAGTTGAACCGGGAAATCCTTTTCGGAAAGAGATGCCGTCGAAAAAGGGGTAAATGAGATCGAGAATTGAGGGTGGACGAAATTCGCTCAGTTTCGGTATAATAAATGTGTTGGTCCCTTATGTGATATGGAAAATCTTTAAGAAGTCAAAAATTTGAAGCTCAACGACAAAGCTGGTGGCTCACGCGCCAAGCGCGCCAATCAGGATAGTGATTGCAAGGAGAGTCCAAATATGAAAGTTTTGGAATACTTCCGGTTTGTTGCCTTTTGTAGCTCATTGGCACTCTTCCTTTCACTACTGAAAACCTGTGGGCGATATGTGATTCTGAGACTGTGTGACTTACACGTGCTTTCCTTTTTCTATTTTTTTAACCGAAAAATGGTGACAACAAAGATGAACGAGTGTATAGACGTTTCCAAAAGGTTGTTGAGTGGAAGCGGTAATTGGGAAAGGTGAAGGTGAAGACTGCAACACGCTTCTTTTTCAATGGGAGTAAATTGCAAACTGCTGAGAAGTGAGAAGTAGCAGCAATCAAAAGAGCTTTATTGTCACACCGTGTTCTGCTGAAGCCAAATTCGGCCTTTTCGTTTTCCAGATTTTAGGGTCCGTTGGCAGAACCATTGAGTACAAAGTTTTAGGGAAATCATTTTGTAAGCTTCCACTGAAAAAGTGAAAAATTGATAGAAATGTGATTGAGGCATGAGATGCTCAAAGGAAATACCGAGAGATACATTTAAGATTACGATAGAAAACATTTAAGATCCAATCAGACTAATGCATGGGCGCATGATTGATCACTAGGGTAACTGGAGGGAGTGGACAAAGGTGGCAATCAGCTTCTAATCATTTGCGAGTATAAGCGATAATTAGAATTTGCAGCTACTAGTAGAGGTAGGACTTCCATAACAGCACTATGTATGCAATATTCATGATTGAGTGATCAGTACGAACTAACATTAAGATATAGAAGGAGTCGATGAAAATGCAGAGCCGCGACGAGAGAGAGGAGTCGCTGTGACGGTGGCGATGCGCGCGGGCGAGGAAATAGGGGCTCCCGCTGGTGGAATGTGGACGGGCAACAGGGTCGCTCACAGGTCGCAAATTCCTGCGATTCCTGAACGAGCACCAAAGCAAACACACTCCACAGAGATCGCTTCTTTAAACGTGAAGAGATTTGGAGAAAAGATTTTTGAAGACGAATCAATTACTGAGTAGTTGATTATTTGTTGAGAACTGCTTCGGATCTCACGAAGCGGACTTTTCTATGAAAAGCCTACAAGGAATAGCTGCGACGACAAAGTTTGACAATCCTTGTCAATCTCATTCTCTGGTATGCTCTATCAAGGGCTGATTATGGTGTTGGATTGTCCGGCAGTAAAGAAAGTATTTGAAAAGCGCTGCTAGTCTATAGAAGGCGACATCTTATTGTTGAGTGGTGGGTGCGAAGAGCTTGCCGCATCGGCCAATATCAAGCTCAGAAACCTCAGAGCTCAGAACGCCGCGTACCTAACGTGACATGCATACAGTGGTTGAAGACACCTAGAGTCAGCGCGGTTGCTTCAGAGGTACATATGACCAGGCGTAATTTGGATTTGAAAAGGGAATCTGGATACCGTGAATGGAGCACAGTGGGGGAAAGAGATGCGTTCATCATACATAGCTCCACAACAGGAGCTGCACTACCTTGCGAACGTTCCGTGGCTTTAGCCTGCAACATAGCGGACGCTTCACATGCTATGCATGACCGTTACACATGACAGGTTCACGGGTCTCTGTTCGATACGTCAGTGAAGAGGCGTCCCAGATAATTCTATCACACGAAGTCACCGGAACGATTCGGGGCGATATTTATTGGGATTTAACCATTTCACTTGGTCCTTCTTTGTTGTCATGCTCACGACCAACTTCAACTAAATTACCCTCTGTGATTATTCTGGAAACTACGCAAATGGCAACCCAGGAGCATTTCAATACGAAAACGCTACACAGCGACTGATTGCACAGGACTCCGCTCTCCGATTCGTTCTACCACCAGAATTTGCATGCAATCAATGTTACCCCATTTCATAAAATGCTTAATCTAATGAATGTATCACTGCTGTATCCTCTAGATTCTCTGACGAGCCGGTTAGGTTGGAGCAGTGAAAGAAATGCCTTTGAACCACATATGTACATACGGGTCTGGCCTGTTCTGCAGTCCTTTAGTTACTACCTAGATTCTAATAATCAGGTGAATTGAACCCATTGACCAAAACTGTGATTAGCCTCACAGCTAAGCCAATCTACCTCTCCGCAGTGAAAATGTATACAAGAAAGGGAATACGACATTAGAGATGGTTTCGTTAAAGAGGGTGCAATTCTGAATCACAGCGAGAAGAGACCTCTTTAGAAAAGTCTGGATAGTTCAGCAAGAGACCGAATAACTCGTTTGAAGGGAATGTTGTTTTCCCAATGTGATCTCATACCATGGAAAAGAAAAGGAAGAAGTGCATTCAACATTCTTCGTCATCGTTATCGTAGGAACATAAATCAAATAAGACCTGTTATTGAAGACTTCCGGTCCTTGAACGACTTTTTAGTGGAGTTAAAATCAAAGTACCGAATGTAGAATAGGTGAGTCATGGATAGCAGCATCGAAAAAGGTTTCAGAAGCCATGAAAACGAAGGGGAAATGTAAGGAGGAATCGTTGTAGTGAGAATTCGTACTGAGCACAAAGATTCTCAGATTCCTGTTCACGACCACTGTATACGCGCATGGCCGTACTTCAGAGGGGATGGCTCACATGGGGCCTCTTTCCATGCAGAACGGCGTTGGAGCGCTTCGGTTGAGGTAACCAACACGATGCATTCCATGAATTCCAGTGACCAAGTGAGCTTCGCGAACAACAGCTTGCAGTGTTTCCAGTTTAACAGCAAGCGTCAAAGTGGTGATCGACTTTTTGTATTTTCTGAGAGGAGGATGTGCCAAAGGAAGTGAAAGCGGGTTTGGGGTCAAAACATAACGAGCGAAAAAATGTTACAATTTCCGATCGTTTTCACCTTCCACATAGGACATTACAGTGTGTAATGTCGCTAGTTCCACTTCTTTGCCCGGAAAACGATTGAGTTCCCATATTTGCATGGTTCCGATTGCCGGTGTCATCGAAACATTGATACAGAGAAAATAGAAAAGTGCTGACTGGTAAATTCTGCTCCCTCGAAGAGGACTTGGAATACTACAAGATCGTCTCGTTCCCACACGCTTCGGGCAAGATCAATCCAGGGCGCAGTGCGCATCCGAGCCATAAGAACCCTCCACCCCTTCGTTCGTTCAGTTGGAATCACATTCCTCACACAGGACACGCACACGAACTTTCACACCCATCCCCTCCCCTGAACAATCTATCTCTTTTACGCAAGCCGCACTCAAATTGTCGTGGATTACGTGGCTTTTTGTAGAAAGGTGTTCATCAACGCTGTTCACTTCAGCTTCTTCGTTGTACCTTGTCTTTACTTGCATAATTGAGTCATTCGGAGTCCTTCCAACTTGTCTTCTTCTCTTGTGAGCCTCGCATGATTTTACGGTTTTGGAGAATTCCAGCCATAAGCTGTTCCTGGATTTGAGGCATACCCCATCATTCAAATTGTTCTGAAGGCTCAATTTGAAGATGCAGCGTGTGATACTCAAAGCGACATATGCCTTCTATGGGCGAAACTGACATTACTGGTGAAGGAGATGACATGAGAGTAAACAAGAAAAGTTTTTGAAAAAAGTGCTGGCCTCATATCGATAGCTCAAGTCTTGCTCATATTTCGAGCGGAAGAGCAAGAAATATCGCCTCAGCTCTGGTTCTAGTTCACAAAAGGCGGTATGTGACTCAAACTCGAAAGGTTTGGCGCACATGAGGATAGTGGAAGATTGGGAGATAGATTTTGCCATCAGCTGCCTTTTGCGGCACTGTCACGTTCACGACTGTTTACGTGGTAAAGAATTCTTCACCCTCGAGAAGAGAGGCCTCACACAGATAACAACGCCACACTTTCAGTTTTCGCTTTTAGCCTGGATCTGCCATCATCTGCCTTTTGCGCTACCTTCCATGAACAGATAATGAAATATCAAAAGAATCTGATCTATGAGGACGCTTTAATCTCGAAAGTTCTCTTATTGCGTGTCCTGTTGCACACAAATATCCGCTCGTGATGACTCAACGTACAAAGTTGCTAAATAAAATCTGCATTATATGCTCGGTAATCGGTGAATTTGCACGTAAACAAGATATCCTCCACTTGCCCCGCCTCTCAGACCGATCCCTCATTGACCGGTCAGCCTCGTTGAACGGTATACAATCAGATAAAGAACAGCCCCTGAACTGGGATTTATTGTAAGCAAAGAAAATTGATATCTAGTGCTCGCTGGTTGCGGAAGGTTAGTTGGTAATAACAACTGAACTAAAAAATTTAGGGACATTTTCTCCTGAGAAACTAACTCCACTACCGTGATGGAATGAAATCTGGCTGACGGTACGGAGAAGATGTTGGAATCATGACATGCTATCTCCTATCTATTATGTTCAAAAAGTCAAAAGTGGTTCTAATCCAATCCAGCAATTCAGTATTTTCTGAAGTCAAAGCTCACAAATCGCAGTTCCCATTCAGATTACTACATACCTTAGCAGAGACGTTACCACTGAGAAACTGGAAAACAGTGTGAAAAGCGAGAAAGAGCTCTTACACTCTGTAGTCAGCCTTTTATAGGGAGATTTGTTGTGCGTTGCTCGGCTTGTCGACGAGCAAGCGCCATCGGTCTATGAGGGCATTCCAGACATTTCTCGGCTCTATTACACAACGCAACACTATCCCGAAAACACGTACATCACACGTCCACCGGCTAGCTAGCCGGCTGCGCAATCTTCTCCGCTGCTCCGTCAATTCTTATTGCACTCAATAGCCAAATCATCCTCTAGGATTGAAGGGAGAAGTAGTTTTAGACCCCAGCACCGTGTAGAGAACCACTCCTTCTTCATAACAAAATATCATTAAACATTACATTCTTCCAGCACATGCTCCACTATCAATTTTCAGCACAGCAAAGGTCCATTTCCTTTACTCTCAGATAGCGAAACTGCGTGTTCTACAGAGACCCTTCCATGCCATTCACTTATAAGGTGCGCTTGTTTAGCAGATCTGCATCAGCGGGCATGGCGTTACATGTGGTGTTACAGATTGCAGCGACAAAAAATTCGAAAGATTTTTAATTTTTGATAGTTGCTTTTTGCACCGCAGCCCGTGATGCTAAATTTATCATCAGGATGATGTTAAGGTGAAAGGGGGGCTCTGTAGTACGATTGATTAGCACATATACCCGGAAAGCATGTATTGCAAGTTCGAGTCTCCTCTGAGCCCTAAGCTTTTGCGCATAACTTACCACTTCTACAACAACAGAATTGAAAGAGTACTGGTGGGTTGGCTACAATCGTCTCTTCAGAAGTCACCCTGAAATCCACTACCACTTTCGAGACATTCCGCCATGTTTATAAAGTTTCATTTTCATTCACTTCATTCTCACCAGAACTTAGACCTGATTGAATGGTTTAGTCGTATTACGTGATTTCAGGCTTTTTGCTGCGATTGCAATCTTCGCTTCTTTTTGGCATCCACCACCCATTTTCTGTCGTTCAGCCACCCAACCGACATAGCCGCTGTACGATTTCATCAGGTTCACATCCCGCGAATCACTGATGCCATGCTTCTTCATTCAGCCTCTATACTTCACACTGTCAAAAGCTCATGTAGCTTCTCTGTTTGACCTGGTTGGCGAATCTCGCTTCCATAGCTAACAATTATCCACTGTGATATACAATGCAATATATGCATATCGATTACATGAGAAATGAACCTGATGTCTACATTGGCCGCACTTGTTCTGCGAGATTGAAAAATTTTGAAGATGAGGGTAAGGGGGTACGCATCAAAGCAATCAGGAAAGATATGGTGGATAGGCTCTTCTTCAGAATGGAAAAGCAAAGATGATGGACCCGAGGCAACGATGGGGCAAGTTTTCAGAGAATGATTCATTAGTGGCTAGTCGAGCGCTACGTGGATAAGGAGCCGCGGGGAAGCGAAGGTGGTTCATCACGAGAGCTCTTGCCCTTACCAGGCTCAGATGAAGTTTCCACCCCTGTCTCACAATAATTTACACGCATCTTTTCGCCCTTTAATATACCTTGTCGCGCTTGTTTTGGGATGTGCCACTAGCTGCATCAGCCTTTAAAGCCTTGCGGCGGCAGCTAGTTAGACGGTTAGTTCACATCAAAAGGTACTTATGACGCAAGGTGTCTCATTTTGCGGGGTGCGAAGACCCATTTCGAGTGTCATGGCCTTCTCAGCCTGGAAAAGCACTTCTTCGAGCAAAGTTCACAATTTCACGGTTGAGAAAAGTAGTTCAAATGCTCTGTAGCGCTTCAAAACTCGTAGTGTTCGATAGGAAAGAGGTGAAAGTTGGGCAGATCCACTGAAGAAGGCATACTGGTGTTATTGCAATGATGACGGGGGAGGGGAGGCATCCCACTACGGTTACTATTATAGCTGAACCTAAAAGGAAAAGAAACGCTACCTTCCCTTTACTGAGGCTCAGGCAAAAGTATACGCCAGAGTGCAGATTGACCCCTCAAGAATCCCTCTTAAATGCCTATATAAATTTATAATTACAGAAACTGAGCGGATTGAACGCATGACATAGTTGCAAAAGTGAAAGTTTGAAAAGATCTAGCGAGTGGATGGAGTTTCGTAAAAGTCCCTTCAGAACGAAATCATGGCGGAAAAATGAAAAAAATGAGCAGAGCTGCAACTATCCCGGGACACCATTAAACCGTATAGTGCACATTTCCCATATTTTCTGAATGCCCTCAGCAGTTCCAAGCATTTTTCAGCGATGATTTCATCACACCATAATTAGAATCTGCGCCAACAATGCTCTGATGAATATCGAAATATGATTAGTAACGTCCGACGGCCATCACCCCGCAGAAGGGTGTAATAATCAAGGCGATTTCACAGAAAAAAATTTACAGTGATGAAAATCATAGAGCGATTTTGGCAGCAAAGGTATCTGTGTTTAATGGTCGCCGATAAGAGGGTTGTTTTCCGATGAGCGGCAGAAGTTCGCACGGGAGACGAGCGAGTCCTCACTCTCAGTAACCTGTTGACCCTGACCGAGACCTGTTCGAATTCTCCATCAGCAAGAAGTCCTCTACCGAGAAAACCCACGTGATCGATTAATTAACTAATTAATCATTCGATAGCATATGATCCCGTCATCCTACCGACTCTAGTAAAACGGCTGCTGCTGCAATGGCGCCAAGGACGTTATCTGAACTACTGAGAAGTTTGTTAAAACTACTGAATTTAACTCTGATCAGGCTCAGAAATCAATGAAGAGCTGGAAGAGTCATAGAAATTTCAGTTATACTCGGCAATTCGAGCTACAGAGAATGCACCTCTTTCAAATCCATAGACCTGGACGATCGAGAATATACCGAACCCAGAATGGTAAACGTCCGAGGCATGCCTCCATCCTTGGAAAATAGTGAATGGAAAATTGAACGAAAAATGCTTTCAAGGCAACGTCAACCAACGTGTTAGCAATGGAAATCTTGAAAAGAAGGAGGATCATCGCCAAGGAAATCTACAGGTGCAGCAAAAGGGAATAATGAGACAAAATGAGAAATGATTTTACAGCCGTCACTGAGAATGACGAAGAAGATATTGTTAGAATAAGGCTGGATGAGATATTGCAACGTGAGGCGATGTAGAATTTCAATGTGAATTATAGTGAACCCTAACCCTAAGTGCTTGCGTAATTTGGTGACAAATCTGCACCGGGTCCAGTTATGGCGTGTGCGTTGAGGATTATGACGAAGTATACATTCGTTGTAGTTTCTGCCGAAACTCCTTAATAATCGGGGCTCCTAGTGAATGTATTAGGTTGTAAGGTTCTGGCCGCTTTTTCGCGTTCACAAGATAAACTCAAATATCAGAGCGCGTCAGCATAAATCAGCTGACATATTGTGCTCCTTAGATAGACAAAAAGTTGCTCTTTCTAAATATATGTTTTATTCGGAATGCCACAAGGTTTTCGAATTATTAGGGAAATTTTAAAGTACTGCGAAAATGGCACTTTTAAGATGACTTCACTTCACAAGTGCTTGTTTAGCCGAGTCCCAGCGAAGGTGAACACAAATGTGAATACTGCAAGAGGAGGGGGTGAAGCACTGCATGGAACACTTTGTCCTTGGTTCCAGAGCTGCAGAAATGAGAACGAGTTGCTTGAATTCTCAATTAAGCAAATCGCTTTAACTAAAACGGCAGAAAGCGATGAGCGCCCATAGTTGCAGGGGATATCTACAAGTATTGGCCTTCAACAAACAAACTTAGTTGACCACCACAGGTAGCCTTGATTTGGGAAAATCCAAAGAAATGGGTGCCGCGGGGCCTCTCGGAGCGGCTATGCGCAAGCGTATTTTTCACAAATCCTCTTCCAGTAATTGAAGCAGTTGCAGTCTGAAGTTCTCACTCGCCCATCATATTCATCAGATCTAGCGCTAACTAAGTCCCACTTTTCCAAACATCTGGACGGCTCCTTCAGTAGCAGTGTGCTCAGAAAGAGTGGCGATTTGGAGTCGACTTTTTTTTTCATTTCGCACAATATAAATCATCAACCCTTGTTCAAATTGAGATATTAGGGTGTGCATAATGTTGCCATGAGTGTAGCGATTCGGATGTTGCTCATTATGTGAGAAAAGATGCACTCTGTGCTAAGTTATGATCTCCCGAAGTTGAAATTTCAAAAAGCGGCCAAAACTTTCCTTACAACCTAATACCTATAGATGGCTGTCATAGGTGGGCGGTCATTGTCGCAATAGCACGATAGCGGAGTGTTCAGGTAGCGGAGGTATCCGTTGAATTCTCAAGCACCACGTTTTCCAGCAGAGAACCTGGGCGGCAGTAACCGTTGAAGATAGCCTAGCACTGTGCCACGGGTGGTGTATGAGTATGGTATAAAAGCCACTATCAACGAAATGCGTGATAACGGTATTATGAAAGCAGATAGGTGAACCATATCACCAGCAGAGAAAAAAGAATAAAGGAAGAGCAGAGAGAGGTAGGGTTTCACATCTGGGGTTTCAACGAGCACTTGCACGACCTATAGATTTCAGCACTTACGAATCGCCTGAAAAGAGGATCTCCCAACTCTACAACAATGCTACTTGGTCCATTTCGTGCTAGTCAAGGGGAGAGAGGGAATTAGCGGTAGTGTGGGGCGTCGAAATGTCAAGGCACATCGTTTGAAAAAACTTTTTCTGTAAAAATGTACTAAGATCAATGAAAGATGAATGGAAACATCAAGACGGTAATAAGCAAAGGCGCCCCATCCCACAAAAGGAAGACGTCGGTAGCATGTGGCAAGACAAGAGCTGAGAGTGGAGCCCAGGCCTATCCGCCGCTGGGAAGAGCTTGGAACCCTCTGGGCTTAGAAGTTCGAAGCGGTCTTTTATACCTGGTTTTCGGAGATGTGTCGCAGTTAGCGCTTTACTGAAGACACTAGAAAAAACATAGGAGCAAATGAATTCTGCCACGAAACACCAAAGGATTCTGATGCTCATGATCCAAACGGTCTTAAGAGATTGACCTAAGTCAGGCGCAATGATTTCTTTGAATCAAGCGATTCTAACCAGTCAGGTCACTGCTCAGTGTGGGGTGCATTAATACGTCCAAGCATATTCATGGAAGTTACCCGTGTAGAAAACGATCTAGTGCCATCATCAGAAATCTATCTGATAAAGGACACAGAATCCTCTCATCATACACAAGATCCGAAAATGGTTAAGTACAGTGTTAAACACAAAATGTATATAGCCTATCTCAACGCCCACTTGCACAAAGCTGAATAAAGTATGGAGGTGGAAGGATCAGTGACGTAAAGGGGCGACATTACAGTTTTGAAGCAGTTCTTACCCACCCACTAGCGGTCACGTAGACTCCTATGGCTGGTTAGAATGATCGTGCGAATTCCCGAATATGCATGCATTCATAATCGCAAATTCACGTGCATTTCGTTGACGTCAAACTGATTGCTTGATCTGGTTTCGCAAGGCACGGCGCTTACCGCAGGATACATTGAAGCCCCATACCCCAACTCTCAGTTTCTGCCGTTGCTTCGTGTCTTTTCTTCATTCCCCTACTTTTCCCGTTACGTACCCATCACTGAAAATGAAACACAAAAATAACTTACTCTTGTATCGGAGACAGTATAGTGAACATCATGACCAATCTGCTATTAGAATAGGTATAGCTGACGAATATTTGCTGTCGAATGGGGTGGAGTCGTCTCCGGTAGCGGCGGCACGTTTTGGGTGTCCTTGCGTTTTTTCTCGTGGGCGCCTCGCGGTCCCCGCGAGATTCCTCACATACCACAGATTTTTCGCCTCCCCAGCTCAAAACACGTGCCCATCGAGCGCTGACTTCATAGTACGGCTACGAAAACACTTCAACGGCAACAAATTTCGAATGACGTCTTGTACAGTGCCTTGGATCTAAAGAGATGACTTCTGGCCAACTCATCAGAAGATATGTCTACTTCAACCGAAGTCATATTGCCAACTAGACATAGCAAGCCCTTTTCATAACCTATACACCAGTGGAGAGATCAGTCACAGGACAAGACCATCTTTAACAATGAAAGGTTAGCATAGGACGCACATTCTTTGTTGTTTTTCCTGGTGTGTGCACCCATTTGCAACAATTGCACAACATCACTCTATGCAGTTATCCAGATTTATGAGCAGAGCCCTCGCTCTCCGACGGTGTTCGAATCCGCCCATTATGCTTTCGGATTGAACAAAATCAAAAATCAAGAAGCCAGTCCACTTTGCTTTTCTGTTTTCACCCATGATCTGCTCAGGAGAGCAGAACGCTGACCATGGTGACTCTAAGAAAAGCCACATCGCTTTGAATCCTTCTCTTTTGTGCAGCTCATCACCGATCATGACCTATTACATTATGTCTCTTCTAGGCTCGTTATAAAAGTAACGGTCACACAAACTGCTTGCGGCCATCTTATTCCTCGGTTCATGTGTGCTTCTTCTTCCATTTGCGAAAAAATTTGTCTTATCGTGTTTCTAAGAGTAAACTAACAAATAAAATCTATGAATTATGGGCAGAGATGCTGTAGTGGCGTCGAGCGCATTCTCACATTTTGAGCAGACTATGAGCTAAACGTGAACACTCACGAAAAATACTTGTCAGAAAAAAACGGGAAGGAATCCAAGGCAGCTGTTCCAAATTCCGTTTAGAAGTGCGTCCATGCTTGAAATTCTTCGGCAAATGCAAAACCTCACAGAGAAGAATTTTGCGCGTTCTTCAAATGCATTCAGACGAGCAGTCATCTCTGATGGATGAGATCGGACGGCTCGAGCTAATCTTCGTCCGGATCAATCCTATACAGCTCGATCCAAACATATCTTTTGTAATTTTTTGTGGTAATAAAAACGTGCCCACGTGGTACAGTCTTACACCGAAAAGAAGCTGAAACGAATTTTGTTCAGTAAGTACATGAGATCGAGACAAAAAAACCACTCGGTTCGTATGCGCTGGCATCCGAAAGGATGAAATCAGAACCAGGGAAACCACGCCAGCTCGAATTTTCTTGTCAAAGGAAAAGTCAATCTAACACACAAACAGTTTATCGGATTCTATTTTTTTGTGTGCGGCCTTGGTTAGGTTCAGCAGGCGTTTGAGTTTCGCTTAAGGATGGGAATAGTGGGTGGACATGTGTAAGCTGGATCTCCATTGAAGCTATTTTATGAGATGCAGTGGATGGTTGACGATAACCAATTCTTCTACTACGCGTAACTCAGATTCTCATTCGAAAACCATTCTAAGTGCATGCATACAATGAAGCGGTTTAAGCAGTCTATGCCTCTTAGCAAAATGTAGTAAGCGGTTTGTCACTGGACGGTCTGATCTTGGTTCATTTCATAGTGCTTAAGGATTGGGTATGCTATGTTCAGTGACTATGAGGTGATCGATCCTACTCATAGTCTAAAGGAGACCCTGCTGTCCAGGTGCCAGATTTTGAAGGTACTTATCAATCTCGAGAGAGGTAAGAGAGGGAAAACCAACTACAGCTACGCTACACTTCAAAGCACTATCATATCCGTGATCAGCACCTCCATAAACCCTGGGGCAATGTTTCAGCCAAAAATTCGCGGTATTGGGGTAGTGACGGTTGAAAAGTGCCGAAAGTATTTTCAACGGTAGATGGTACTAGCTCCGACACATAATGTTTTCGAGATATGCACGGTACGCTTACACATTTTGAAGTACCTCCATAAGCCTCAGCCATCGGGCAGTACTTTAGCACAATTCGAGTGGGCGGCTCAACGCAAAAATAGTGCTACGTAAACCATTGATAGTCTTCAATTGTATACACTACACAGCTTTCACTGAGTACTACTTTACTTACATACTGTACTACTACTATATATAAAGCGCTTCGTCTGTCCGCATGTCCCTCCGTGCCTCCGTCCCCCCGTCCGTTTGTCACGAAATCAGGTATTATATGAAAAACGACCTGTGGAGAAAGGTGCAAATGTGGTATAGGTAGGACATGGGACAAGAAGTAAAGACCACATATGGACCATGTCAAGCTCCGCCCACGATGGGCGGGGCGTGGCGTGAAATGTCCGTTTTGAGACCGAAAATTGTTAGTAGGGTTCAATTGTGCCCCAGACGTGGAAGAAAGGTGGGCTAAGGTCAGGAATGAGTCTTCAAGTCATGAAAAGGCGTGGTCACGGTGGGCGGAACATTTGTGGTGGTGGGCGGAGCTTGGACGTCATATGAAAAACGACCTGTGACGATGGGGAAAAGTATGGGATGGGTAGGGCATAAGACAAGAAGTGAAGGTCACACATGGAACAGTATCCAGGCCAAAAATTGCGAATTGGGTTCCAGTATGACCCAGACGTGGGGGAAAGGAAGATTAAGGTCAGGGATGAGATCCTGAAAGTCATGAAAGAGGCATGGGCACAGTGGGCGGGGCGCACCCCGAATGGGCGGTCCGCACAACAAAATCCACAACTCGATCCCAATCAAGCATAGAGACAGGGAAAAAATCGGTGGAAATGACCAATTTCATGCTATCTTGAACACGCTTGAAGCAGGCGGAAACCCGCACACAGTGGGTGGAGTTGGAGAGTGTTGTTAGTCGGATGAAGGTTACAACAAAAATGTAATTTATCTCCAGAACGATCTGAGATCGGGGCAAAAAGGGGAGTGGTCAGTAGTAGCTGGAGCTGATGAGAAGGTTGAACGAAAGGTGAGCTCTTACAAAAGTGGGCGGAGCTTGGGCATTACATGCGAAACGACCAGTGGATATGGAGTAATTTTCGGAAAGAGTAGAGCATAGGAGAGCAAGCAAGGCGCACACATGAACCACGCTAAGCCCCACACACGGTGGGCTGAGCGTGCATTGAAACTTTCTGCTCTGAAGAAAAAGCCATTTCGATCGACCTGTTGGCGCCCATGGAGTTTTGCGCACAGTAGTGTGCACGAGCCAACCGTTTACAGTATAGAATGTAGAATAAAGAAGAAGTAGGCCCTAATGTTGTAAGCTGCTGCACACCATGGGAAACGAAAATTATAAGTGAAAATGTGGATATCCTGCGAGTGATCGCTCGATGCACTGTCGCAGCATCGCGGAGAACCGAGAAGAGCGGGGGCTCGCACAAGTGGGGTAACCTGTATAAGTTCCGAGAGTTATGGAGGATTTTTAAATTGATTTCTATAAAAATGCATGCAAAGAATGCATTCTTATCAGATTTCAACTATAGTAGAACTTTCCTGATGTTTTCATTCCAGCAGAAAAATAGAATCAAACTCAGACAAAGTCTTTAAACTGACGCCGCCTTTTAAGGGAACGCTAGTGTCGAAATGATCACAACCTCTGAAATGCAAGACGATCTCTGTTTTCACTTGTTCAGTACAGAATGACGGTTCAAAAGTTGCGGAAGACTACCAGTGGACGTATTCGCCTGCTGGTTATAACTACAGCGATCGTGGCTCGTTAATGCATGTCCAGTGGCCTTTAAGATAGTGAATGAAGTGATCAAAATTGCGATTTTCTACTTTCTGAAGTCACCATGTTGTGGAGCTTGACGAGGTGAATGGATGCACAGTCTTTCATAGAAACTATGTATAGAAATGGAGTTATAGTGGAAAAATGATGAAAAGGTATCCACATTTTATGGGTTTATCTTTGAACACATAGGGCTGGTTTGCATTCAATAGTGCGATCGGGAGATTGGTTGTTTGCTCCATGCGATTTTTGGCAGAATGAATTCAGATCTCATGAGATTTTCCATCGGTCTTTGATACGTGACATAGCAGTGAAATTCCCTAATGTTGTACGTCAAAAGGGGTGCAAAGTGTGTGATCCCTTGAATCGAAATCAAATTGTTGAAGACGATTCCAGCCATGGAACATCTCGGGTCGTAGTGATATACCTTGGAAAAGTTTGATGCTATGAGCTATGTTGACAAATGCCAAACTGGCTTTGTAGTCTCGACATATGGATGTTTCCTCAGAAACCATTCACGAACAAAAAGGTCACAAAGGGTGAGCAAACGCATGGTTAATCAATCTCTTTGAGATACGCCACGCTTCCGACTTTGCCTTCCATCTTAACAAATATTTGAATGTGTCTTTGATATGGGAAGCCATGTAATACTGACGACATTTCTAACATATGAGTCCAGGAGTGGAAGGACCTGTCAGAAATGGGATTCGATGATCTAATTTTGAAAGTGAACTACCGTACACCAACCCCTATGTCACGTCCTATGTCACAGATGCAGTCACAGCCTGAGCAATCGTTTTTCAAGCAGTACATCGCGGCAGACATGTATCAACGACACCACAGCAAGTGATCTAATCAGCTATTTACCGACATTTTGTTAAGAGCTTCCAGAAAATCAGCAAGGATACCAACACTAGAATAGTCTCCAGAGTTAAGCGCTCTGTTCTCGAAATGGGAAAATACGGCGCAAACGATAATACCACTGGCTTTTCAGGGTCGAAAATCGATAAACGGAATGGAGCGGCGTAATTCCGTTCGGTCATCGAAGGTCGCGTTCAACCGTGACCTAATTACGGTACACCAACGCAACGTGGATGAGGTAAGTATCAACCAATGGTTGGGTTATCGTGAACAAGCCATCATTGAAAGAACACTGAGATACTCCACACATCTTTATTGATTGATCTACGACCAGCAGAGTAATCATTCCGTCTCAATCGATCAAGTGTAGCTGTTCTTCAAGATTCGGCACGCGATCGAACCTCTCCAAACAAAACTCTTCGATTATGTAATAGCCGAGTTGAACCAGTATCGATCCACTGTAAGACATCATGAAGACAACATAGAGCAATGTATTAAGCATGAGATGCTGCTGCTCTGATCAGTCGATTGACGACACCAAGGCTATGGGGTTGAGCGACGATGTGTTCCGTGCGATCAATCGACCCTTTGTACGGGTTAAGGTGAAATGCGAAGGAAGCGCCGCGACAGGCGGCTCGTCGCGTAAGGGTGGAACACGTCTGGCTGTGATGATGACCAGTTGGTTCCACTTATGGTGCTACCAATTATTACGCCACCATACGAAAAACGAACATCGCTGCAAAGTCGTGTAAAATGTGGCGACAATGAAGACGTGCGCAAAAGTTTCCGATAGTCAGTAAATCTGAATTGAAGTGTCCTCTGCAGGAGAAGTATAACAAAACCAAGAAAACTATAGGCACTGACGATTTTCGTCATGCTCCATGCTCACATCTATGAAAGTCTTATGGTGAGAATTGTTATGCAATAGTCCACATGTCCTCAATCAAAAATACGTCAGTGCATTACTGAACCCGTCCTTAAATCGTTCCGTGGCCACCTCACTCTCTCATCATCTACAGGCAGAGGTGGGGAAGGCTGCTAATAACTATGCAAGGAGATAGAATCATCAAGAAGAAGGGAAGCTGTTCACTGAGTAATGCCGAGATAAGAACTAACATGCTTATAGATATTTCTGTTCGATGTAGACGACTGTGCAAGACTGCACAGTCGTCTACATCGAAATAAGCGACTTTCGGTCAAAGCACTATGTCACCGGGTCCCAGAAGTCTCACGAACATCGTCTCTTCGTTTACCTCGCTTTAATTATGTAATTTTGTGATTGCAGTTAACCAATTGAAACAGACCATCAGGTTCCAACTCTCGATCCAATTTACCAGCAATTAGAGTTAGCATCCCTAAATGCTTGAGTGGGAACAGCTTAGTGTAGGAAAACTGCGACTCTCAACACCTTCGAAAATAAAAAAGAAATGGGCACAAAATTTCTACTTCAAAAGAGGTGATGTGTAGCAAGACTTGTAAAAGCGCGGCTTGGGGTCTTAGCACGATCCCGCACCACGGCGTATCGTTCTGCAGTGCATCAGCCGGGCGAGTTGCCCGAGGACGGGTCGCTCGTGGCCGATTCAGCCTCTCCGCCCGCCTGAAGCCTACCCCGCGGCTAGTGACACAGAGGGGCGCGAGAGAAGAGGGGTTTTCGAGTTGCCGTTTTAGTTTGTTCTCTCTCTACTGTGACAGTGCCAGACACCCCAACTTTCTTATTCCATAATATGCCAAATTTACCCCTTCCAGTGTCTTTAAGGAACACGAGAAGTGTTCAAACTTCTACCATAAAAGGCGAAGCGTTGACTTATCTTCACACAATTCTACTTGGTTGGAGGATAAGAGCACTACATAGATAAAGATATATGGGATCCTACAATGACACTGCAGTGTCTGTGGCGAAAAAATCTTCGAAAGTTCACAAGAATTACGACGTAGTTTCTTTTCATTCAAGACCTCCAGCGCTGTAGCCATTCAAGCCATGGACGTCTTGGGTACTTTTTTATTTGACAGTCACGAATGAAGTAATCAAATATTTTTGGCGATTTCTGAGAAACATGATTATGTAGATGAATGATGAAAGAAAAGGGGAGCTGAAGTCGCTTACACTACATGAGATCAAGTGAGGACCTGAGTTTCATGCTTCATTTACATGCTTACTCTTCAGTACGACCAAACCGCTCTCCAATATAATCGCCAACACTCCTTCGCGCAGTATCGATCGAAATGACACGATCGGAGTTGGATACAGGAAACCAAGTGGATGCATACGTTACGAAAATGAAGACGTCACTATGTAGGCTGAATGAGAGTATGACGAAAAATTTGCAGGAGAGACGATTCGCATCGGTGAAATTTTGATAGAATGATATTTGTCGAAACCGGTTTCTGGGAGACGCGCAGCGACCCGACGTCAACGGACCGTTGCGGTGGGTGAAGAAGATTCGTGATGTAGAGCGCGAATTTCCTTTCGACATCTTCCATGCGGTGTTTCAGTGGGAATCCAAAAGTACTATGCCTTGGTCATCTGGCACAGTATGATGCTGTGTCAAAAACCAGTGGGCTAGCTCCCACTACTGTGCTCGTAACAACAAGAGCGCCAGTAGGTCCATTAAAATTGCTTTTTTCTTTGAGGACAGAGTATTTCAGTGCATGCCCCGCCCACCATGGGTGGGGCTCAACGTGGTTCATGTGTACACCTTACTTCTTGTCTCATACTCTACCCTTACCACAATGCATCCCACCTTCACGATTTTCTTCATAGATGCCCAAGCTTCGCCCACTACTGTAAGAGCGTTCAACCTCTCGTCCTTTGATAACTCCACTACTACTGACCACTTCCTTTTTTTCCGGTCTCCAGATCATTCTAGAGATAGAGCACATTTTTGCACAGACGCGGCCTCTTTTGTGACTTTCACGAACTCACTTCTAACCTTAATTCATCCTCCCCCCACGCTTGGGTCATATTATTACCCAATTAACCATTTTCGTTTTGAAAACGGAACATTCCAGTGCACGCTCCAACCACCGTGGGACGAACTTAACTCGGTTCATTGTGCTACTTCTTTCAAACCTTCTCTTCTTTCTGCCTTTAACTTCTGCGCAATTGACTAGAACACCGCCCGTTATGTCGGACTACGGGCGGTAGTTCAATCGATTTTGGATATAAAGGCAGAGGTCTTGATAAAAGAGGTAGAGTGGACAACTCCTTTCCTCCACTCTCCAAAGATAGCTGAATTATCTTCCAGAGAGGGCACTTAAGCCGAGGCAGCGTATATCAGCAAATTGGGGAGATAGTGCAGCAAATATGAAGAAGATGAGCTTCGACGTTACATTCGTCCTATTTATACTCTCATCTTAAAGTGTTTTGAATACATCCTGATCGGGGAACAGAGCCTGGCATAGAAATTAAAATGTATGATAAGGCTATAATTGAATCGTGTATTTAGGGTTCCTGGAATCGTAGCATGGGTACTTCTTGACGGAGAGCATCGAACACCTATTCATTCACTGAAGCAGAGCGCTGTAAGACTATCTCCGTACGTAGCATTTCATCACTGAGGCGAAAATGCGTGGCGCCGTATGAAAATGTCGAAATCTTACTAAGCATTGTCATTCTTAGATATCAGGTACGTCCGAGTCTATATTCTTCGATTGATTCTTTGATTGGGAGCTCTTGGATGTCTCTGCTTGTGAGTTTTTGTTTGAATTTTTCGGTGCTGTCCTCCACTCCTCCCTTTATATAGAAAATTTGAACATTCTACAGATAACTTCGATTGATCTACAATTTCCAAGCCTGCAAACTCTGACTAAGCTTCAGAAAATCAAGCAGATTCTTTGATTCCGTCACTTGTTGCGTCCCTAGATTACTGAACCATGGATTTATGGCTGGTGCTTGCTAGCATTCCTACCCGGGTATTCATATGCTATATGCTATACAAGAGTATTCATATGCTAACAAGTAGCAGTTGAACATTCTCCCTTTTCTCTTGAGAGCTCTAGCATAAGTAATACAAGTTTCATTCTGAACAGACGAATGAATGGGTTGGCACACAGGCAGGACCCACTCAGTAGCACTGAGATTGTTTTTTGGCCAAATCGCCATATCGCTGCCTGCATGTTTGTTTTCGAAAAGTCTGCATGGCATGTTTGGACGGACACATGATGTCACGGTATTGTATGAAAATTGGCTGAACTTTTTCGATCGGGGAGCTCTCAAGAGAAAAGGGAGAATGTTCAACTGCTACTTGTTAGCATATGAATACTCTTGCGATAAATGAAGTGGCATCGAACATCTTTTGGTAATCTTTAACGTCAACGCAGTGAAATTAATACTACGAAAGTGATTTTTATTGCCACTTGAGTCATCCTAAAAGTCTTGTATTCTTGCGGAAGGCGTCCTGTCTTGGGTAAAATTAAAATAATTTGAACGCGTTTTTAGCCAATGAACCGGCGAATGATGTTGGCATCTGAAAATATCTATTTTTTTCGTGAAGTCACTTGAATCTTTACTACACACCCATACAGCTTCATAGCTTATACTCCTGCAGACTGAACAAGCTAAAGAGAAATAAGCGAACCTTCATTATTCCACTCAGAATTTTTCCACCAAGACCATTGGATCGTTTTTTCCCACGACTGTCTTCTTCGCTGTCATCTCTGTCCTCTTCAGACGAGCTCACCGCTTTTTTAGATTTGCGGCCTCCGAAGAGGTTAAACGCATTGGCGGAAACCACCAGGAAGAGTAGGATAAGAATCAATAGCCTCATTCTGAAAAGTGAAAGGAATCTCCTTAGTGTTCGAAGGAGTACGGGTGCAAATGCAAGAGTGCATGTTCAATTACGCCGATGTAATTTATCTTTGGTTGGGTTTTGCTACTGTTCGCTACTATCACAGTCAGTCGAGCTCCTACACCATCGTTGTTCAATATTTTGTTCGCATCATATTTTCCGCAAATGTTTTTGACAGATCCTAGATGATCTAGAGATTCGTCAAGAGAAGGGTGGAGGATCTCGCTTAAAATGATACATATTCGTGTGAGGAGAGACTGTCTCTATACTCATTTGTGACCCTTCCTCATGATTCAATAACTTATTTATAGCTTGCGAAAAAGGGTTTCGGCAAATAGTATTGAATTCCCCAAGAATTCATAAAAGGAAAGGGAAGATTTCGATGAAGTATTCGTGTCAGGAAAGTGACACTGCATCGCTCTCGGTCCCTTTTTAAGCCGTCTTGCCCCTGTACTTTTCAAGGAAAGAACGGCTGAAAAAACATGGGGATATTGTTTCTAACATCAGATCGCGAAGCAAACTCTACAGAACGCTTTGCCCTGTTTGAAATAATTTTTGCTTACATCACGCCAGGAAAGTACCGAAGCGTGTCCTCATTTTTCAAGAAAATACTTCATTTGTCTTAGTGTACCTTCTCCTGGTTTACCTTATGACTGAACAGCATCAGCACCGATAGTGAGCGAGAAGAAATTCAAACCAAGCAAAAAGAACAAATAAGATATGGTAATTACAAGAAACGGATACGAGAAAAACACTTTAACGAGCAAATTTACAAAATGAGCTCTGGTCTCAAGCAAATACAAAGCTCTGCTCTCAAGAAAGTACAGAAGTTGCCGAGGAATGTACTTCTGTCTGATGCAGTTCTCAGGAAAGTACAGGAGTGATGAGTTGCTGAGAAAAGTACTTCTATCTGATGCGGTTGATCAGCCACCTCATGACGCTCTCTAATCGGGAGCACCCATAGGCATGGTCGTACACCCTTCAGCGCTGTGGTTCATCTACTCTTCCTGCTAGTGAAGAACTGAATGATGCAAATGAAGTACTCCTTCATGGAAATTTTTCCATGCAAAAATATTTGACTGCATGGCATAATGGCGAAATAGAATGTGTCCCTGAACAGCCAGCTTCTCTAAAGGGACACCGTAAGTTCTAATTTGATGCTAATAATTAAAGCACCTCTTCGACAATATCCTTTCACGTAAGAAAAGAATTGCAAACTTTTTGCAATTGCCGTTGATGAATAACGAGGCGAAAAGAACTCATCTTTGTAATGCTATGAGTTAGAATCAAATTTTTCTTCTCACTGTCAGTACTGATGCTGTTCCATCACTGGCAACACAAAAAAGGAGCACAAAAAAAACGACAGCATTCATCCAAAAAGGACATGTTTTTATCCAGTGGTTTTGTGTTATCCATTGTGTACGCTCCTGGCACGCAGTGCAACAGTAAATTCTTGCAAACCGTTTTCTATAGTTTGTTCTGAGAACGGATACTAGGAGCGTTCTTTTCCGTAGTTTTAGAGCTCTTCCAATTCTAAAAAAACAAGGGAACCGAATCGCTTTAAAAGGGGATGGAAGCGATGCAGTGTCACTTTCCCGACACGAATACGTCATCAAAACCCTCTCTTTCCTTTCATGAATTTTTGAAGAATTCAGTACTATTTGCCGAAGCCCTTTTTCGCAAGCTATAAATGGGAATAAGTTATTGAATCATGGGAAGGGTCAGAAATGAGTATATGTAGAAACAGTCTCTCCTCACACGAATATTATTTCAAGTGAAATCCTCCACCCTTTCCTTTAAAAAAGGATAAAAGGATAAAGTTTTTGGCGTTAATCAATCCCTTCTGTGGGATGCGCCGCACATTCTAGTTCCATTCAGAATCGTGATGGCTGGTGAATG
The DNA here is from genome assembly GCA_963978905.1 of Trichostrongylus colubriformis. Classification (NCBI taxonomy): domain Eukaryota; kingdom Metazoa; phylum Nematoda; class Chromadorea; order Rhabditida; family Trichostrongylidae; genus Trichostrongylus; species Trichostrongylus colubriformis. The sequence goes on from OZ022256.1 coordinate 39,609,816, forward strand.
TGATGTGGCCTGTACAATGACTTGCGGTGGCCAGCCGATGTTCAAGTCAGTGCTTTTATCCTCCCAGACAAGTCTGGTACCAATTCACCGACCCCGTAGGGATGGAAGGCTTGGTTGGCCTGGGCGGGCGTTGATGCGGGATTTGATTTCCGCACCATGAGAGTGGGGTGCGCGCCACCTGTCACTACACCACCTCCGCCCCCTTTCCTTTATGAATCTTTAAAGACACCAGAAGGGGGAATTTTGGTTTACGGTAGAGCAGACGTAGTGTGGACGACTTTAAGTGGCCGCCATTGCACAAACTCCCCAATTTGACGCCTTGGCAGGGTGCCAGAAGAAGATGTTTCTATTAAAAATTTGTTTTTTTCCTTTACTTTTTACTTTGTTCTTTCTTATATTGTTTCTAAATGTACTTACATGAATGCTAATGTAGTTGGGAATGGCCACTCCATTGCGCTGGGAGTCAGGTGCTACAACTAACGTTGGCCCACGGCCCGTCTCCTACAGCGGACAACTCGGAATGGATGCGCTGGATGCGAATGGGATGCGAATACACACCGCAGCGTCGCGCTTTTGAGTCCAGGTTTCTTCGCCTATTATCGCTTCTAACCTTGAGTGTTCATTACAAAATGCTCATTTATTTGCATCTTCCTCTTGTTTCGGACACCCTTCCGGTTCCTTTAAAGCATCTCCTAGGATCTGTCAAAAAACATTTGCGGAAAATGTGATGTGAAAAAAATATTGAACAACGATGGTGTAGGAGCTGCACTGACTGTAATAGTGACGAACAGTAGTAAAACATAGCCAAATGCAAAATTACATCGGCGTAATTGAACGAGCACTCTTGCATTTGCACCCGTACTCCTTCGAACACTGAAGAGATTCCTTTCACTTTTCAGAATGAGGCTATTGATTCTTATCCTACTCTTCCTGGTGGTTTCCGCCAATGCGTTCAATCTCTTTGGAGGCGGCCACAAATCTAAAAAAAGTGGCGAGCTCGTCCGAAGAGGACAGAGATGACAGCGAAGAAGACGGTCGTGGGAAAAAACGATCCAATGGTCTTGGTGGAAAAATTCTGAGTGGAATCATGAAGGTTTGCTCAATTCTCTATAGTTCGTTCAGTCTGCTATAAAGCTGTAAGGGGTGTGTAGTAAAGATTCATATGACTTCACGAAAAAATAGATATTTTCAGATGCCAACATCATTCGCCGGTTCACTGGCTAAAAACGCGTTCAAATTATTTTAATTTTACCCAAGACAGGACGCCTTTCGCAAGAATTACAAGACTTTTAGAGTGACTCGAGTGGCAATAAAAATCACTTTCGTTGTGTTAACTTTACTGCGCTGACGTTGAAGATCACCAAAGGATGCCACTAAACTCGATGCCGCACCATTTATCACATATGCTATTAGTATTCATATGCTAACAAGCAGCAGCTGAACATTCTTCCTATTCTCATAACAGCCCCCCTATCGAAAAAGTTTGGCCAATTTTCATACTATACCGTTACATCATGTGTCCGTCCAAGCATGCCATGCAGACTTCTCACAAACAAACACATATGGTTATAATCGATGGATTGCTCGTATTGACTTTTTCTCAAGACACCGAAAGAGAGCAATTTTGGCCTACGGCAAGCACTTGTAGTTGGTTTACTTTGCCGTAATTGCACACACGACGCCCTTGCCAAGACGTCGAGTGTGATTTAGGATTTTCCGCTTCATCTTAGAAAAGAATGCAAAATTTCAAAGCATGGGAAGCATGGGAAGTGGAGATCGTAATGCACAATTATTATGTTGACTCCTGTTTACGACAACTGGATGACTCAGTAGAAACAAAAGATCATTTGATTCCGCTTTATTGTGTTCGTCTACGCTAAACAACTATGTGGCCTACCCGTCGCTGTTAGCCGACTCGATAGATGTCTCACTGTTGTCTGTGAGGGACTGACTGTGCGTCCACATCCAAATGGCCAAATGCCGATGATCCATACCCATTGGTGTCGAGTTCGGCATCTGGAATGGAATTGTTCTCAGTAGAAGAAGGCTTTTAGCCAGACAGATAACGTTATACGAATGGTGGGTACAGTTGCACGTCGAAAGAGAGCATGGAGGGCGGATTGCTTCGTTAATGGCTTAGCTCCATTTACCCTCGTTTCACCAAGAATACATATAAGTGCCTCTCGTATGTGAATCACACTATGTTTATTCGAGCTATTTACTCTCCAAAAGGATGTGAAAGATAGGAAGGTTTTATGGCATGTAAGGATTAAATTTTGTAAAACCAGCTCTAGTAACCATTTCAATATTTTCGCCCTAAGGATAAAATTTCGTAAAAGCAGCTCTAGTAACCACTCCAATATTTTCGCCCACAAAAAAAATTAGGCAAGTTTCTGTGACGTGCTTCGCCTGTGGCGTCCTTCATACTACCTGTCGTATTATTTTGCTCATCAATTGCACTTCACCTTGCAAAAACTGTCAGCCTGACCTAATGAATTCAATAAATGGGGAGCAGTAGTGATTGAGATGGCGAAAGCGCCTCCAAATAATTATATAAATACGCTTTCACCGAATTTTATTATTGTTTTCGCTGAAGAATATTTTTTACAAAAAGCCGCATTAATTATGCACCAACTGTTGTGACTTACGTGCGACCTTCCCTAGGTTCATAATATGTTCCGGTAGGATACCGCGCTCGGGCTAGATTAGTCCTTCAAAGTTATGGTTCAACGCCTGCCGTAAGCGGTCGCAGCCACGTCGAGCGCGGGAAACTATCGATGCGTCGTGGTTTACCCTCATTCAGTAGTCAGTCGTACGTCTGTCGTCATCTGAAGCGGTCAGTCTGTCAAATCCTCGAGATGCCAGTCGAACAATGCTGTACGTCGCCGAAGAAGTTGAACTGGGACAAGGACGCTAGCCTGGTGGACCGGACAACCCTTTCCCCCTTTTCCCTCTCCTTCGAGATTCCGTCATCACCTCCAGATTGATGAGTCCCCTAGTGAGCTCGTAATATTTCGATGATAGTTGATCTGTAGTGATTGTTCTCTTTCTCATATCTTAATCCTCTCCTATCCTCGTCATATAGTGCCCTCACTCAGGGTCAAGCGTCCAGTTGAGGGAAATTTTCAAAAAATACGACCCCCCCCAAAAAGGAGCCCCCAATACGACCCCCCTTTTACGTCTGCGATTTTAGTTTTGAATTTGCTGCAATTTGTTGGATATCAATAAAGGTTTTTTTGATGTTAACACAGTTTTTATCAAAAAACAGCATCGCATGGCGAAGAAAACGCCCTCTCTCCTTCCCTCCCACCCCCTTTGTTTTATTGCTGGCGAACAAGCCTCCGGTATTCAATGGCAGACCGCAGCGGCAACAGCACCCAGTCCTCCGAACGGCTCATCCAAGTCGACATTGGCGTGCGAAGCGGTCGCGTTGGAGCGCGTTTTCTTATTATCACCCCATACTAAATTCCGACATTATTAAAACACTTCAAATTTTACTTAGAGCCCATCTTTCAAGCAGCTGTGACCTGTTTTCCCAATAACTTCCTTAGACCTATCTATTGACTACTTGCTTTCCCTTATGGTTGCTTAGTTCTCGATATGGGTTTCCAGTTGAGGGTTAGTTGAGGGGAATTTCGGAGTGTTTCACTTCAAATGACCATAACTTCCTTCAAACTTAACTACATGAGTTCGTTTGGGTGAAGCAGAGTCTGCGAGGTTTTTGCTTTCGAATGACTACCTGAGCTATGCCATACCTCTGAAAGGAAGCAAGTTATTTTGAGGGAAGCCAGTTGAGGGCCAGTTGAGGGGAATTTCGGAGTGTTTTACTTCAAATGACCATAACTTCCTTCAAACTTAACTATATGAGTTCGTTTGGGTGAAGCAGAGTCTGCGAGGTTTTTGCTTTCGAATGACTACCTGAGCTATGCCACACCCTGAAACGAAGCAAGAAAAATTCAGAAAAGCTAGTTGAGGGGACCTTTTTTTCGTCGAATTTGCGAGATCTTCCCACGAATCTTCCCTAAAATCGATTCATTGTTGCTGAAATTTTTCCAGTATGCATCCTTCGCTCTCGGAGGCCTAGTGGGAAGGCGAGAAGCGTCGGTCAGCTTCTCTGTGGGATGCGCCATGCATGAGGATTTCATCCACATTCTCAATATACAAACGTTTCTCCGGTCCGCATAGTGGCCGCTAACACTAGATTACGTACTTGCGATCGTAGTGAGATACGAAATAAGTCCATATCATCTAATTTTTCGTTTTCATCCCATTGTTTCTGGAGTGTCCATTCACGGTGGTACCCGTTTATAGATATCGCTTTCCACGGTTAATCGGTGAATTTCGGAGGTGTCTCTGTACGTGGTTTCGGTGTCAGCGGGCCAACAAAAGGGCTATTGGCGTTTACCGGTTTCGTTGCGGATCGCGCCATGCATAAGCTTCCATGATGATTAAGTTAATCTAGTTTGGGTTCGAACCCAATTAGTCAGTTTTATCATTTTTCCCTTACGCTTTAGACCCTCAGCCTGAGAAATTCTGTTCATCACTGCTAACCTCAACAATTACGACCCCCCCCCCCTCCTAGCGGACCAAATACGACCCCCCTGTTGAGGATTCCTCAACGGAGGCTTGACCCTGCCCTCACTTTGTACGTATTGAAACGTATTGATAGGATGTCTATATTATGTAGTAAACCCGTACATCGACTCCTGTGCTCTGTAGTTTAGCAACAATCACATATTAGTGTAATTTTGGTGAGTCTCCTCGTTCACCGACAAGGGTGCAGGCCTCGGATCACCCGCGCAAGCGTTCAGATGCATCCTCCCTTACGCGACGGTAACTTCGCAGGGTTTGGGCCCTCCTAATACTCACGCTCAGCTTAGGTTGGGTGGCGGTTGGACCACCTGTTGCAGCGACACACACCGCTAGTCGCACCGGCCACGACACCATATTTTCGCGCCTTCTCCGTTACTGGAAGGATGGGGCATACACCAAGCTAATCCGCAACTATTGCATCAGGCGTTCAAATGCAACCTCCCTTACGCGACAGGTAACTTTGCAGGGTGTGGGCCCTCCTAATACCCACGCTCAGCTTAGGTTGGGTGGCAGTCGGACCACCTGTTGCAGCGACACACACCGCTAGTCGCACCGGCCACTACACCAACTCAATATTTTTGCGCCCTCTCCGTCACTGGAAGGATGGGGCATACACCAAGCTAACCCGCAACTATTGCATCAACCTTCTTGAATTTACGGCCATCCGCACTTGCGCTACACCTCGAGTCCATAATAATGAACAACGTGATTTAGACCCGTTACTCTTGAATCCAAAGTGCCCTTTCATGTCGTCTCATCTTACGAAAATATAAATTACCCTCCGCCTTCCCCATCTCAACTGCAAATAATAGGTGAGATGGTGATGGTTAATTGACGCACATACAGTAGCGCTCAAGTCTTCGGCCATAACTTTTTTGTGATAACTTTTTTTCTACTTGACCAGATTTGACAAAATTTTAATATGTGGTGCCTGAACATATTTCCTTCTACTTGAGTGCCGCTTGACACTTTTCATGGTTTTTTTACAAGAATTTACTACAAGACCACCGAAAAAAAAGTGAAAGGCTTGGTCAAGAAAACGGCTTTCTTTACAAAAACAAAACGAGCAAGCCTCAGAGAACAGAAATTTTAGTATGTTGTACTTAGTATGGCAGTCGGAGGTCGACAAATGGGTTGCTTGAACTACTAAATTCGGACGGGAAGATGGGAGTCGCGGACCGAATGCTTTCCCGATCATCCCTTCCCCTGCTCGCATCCATAATGAGAACGAAAACATCGGTCTGCTAGAGCTCACACTCGCAAACTTCCCACCCTCAGATTACAATGAGAGGGGAACACCGTAACATCATCTGGTCAAAAGCCATACATGATTGACACTATCATCAGTTTTCCTCAACGTAGCGAGAACTGGAGCGATTCGAGCTTGGAATTCCGATTTTCCAGACTTCAAACAAACACTACATAAATACCTACTGGGAGATGCTTTTATACAATGTTCGTTATACTAATTTAGTATTCGTTCCACAGTCAGGGGAAACTCGACGGCAAGCGATCTATGTAAGGCTTCAAACTCTGAAGGTTTCCTAGATAAGAGTCTGAAGTCTGTAGATCTTAAAAGAAGCTCGCAATAATAGTGTAGAACACGAGAAGTCAACTCTGGGACAAATTGATACAAACCAATCTTTAGGGCTACAGAAAACGAAAGCGGCGAAAAGTGGAGATGTCGAACAGTGACGAGGGCGACGAGTCCTCTGCAATTACTCACGCTAGCGGATTAGTTTCCTGAATGGAATCGACCGACAACGAAATACATATTGGCATGTTCAAAGACGCCAGACTGGCCGTGAAGAGATTTCCTGTCGAAGTTGACGTTATTCATTCGAATGACTTCCGGACGCATTTTTTCGCACTCAGCATAGTTTGTTTCGAAACATTCTATATCCAGAATATATAGGCGCGTTCCTAGAGCTGTTGCGCATTTATTTCACAACATCATGTGCTTGCGGGCAGTCGGAGGTCGACAAATGGGTTGCTTGAACTACTAAATTACGTGGGCAGGCGTGAGTGACAGACGTGCATGATTTTGGCTGCTCTTTATGATGACTAATATTAGGAAGCAGTGCCACTGAACGGACTATGCAGCAATTTCGGCTGTCAGAGGCCTCCAAGTGGGTTCTCCCTTTTTGACAGCATAAGCTCCACACACGAGATGAATTAAAGTTTCAGTCAAACGAACAGTACGCACTGTTTGACTCTTTCGGCTAAGACCCAATGGTTTCTGTCCTTTACCTTTTTACTTTTGGGCGAAAGTGGTGCAGTGACAGGTGGCGCGCACTACCACTCTCAAAGTGCGGGGATCGATACTGCATCAACCCTCCCCCTCCGAAGCCAACAGAGCCTTCCATTTTTCAGAGTCGGTGAAATTGTACCAGACTTGTCTGGGAGGATAAATGAATTGACTCGTGCATCGGCTGGCCTCGGCAAGTCGCTGTTTGGGCCAAACCGCATTCACTTGCCACCGCGAATCTGAATAAAACGCGCGATCGCATCCCAGAAAGGATTGACTGGCGCCAAAACCTCATCCTTCTTTAGAGCAGATAATATTGATAGCTACGGACGTCTTGAATGAGAGGTACGAAGCATTTTAATCGATCACATATTCTTCAGATATCCTATCACACGGTATTCAACGCATTTTATGCTTTAGGACTAAAAAAATCAAAAATCAGAATAAGTTCATTTTTCCGTTACGTTTTCACCAACCCCCCTTTAGGCGAAAAAAAGTGACGAAAGCAGCTCTGGATGCCACTTCACTTTGATCCTCATCTTATGCAGCTGACCGATCTGAGGCTTTACATTATGTCTCTTCTAGCCCCGCTCATACAGGTAATGGTCACACAAAACGCTTGAGAGCCTTTTCTTTTCGTCATGATTCATGTCTGCTTCTTCTTCTATCGCGAAAAACTTGTTCTGCTAAGGTTCCTGAGTGTAAACAAGCCAAAAAATGTCTTTAAAGATTATAGACGGAAGGGGTATAGAGACAAGAGGCGTACACTCCCAACGAAACGGTGAAAATTACTGACTTGTCATAAAGTGCACGGCGCATTCCGCAGAAGGGATCCCTTAACGTCAGAAACGTTATCCCTATACGTTTTCATTTCTTCACCTTTAGCACAATTGCGCCACGGGATGTGTGAGCAACGCCTGTTTCAATATAATCACTCATCAATCACTGCATGCGCTTTTTGAAATATATTTTACTTCTTTGTTTTCTACTCCTTTATGGTATCAGGCGTCTTATTTGACCAACAATAAGCAAGATATCCTTGAGAATTTCAAGAAGTATCTGCTACCTTCTTACTGAGGCCGTGCAGCGATATAAACCCTGTCTATTAACACATCATATAACTCTCTTTCACTGGGCCCAAATCATTGAAGAGCGTAGAAGGTCCAGATGTTGGTCGCTCACTTGAGAAAGGCACAAAGCGAACCCTATACTTTCATTTTTGCATAGTTTCAGCATGGCGTTCTTCTTTCGCAATTCAAAAGCAGTCTCGTCGGCCACATTGGCCTCAAAAAATTATGTACTTCTGCAACGGCATTCAATGATCTCTGAGCCATCCTAAGCCTTCTCCTGAGTGGACGTTATCGTAGTTGGGCTTACCTTCTCACAGCGGTTCGAATATGGTCTAGGATTCTCGTATCTGATGTACTTGACATTGCGGGCATTGCGACGTAACCGACAACAGTGCAGCCTATGCTGGAAGAGCAGTTTTCATGCAGAGGCATTTGTATGAAACTTTCTCTTCACTTTAGTCAGCTCCTTCGCTCTGGATCCTGATAGCTCGTAACACTAGGTCCTTGGTGATAGGTTTTCTCGTGTTTCTTGCTTTAGAGACGCTAGGAAGGCCTCACGATTTTGACAGCTTATGCAGTTCAAGCAGCATATAGAGCATTACCCACATACTGCGTTTACACAGGAATCACCACGACTGTACGCACAACACAAACAGGTAGTTCGTGTGGTAATCCAAGGCAAGAGCTCCATGACCTCTGAGCCTCCAGTTCACCATTCGTCACTTCAGTTAGTTACGCCACAACGTGCCAACACCAACTATTTGATATTCTCCTGTGGAAGAATTTATTCAGTCAAGGGTGCATCAGATTAGTATATGTCAAGCCAAGATTTTTCACACTAGGCTTCGAGATACATAGTGTCCGATATGAAAATGCAAAAAATTAAATCATGATTTACTTTTTGTATTTTTTGTATTCTCTTATCCGCTGTATAATTTGAGAATTTTTGAGCATGAAGAATTAATGTCTTAGAAGCTCCTAAATAGTCTAACGAAAAACAAAGACAAATTTGAAGTGAAGTAGCTTCAAAGGCTAGCCTAAGAATCGGGGCAAAAAATATATGGTCATCTCCTCACAAAGAATTCCTTCTGCACAGCGAAGTTCACGTTCTGCGACCTTTCCCACCTTGTTCCTTGAAAGATATTAGGTTGTAAGGAAAGTTCTGGCCGGTTTTTCGCGTTCACAAGATAAATTCAAATATCAGAGCGCGTTAACATGAATCAGCTTACATATTGTGCTCCGTAAATAATCAAAAAGTTACTCTTTCTGAATATATGTTTCATTTGGAATGCCACAAGGTTTTCGAATTATTAGGGAAATTTTAAAGTACTGCGAAAAAGGCACTTTTTGGTTGACTCCACTTCATGAGTTCTTGTGTCATCGAGTCCCAGCGAAGGCAACCACAAATGTGAATACTGCAAGAGGAGGGTGTGGAGCACTGGGTGGACCACTTCGTTCCTGGTTTCAGAAGTGCAGAAATAAGAACGAGTTGTTTGAATTTTCGACTGTTTTACCGTGTTTTCACGATTTACGGATCCCCTCTTCCAAGTTGGGCGGAGGTGGTGTAGTCACAGGTGGCGCGCAACCCACTCTCGTGGTGCGGAGATCAAATCCCACATCAACGCCCGCCCAGGCCAACCAAGCCTTCCATCCCTCCGGGGTCGGTGAATTGGTACCAGACTCGTCTGGGAGGATAAAAGCACTGACTTGTACATCGGCTGGCCACCGCAAGTCATTGTATAGGCCACATCACATTCACCAGCCATCACGATTCTGAATGGAACTAGAATGTGCGGCGCATCCCACAGAAGGGATTGATTAACGCCAAAAACTTTGTCCTTTTTTTTATCTTCCAAGTTAGGATTTTAGTCTTCTCCACCATCTAGAGACCTTTCTCCGCCAACACATTCTGTCACTTCTGGACTTCAATCTGGAGTTCTTCTCTGCTCCGCGTTCTCACAGCAATATCCCAGGGTGAAGAATGGTTTTCGTCGGCCCCTCCATCTTTTACTGTGACGTCCAAAGTCACCATAGAGAGAAACGAACTCAGAGCCGATCCTTGGTGCATCTCTTCCGGGATGTCTACTTCACTGGTATGGATGTGCGGAACTGCTTTGGCGCTATTGTTCATACATCTCTTATGATAGATGTGGGATATCCTGATACATTTTATCGATAGGCTCTCCAGATCTGGTCAAAGAGAACGATCAGAGCACTCTGTAAAGCAGGTCAGGTAGCATTGCTTTTCTTGGTACTTTTCCATCATTTTGTTTGTCAATAAAGATTGCATCCTTCGCCAACTACTCGGCATTGAGCCGAACTACTCCTGGGATTGAGACTGGATCTCTAAGCTTCAAATTGACCGCGCGTATTTCCTTATGGTATGGTATGTGCTGTCAATTCAATACCTCGGGAGCTGAAGCAATTCAGTGCGTCTTCTTTGTATAAAAAAAGAATAGTGATGCTGGCCACTCAGGTATCCGGTATCTTTCCCTAAGCGGTCGCCGTGTTGAGGAGTCGGGTGAGAAACAGTACTCCATTCTTCAAGGGTGCTCCAGGCTTCTATCGGCTCTCCATCTAGACCAACGGCTCCAGCTTACCAAACTCAAACCTCATCTTTTCCAATACTCGAAATACTTCTTCATCTTCTAGGATGAGATGGGCCCAGCCGTTGCCTGTCGCTTTGTGCTTTCTTTCGAGGGAACTCCTCGCTTAGTATCTTGTTGAACTACTCGCGCCGCCTCCTCTTGACATCGGCTGGCTTCCTCGGGAGACACCCTTCCTGCCCTTGATACCTTTCTGATCTCTTGAGTGGTCCTCAAAAATTTAAGGACATGAAGGTACTGCTAGGAGAGGGGCATGACTCAGTTTAAGCTCCTGTTAGATCTTCCTTTCGGTTAATAACCTTGCTTTGCCGGGCTCAGGCAAGTCGAAAGGCTAACTTACCGCCGTCTTCACCGTGCATCTTCTCCTACAAGGCATCCATGTCAGTGTTCTTCCCTTTGACTGCGGCATCCTTGCTTTGCAACCTTTGGGGCTGGCGATCTTCTTAGTTCTGCGTTTTCTACTCCGTTCTACCTCTTCTTTCCAAAACCACGCCTCTTTGTCACTCTTGAAGAGACCCCGAAAGAGTGCTAGGAGGGCTTAGGTTGAGTGGCCAACTCCTCTGCTGGCAGCACCTTGATTCCTAGCGGCTTTGAGAGCTTATTCTTACAAGAATATGGTCGATTTTTGTTTGTCTTCTACCACTATTGTAGGTTTTTTAAATCTCTCTTAATTTCCAGACATACTGCAGACTGCTAGGTCACAGGCTGTTGCCAGGTCGAAAACCCTTTTTTCCTCCGCGTTCCTCATTCCAATTGCTTTGGTCAGTGTCTGTAGACGGTAGCTATGATCCAGTACTTCTCATTCGTGTCTGTCCTTACAGCCATCACAGAATGTTAGAGACTCTGCTACTGCTATAGAACTCCACTCTGCTTGGTGTTTTCTCTGTTGCAGAAGGAGGGCATGACACCAACCTCACTTGCCTTTTTGCTGTATAATGCTTTGGCTATTTTCCAGGGTTCCCTGAAGGCAGATGACTCCGATTTTCATGCATTTTATAAGCTCAACAACCCTTGAGACTTGCCGATGAGCTTTCCGATGATTTGAGTGCCAATTTGAACTCGCTTCTTTGCCGAGGTCGTTGAAACCACCGTAGCCGTCACATACTGACCACAGAACTCGGGAACGAGGGAGCGAATCTGCACTTCATAAGCTGGTCTACGCCTGTTCCTGATGCTGGTAAAGTCACCATGTTTCCAATGCCATGAAACGCATGGTTTGTGCGCCAAAGGAATTGGAAGCCAGTGGCACTGAGAGTGCGGACATGAGTCCACACTCTTTCCCACTCGGCTCTCAGTGTCTCTATAGAAACCCGAACAAGAACGAGTAATCGTGAGTGGTGCGGTGACAAAAATGAGGAAAAAGGGAAACAGGAGCATGCTGCAAAAGAGCAAAAGGTTAGGATATAAAAGTTAAAGTTTAAAGTTTTTTGCGTTAATCAATCCCTTCTGTGGGATGCGCCGCACATTCTAGTTCCATTCAGAATCGTGATGGCTGGTGAATGTGATGTGGCCTATACAATGACTTGCGGTGGCCAGCCGATGTACAAGTCAGTGCTTTTATCCACCCAAACGACTATGGTACCAATTTGCCGACCCCGGAGGGATGGAAGGCTTGGTTGGCCTGGGCGGGCGTTGATGCGGGATTTGATCCCCGCACCATGAGAGTGGGATATGCGCCACCTGTCACTACACCACCTCCGCCCAGGTTAGGATATATTATCGAAAAAATAATAGATGAATAGGACAAGCCGAACCATGCAACTACACAGTGACCGACAAACCAGCTGAGAGAGGTTAAAAAATCTGAGAGAATAAAAGACATAAAGTAGAGAGTGGCTCAACCGATGGGAGGAGTGGGGAAGTGGAAGCCAACGGAGGAGAAGAACAGTGGGCAACCAGCACTGCGACTTCTAAAGCTCCCCCATATAGCATTTTGTAGGTCCCTTATCACTCCTTAGATTTACACACTTTCAGGCAGGGCTAGGGCTTTAAGGCTGTATGCAATACCCTTTGATTGGAACACGTCACAAATAGTTAAATTAGAGGTAAAAGTACAGCAAGTGTTAATTACAAACGAAATGGAAGAGATGGTTCTATCACTCAAAGACAGCACGTACATTGCTGACATACCTACATCGTATAGGGTTAAGTGACCGCCCTTGGGTCTCAAGTTAGCGGCTTTTTCTACGACTAACCCTCATTTTCCAAAATAATTTGGTGATCATGGAAACGATCGAAGGGAACGAAAGCGAAATCCAGGAAAATGATTTATCATGAGAAAGATTAACTTATGTAAAGAGGTCCAACTTCGAAATAGGATCATTTTTTTCCACAGAAAAAGCGGTTTGCATCTGTGTTTTGACAGGAGTTTGAAATGACAATTTTAATGCTGCATAATTATGGTGAAGGTGCTGGCAACGGGACGAAGAAGCTGCTGATAAACCAGGCTATTAGAGAGTTTACGACCATAAACTGATGTGCTGACAGTGAAATGCCCCACATTCCATCCAATTTATGCTCCTCAGCAAACAAAGTCGGGGTCAAAGTGCGCTTTCCCTGACTCCTAGAGGCCAACTAGAAACTTGAACTCATGTGGGCACTACAAGGTGCCATTTAGGTGCGCGTTTAAAGCCCTCTAGCTCTCACTAGCGAAAATTGTTTTGGAAACGTCACAGGCATAATAAACCCATTAAATATTAGGTCGGACCATAGTTTCTGATACACAGTGACGAAAAATTTCAAATTTATTTTTCTTTATTTGTTTCTAACTTCGGTCTACGAAATATGTACTATTATAATCAATAATATATTGCCAGCAAGTAGGGAGATAATAGATGCCTTACTTGTAGAAGTCAGGAGATTTCTGGTCGAAGGAAGTCTGGAGGTCGATTTTGAGATCATCGTCATCTTCGAACTGCCGTCCGTCGAGCAAGTGGGTCAGAGATCGGAATAGGTGGTAGTCAGTTGGGGCCATGTCCAGAGATTACGGTGGATGGGGAAGCTTCGTACAATCAAGGTCCTGGATCCTTCGACACGCCAACTTTGCCACATGTGGGCGAGCGTTGTCGTGCTAGCGTGGAGGAGAAGTCTCGGGCCATTTTTCCGGTAAGTTTTGCGACTACGCTGTCCAATTTCGTGCAGTAGAGATCGGCATTGACTGCCGTGTTGGATGGTAACAGTTCCCCTTTTTTTGAAAATTATGAATTTTTCTCTTTGCAGTTTTTAAAAAATTTTTCCCGTTTTATTTGAGTCGATCGAGCCATCGGGTTGCCTCCATATGAGAGACAGTACGTGGGCCCATCGACTGATTGATTCGGTTAGTGGCCTTGCATGCTTAGGAACCAGGGCGGTGATCGTGAATTTCGTACCTCTCGCGAAATTGTCGTAGATTCACTGCTAGTTGAAGCCATAGAGAATACGAATGTGTTAGTCAATAGTCCTTTTCACTCGCTTTACATACCCCCACTCCCAAATATTCCAGAAGCTTCCACAGTTTTTTCCAAGAGAAATAAAAAGTGTACCAGAAATTATGGTTCAACCTAATAGTTACGTCATTTGAGATAATGCCTAAACCCATGGCGCAGTTCACTATGTTTCGAGGGTGGACAGAAGTGCACTTCACCTTCTTCATAATGATAGAATGTGGCAAGATCATCAGCAGTTTCATAAGTTGACACCACTTCATAGATCTGAAGGGAATTTGAGAATGTCAGAGAACTCCCCATTAATGCACTACCGAAACATTGGCTCGCAATTGGTAAATGACCGTTCATGTACTATGTTATAGGGAAACTTTGGCGACAAATCATCTCCCGGCATGAAGACGTTGCAATCTGCTTCAGCTGTGACTCCTGGATCATCCTTCAACAATTCTGCACTTATGGGTACCGCGATTCTTTCACTTATCCCACCCGGGTGGGGTCCACGAGGTCGAATTTCCGCGCGGCCGCGCGCGATGAGCGGCACAGCGGGTGCGAGTGCCAGTGGCAGGGGATGGCAGACTTCAAGCGAGGCAGTGTGGTATGGGTGGAAAGCGCAGACGTGACGCAGTCACGCTCGGCCGGCCGATCAAGGGCAATCGATACGGCGAGTCGTACGGGGGCGCCGCGAGTGAAACGCCGCGAAGCGGAAATTCGACCTCGTGGACCCCACCCATCCCACCCCCTCCTTTTGCCATGACGTATGCATAGTTCGGAGCGCTTTCATCTCATCAAAATGTGCCAGGAGTAATAGCTTTCCTATTTTGTACAAAGGGAGTTACGGTAATAGCACTGTAATGGTTTGAAGATATGGATAGGGGTTATTCGGGTAACGGGAAATCCCCAAAATATCAATCACTTGAGAAAAAGCAAGCCTATCTGCTGCGAAATCCCCCGTGAAAAATCTTAAGCTATGACGGAGACGCCTTTTTCGCCAGGGTTGGTTTTTGATTTCATTTTTATTCATTTCAAGGGTCGATTTGCCGAAGACTGACAGAGGTGTAGAGTAAAGGGCATGATAGATACTGATACTGATCGTATCGTATCAATGCCTTATCGATGGAAATGACGTGGTGCTAATGTGTCAGGATTCGTGGTCAGCACGTCCACCGATCAATATCAAAGATTGGAATGAGTGATGCAACCGTATTACCCCTACCACTACCTTAGAACTTTCGTAACTTCAAACTATGTGCAACTCAACTGACGTGCATTTGTCAGATAAGATGCCACGCCCTGATATGATATCACTTCGCGACCGAGACACGCTTGTGCGTGACCATAGGCAAATTATCCCACATTGTCAGGAAAACGAAACTATTCTATACTTCTGAAGCTGGAGGAATGTCCTTCACAGTTGTTACTAAAATGCAGAGTTATGGGCAAAGCCCTAGTCTTAGGTAGTATTCGAGCTTACACTATGTTTTCTGAGCATAAGTGCTAACCAATTTCATTGTCAAGGCCCCTTCCGTCATTTCCAAGCTTACCCTGCTCAGCAATGTAAAGGACCAGTACGTATGCCCATGAAGGAGTGCTGGTTCGGGGTTCGTCCAATACAGAGACCTTTGCCCTTAACTCGCACCGCTGTGATAACTTACGCAGCGCAGTTGTGGCGAGAATCAGCACCCAACAGGAAACATTTATCACGGTAGCATAAACTCCATTTCTATTGCTGGAAACAAAGTAGATATTTCCATACTGGAGGCTGGTCACAGTAGCCGGACGCAGTGAGGAGCTTGCAAGTGAAGAAAAATAATCCAGCAGCTCTTCAAAGTTTTGGCTCTAGATTGCTATTTTAATTATCATTTGACTAGTTTTGGCCCTGAACTGTCAAGACTTCTGCGAAAGGCTCAGCATGGGTCAGTTGTTGGTTTTTTTTGTGAGAATAACTACCACACTTGACTCGACGAACTACCGCCGATACTTATCTTATCTTGCAACAAATGGGCGAGACGACACCTGTAAGCCCCGGTGTTCAGAGCAATGAGCTTATCCAGCGAATCACTAAAAACCGCTCTGGTCATTGCCACACAGAATTCGACACAAAGTATGCGTTTCACAGATGGTGGGAAGGTGGCCCACCATGAGCAAGCAATTCCCAAGATCTTCCACTATAGGCACAAGTCACCTCTATTTCCTCACATATGAACCGGTATAGATATGTATAAATTAAAAGAGATACATTGGGGAAAACAAGATATGAACCGGTATACATATGTATAAATTAAAAGACATAGTCTTTGGCTTTGATCAGTCTCTTGTTGGGATGCGCCGGGCATTCTACTCCATTCAATTCCGTGGTGGAAGGTGAAAGCAATCGGCCTATACAATGACTTGGTGGGGGGGGGGGGGGGGGGGGGGTGGGAGTCGATTAACAAGCCAGTGCTTCTATCCTTCCAGATGAGCTTGACATCTATTCGCTAATCTCGAAGTGATCTAAGACTCGGTTGGCTTTGGCAGAAGTTGATACGGGTTAAACCTCTCACCATGAGAGGGGGAGCCCTACTCATTGTCGTATCGTAGTGGTTACATTTTATGGGAGGGATTTGATCATACATACTGCACCTACAGCGGCACTTGACATCTTGCGCCCCTGTCCTCCTGAGGTATGTGTGCTGGAACTGAACCACTCTCAGGCAGCTCCCTAGGAACTACGACCTTTGGTACGAACGATTATCGAGAACCCCTGACTGTCAGAGGCTGCACGTTGACTGGATCGTCATTTTTCGTCCATTGGAGCCATAAAGGATCCCGTGGGTGTGGAATAAGAAATATCAGGGTTAACAGAAGTATTTGAGTTGGAGTGGTTACGAGCCGAGATGCATACCATCTTCTTTCTTTTTTTCAGAGCACTCAGTTGGGTTAACCTTCTTAAGAATACACTAACTTATACCTGTTGTGATAGTAGCTCGCACTGCTTGCATAAGCCTGGTTGTGGTCTTACTGCAAAGGCATTTGTATATTGAAACTGACAGCCCATGAGCGCCTGCCATTTGTGGGGGCACGGCTGAACGAATAGACGAGCTTATCAGGGTCTGGGCTTTCCGGCTCCAATTTGTTTATTTTCAGTATGTCCACCTCCCGATTCCCGAGTTTCTGGAACTTTAACACACTCAGATTTGGCATCATGAGGCCTTACCATCACAGGGACTGACTCAAAAAGTGATGAAAAACGTTGGGAAGAGCTGTTGAAGACAAGTTCAGCAACGGAAGGATGATGCAATTGCTCTTAAGATAATACTGCTCGTGACTGGCTTACCTACATAGAAGAGTAGGATCGATAATTCTTCCATAAACATGCATCGAAGAAGACAATCGACCCATTCCTTGTCATATCTTTCCTACTGCCAAAGTATGCAGCAAGCATCTCAAAAAAAGCTATGCCATCCTTCAGGTGGCCACTAAGGTAGGATCCGCGTCGCGACAGCACGGAAACAAAAAGCCGCTCGCGACGATGCCGCGAACGTTTCGCTTTCGTCTCGCACTTTCTCGCCACGAATGACCCGAATATCGCAGCCTCTTCGTCTTGTCGGCGGTGGTCGTTGTCGTTCGGCTCAACGCGTCCGACCATATCATCATCGCATCCATTCTCCATCATCCGATCACCCATCACATCGGCGACCTCCTTGATTTGCTTGGCTATCCCGTGATTTTTTCGCTTTCATTTTCGTCGGCCATATAGCCAGTTCTATCCTTCCCAGATAATAGACATTCCATTTGGCAAAAATTTCTCTTATGCAACCCTTGTGTATAGCAGAAGTGAGGCTCACGAGAGCTGGGTTACATCCGGATGGATTGCTGACGTCATTTTTGCAAGCAAGCATTTCATTATTTTTTCTCATGCGGTCAAGGCAAGTAAGAATCATGGTGCCCCATTTCCTTAAAACGCGGCTTCCTTCTACACAGTATCGATTTCCCACAAATATTGATTTTTGTCGAGCATTTCGTTTTGGTTCTCTACGTCAGCAGTTATTCGCATTCATGGTTAACGCTTCCTGGCTCTTTGACTACTTCGCTTGAAAAATTTTCTGAGCATCACATAAGTTGGTGTTATATTCATGAGAGCGGAAACTTGTGAGTACAAGAAAGTAGCATGATTTTGCATGACTCCTGCAGAGTACGCCGAAAGTCGAGGAATCTTCGACAACGTGTCGTATTTGACCGGATAGGAGGGTGGGGGGGGGTCGTAGCCTCAGAGGTCCTCGATAAGCACTTAAATCAAGACTTTCAATAAGCATGAGAAGCAAAGGTACTCCACCGCAAATTCGTGTGACAAAATATAATAAACATCTTCTTGCCTCAGGAAAGGATACCTAGCAATAAAACGCACTGCAACTATGTAATCCTGCCACAGTTACTAGTATTGTAGATGTCACAAAAAGAGAGGTCGTATTTGGTCACTGTAGAGGGGCGGGGGGCGTACTGAAACGGCTATTCACCTCGACACCTGAGAGTGCCCTGTCGGAGTGGCCTTTTTAGATACCAGCTTTATGTAATCAATTTGGAACACCCACCTATGCTCACGTGCTCCCCCCCCCTACCCCTCCGCCCAAATTACTTAAAAGAAATCAGCTCCCATTACTGCTATACCACGAGAAATGAATTTCCTGTTAGACAGATGGACACACACAGACACACAAATGCTCAGAAATATAAACGAGTTTGAAAGGAAGTTGATAAGAAATTTTCTTAACCCGGAAGAAGGAGCAAATTCAGAGAACCACCTACATATATATCTACTGAAAAACCCCACAAAAATATCGCATTTCGCCCGTAGACAGCTCCTCACCACGATTTGAACAAAATCCCACTCTTTCCCACGCCTCCCCCTTGCTCACGATAAAGTCAGGTAGAAGCAGATTTAGTTTTCAGGTATGTAGCCATGTTACTGCTTAACACTCAACGAAATGATTAATATGAAACCTGAGGTTTCCTTGATTATTTTCCTACTCAGACAACTTTTTTACGATCCATATACAAGATGACGATTTCGATACTTATACCATATGGCTGAAAAGGAACTGAATGCTCTTCGTCGTTTTCTGCAACCAGTCTTAAAGCTTTGTAGCCAACGAGCACTCGTTTCATCTGTACACTGAATCGAAAACTCCATCTCATGCGCGAGAGTAGACATCCAAGAAGCGATAAAATACGGTTATCAGCTGTTACGTCTCAAAATCTACCACTTGAACTGTGATTAGAGTTCCATGCCTCTTATCACAGCAGATATTGCTAGCTGTTATATCTCATCACCTGTTCAGTATTCAAAACCAAGATACCTGGTGTTCTTCCCAATTTTCATTATCTCCTGTTGACAGCTAATCGCAATGTCTGAGAAATGGCAAGCGCTTAGAAGAAATCAAGAGTGATAGGCAGTGATTGTGAGAGATAGGAATGACTGGCTATGTGCCAGAGTGACCATTACCGGAACCATTACTTGCTCTCGCCATCAGTATTGAGATAAATACAATCAATGAAGTTATTGAATGAGGTGTGTTGGGCAAAGCGACGCAAAAGCTACTTTGCAGCTTAAGGTAGTAATAAAGGTTTTTTTGTCTGAAACCTCTCCTAGGCCTCCTTATATCTAACCAGCGAGCTGATTTTAAGCGACATTTTATTGCCGCTGACATCAGAAAATACGGTGTGAGGTCGCACTGAATCCTTCATCACGGTAGGTTCTGGATATATGTATTATACATCCCTGTATCAGGCTTGCAATGTGTACTACGTGTAATTTGCTAGTGTACTATGTGTACGAACCATAATTTTTTTCTACCGTAAGGAGTTTTTCTTATTCGAGGCTGAAGGAATTATCGGTTGCGAAAGGGATCCTCGTATAATCGCTAAACTTACATGACGTTTTCTGTATGAAACCAAATTGTATGAGCGGTTTGCGGTGAAGCAAATTGTATGAGCGTTTACACCGATTACTATTCCGTCTTTCGTCCTTCCAACCAGACTCAACGTTACAGCGCCAAGGCTCTGGCAATGTCACGCTCTAGCTGCCTTGGGTAAATTTTCGAGGGTTATCATTTTGATGCTATATCATCAGATCGTAGCACTATCCATGAGGTGCCAAAGTGATGAAAGTCTCACTTTGATGCATTATCCCTTGATTTTTTCGATTAGTGCAGTGAGTCCCGACTAGACACAGTGTTTCAGTTCAACCCGTTGTAAGTTAGAGTAGACCATTAGCGACCCCTAACTTGAAAACACCGGAAAGGGTGATTTCTGGCAATTGTTGAATATGAGTGTCGAGGCGCTAAGTAGTGCAATAGCAGAGAAAGACCTGCGTCACTAACCGATGAGGGGTGTATGCAGACGGCCAGGGACTATGCCAGCCAGCTGCAAACATTGCTGTGCCCGCATTGCAGCTCGGCCAGTGAAGCTCCCGCGAGACCTCTCAAATCTCGCGAGATTCTTGTAACTGCGCTTTCCCTTTTAGCAGAAGATCGGTTTCAGTTCTGCTTTCCTCCATTGTTTCCATAGCGGTGTCTTGGACGATCTATGAAGCTCTCACTTCATTTATGCACAGTTTCATACCATAGATTCCCTTCTTTTATGCACAGAAAAAGTTGATTATCATGTCGCTGATCCTAGTCCTAGAACTTGTTTGACGTCGCAAGGAACCAATCAGTAACGGTTCCAAAGAAGCGATCATCGCAGCATCGCGTGACGTGCCATCTTGAGTGATCTTCGATTCTTGGGCGGATAGGGCAGCTTTATTGATGTTCGATCGTTGACAGAGCCCAATCCACGTTTTTGTCAGCGCTTGCCATCACATAAAGGAATACAGGAGATTGCCCATTTTCTGATGACCCGTTTTCTATTGCTTATTGTTAGGCGGAAGGAAGGTCATTCATCGTCCATTTCAGAGCCGTAATTTATTTTGACGAGTGGTCGGCGACACCTGCAGTCTGCATTCTCCATTTTGGAATCCTTGACTCTTTGCTATGCACCGAAACCATGTGTATGGCGTTCTTAGATGCAACCGTTCAAGTCCGACCCATGAAAGAGAATTCAGATAGTCCTGACAGATGATTTATCGAGCTTTAAAAAAAATCTTCTGTTACCAAAGCAATTATCTCCAGAAATTAATACGTGAATAGCTGGCCCTAGGAGATTACGAGGTAGCCGCCTTGAACCTGCACACAATGATGGATGGACCCGTATTCTGACAGGGAGGCTGTGACGAAGACTTCCCTCAATCTGAAAGAGAACCCTTGGAGATGAAGAGAACCCTCGGGAACGCTTTGCTTTGCGTCTTGTACCATCACGCCAGTCCTGACGAAGATTAGTTTAGCGATGCTAAGAAATTCTTTGAAGTGAAGCATCCCTGTCAGTCGTGCCACTTTTCCTATCGGGGCCACATTCGTCAACTGGGTGCTGGCTTTCCTGAAAAGATGTCTACAAAACCGTGTAACCACTCTTACAACATATTTCCTGTTCCCGTGCTCTTTTTTTAGCCATAACCCCCTAGCAGCCTCATCTCCATGTGGCTGCTTCCATAGCTTCCGGGACAAAGCAGCGTGACCGCTGCGAACCCGATAAGGCTGGCGGTCGGGTGATAAGCTGATTGCCTCACTTTTTATAGCAAATATTGTGAGACCGCTGTTAGAGAAAGAAATCATATTAATCAGTGAAAACAATCAAAAATCCTCCGAACACCTCCATCTGAAAAGAGGTACAACCGGGCTCACCGTGAATAAGCTGCGAAATAGGTAATGAATAAGTTAATTCCTTGGACGGCTATCTTTCACATATACACTTCTAGGGATGACGAGCAAGTGTTGCATGGCGAAATGGACGAAATATGGGGTGGACGAAATTAGCCTTCACATGATATTAAAACTTTATGTTGCAGTAATTAGCTTCCACCTCTTCTACAAAAATCATTTGCTTACTGCTTTACATACCGGAGTGTCCGTATACATTGACATTCTCCATTGCTACTCGGGACGCAGTGTCCAGCCTGACACCCAGAAGTCTCATTGTCCTCTTGACAAGATGTACTGCCTTAGGCAGGCTGGACGAGCTTCAGCCAATGATGCTTCCCATTCCTTGTAGTCCTCCTTTATTGCATGGCTATATACGTAGCTCATATGGTTTGATTTGAGCTGGCAAACAGCTGCAGATCTGGCAATTCCACCCACCCTCAAGACTTCACATTTCGATGAGTAATACCTCTCGGTTGCTTTACCTTGACGAGTAATACCTCTGAGTTGCTTTACCCTGCATTTGGCGCGGATCCAGATGATGCGAGGTAAAGGGGCGCTGTATCAGGTGGTCCTTAAAGTATAGAATAGTATTGTATCCGCCTAGAAAAAGGCGTAATCGTTCTCGGAGCGTCGCACTCGGGATGTCGCACAGCGAATTTTCTGTCTTAATGGCACACACCCAACCGCAAGAGTCCGTACTACAAAGAAAAGTATGATCATCGGTAGGCGACGAGACCACCCATCGCCTACGAAATCACTGGAGAAAATTCAGGACTCCTCTTCCAACTCCTTCATCCTCAAATATGACCCCCTTTTACAACCGAACCCCCCTCGACGACCCCTGAATCCATGACTGACCCGTTTTGTATCCTCTGCTTTATAACGCCACAACAGGAAAAGTTCAATATGCCCTTTTTGTTGCTCGGGTGACGCTCTTGTAGATGGATGTGCAAGCTGTCCTGGTTTCTGAACTCTTTCCAAATTAAACCATCCCTTCGCTTTTTGCTTGATCGGTGACTGCTCGCTCTGTAATTTCATACAGAACCGTTTCATATACACTTTAAATAGACTGGGTTTCGCTGATCTACACAAACCTCTCCTAAAACCGGAAATCGCCATTTGAGCCTGGCATGTGCAGTGGATTTCTATGCAGATATGAGTAGCGGAAACTTGCCCCAAGGGCACGTCATAGCGGCAAAAACTGGCCGCACTTGAAAGCCTTTTGATGAGACACATTACTATCCTGCTTCCCTTGGCAAGTATATCGGCAAAATTGGCGGACATTCATGTGCAGTCGTTAGCGTGGATATATAGCCGCATTTGCCAAAATAAAACCAACCGGTTTCATCTGTTCCATCTTTTTCGTCCGCACAGGTCTGCCCTGTTACATCTCATGCGGACTGGTATGTTTCCTCCACAAATTGTCGAATGTTCAAATGATACGTAGTAATCACATCCACAGCCACTCATCCTCTTTCATTCTGGGGAGCGTTGGCGATGGTGTGAACGTTTCGGCGTTGTATGGTCTCCGTAAGACTTTTCAATACAGCTACTTAAGCGAACTAAAAATTGAGATCTACAACCACCCAATTCCATTCACAAGTCAACAATCGAGAATGAAGGATCTATTAGAGTAAAAAGCGAAATATCGCCACTGCAATACGATGCAGCTCTAGAAAACGAGAATCAGTGAAGAAAGAAAAAGTTGTTCCCAATAGAAGAATACAGTCTTGATGTGGCATGTGAAACCAATAGTATCAGGTTGTTCGGAGATTTTAAGGTTTTGAATGTTCCACTCTCTGAACATACTTCTTGGTTCCTTACGAAGGTTGAAGCGCGTTTCTTGCTCTATCCAGGCATGGTAGCGTTTACATCCTAAAATAATTTGTAACCATTCTAGAGTCTCTAGAACAAAATGGTGAAACGGCAGACCCGCACCACTTTCCTCGTCGCGCTTCTTCTCCGGCACAAAATGACCCATTTCCCAACCGCAGCGTGCGGTTCGATGAGTACCGGCTTCTGTAGGACAATTGACGACGATCTGCATGATGGCTGGACAGAAACATTCCTGAAGCCGGTCACGGTGGAAGCATCGCGGTCTACGGGTGGTCGAATTTGCCATAGCTTCATGGATCCCAATGGGACCATTATGGATGAAAGTGTAGTGAAGAACTTGCGAGATTCATCACAACCTACAGATCATGAGTTTAGCATATATTAGCCAACGGGATAAAATCCATCACACTACGATAACATCTGGCCCCATGTTGCACTAACCACCCCGAAAGTTGAATGATCTCGGCTGCGAAACTCTGCTGATTCAAACATATTCATGCGGCTGTGCGCCACCGATTACCGTTTTTTCAAGCGTTTGGACAGCTTTCTCCGACAGGAACGCTTCGAAACCCAGCACGATGCCGAAGCGGCTTTCTACACAATCACCGGCTCTAGAACTCCGGAGTTCCAAGCAAATAGAAAAATAAAGCTGGTGTTTTATTGGCAAGAAATTGTGGATTCTTATGGCTTTCATCTCGACTGGTAAATTTCATATAAGCCGAAGTAAGCCATTTGATGATGACTCGATCATTCTCACCCTAAATTGAGAACGCTATAATTCACACAGTTATGGCCACCAGCTGCATTCCACCTTGGTTAGGCAAAGGAATTGCTGGCTATAAAATTAAGGTTCATGGAACCGTCGCTCTTTCTTTACGTTTTCGATTTTGAATGAAATTTAAGGGTAGCAATAACTTTGACAGACGATTTCTTCCGACCGTGAACGAAGGCAAGGCAATCGTTTGATGATTCTAATGAAAAGCTGAACTCGTATGTTCAATCAAAGCACAACCGCTTGTTCAGCACAGTTTTGCGAAGAAGCATGTGCTGCTCCGGTTTGAGCTATGAGTTTAACATTAGTGACATCGAACGTTATCCCACGTTCTCTTTCTCTTTTCTGTTTTTTGAAGTAAAGTGTATTTAAGTCTTTGCAAGGGGTATCAAAATTTCTCCTAACATGATCCTGTTGGATGCGAATAGAGTCACTAGTCTATTCTTAAACGAAAGCTAATCTTGGTTAAATCAGAGTTCCGCTATGAATTTCAAATCCGACCTGAACTCTTCTCTGTCGGGGTCCTGCTTATTTCTCCAAGTTGGAGTACTCCGTAAGAGGTATCATGCATTTGCCTCTCAACACCTTGAAAGTTGGGTCAAAAAATTTGTGCTGAGAATATTGACGCGCTCCTACATCGTGATGTCTAACTATGTTCACTGATACCGGTTTCCCTTATTTGTACAGTTTCGAACCTTTTGATTTTGGTGTTTATCTACTTTATTTTGAATTTGTTGTTTATTTGTTTATACTGGAATGCAGCTATTTCACGATTGTTCCTGCTGTTTCACTTGTTTTGGTGTTTACCTATTCAAGCTACGTGGGCTTTTGACTAAAGCGTTGAGCAAAAGAAAACATAAGCTTTTTCGCATGAGGACCTGGTCGTGTTCGCTCAAATTGAGATGTCAAAGTGCTTCAGTGCTGTGACTTGTTTGGGTTCTTGATTCGCTCTTTTCTTAGCTTCATTTCTGTTTAGACTCTATCTGCATATCAGGAGCCCATGAGTATCTAGGAGCTAGCATAATTAATCATGTTTTAAATGGAAACTCTTCTGAGTTTTGATGGCTTATAGGATTATCTATAGTGCGACGTACAAAGAATTCGAATATCACGAAGTAAATCGAACTAAAAAGGTCACTCGAGTGTTGGGGAAGGACGCTAAGTGTTGATAGTTGTTGGGCGCTATGCTCGCAGTTTCGCAAGAAAGCCCTAGTTGAACAGCCTCTGCTGTTTGTTGTTGAAAGTCTAATGCTATAACCAGCTGTAGTTCGCACTAATTCATGGCGCACCTTGTCATCCACTTATGCGCAGTCTATTCGAAGCCCGCATCAACGTGGAGATTAATTAGCACCGTGGGGAACGAGGACCGAGCCTTGTTTTTTCGTCCCATTCTTCACATGCCGAAATACCTTTACCACTTCTCTAATTAACGGAAACATGTCAACTTTCAGTATTAAACTGTTGGAGAGAATCAGCTGACGACGACGCTGAACAGGATAGCCCCCACGTTACGCAACAGATACAGGTGCTTCGGGGAGCGATTTCGGGACGTCGGCTGTCGACTGGAAGAACGTGTTTCGAGGGCGCCGCCACGGCCGCTGCGAGCCACTCTTTAGCTGCCGGAGCCACTTTGGACTGAGGTGATCGCTCTGCCATCCCTGACCCCATCTTTAGCTTTTTAAGTTACTTTCGTGAGATTCATTGGTTCCAGATTACCATTTCAGTAATGATCAGCATATCTCTGTTATCATTAGTGCTGCTTGTCAGAGGGCAGTCCTACGAGAGAGACTATTCACCCTTGCTTGATGTGAGTTCCCCACTCGACTTTTGTTGACCTTTTGGTGAAAGTCACTCTTATGTCACTTAATCTTCCTAACGATTTTGGGAAGGATTTTACTTACAACTACCATTTTGCTGAGTTCGGTCATGAAATTTTGCAAAGCTCAGATGTCTTTATGTGTTGGGTGCCACATCACATCATGAATATTACTATGGCTTTCCTATGTTAGCAGAAAATGCAAATCGTCAAGGGGATTTGTCATGCACTGTAGGACACTGAAAGGAATACAACACTCATTGGGCAGCAGCTCGCTTCAGGCTGTGTGGGATCCATTTATAGAAAACTGATTGGCTTTGTGACAGATTCAGTTCATGGTTAGCATTGTCAAGATTCATGGTCGATTGATGACTTAATCATTATTTATCTATGGATCGGAAATCGATTAACGTAAGTGGGGTGCTGATCACACACAGCTGAACGTTGAAAACTGCTAGCCAACCAGGGCGTTTAATAACGCTCACACTCACGCACAGGGCACTTTACCAATTCCTTTTTTGGAAATCTTGAAGGAGTTAGTCAGCTGCTTCTATGGAACTCTATTACTGTATGAATGTTCAATTCAAATCTCCATATTTCAGCAAAACACGTCTCCATCTAATCCAGGCATATATCTGAGGCTAATGCCTACCGGTTTGGCTTATATGCGCGAGATTGGTATGAAAGTTGTCAATGAACAGGTAGTGAAACTCTCGCTACCAACGATTCGAGAGCGAATAGAAAACGGGGAGGTGAGCCTTGAGCAACTTTGCACCTCAGATTCTTTCACACGGTTTTTTATTTACTTTTTATTTTTGACCTTTTTATGCTCATTTTCATTAGACGCCACATTTCGTGCTTATTTTTATTTGGAAACGGTTGTATATGATGTTCTTCTTAGAGCTCCTATCATACAGACATGTCATCCTTAACATTTTTCTAGTTCCACAGAACATGGCCTTGGGCAGCAATCACAGCCGTGGAATCTGCGTTCTGAGGAACTGTAGAATCTGCAGAAAAGAGTTAAATGCGTGTTAGACGAAGTGTGAGCATTGCGTTTTTATGGCATACTGGGGCGTGAGATTTTTGTTTCTCTGACTTTCCCAATTAGACGGAACCAATCGTTACACACTTCATCTTTTTCGCACATTCCACAATTCGTAAATTCTACGAAAACGCAAAACCCACAGCTCCCCAAATCGACGCGTACCTTTATACTTTTTCACAGATTCCGCAAATACGCAAAACGCAAACTTCACCGCCATGAACGCTGCCCAGCTCCTTTCTACCTACGGTTTGATCCTAGGATTCCATAGTTTTTGTTCCAACCTTCTACTGTAACAGCCTAATATTCACACATTTTTGCAATTTTTTTCCACTCTCCTGGATGTGGCGTTTCTCCTCTAACCCATCCACCACATCTGTTCCATTCGCCAACTTACTTCGTTGGTCCATTGGTACATGTCGACCAATTTCCAGTGTAGGGGTATTACCTAACTAAGAGTGGCTTAGTTTTTTTGCGCGCACATGGTGAATACTGGCCCCTGAGGTATTCTCCCAGCGAACTCGCCACTGATATCAAAGCCGCTCATTTTTTTGCGTTTGACTAAGCGCTTATGGATTCATGAAAAGATCAAGCTTCATGTTGTGAAGCCACTTGAACGCTTCAAATGGGTGCCGCCGACTCACACTTTCTCGTACTTGAGGTGTTGATTTATGGTGATTATGCTTCATCTTATTTATTGATGAGTTCAACGAAAATACTTTCGAGCTCATGCACCCAAGCAACTGAGCAACAAGCAACTGCTTAGAGTTCCCGTCACCAATACAACCTGTTTTATCGAATTGTATGATGACATTAGCTTAGAATCACTCAGCCATATTGTTGTTGACCGATTTTGCCAAAGCGTCATCATATGGACAGAGAATGATCCCTTCTGCACTCTTCTGAAAGTCTCTGCTTACGATGCTGTTCAAATTGTTCCAAGTCTTTCAATGTTTTCGCACTAAGTATATTGATGGTGTCAATGTCCAGTTGAACTAAAATTAGTCATCGATTCAGACACATGTTCATTTCTTAGTATATTGTTCTAATTTTTCAAGGTTTTCATCTATAATGCTCGTGTTTCAAAGTACTGGCCACCACAGGAGTACTCACTGGACCTCGTCGAGCCGAATATGTTTCAGTGGTCTATGTCAAAAATGCATTTGCGGTATGTTCTCCTTTTTTCGGTCCCATGAGCCTTCCCCCGCGAAACTGGAGGGTTGCGTTCACCGCTGACAAATTCACGTAGAGAAATGGAGGAAGAAGCGCCAATGATCACTTCAATTCGATATGTAGGGCTTCCTGGTAAGAGGTCCCATAAATAGCCCCATGAAAATTGTCAAACAAATATGTTAGCCTGACCAGATAATGCCCCTTCACATTTTCAAACCCGAATGCGGGCTAAACAAAAGGCTTTAGTCAAACATATCGCGATGAATCGGCTTACGGATGCGAAAGTTATATCGACTGAGCAGAAGACCGGTTCCAGTAACCAGAAGTAGTGAATACCTCTGGAGTGGACGCTTGCCAGGTCCACTCCGTGGAAGAATTCAGACAAGAAACCTATTAGCGCTGTTGTTACGTTGTAACATCACTGAATTAATAGGATCTTCTTTTTTCCTTATGACACGTTCTCTGTTAGACAGCCAAAATATCGTACACCGTCGAAATACTGATTCAGGGCTGCAGGTGATTTTCAAGCATCCATTGTGAATCCGCTATTGCTTACCGTTCCTATTACCGGACATTTCGAGGCATTACTCGGTCACGTGGCGCTTACAATTTCCGTTCAGTTGGAGAAGTAAGTTTTTCAGTTATCAGAACTCACAAAAAAACAAAGCTAATTAATGAACGCTACGAGGTTTCCATATGTGCTCGTCTAACTGCCCCTCCCTCCCTTCTGTGTGTTTGTCGCCGTCCATAGTAGGCAAGGTGTGCACGAAAGAGGTTGCGCACAGTGGGGGGAGCTGACCCTACATAGATGAGCGGAACCAGCAATAAAGTATGTCAGTGTTCAACGTTCGCCAACCTGCACGTCCCTACCCCCCCTCGTCAATGACGAGTGACCAATCCTACCCTGCCTAAACATTAATTCTACAGACCATTGCAAGCATTGGAGTGTATGCCACTAAAAAAGGAAATTCGCTTCATGGCATTCGTCGTGGAAGCGACGATGGTTAATTACGCTTTATTCTAGGCGTAATCGCTTCAAAACTAAACTAGTATACCACACCCCCTCCTAACTCACACCATCTCGTCGCGCCCCAGACGCGACCACGCGAATCTTCTCTTCTTATGGCACACACCTGCGAGCAGTGTCTAGCATTGTCCATCCACTTAGAGTATGTGGAAATGTAATGTGAGAATTTTTTTGTCACGAGATAATAGGTAAATCAATCGCTATCCGTAATCGTGTGGGTGAAATCCTGAAGACAGCATTAGGGGTAATAAGGTTACTGGAAGAAAATCCCTGAAAGAAGTGATTTACATGGAAACTACAGGGGTAAGAAGGATATCTGTGGCGAATTCCCTGGAAAGAGCGCGCCTCCGAGCTGCAGAAGCGGTGCAACAGATGCGAGCTGCCGCCTTTCGATAATCTCGACCCCTCCCCAAAGCGACGTGATTCGTGGTCGGCTATGATGAGAGGGCCAAGATATGCGGAGAGATTGAAGATATTTCGGGGCGCTTTCTCAGTTTTAGCATGAAGCTCACTCCAGAAAATAGATGCTGTCATATTTCCAAACATTCCGTTGTGTTTATTGGCGACATGCAGATGGGAATCTCTTTCGCACCACCCTTCTCTTTATGGGAAGGTCATCCGCATATAGAACCAACGGTGGGAAATGGGCCATATTTCTCGGGTTTTTGGCATTTCCATCCGCTTTTCTCCATTGTCCTGTGACTAGGCATCTCGACTTTCCCATTCACTAGTACTTTTACTTATTGTCCTACTTTCCCCTAACGCTGTCTTTGAGTTTTAAACTTGTGCGGTGGCTATATTTAACCATATGACTGAAAGAAAGCCTTTGCAACATCCGGCTACCGATTCATTAGCTCCGGCATCTCCTTGCTTACAGTTCCACAGGCGTTCGAGAACTTAAGAGAACTCATAAAAGTGAGGGACCATATAAATTAATAAGTACAGGGTGGCTCCTAATTGTTTGCGCGTAGTTTATTACTAATAACTTCGACAAAAAACAAGGGTTATACAATCTGATACAACTTCTATGTAGAGCACTGCCAAGTAATCATTCACTCGAGAGGATGTTCCAGATGAGCTCCTTTTACAGCAATACAGGCCTTCAGTCTCTTCTCCACCGACATCACTGTGGGCCGCAGGTAGGTGGCGTCGATATCAACCCACGCCTTCTGAAGTGAGGCTTTGATAGCGCTCAAACTTTGGTACCTTTTCGAGGATACCTTCTGCTGCAAGTAGCCTCACACAGCGAAATCCATGGGATTCAGATCAGGCGAGTTAGATGGCCAGAAGTCCTTTGTCCAGTAGCCAGGAAAGTGACTCTCGCAGAATGTCACTGGGGATCTCGCAGAATGAGCAGGAGCCCAGTCCTGTTGGAGCACGCATTGACCACTGACGAAATTTTCAGCAACCCAGAGGAGCCTTTGAGTGCTATCTTCCCAAAGTACAAGATTTTATTAGGTTGTAAGGAGCGTTTTCGCCAGTTTTTGCTATTTCAAATTCGGGAGATCATAACTCGGCTCAGGCTGCATCTTTTCTCACAAAATAAGTACCGTTTGATTCGCTACACTTTCGGCAATATCATTAATATTTGCATATCTCATTTGGATGAAGGGCTGATGATTTATATAGCGGAAGGTGTGGGACAATATCGACGTCACCTTCCTGCGGCCCACAGTGATATCGCACGGTGAGAGTGGACAAGAGACTGGAGGCCTGTATTGCTGTAAAAGGAGCTCATTTGGAACATCCTCTCGAGTGAATGATTACTAGGCACTGCTCTACATAGAAGTTGTATCAAAATGTATAAGCGTTTTTTTTTTGTTGAAATTATTAGTAATAAACTACGCCATACTACGCGCAAATAATTAGGAGCACCCTGTATATCCTTTGCTCATGCTTGTTTTTGCATTATTAACTCTAAAAAAGAAGCGGGAAAATATGCAAGAATCACCAGCATCGGCAGGAGAATCATTGATTTTGGTACTCACGTGCGCATATAACTTATTTCATAACCCGCTGAATGGGTACAGGTATGTACTAACTTGCTTTTTTTTATGAGGAATGAGGCACTTAGGCATATAGAAGTTCACTAAAAGCGCCGAAATCGCTCTTGATGATACAGCAAGGGCAGCTTGTTGAACTTTGTCTTCAACAATGCTGAATTCACAATCAATTTCCCACTCTTTTAACATCCCCTATGTATCATGGAATTTAATTGAGCTTTTATATTTTTGGGAGTACCATCGGCTCACCTCAAGTGCGATCGGCACTCTGTCAATCGAGCATCGGCTATGTTGATCTGAATGTACGAAACACCGGCGTGATTACGGATTTTTTCATCAATGCTTTCAAAGGTGGCTTTCACTGACCGGTCATACCAGTTCCCCCATGTGATGGCCGAGTTTCAGCATTTCTCATCGCTCATTTCAAACCGCAAGTGGAACAGCGAATGTGTCGTATGATCGAAACGATTATCAATCAGGACATGAATCATCTGCTTAGCACTATGCCCTTAAAGGTCTGACACACTTTTAATCACGTTTCGCCATATCTCAAGGGTGGCAAGGTCGCATCTGTCAAGCCACTTTGCTGGTGAATGAGTCGTTGTTATGCTATTGGTAAGTCGGTCTAAACATATAGGAGTTCATAGCAAATCAGTGTTACGTCTTATGGAGCTGTTCATCCCATTTTGGCCATAGAAAATTTTCGTGTCATCCTTTTTCGCTGTGTTCCGGACCAAAAGTTGGGCATTATTTTTTAAAGTAATCCGTTCACTTTACTTATTTTATGTATAGTGATATGCGTTTGATGTCCGGAAATTGGAGCCTCTAGAACGGGAGGAGGAGGAAATGGGGGGAGGGGAGAGGAGGGGAAGGGGGAGGATTGAACTGCAATGGTATTCAAATAAACCCTTCATAGTGTTCAAAAATCGCTACTTTCACTGCTGGCGCAGGAACTGGAAAAACTCAACCGATCCATTAGCAGTCCTCTGAGGAGGTCATCTTATGAATAGTTGCACGGCTAAACATTTTGTAGGAACTTTTGTGGATGGATCATTTTGCACATTAAGTCGTATGCTTTTCCCTGAGCCTCAATGGAGGAACAAAGGGGCTCCCCTCGCCCTCTCAGGCTTAGTTAAATAATAATAATGTCCATAGTGCTCCCCCTCTCGGCGATAGCACCTGCTTTGAACCAATGGCTCATGAGTTTTGTGCAAGATTCCAAAACTTCAAAAGAGTCTTGAAAATCTTGGAAAAATTCAACAATCTGTGTGGACAGAGCCTTCTGCTCAAACCAAATGCCCAATTTGGAGTAAGAATGAGAATGTAGAGGGATAAGTCCTGGACAGAAAAGGAGCCTGGTAACAGGTAATCAAATAGGTGTCTAGTACGGACCACTGTATTTCCGTCCCACCATTCGCTAGTAATTTGCGAACTTGCTGCAAGGGTGATCAAGAGCGCGAGGATCAATTAAATCAGAACTAAACATGAGGAAATGCAACCGATTTTCAATTTTCGCTTTCCAGGTTCGCATAAACGAGAACAATCTGGATATTATTGGGAGAACGTTTGGAATCATAAAGGTGAGTTCACTGAGTACTAAAACAGTGTGATGACCTTTATGTTCTTGGCGTGCCCTGATGGACCCCCACCTCGAGACGTTCAATCACGACCAATCACGACCAACATTACTCGGCTATTACAACTCTGTGCGTAAAAAATTGGGTCAATTATTGCATCAGAGCGGTGAATGTGAATTTATATCTAAGCCTAGCACGGGATAGCGTAGGCAAGAGAATAACATGAACGCGGTCAAACACAAATTTTCACAAATCGAATTCACTTATAGATGAATCGTCGCCTAGGGGCGCGGTAATACTTGTCGTGTTGGGTGATGGTTTTTTTATTATATCATATTTCATGGCATACTATTACAAGGCTTTCATTAGTGATTATTTTGAATTGTTGGTCTGCAGCATTCTATTATCTCCTCTCTTTGAACAAATCGCTGCATCCAACAGCTTTCGGAACCGGTTTAAGCTGTCTCATTTAGTTCACGCTGTGTGTCCCATGCGGATATGTGAACACAAGCATGTGAAGACAGAAAAAATGCAATAGAATGTTTTTTGGAATTTCGGACATCATTTCGCTCCATACATACCTGTTTTGCTGTTTTAGCCGCGGAGCAAAATCCTCCAGCAAGGCTTGAAGAATTTCACGCTGATCCATTTTGTCCAAAATCTTCGTGAGAAGAACCTCCTACTGGACTACCAGCTCACGTCTGATCCGTTCGTGCAGAATGGTGCTATAGCAATGTTGGCTAAAGGTGAAATCTCATGGTACGTTATTGTTCCCATGCACTCGGCATTTCCTCTCCTCATTACCAGGATACAGCGCTTCCATACTCGGAATCTGGACGTTCATAGAGTGACTGGGTACGCATGCCATCCTTTGCTGCTACGCCACAAATCCGTGTTTTCCGCGATTTTCGATTGAGCTGTAGTTCTAACCCCATCGCTAGAGTATGGAGACGCAGTGCAGATTCGTATTTAGTCCCCTTTGCTTTTGTGTTCAGGTGAAATTATCGAGTTGGCTAGAAAAATGTTCCATGGTGCCATAGCAATGTTGGCTAAAGGTGAAATCTCATGGTACGTGGCTCGACCATCAAATGCAGAGATAGGGAGAATCAGGACGAACAGTGGAAAAATGTAGTATACCATTGGCATGTTGCCAAGTAAACACAAGGGAATGTTTGGAAGTGCGACAACATCTAATTCCTGGAGTGAGCTTCACGCTAAGACTGCGAAAGCGCGCCGCAATAGTATCTTCGATCCTGCCAGATATCCTTGGCCGTCTCATCGTAACCAACTAGGAATCAGGTCGCTTAGAGGCGGGGTCTGTCATCCAAAGGTGTCAGCTGTCGACCGTTACGCCGTTACTACAGCTTGGGAGCACGCTTTTCGATGGGAGATTTGCCATAAATAAGCGTCTTAGGCCCATAGTTTCCATGTGAGTGACTACTTTTTATTATATCATATTTCATGGCATGGAGATTTTCAAACAACCACGTGTTTAAGTACGAGCGTCCACCCATCTGACGCAAGTTGCATGATGCCTCGCTCGCACCCAAAGCTCAACTGCCAAGCAGGCTAAATTACGCCAACCCTTTTTCCCGGGTCATGTAGACTGGGAAGCAATTATGCAGTGATTATACTACCATTTTTCTCTGCCTCTGTAATGCCAGAAGTAGGCTGGTTCATCTGACGTGCTCACATTTCGTTTTCATGGGAATTTTGATCTCCTGCGCTCAAATATATCCTTTATTTTGCACGGAACTTCCCTGCTAATTTCTGGTGGGTTGATGTCACGCAGAATAGCTGTTAAGCGGTGGTCTCAAGTGGCAAAGTATTAGGTCGGCAACTAAGTCATTGCGGATTTCACTCATAGATGGCTTCGGTTGAATATTTAGCTTTACTGGCGTAGGCCACTGACTGATAACAGGATTGCCTACTATTAGATAACAATATGTTATCTAATAGTAGGATTGCCTACTATTAGATAACATATTGTTATCTAATAGTAGGCAATCCTGTTATCAGTCAGTAAAGAAAGCTCCTTGATCGGTTGCATTATTTTCGTTTGGCGTGTGCTGAAAAATGGAGAATCAAAACATTCATTTTCGTCATGTGTTGCTTTATTATTTCCTTAAAGGGAAAAACTCATCACAAACTCTCAAAAAGTTATGTGCTGTTTATGGTGCCGAAGCCTTAAAAGATCGGCAGTGCCAAAATTGGTTTGCCTGATTTCGTTCTGGTGATTTTTCTCTCAAAGATGAGAAACGCTCTGGTCGTCTAGTTGGAGTTGACAGCGACTTAATTAAGGCAATACTTGATTCGGATCGTCACAGTACAACACGTGAGATTTCAGAGAAATTACAGGTATCACATACATCTATTGAAAAGCATTTAAAACAACTTGGGTACGTGTCAAAACTGGATATATGGGATCCTCAGGAACTGAAGGGACCGCATTTAATGCAACGCATTAACATCTGCGATTTGCTAAAAAAAACCTAGTAAAAATGATCCTTTTTAAGAAGAATCATCACTGACGATGAAAAATGGGTTGCTTACAATAATGTCCAGCGAAAAAGATCGTGGAGCCGCCCAGGTGACCAGCTCAAACAAGAGCAAAAGTTGATATTAATCAAAAGAAGGTTTTGTTGTCAGTGTGGTGGGATTATAAAGGAATTGTCTACTTTGAACTCCTACCACCCAACCAAACGATCAATTCTGATGTCTACATTGCACAATTAACAAAATTAAGCAATGCAGTTCAGAAAAAGGGACCAAAATTAATTAGCCGAAAAAGTGTTGTATCCATCATGACCACATCAAGGCCACACACATCTTTGGCCACTCGGCAAAAATTGTTGGAGCTTGGTTGGGATGTTTTGCCACATCCACCATAAAGTCCTGACCTTGCACCATCGGATTACTTTTTGTTTCGATCATTGCAAAATTCTTTGAGTGGCAAAAATTTTAGTAGTGATGATGAGGTCAAATCGTACCTGACTCAGTTTTTTACTGATAAAAACCAGAAGTTTTATGAACGCGGAATTATGATGCTACCTGAAAGATGGCAAAAGGTCATTGATAAAAATGGGCAATACATTACAGAGTAAAGTTATTTAGTTCTATGAAAAACAGGTCTTTGATTTTCTAACAAAAATCCGCAATTAATTGGTTGCCAACCTAATAGATCCCTACCACCGATTTCGCGTATATTTGTGAGGTACTCGTTGCAGCGCTGACAATTCTCCTCTGCACTGGCAATGAGAATCAAAACAGTAGTGTCCGCATGTGCATATGTGGTGCTATCTCCCTTTTTGTGTATACAACCCGTTGGGGCCACGCAGGTGAGGTGAACCGCTTTTTGAAACGTGTCGTGATAACCCGTACTTGGAGTACGGGTCATGATCGTGAGTTTTCTGCCCGGAGGCGTCCACTAGTGGTGCTCACAGTATCTAATAAGAAACATGAGCCTTGCTACTCGTCGGTCTGATATAACCACCTATTTGAATAGTATACGCTTTTGTATAGAAGCTGTATGACAACTTCTTTCACCACGGCGGGCGTGATGGGAAACGGCTGACAAGGCGATTGGAATAGACGAATGCCCTATAAATTGATTGACACCCTCCATGAAAATCTATGGCCCTGCCATGGTGGAAGCGCTCTACAATCTTCATTTGTTACGAAATAGCCCTAATAAATCGAGAAGAAGTTCTAAAATCGCCTTTAAGGGGATTGCCGTGGCTGCAGCGGTATTTTTAGGGTCATTGCTTCTCCTGTGGCATTGATGAGCAACGGTAATATCGACTTTTTTTTTACCATAGAGCTCTTTGTTGGTACTCGTCTCACAACATGGTGCCTTATCGCATGCGTGAGTACACTTTAAAATGCCTCATTTTCAGGCGTGGCAACGGCGGCACACCTTTCTTTCCACCTAATATACGGGTTCCTTATCCTCACGGTATGTTTGAACGAGCTCTCCCTACGATATTAGAAGGCATTGTCGGATTCAATTTTGGCCGATTGTGGAAGTAGGGTCGGATTAAGCAACGATTAGAGTGAATCAGAGTGATGTAATAAAAAAATCTGGGAAGTGACACTTCCCTCGAACCATCGAAGACGTGCTTTCGCTCCGCGTTACTGAAGGAGGTGGAGCTGACTGCGAGGGCACCTAAGATGGCCAGCTGCAAGCGTTACCTTGCCCTCCTCAGCTAGCCTGCCATCGGGAGCCATCAACCAAAGCGCATCCAAACGAAGCTGCGATAAAAGCCTCGAATAGCGTTCTTCAACGCGAGTCTCGCTATAGATGATCGCTTTGAAAGCCGCCAGTTCTCTCAGAGAATCACGTCTTTGCGGTTTTTTCTTTCTGACTTCCTTCAATGCCTTCCGACGATGTGTTCGTAGTAAGACTTCATTCGACACTTTTTGAGTACCGAGGACTCTCTTCTCAGGTGTTCACATGGTCGAGTTCTACGCGTCAGATTATTTGGCGAATTCGATGCTATACCATGTCTACAAGCAACATCTGCTGGATGTGATCGTCGGTCCAGAAAGTAGTCCACAGCTGAAGGTGCACGCTCTCATGCTCCTTTTTTGTTTTCCCTCGATATTCTTTAAAAGAAACAGAACCGGCAAGCATTCGAAGTACAAGCTTACATTAGCGCGTTTTTGACTATTGACCTCGAGCTCGTTCAAATAGGGCTTGATAACCTTCCCGGAGTACTCACTCACATTCATGAAAGACCTAGTACAAAATGGCAGAATTGGACATCGCTAGGTCACTTTTTTGATTTCGCGCAGTGCAATCCTTCCATAGCATGCCAAGATCCCTGGAAGTTATATGCGTAACGCACAGCAAAATACTGAATCACAGACTGATTAAGAAAGCTACTCTTTCCTTCCAGGACCTTCTCATGACATCGTGTGGAACTGGCTTTTGCATTGGCGAATTCCTTGGAGCACTCGGTGAGCAATATCCAGACAGACAAGTTGAGGTGGCATTTACAGCAAGAAAGGTGATCGTATCTACATGTTACACTCAATGAGATCCGCTGTTCGGCAATATCGTGGATTTTTATTTTGGCGTTACCTGTCGTGTTGATTCAAATGCCGAACGGATATTATTATCCTACCATCGCTGCTTCTGGAGAGGTTTTCATAACTCGTGTCCTACCACTAGGTTCTGCGGTTTGGCGACCACTGCATATCACATTCAAAGCGCCAATGACGGGATGTTACTCCCTATATGAGGACTTCGCACACGACGAGCGGCATCCGACGCGGTGTATGCGACCTATGCGCGCCGCTAGAGTAGGGTCTTAGAGCGGCGGCACGGTAATACCAGGGTTTCCATACACAGTAGACTTGTAATCGCTTTGGGAGCAAACAACGCAGCGCCTTCACCCCGCCCCTATTGCTTGGTCCGACGCGGTGCGAAATCTTGACATAAGGGTACATACCCTCAAAGACGTTGTGCACCATGTTTTCACCGAAACCAACAGTCAGAACATCGCCCGCACTGTCCGTATTTTTGGCCATTATATTCTTTCTTATTCCTTTGCCTGCAGAACCTGGCACTCACACTTGTTTTTGGGTGTCCACCAAATTATGGTTCCCATTTATGAAGGAAACTCACAGATAGAACACAGTATCCTTTCGGATATAGATTTTCAAATTAAAGAGCAAGTGCAGGCTCTGAAAATGTCAGTTATACAATAAAATGTGACTCAAAGTAGATACGTAAAGCGGGTTTCAACAGGTGGTCACATTTTCAAACGAATGTATTTTTTGTATTTTTTCGTCACTTCCGCTTCGAAAGGCAAGCTTGAAACGCCACGATTCGTTACCGGGTCAAACTTTTCACGAGGAATAAGGGGTGAGCCTTCATTCATACATGAGACAGAAAGGACACGAAACGTTTTTGCCCGTGGCTCGGATCACAAAAGCATGTGTTTTATGTGGCGTTGTATTATATATGCCGAATTTACATGCCGTTTTATATAGGTAGCCGCAATCTCGAAGCTTTTGCACGGTTTCGCAAGTTTTATATCAGCTACTGTCAGAGCACAAACTCATGAATCATACTCAGTTGTCTAGACTGATTAATTTTTTGACTTGCATTCTTTAATTCTTCCCTCCTCAAGCCACTCCCTCTTCCACTTGTGTGACCCATTCATCTCACGCGAATCAGCTTGTGCAAAAATCCTTCTTGACAACTATTTTCGTGCTTGTTGGCGGCATTTCTCTTCGATATCCAAGGGAATGAATGAACGAATGTATAGACTGCACCAGAAAAGCTTTTTCACTAAACGAGTTCTTTTAATGAAGCATATGCGACCGACACAGCGGAATGAGTGGTTACAACTGGTTTGGTCACTACCATTTTCAGGCGCCTCTGATCGTATTTGTTGAGAATCGTGCGAGGTTCAGGCTGCATGGAAGGATGAACATGTTTGTGAGACCGAGCAATGCGACGCAAGTCAAGGAAATGGTGAGTAAACAGCGGGATCGATTACAACTTTGCATTATCGTTGTCTGAAAGGGAGAAATGCATGTGCTTTTTTTAACAGCAACCTACTCGAAAAATTACTTCAAACAGGTGAAGGTGGCAAAAGTTCTTTGTAAGGAGGTAAATGCTGACTATTTCCGCACTGCTCTCTCTCAACCTGCCCTTCGGGCGCTTCGGATGACAGGCAGAAACTGCCGGCAATCGGATATATACACAGACAGTAGACGAAAGAACACAGACACACACAGTTGAATGGACAAAGAGCGGTCTCTTGAATTCTCTAAAGTTCGCTTTTCGCGGATGGTAGCACTATTTTCGCAAGACACATTTGTTTATGTGTTCACCTTACTCGAGACGTCCAGTGGTGATAGCCAGGGCATGCATTATGTCCGGCAACGTTTATTAATTGTTTCGATCATGACCCTTGATAATTTGCAGATCATACGATCAGATACTACAATGACAGCCAATGTGATTATGTGGATCAATGGAACGCGAATCATTGGAAATGCAACAATTGAAAACCTGGATTTCAAATTACTTGAAACAAAAGTGGGTCAGTTGAAGAATGACCGAAGTTTGGAACAAAAAATTATGGGTACCCAAAGTTAATTAAAGATACCCAGTTGAATAAATTTGAATCCAAGCCAAGTGTGAATTGATATGGGAAAGAAGTTTGTGCGCCCAGTCACCTTCACTACATTGAGCTGGGCCACTAAGTTAGGCAATCCTTTAATCCAGGTGAGGAGAGCGCCGTGTGTGGAACGTCTACACCCCACATCAGACATTTACCATTTGAAAAGTATCATTAGGCACCACTCGCAACATGAACAATTCACAAAAAATCTACTAGGTTCTCTACCGCCATGTTCAAACCCGCTATGAAACGCTCAGAATAGTTGGTTTTGAAACATGCTAGTTTCTTTCAGATCAGCGATGTTGACCAAGCATCATTTGGAGATCTCGGACTGTTTGGAGCCGAATTTCTGGAAAAACTGCTCACCGAAATTCTACAGATAGGTATTGTAATGCCTTCTATGCAGGGAGTTCAACTGAAAAGTCCACGGTTAGTGTTTATCGGATTTACTTTATTTGTTGATGTATGATATGATATTATGCATATTGTGACGTGCCATAATAAAACCAGAGTATATGGAAGGGTGAACAGGGAACGCTACTAATCTACTGAAAAAGAATTATTGCCAATCTCACGAAAGTAATTAGGTCTATTACAACATAAAAGCTGGAGGTATATAATTCTCTAGGAATTTATTTCAAAATCTGGGGACAATTCTGTCTTCAAAATTTGGTGGCCAAGAGAACCGTACCTCGATTATAACGGTGGAAATAAGGAATAGAGTAGAGCTATTCACAACACAGAACCAATGCAGATACGATTCTTTGTACCTATAAAGGCTCTGGCCCTGAAATATTAGGGATGGACCGCACCAGCTAGTCATTACACCGCTATTCCATATTCTGGTCATGAGATTGGGCACCTCATCGAGAATTTTTTTGTCCTGAAACCCCAAGTTTTAGCTCTTTCTTATCTCCTCCTCTAATTCCTATTTAGGCTTACATTCCACGAGCGTTACCTTCGGGTGGTGACCTACTTCAAGCTGGACGAGTATTTCACCGGTGATCTCGTGCAATCAGCTGTAAAGCAGTCGCTCAACAATGTTGGATGAGAGAAACAATACTCTCATTTTTCAAGCAACAACCAGCCTTCTTTCTAGGTTGTCTCACTACAGAGTGCTTTACTAATCAATTCTACTTCTGCCAACGTTTAGAGTAACGAAGAGGGGCATGAGTGATGTGTTTACCGGGCAAAAACCGATCTTAGGTAACTATATAGGAGTGAGCACAGGCGGCTAGCCAGGAACAATTTGTTGGTTCGCATCTGCTGCAATTCTATCTCCCGAAGGCATAAAAAGCGCTCATAGGGTCGTTGGCAGTGCTAGTTTAGAAACAGGGCCTGCTTTTCTAGCCAGGCGAGCGTCTTTTACCTTTTTTCGAAAACGTTCTAAAATGTTACATTTATTACGGGCGATTTAGCGAAATTGATCACTCACTCAGTACTGTTCATACATGAATAAATTTATGTCATTTGAAATGCGTTAATAATGGGTGTGAACACAAACCATACATCATAGAAGAACTACGAAAACGATTATAGTGAAGTCAAAATTTATAGAATATGGAAAAGGACCCCTGCTTTCGTTGGTATCGCTTCCTGCTGTGAGGTGCATAACAGAACAAACGCAAAACAACCCTACTACATATAATAAAACGCTCCGTCTGTCTATACGGCTATCCGTCCCTTCCTGCGTCCGTCCCTCTGTTTGCCACGAAATTAGCATGTCTGTCTATCTGTCTGTCCGTCCGTTCATTTGTCTGTCACGAAATAGGCTTACCATGAAAAACAACCTGTGGACATGGGGGCAAGTTTAGAGTGGGTAGGGCATGGGACAAGAAGTAAAGAGCACACGAGGAGCAAGATATGCTCCGCGCACGGCGGGGCGCGCACTGAAATGTTGCTCTTTATGAATGAAGATTGTTGATTGGGGTCCAATATGACCCAAACGTGTGGGAAAGATGGATTAAGGTCATGTATGAGTTCCTGAAAGTCATGATGGAGACCTGGCCACAGTGGGTGCACCCGAGTGGGCGGTTCTTACAACAAAAACTCATAACTAGGTCATAACGCTTCCTTGAGATTAGGAAAAAAATCGGTAGGAATGACCAGTGGTCAGCCCACTTGAAGTCACTTGCAATGAGCAGAGAATCGCCCACAATGGGCGGAACGTGTTGTTAGTCGGATGATACTCAGTGCGAAAATAGCAATTTTTCAGAATGGTCCAGAGACCATGAGAAAAATGGGAGTGGTTTGTAGTGGCTTGAGAATAGAAAAATTTTCGGCGGTGGGCTGACCATTTGTGGTGGTAGGCGGAGCTTGGGCGTTTCATGAAAAATAACCTGTGAAAATGGAGACCAGTTTGGGATCGGTAGGGCACGGGTAAGTGAAAAGCATACATGGTTCAAGATACTCTTTGCCCTTAGTGGGCGGAGCGTGCACTGGGATGTTTCGGTATCAGACTTCGGTGGATTAGCAAAAGATGTACAGGCACGTGTGATTTTTTTTGTGGCTCTTGTACTCAAAGACCATAACACATCGCACTAGGGGTATCGCACTAGACCATAACACTACAGACAATTGTGGACAGTGCGTAGATATCGTTTCTAATATTTATTAGGTTGTCCCAAAAGTCTTGTAGGATTTTTCAAAAAAAAAATCAACACTCGTGGATGGACTAGGTCCAGTGGAGACACTGCTTCTAGAGTATGAAAAGTGCAGCACCAGGGGCAATTTCTAGGATATATATTAGGTTGTAAGGAAAGTTCTGGCCGCTTTTTCGCGTTCACAGGATAAATTTAAATATCAGAGCGCGTCAACATGAATCAGCTGACATATTGTGCTCGTTAGATAGACAAAAAGTTGCTCTTTCAGAATATATGTTTTATTTGGAATGCCACAAGGTTTTCGAATTATTAGGGAAATTTTAAAGTGCTGCGAAAATGGCACTTTTAAGATGGCTTCACCTTAGGAGTTCTTGCTTAGCCGAGTCCCAGCGAAGAGGACCACAAATGTGAATACTGCAAGAGGAGGGGGTGAAGCATTGGATGGAACACTTTGTCTCTGGTTTCAGAAGTGCAGAAATGAGAACGAGCTGCTTGGATTGTCAGTTGATCAAATCGCTTTAACTAAAACGGCAGAAGGCGATGAGCGTCCATATTTGCAGGGGATATCCACAAGTATTGGCCCTCAACAAGCAACCTTAGTTGACCACCTCAAGTGGCCTTGATTTGGAAAAATCCAAAAAAATAGGTGCCGCGGGACCTCTCACGGCAGTCATGCGCAAGCGCATTTTTCACAAATCCTATTCCACTAATTGAAGCAAATGCGGGGTAAGGCCCTTACTCGTCTATCATGTTCATCAGATCTAGCGCTAACTATGCCCCACTTTCCAAAACATCTGGCCAGCTCTTTCAGTAGCAGTGTGTTTAGAAAGAGTGGCGATTTGGAGTCGACTTTTTTTCATTTCGCGCAATATAAATCATCAGCCCTTTATCAAATTGAGATATGTAGGTATGCATAGTGTTGCCAAGAGTGTAGCGAATCTAATGGTGCTCATTCTGTGAGAAAAGATGCACTCTGAGCCGAGTTATGATCTCTCGAAGTTGAAATTTCAAAAACCGGCCAAAACTTTCCTTACAACCTAATAGTTGACTGCACACTTTCAATATCGCGAGATCATGCGTACGGTATCGTTTCAAGAGGTGCTTACCTAAGTTATGTACTAAGGCAAACAACTCGAACAAACATGCTAGCATTCAATTTCAGATGCTGGTTGTTGTTAAGATATTATATGGCTGTGAATCCTCAACAATGGGTTGAGGCGAAAAATAGCGGTAGCTGGGATCGTGAACAAAGGACGTAATCCCAAGGCATTGGAGAGATACAATATCGTAGCAATCAAGAAACACTGGTACATGTGAATAGATTCAATGTCACCAGTGAAACCAAAACTAGAGTGTCGGCATTCATTCAGCAAACCAAGACTGCAGAAACTGCTAGAACCATTGCGGCAGACAATTGCGTTGAGGGCGGCAAGTGTCGACTTCCAATGTTCGGTCGCGACATCTACTAGATATTCAAAACCGGGAAAGTTTAACGTGTTGAAGAT
This sequence comes from Trichostrongylus colubriformis, assembly GCA_963978905.1. NCBI lineage: Eukaryota > Metazoa > Nematoda > Chromadorea > Rhabditida > Trichostrongylidae > Trichostrongylus > Trichostrongylus colubriformis. Next base: position 39,654,026 of record OZ022256.1, read on the forward strand.
GTTGGCATGCTTGGTGATTTGTTTAGTTAGTGGTGTTCTCCGATGCGGGTGGGACGCCAGTAATCTTGCCTTAACGACGCTGCGCCCACATAGCTTGACAGATGGCCTATGGCTTGTTATTATTGGATGAATAATTGCCCTTGTTTCTTGAATGGTGGCCGAATTAGCCACTGTAGAAGGAGCTCTCATAGATCTCCTAGTCCGGTCATGATCTGATGATTCAAGTTGCATGAAAAATGAACGTCAGATTTTTGTGGACAGTTGCTATAAAGATAATGGTCGTAGCCGTAGTGATATAGTGCCATCGCTCCCTTGTAGATTATCGAGTCTGCGGTTTACAGCGGAGCAGGCGTTTGTAGTGACACCCATCTCGCCATAGTTGCGATGGCGCGCACTTGAGACGACATTAGAAGTCGACTCTGGAAGATCCTCTTGGTCTCACTGCTGACGTCGTATTTGCTGCCATGAAAATCTCCCTTCGTGTCAGGCGGCAGGAACGAGGGTATCGTTTGAGATTCCGATTTTGTGGAAGCACTTCTCGTCTAAGGATGGCAAGGTTCAGTGATCTTCTCTATTGGACAACAACTGCCTCTGATTAATCGAAGCTATTGGTCTCCATGGCATATTTGTTCACCGTCTCTTCTGCATGGCTTCCGGCATTGACTCCAATCGATTCTACCCGATAATATGCTCCAGCAGCTTCTGCAGTTGTCGAAAATTACAGGCGTAGATACAACAAGCAAACTGCAGAGTGAGTTCTTCTCCTATCTCACTGAGGTAGCTATACCGTTGGTACCGGAAATGGTTAAACCGAAATTTGCTGAACTGCTGAATTCAATCATTCATCTGTAAGATCCTAACCAATAATATCATATCAGGAGTTACTTTTGAGCAGCGAAGACTGCCAAAAAATAGTTACACTCTTTTCTGATAAATGTTCTGTGCGCTCGTGACAAGTGAGCTGTTTTGGTACTAGATGTCAGCTTTTCTTGCTAAAAGAGTGACTAGTTCTGTGTTCTGGAACTGCGCTCAGCATTCAGTGTGACCTGAACTTCATTCAAAGTAAAGGCATCCCGGAGCTCTCCCATCCCGTGGTAGTGAAAGTTATGGAGCTTGTCGTCGAAATCCTCAACTCAATCCTTGTCTCTGTGTTTGCAAAGCTTCTTTGAGCCTTTGGATCCAAAATGATGGTGATATGTTGATATTTCCTCTTTGTTTCATTGGGACTAATACCGATGCCACTGGTAGCAGTTGTTCGTTCAAGAAGGCAAACTCTGTTCCGCATTGCTGGGCCGAACTTGAGGGTGGGTTTCACCTGTTGATCGATGGATCGGTTGCTTCAAGTCTTTTTCTTGATGTCGTGCAGAGCGAAGAATGATAATACTCATTGCGTTTTAAGCATCGTCCCACTGCTGTGCAAGACTTTGATCCGTGGTTTCTATCGAAGCAATTCCAGCACACTTTTTGGAGTTTGGTATCCATTCGATGTGCCTCAGGTATTGGAAACCTGGGGCGTTGTTGTGGTGAGTGGGCACCTCCGGACAAGCATGTGTGCCTCCTTCGATGGCAAGAACTGTCTAGCCTGGTGACATTCAATATCAAGCCTTTCAGCATTGTTCTGCAGGCCTTGATTTGTACGGAATAGGGTATTTGTCGTCAGTTCTGTGGCTTCTTAGAGCGTGATGATGTCGTCAACGGCGTCGATTCTCTCCTTCATTTCTTCGTTTTCTTCCCTGTCAGCTGCAGATGTCCTCTGTGAGTTTGAAAGTGTCGAATGAAGCCATTCCCAATTTATTAGGTTGTCCCAAAAGTCTTGTAGGATTTTTCAAAAAAAAATCAATAACTCTTGTTTACCTCGAGTCACGTCTAAGCGGTTCAGGAATATGGTAGAACGTTCTTTAAGCTTTCTAGAAAAATATATATTGACCCACCAGATTCCGTGGAAAGGGCTACAGTGTCCGTAGTCGATACCCTCCCAACACGCGGTGTCATCTACTATGAGTGGTCTTCGGGCAGCAAAGCGACAGAAGCTTGCGACTCCATCAACGTTGAATTTGGCAAGGGATGTGTGAGTTACGAAACCATGCGCCGCTGGTTCATCAGCTTCAGCAATGGCGAGATTGACATGGAAGACAAGCCACTCACGGGACGCCCACATGCATTCGACGACGAGACGCTGCTCTCCGCCGTTCGCGCCGATCCTGAAACCACCATACAAGTACCTATAACCGTAAATCGTCGCCTCTACGAGCTCGCTTATCGGAAGGTGCTGTCGCGATAGACCTCATGCCCTGACGGATGCTCACGAAAGTGCCCGTGTGAGCATCTGTCAACCGCTGCTGCTCCGCCCGCATCGCAACGACTTTCTCGCCTATCTGGCTACGAGCGATGAAAGCTGGGACATGTACGATACCAACGCACCCAGCGCCTTTTGGCTGCAACGTGACGCCGAGCCGCCAACGTAGCCCATGTCCGACCTCCATCCGAAGAAGATTCTACTCTGTTGCTTCTGGACGCGGAAGGAATGCTTTCCAAAGAGGTGCTGGCACAAGGCGAGACAGTACCCGCTTCCGTATACACCCATCAGCTCTAGCAGATCGCCGTCATACGAGAAAAGCGCCTGACAAGGTTCGCGGTCACCCTCCTTCATGACAACGCCCACCCATAGTCGAAAAATGTACACACGCCAAGCTACAGGAGCCTAGCTGGGATGTGCTGCCCCACCCGCCGTACTCGTCAGACATTGCCCCTTCTGGCTATCACCTTACCCATCTTCTCGAATCCTTCCTGGCCAAGAGAAAATTCGTTGATCGCTGACTTTTTCGACTCTCAGAACCCAGAGTTCTGGGAGGAGGGAGTTAACAATCTACCTATGAGAGGGCAGAGTGTTGTCGATAGCAGTGGTGGATACGTTGTTGCCTGATTGTTGTTTGTTGGTAGAAAAAATCATAAGAAGTGATGATCGAAAAAATCTCACAAAACTTTTGGGACAACCTAATACATTCATTGGCACTCTAGTTTGTTGAAGGTGCACGATGCGAGAAGACATGGCACCAGGCTCATAGCATTATTCTGAAGAATTTTCATGAGCCCTTAGTAGCTGCTCAATCTCGTTCATCAAGATGTTCCCCGTGCTAGACGATCCGTCATACTGCTTCTTCAGTATGGTCACCGCAACAAAGTAATTAATCCCGATAACGGGGATGTTGCTGCTCGAAGCCTTCCGGTTCTTGTTTGAGGAAGAGGAATGTTCCCTGATTGCTTGGGTCCGCATCGTTATGAATAAGTGACTCGAAAACTGACCAGAAAGTGTTGAACTCTCTGGAGCTTCCAGAGAATTTCGAGACCCGAGCAAAGGGTGTCGAACTTCTAAATTGCATCGTGAGAGTTGACACTGTCAGTTCCGCTGTGAGTGCGATCCCTGTTGATGCCGGCCTGAGTAGTGACACTAGCGGCTTCCGTAATGAGTGACCTGGGTAGTGACGGTAGCGGCTTCCGTGATGACTGACGATTGCTGTGTCAACCCTTACTGTTAAAGTCAGTTGTGCTCAGCAACTGTATCACCGTTATTTCCAATTTATTCGATTCGAGCTCCAGATGTTTGTGTAGCCCGAACATTAACTTTTCCCGTTCCTTTTGTTCCGATCGTGAACTAACTGTCTCGATCGCTTTCTCGAAGTAGGTACCGTGTAATTTTGCCTTTGTAGAACTTGTCATCAAATAGCTCTGCATTGCAGTCTTCTCGATATATGCGTCCCATTCTTCCTTCAAACATGAGAGAGGAATGCGAATTGTAGGTCCAAGCACTTCATGTTTTCCTCGCTCGACCTGGTCAAGTGCAAGCAAGCGTTACTTGGTCTTGTATATCTGGATTTCCGCAATTTCGATGTTCATGACCACTTTAGTTTTAGAGAAGTTGAAGTTTCTCTGTGCTCTGTAGATTTTTTCGCACGGATTTCGGAACCACGGAACCAGTCCATGGGATGAAGGTGTATGTATTGCTTCAGTTACATTTTATTTAGTTTCTAACGTCGTTGGTTCCGTGTCGGACGTTTTCCTGCCACGCGGGCCTTTTTCGTTCTTTTTTCGAGTTTAGAGGGGACTCGCATAAAATTTCAGACTTCTTCTGTTTTCTCACTAAGAAGGACTTGCGGTTTTTTGGTTTTCTATGAAGAAATTTCAAAAAAAAAGACTTCTCAGATTTCTTCCGGAACCGTGTGAGGAGCCGCGATAGACTGTTTTTCTCTGATTCTCGGGGACAACCAGCTTAGACGGTTTGATTTGGTTCCAGCCGGTGGAAAGAATGAGGGTAACTTCTATCTCTCACTGCGGAGGGCTAGCGTAGAAGATTTTCAAATCGCTGTGTTCTTCAGGGAAGTCGTAGAACAAATTTGACGTTGTACAGATGTAGCACTCCTTCTGTCTCTCACTGGAGAAGAACTGACGCGGAAGGGAATGGTTTTCGTGGTCGATGTACCAATGTGGTGGATTACCGAAGGATGTACAGGGGAATTCAAATAGTCATTTAAGCGCCTATATTGATTTTTTAACTCCATTATATATGATAGCTGCGCAGGTAGGTGTACTTAAAAGCTGCATCTTCACCGGAGTGAATCCCTCAGTACACTAAGATAGTGAATGCTCATCTGATACGACCGACGATCATTTGCATGTATGAAGCCGGGAAGGCGACCAAAAAGATCGCTAAATTTCCTTGAATTCACATCAAGACGGTACAGAAAACTATCAAACAATGCAGGGAAACAGGGACTATCGCGAACAGGTGGGGCAGAAGAAGAAAGGTTAGCGATTCCACGAAGAAATTAATCAAGGCAGTGCGTACCCGGATTCAAGGCAATCCACTGCGCTCCATTCAAAAAGGCTAAGGAACCCAATTCGTCAAAGACATCAGTCGGCCGTACTCACCAGAAGAAGCTTTATAGCAAGGCGTATCGCCTACAGAAGTGCCACTTTATCTCTGGACTCAGTCGGCAGCAGAGAGTAGAAAAATGCAGAAGGTTGCTTGCTTCACTCGTGACACGCACCTTTCGATCCTTTTCTCTGACGAAAAAATTGTTCCGGTAACCCATGTTCAACCGTCAAAACGACCGTATCATAACGTGAGACATTCAAGAAGCTATTCCAAAAGAAACTTGTCGAAAGAATAGCAATGCCAGCTTCAGTAATGGGTTTGGGTGGATGCATGGCTAACGGCAAGACGCCGTTGGTTTTTGTCGATTCCAACGTAAAGATCAACCAGGACGTCTACATGAATAGCATTTTGGTGAACGTACTACTCTTGGTCGAGTCCCACTTCGCAGACGGCCTATGGTGCTTTCAGCAGGACAATGCTCCAGCTCACAGAGCCCAGTGGTACAGGAGTACTGCCGACGCGAGCATCCAGACTCCATTACCGCCGAAGACTGGCCATCCTGGTCGCCACTTATCCACTTGACTTTTCGGTGTGGCCCTTTCTCGAGAGCAACGCCTGTATAGTGCGTCACCGTAATTTGGATTCATTGAAAGTAGCCCTGGAAAAAACTTGGGAGGAACTGGGTGAGAGGCACCTACGTGTCACATGCGACGAGTTTGAGAAGAGCATGCGACGAGTTCAGGAAGAGACTTCGAGCCTGTGTTCGACCCTGCGGAGGACACTTCGAATTATGACCGCTGCTTGTTGTTGTACAATACGAAAGTGAGTTAATAAAAAGGTCGAGTTAGCATTTTTCCTATAACGTAGATATTGTCTCAATAGTGAACCAAAGAGACTCACTTTAGACGCACTTGCCAGAGGATGAAAGAGTGCTGCAGGTCAGGGGCAACCTAGGTAAACAGTTGGTTCAACAATGATACCGCTAGTTCATGCCTGCGGTATCGTTTCGAGAGGTTCTAAACAAAGTTATGACCTAAGGTAAATAACTCGAACCAACATGCTATCAATCAGTTCTAGATGCTGGTTGATAAGAATGAAATAATATGGCTCACAATACAGACCGAAAATTATAACTATTATTCAATCAATATTATTATCTATTGATTAGAATCTGCACGTTCCATTCACGGAATCGGGTGACAGCGGTTGCATGCCTTCATGCAATTGTCCCTCATGACTTGTCTTTTGTCACTGTCATCCGAATCGCACCATCCCTGGTTCGCACGAAAAATGCAGAGCGTGGACCTGTCTTCGCATTCCTGAAACAACTTTTATTTTAGCTCAAAATATGAGCTTGCACCATCATCACGAGGTCTTAAAAAAGATGTCAATAACAGAAAGAACGTTACAACAGCCATTGCTCCTTCTTGAGTGAAGGCGATGAGAATCATTAGTGTCATGAGAGCACATAACAGCACCATTCTATCAGCTACGAGACAGAATCTCTGCAGATTTTAGTCCTTTTATACAGCAGCAAACGTGCTATGGAGCAGTCCTTTTATACAGCAAAGCGACAAGCGTGCTGTGGAACACCCTCCCCATCATGCGAAATGTTTGTATTACCCCAAATCGGAAAAACATGTTGCTTCATCTCCCAATGTCGAATGATTCATCGATGAGGATACATGCAACGGAGTATATTCATGTGCTTGAGATTATATGCACTCTATTGGGAGCGACTGATTCTGACACTGATGTAGCCAGTACTGATGCGTGGTACGATTTGGTCGTTTATGACGATGACCATTTTCTTTCCTCATGAACAACTGGCGACATTTCACCTTGTTCCGGACGCTAGCATTTGGAATCATCAAAATGATGCCCTTCTAGTTTTCCAGGACAAATCAGTAAATCGAAAATTAGATCTTAATGACGAAATGGATATAAGTGAGTGTAAGAAGATAATTACACTTCGAGAAGACCACAGATGCAGAGCCCAGTATCAAGAAGATCATCAGAGCTTCCACTAATTATAAGCTGTGGTTATGATCTACAAGTACGATTGCGCAATATTCAGTATACACGCATATATAGATATATGATGGGACGAAACCCATTAGTAGCTTTTTTGCGCTATCATTGCAATAAATAGATGTGCGGCAGGGTACACTCACCCCTTCCCACACACTAAATCCTATCAGAATAGCAGTATACATCATTATTTTCTGTGGAACGAGTTCTGTACACAACTTCTCTCAATTACCAATTTTCCGATTTTCTCCAAAGACAACACATTGTTAAAATAATACCACGAGTTATGTAACCGGATCCATGAGATACATATGTATCTAGGTCTGTGTGCTCAACAGCAAGATCGATGAAACACACATGCCGAAGTGCATCGTGTATTCATTGTGTGAAATACGTAAAACGTCAATAGCAGTTAGTCGATATGATCACGGGGAATAATTGTTCAGGGAGGAATGTGAACGGGGAATAATTGTTCAGGGAGGAATGTGATTAGTATTTTATTTCCGAAATCAGCCTAATGTTGGATACTATAAGGTTGTTGCAAAATTAATTTCGGTTTCAAGGTATGTATAAGTAGATTTTTTACCCTGAACTATTCCATCCCAAGGAACGCCAGGCATACCATTTGGTGGGTTTTTTCTGCTCTTTCAGAAACTTCTATGAATGTCGCTCTAAGTTTTCCAGCCGGCCTTTTCCAGGGCTGCGTATAATCATGAACCGACGCGACTATCGAGTCATCATGCTTTATGAGTTTAAATTGGAACACTCCGCAGCGGAGGCAGCTCGTAATCTCAGCAGTGTTTTTGGGACATATTGTCCTTGCGAACGAACAGTGGAGCTCTGGTTTAAAAAATTTGCTTCTGGCGATTTTGATCTCGAAGAGAAGTCGGGTCGCGGCCGCAGGTCATCGCTTAATGATCAAGATTTAAGGAGAGCCGTCGAAGCAAATCCGGAGACGAATACTTGTACGTTTGCAGAAGACCTAGGCGTACATTACTCTACAGTGGCCAGACATTTGCTGACAATCGGCAAGGTGAAGAAGATGTCGAAGTGGGTGCCTCATGACCTGACCGATGAGCAGCGTCTGGCACGGTTCGACACCTGCTATAATCTCCTAGTTCGCCATAAAAATGAGCCATTTGTAAGCCGTATTATAACTGTAGATGAAAAATGGGTTCTTTATGATAACAGGAAGCGGGGATTAGTCTGGGCAGATAAGGATGCTCCTCCAAAAACTTTTCCTAAACCCGACCTTCACCCTAAAAAGGTTATGATTACTGTGTGGTGGTGTTGTAAAGGTGTAATCCATTACAGTTTCTTGCAACCTGGTCAGCCAGTCACAGCAGAGTCTTACTGTTGTGTTGTGATCTGGAGCAAATGTATAGAAAGTTGCAAAAATTGTGTCCGGCGGTGGTGAATAGAGGAGGGCCGATCTGTTGCAGGACAATGCAAGGCCACACACCTCACAAATCACTCGGCAAAAATTGACCCACTTGGTATAGAAGTTCTCCCTCACCCAGCGTATTCTCCCGACCTTTCCCCAACAGACTACCAATTTTTTCGAGCCCTCAATTCTCATCTGCGTCAGAAACAATTTACTAATTTAGACGATGTTGAATGTGCCTTCCTTGACTTCGTTGACTGGTGATAGTAGTTGTTATAGTGAAGGCTTAGATTTATTGCCTGTTCGTGTTCGTTGGCAAAAGTGTGTAGATTTTGATGGTTTTTACTTCGATTAATAAACTTGTGTTTAAGCTGAGTTATAGTAATTTGAAGTATGCGGTCTATTTCCGAAATTAATTTTGCAACAACCTAATATTTTTTTCCCGAAATGTGTGACCAGAAAGGAAGGCAGCTCTCCCTTCCTCCGTTAAGGCTTTGACAAAGATATAAGCTTGAGTGTGCGTTTCACCTCCAAAGATCCTTCATAGAGATAAATGCTTAGGTATACAACATTTTAAATTATGCCCATTTCCTCATGGCGATACCACCATTATTCCTCCTCAAAACAACTACTCCTCGAAAGGATTGCAACTAAACCCTGTGGGTGCAGATAAGTGAACAGAGCTGCATGTGGGTTTATTCTATCATAGGTACTTTTTGCCCATAGCAATGTGCGCTTACTCGAGGTTATCTCTTATTCTACAAACTGTTGAGTCCTTATCAGGAGTGAAGCAAAGGAGTGAAGCAAACTCAGCGAATCAGCTGCGGATTTCAACTTTTCTTTCCGTTAAATCTCACCATAGATGTTAGTTTCAATCTTAGTAGAAACTGTAAGATCGTATCGTTATTATTGACCGTTATTGACCGCCTGACGTTTGCACTAGAGCCTCTTCCTCAAGAGCCCAAACGATGACAAAATCTTCAATCTTGATCTGCTTAGGCTTTTGAGGAAGGCGATCTGCTCTCCCTCACACCTACAACCTCTTCGGCTTAACAGAACATATTGAAATTAAAAATCACGCTGAGTATTCGAGTAGGATGGAATTCGAACACAACAATCACGATTCCACAGAATGTGTGTCGAGATCCTTTAGGGACATGCATGCTTCTCTCATTTGTGACTGAGTACCTATTGGTCATAGCTAAGCGCCAAAGACGTCCAATCTGAACGAACTATTTTATGCAAAAGTGAGCAGCAACACGTGGTAACTGAGTGGTCGCTGATTTCCCTTTTGTTGTTGCGTGGGAACGGACATTACACTACATGATAGGCCGATCCTCTCATTGATTGTTATTTGTTTACCGATTATTGCTATCACTCAAATGAATCGTGACAAAAAAGATTTCATGTTATCTATATATTCATGACCTAATTGCTTAAACACAGCATTAGGGGTAATGTGGTTACTGGGAAATCCTTGAAAGAAGTCATTTACAAGGAAGCTATAGGGGTAAGAAGGCTATCTGTGGCGAAAACCTGGCGAACAATCGCGTCTTCGAGTTCCAGAAACGGCGCGATGGATAAAAGCTGCCGCGTTTCGATAATCGACCCCGCCCTCAAGCGACCTGATTCGTGGTCGGCTATGATGAGAACGGCCAAGGATATGCGGAGAGATTGAAAGTATTCCGGGGTGCTATCTCAGTTTTAGCATGAAGCTCACTCCAGAAAATAAATGTTGTCGTATTTCCGAACACTTCCTTGTGTTTATTAGCGACATGCCGATGGGAATCAGTCTCTTGATGGGAAGTTCGTTTGCTCTTAGAACCAACGATGGGAGGGAGTCCTATCTCTCGGGTTTTTGGCCATTTCCATCTTTTTTTTTCTTCACTGTCTTGTCACTAGGCATCTCGACTTTCCCATTCACTATTTATTTCACCCTTTGTCCGAATTTTTCTAATGCTGCCTTCAATACGGATCACACGCAAAGTTTCACGCGAAAAAATAAAAATTCGGCTATGATAAAGCTTTCCAGAGTGGTGGCTGAGGGAGCGATGTCTCAGAGTAAGTTACGCCCGTCGTCCGCCGCGGTCGGAGACGAATAGTGAGGTAACTTCTCTTCCCACTGTGCATGAAAAACTGCCATATTTCAAGCCTGACGAAGGTGCGAAGTACCAAAATATTGCAATGTATTTCACTAGACTTTTGCAACTTTTGAGATTTCTGAATAAACTTGTGGAATCTCATGCCATTTTCCTCACAACGAAAATTTGTTTAGCCTTCTAAGCCTCTCACCTGTTCTCGACCAAAAAATTGAGTGATCAAGTTTTTCATGCACAAACTATTAGGATGTCAGGAAAGGTCTTTCATTTTTAAGCATTGCATTATATCACTCCATTACAAAACATAGAGCATACTGAGAAGCAAGGTGATCACCATCATGTTCTACCACTTTTCGCCACCTTTCAGGCAAACTTGCTAAGCCATCCGCGTAGAACTGACCTGGCTTTGATTTGAAAAAGTTGCACAATCACCGAACCATGTCATCTTCATTATCGAATGTTTTTCTTTAACTGGCGTTAGATAGCGAAAGTAAAAAATGATAGTCTGAGCAAAATCAGTGCTATAAAGTGGATGGGGAAGCACTTCCCATTTTTTAGGCGAGTCACCTTTTCAATATGTGGGCGAGCATTATCGTGCAGGAAACGGATCGTGTCATGGTTCGGATCTTTCTCTGTGGTATTCGCGACCAGTCTTTCCAGCTCCTCACAGTGTACGTCTGCTGTTGGTATAGTGTTGCAAGCCACCATCCGCAATGGGTGTATATCGTTAGGACGGAAACGTCGCCTGGCCGTGTTCGGCACGCGACGGGATGGTGCGAGCTATGCGCGCTGTATTGGATGGGCCTTGAAGCGATGACAGTGCTCTACGCCTCATTCTATGCGCAATCGCTTCAGGACTCAACTATTACGGCGCGCATAGCTCGCACCATCCCATCGCATGCCGAACACGGCCACGCGACGTTTCTGCCCTAACGATATACACCCACCCGCTATCGTTCCTTGTCGACCTCCAATGAGCTTCCTGACCGGTCAGAATCAAAAACGACATGAGATCCCGTAAGTACTCAGAAATCTCAAAAGGTTGCAAAAGTCTTCTGAAATATATCGCAATATTTTGGTGCTTCGCACCTCCGTTAGGCTTGGAATGTGGCAGTTTTGTTATGCATAGCGGGAACAGAAGTTACCTCACTCACTATTCGTTCCGATCGCGACGGACGACGGGCGTGCACTACTCTGAGACATCACTCCCTCAACCACCACCGAGGAAAGCTTTATCATAGCCGGATTTTTTTTTCGCGTGAAACTTTGCATGCTATTAAGCAAATACAACATAAGTATATAGATAAGAGAAAAATCTATTTCATCACGATTCGTTTGAGCGATGGCAATAATCGGTAAACAAATAACAATTAATGAGAGGATCGGCCTATGACGCTGTGTAATGTCTTTTCCTACGCACCAGTAAAAGTGAAATTAAAGTGAAATTACTCAATTCCACGTGTTGCTGTTCACTTTTGCACAGGTCCAAAGCAATTCTGGGAATAAATTGTTATTTCTGCAGTGAGTAGAACCCAACTAGTAACAAGCTTCGCCCACTGTGGAACCATTGGCTGCTCTCCGCTGATTTTGACTGTGTTCAAGTTAACCTGGACATTGGTCATTTTTACGGTTTCTTTTTCCTAGTCTTGACACTGTGCTGTAACCCACTTATGAGTTTTTGTTGTAAGGGCCGCGCACTCGGGGTGCGCTCCTCCCACTGTGCCCAGGCCTCTTTCATGCAGGGTCAAGCGTCCAGATGAGGAAAATTTCCAAAAAATACGACCTCCCCCCCCAAAAGGGGGTCTCAATACGACCCCCCCTCTTTTACGTCTGTTATTGTCTTTTGCGTCTTTTACGTCTGAAATAATGTCTGCGCGAGCAAAAATAAGCGACAAGCGAGAGATAGCGTTCATACCCGGCGATGCAACCGCCACGATTTAGCGGCTTCACACCTCACAACTTGCGTGACGCGCGACCCTTCGATCACAACACTCGCTTATGTTTGTGGGCAGGGCGGCATACATAGCACGGTCGAACGTACACATAAAGTCTCAAAGAAGTTACCGAAACCTAGCTTCGAACAAGGAAATAGCCATGTGGCTTTGTGCGGTGCGAAGTTTGCGATTGGTGTAAGACGGGAAAGGTGGGAACTTCACTGTGTGCACACAACTGTGAGATTATACAACCGAAAGCTTGCACGGTCACGCATTCAAAATTAAACAACACCAGAAATCAAAGTGGCTGCACCGTAAAATGAGACAAAAAACTTCTTAGTGTAGCAATTGATAATAGTTTTTTTTATACCACTGAGGGATTGGAATGAGTTTCAATTTCATGCTACGTATGAAGTTCTATATCAGTATAGTTACTCGGTCACAGGAGAATGCAGGAGAGCGCACCGTCATTTCGAGGCAAAATGGTGACACAGCATTTTATTAAATGCTGACGCTTTTGATACAGTAAATATGAGCCACAGAGCATCCAGCGACTCTAACTGCCATACACCACAACCTGGTAAAATCTGACTAGCTTTGAAAATCGTGATTGGACAATGGGAAAAATGCAGGAAAACGTACCGCCCCCGTGGAATCTTCAGAATCAATGGAACCTTCATCCACTAATACAGTGGGAACATCGCAGTTCTTAAAAGGATGCTAGGACTTGACACGAAAAAAAACAAAAAAAAATTAACAATCAGTATCAAACACTGAATATCAGTTGAAACGGTAAAATACGCGGAATACATTCTTTAACAATACATGTTCGATCCAGTGTCTCGAATAAAGGCATTACGCTGAGCTACAATCATAAATATGCAACTATCGCTTCATGATCAAACGTGCCCTGCCTCAGCACGCAGCTTAATGAGTGGGACCAACTACAATTTGCGATCAGGCGATGTGCGACGCGGCGATCACGATGGAGCGCGTTATCTTCCCCGTACTAAATCCCGACATTCTTGAAATGCTCTGAACTTTACCTAGAGCCCATCTTTCAAACAGCTGTGAACTGTTTTCCTGATAATTCCCTTAGACCTATCTATTGGCCAATTGCTTGCTCCAATGGTTGCTTAGTTCTCGATATGGGTTCTTTGATGAGGATTTGATGAGCAAAATTTTGAAGTGTTTCACGGAAATGGCCATAACTTCCTTCAAACTTAACCATATGAGTTCTTTTTGGTGAAGCAGGATCTACTAGGTTGTCGCTTTCGAATGACTATCTGAGCTATACCATATCTTCAAAACGAAGGATGTTATTTTGAGGGAAGGGTGATGAGGATTTGATGAGCAAAATTTCGAAGTGTTTCACGGAAATGGCCATAACTTCCTTCAAACTTAACCATATGAGTTCGTTTTGGTGAAGCAGGGTCTACTAGGTTGTCTCTTTCGAATGACTACCTGATCGATACCATATCTTTAAAACGAAGAAAGTTATTGTGAGGGAAGGGTGATGAGGAAGGCTTTTTTTCGCCGAATTTGCGAGATCTTTCCACGAATCTTCCCAAAAATCGATTCATTGTTACTGGAATTTTTCCAGTATGCATCCTTCGCTCTCGGAGGCCTAGTGGAGAGGCGAGAAGCGTCCGTCAGCTTCTCTGTGGGATGCGCCATGCATCAGGATTTCATCCACATTCTCAATGAATACAAACGTTTTTCCGGTCCGCATAGTGGCCGCCAACACTAGATTACGTACTTGCGATCGTAGTAAGATATGGAAGAAGTCCATATCAGCTAATTTTCCTCTTCAATCCCATTGTTTTTCCGGAGGTGTCTCTGTACGTAGTTTCGGTGTCAGCGGACCAACGAAAGAGTTATTGGTACTGGCCGGTTTCGTTGTGGATTGCGCCATGCATGAGGTTTCCATGGTCATTAAGTTAAATTAGTTTTGTGTTCGAAACCATTCAGTCAATTTAATCACTTCTCCCCTTACACTTTAGACCCTAAGCCTGAGAAATCCTGCTGATCACTGCCTACCTCAACAATTACGACCCCCCCCCTCCTAGCGGACCAAATACGACCCCCCTGTTGAGGATTCCTCAACGGAGGCTTGACCCTGCTTTCATGTTTCGGCAACTCATACTTGATTCTAACTCATCTTTCTCCCACGTTTAGGTCACAGTGGAACCAAATTCTAATTGATTTAATAATATTAATTGATTTAATTCTTATCAACTAGCATCCAGAACTGATTGATAGCATGTTAGTTCGAGTTATCTACCTTAGAACATAACTTAGGTTAGCACCTCTCAAAACGATACCGCAGGCATGAACCCGTATCGTATAATAGGTGTGCAATCAACTATGTACCCGTATTGCCCCTCACTCGCAGCACTCTTTCATCCACTAGTCTAAACTGGACCTTTTTGGTCCACTGTTGAGACAATATCTACGTTCCGACCACGTTTGTTCGCATGTGTCTGCATATGTTTAAACCCTTATTGCGATGTATTATGGACGGTCATACTACAAAAGGTGCGTCTTAATCAACCCTCCCAGGTCTTATTCTCCTAACGTTGTCAGAAAAGGAGCGCCCAATCTCCATCTATCCCCCATCAGGATGCTCTTCACCGGGCCTCTCCCGACTCCTCAATGCATCGCGCGCATTTCCCATTTTCGGATTTTCCAACGGTACCACATAGTACTTACTACTCATTCAACAAGCCAGGTATCTTTTCAAAAAGCATATTCATACTCTTCAACGAGTTCTCTTTACCCATTCGTCAACATGACGTCATCAACTAGGGGAATCATCACCAAACACATAAATGAAATTAACAGCAAGTAGAGTAGTATATTTACAAAACATCCTTTTATTATCATGTGTTATTTGTGCCTGTATGTAAGTATGTAGAAATGTAGGTCGTCTGTCCGCCCTTGAATGAGTGATTGTGACAAGGGAGTCGTTACAGAAAACCAACCACCCACGGAATCAATCTACGGTTAGGAGGCATATGTAACTGTCATAGAATCTGTTTGCTCTCCTGGCCCATGGAGAGCACTTTGAATGTTTTATTTGGATAAAAATTAGCAGAGAAGGATTTTCGTCACATGAAAGCAGTAATTGCTCAGGCTTGGAGTCGGTTAGATCTAGAATCGATTATTAAGCTATAGACATCAATGCCAAATTGCCTTTTCGAACCTATTATGATACATCAAAGACATATCAATCTTCTCAAGGTTTTACGCATGATAATCATAACAAAAAATGCCGGAAGTCCACTACAATGCGTCCATACCTAGGAAACGGCTCATTCAGCAGGCTGATGTTGAAGAGTGGTCGACTTTATGCCACTTTGCATAGAAGTACTCTTCAAAGGTTACTGAGCATGCTGTTTCTGATGGAGGCACGAATTTTCGTCAAAGACCCCACACGAAGCTTGGTCATGGTGCTTCAAGGGTATGTCTGTACTTACGACACGCACTGTAGGCGATTTTATTGCATCTTGTAAAAGATTACAGCAAACGGCCAACTGTTATACATTATTTTGAATAGTTTTCTCTGCTTTACAAGAATGTATCATCCTATATCCTTTCATAAAAAAATTTCCTCCTTGTGAAAATCTTTTGAAATAGAAATCCCAGGCGGCAAAAAAAACATATCTTCCAAAGCATCGTTGTTTAGCCTTTCGCCGAAGCCAGGAAAATATTTAAGCGATTCGGTAGGTGGGCGCCCTCCAGGGCGTAAGTACTACAGCAGAAAGAGCGGCGCAGGAATGGTATGAAAGGCTTGCAACACTGCGCGACATTACGACTTCAACGTGAAACATCACACAGTCCTACAGGAGGATAACAGCCATAAAAATCAGTGGGGAATTGGCTGAGGATATGAGCTGCGACAAAAAAGCACCTTTTCGGAGCACCTTCACTTGAAGGCATTTGAAAAAGCACTCGGAATTCGGTTGGCAGAATAGCTCTTCGAAAGCAGTGCCGAGCACCACCGATTTGTGATGCAACATCTCACTCGGGAGCTAGCTGTCCTTGACCAAGAGGACAGATTTTTGTACAAAATTGTCAAGGAAGATGAAAACGGGGTCTCTACATCGCCATAGAGCAAGAGAGGGATGGGGGGTGTAGAAAGCACGCCAACTCTTAAAGGAATTCATATTTCCACCTTAAAAAACTAAGATCTACCTGTTGTGTTACCAATATGAATTATTGCATTGGAGGTTGCTGTAGGGAGACATGACAGCTTAAAAACTTCATTTTGCCCAGCTGCGTCAGCTGAACAGGCTTTCGGCTGCAGAGACCCAAAGACGAGAGCAAACCATACAGCTCCATGGCAGCGCCAGATCTCCCACAGTCACACAACAAAAGTCTTCAGGCCTGTCCTTCATGAGCCCTCACAAATTAGGTCAAGTACCAACAGGCCATCACTTTTGTGCTTTTTCGGAAGCCCAATGGAGTTAAAGGGCCATAAAGACCTCAAAACCTGGCCCAACCACTGTTCAGTCTAGGCCGCATAATTTCAGAGGAAATAGCATGTACAAATCGATTGAAGGGAGGGAGAATGGTGAGTGGCAATAGATGTAGTAGATTAACTCATTGTTGTACTGTTGTAAGAAAATAAAGAACAACTGTAGAGGAAGAAGCGGCAGGAACTAGTCCTTAGAGGCAGCTTTAGGGGAAATTCAGACGAAAGGTAACAGAAGTAGTGAGTATGAAAGCAGAGATGACTAGTAACAGAACAGTGAAAAAAAATCGGATGGAAATGGACAAAAAACCGATAAATAGGACCCCTTCCCACCGTTGGTTCTAGGTGCGGACGACCTTTTCGTCAAGAGGCGGGTAGTCCGCATATTTTCCATTGGCATTACCAAGACGTAAACATGAAGGGATGTTCGGAAATGTGACAGCATCTATTATTATCATGTGGTGAGTTTCAAGCTGAAAGTGAGAAAGCGCGCTGCGATACTTGCAATCCTGCTGATCTCCTTGACCAGCCTCACCGTGACCAAGCACTAATCACGTCGCCTGGAGGCGGGCTACCCTAAACCAAGGCGGTTTGCCCTAACAAGGCAGCCTCCGCCACAGCTCAAGGCGGCGCCTTCCGCGGGCGATTTCGCCATGCATAGGCCTTTCAGACCCGTAGTTTATCACTAAATGACTCCTTTTGGGATTCCTTATTACCCACATTACCCCAAACACTGTCATTAACCTAGCAGGCTATGCACTGCTGACGGCACCCTGCGCACGAGGTGCCCCGTCCCCATTAGCAAAGTCAATGTCTCCTCACTCTTCCAAGTGATTCTCCTTATTTTCTTGTAGCCAGCTGTCAACGTCATTATCAATTAGAAGTAGCTCGACTTGTCAGCATGTATGAGAACTTCATACAATTAGCTACTCGCAATTCAAAAAGATGCGTAATTAGTGGTTTATCAAAATCCCTGGAAAGCCGAAAAGCCTTCCCAACCGGAATATCAAAAAAAAAACTTCCTGAAACACCGATACCGGCTCTTCTGCAACAATCGTCAATCTGAATCAATAATTGAAAAGTCTGAATGAGTAATGAAGCAGTACTATGTGGTCCATTGTAGTTTGGAGGAGGCCATCTCGCGTCTGGCGTCATTTTTCTCAGACTTCAGAAGCGGAAAAGATCCCCTTTCCGCACGCTGGAAAATTACGCCTAAGTTTGCACATGGATGACTGTAGTGCGGCAAGGCGAAGGGATTATAGGGTGAGAATGACTGCTATCCTCCCAACTGCTTCCGTTTACTGGCGAATGGAAAGTCAGCAATCAATAAATTGCTTTGCAATACGTGTATAGAGGAAAAAAATCCCAGTGAATAAGTGTATTAATGACACCAATGATTAATGACTAGCAAAGAGGAGGAAGACATAAAGTGTGCTACCCTGTTGATAAAACACTGTCATATTTGAAGAACAAGTATAAAGTGGGCACAGAATAATTAAATAGCTTCCGTTTCGCACGCGTGCGCAGATGTGAGGTAAACAAACTCCCTCTGTGCTCATCAAGGAAGGAGCGGAAGTGAGTATGCCGCAAAAGATACTGATTAAAGATATAATTGACAAGCAGTGGTATGCTATAGACCACTCAACTGAGTGTAATGTCCACAGTGGAAAAACAGCATGGGTAAAATTATGATCGAAACTCCCGAAAAAAAGAGTTCGGTTCAATGGTGCCATGGTAACCGGTCACATATTGGCGAATAAGAATGATTGCAACATTTACAAAAATTAAAGTGATTTATTAGCAAGTCTGAAATCCGTTTCGTTTCTTGCAACCTGTTGTACATTGTGAAGTTCGAAACTATGACTGAGATGGATGGTGCGACCCCGTGAGCACAACGCGAGCGAAACAACTCGAAATTCAAGCAGCTTATTGGGAAGAAAACAGTCGTTAGTGAAATGGATCAGCACACATCCCCGAAAAGGATGAGGTGCGGCTTCAGGTGCCCTCCGACACCGAAGCTTTTGCCCATGATTCAGCATCCTAGTAGTGACATGAGACCTGCCTTTTGCACGACCATATTTCATAAATGTAATAAGTGTTTCAGTTCGTACTATAATGAAACTGCCGCAATTTTTCCCTTTATGGTCATTATACTCAGTTAATGAAGATGAGCGGTCTATAGCTGACCTCTGCTAGTTAACTGCTTTCTCGCACATAAAGTGCGAGGAAGTAATCAAGCGTTCGCACATGGGTTGCGAAGGAGGTCATTCGTACCAATGTGTACACCCGTCGTCCCGTTGCTCATCGAGAGCCGAGTGGGGGCCAGCAAGTCCCCTTTCGTCCCTGTCACGAGTCATAGTAGTCCAATTAGCTTTGCTGGCCCCACTGAACCCTACTGGTTACGAAAAACTCGCTATTTTCCCGCAGTGCTTTCGTGAAGTAGTCTGATCAACAGTATTGCCGTCGTCTAGACATTTCTTTGACGTCCAAAAGGATCTAGTCGGTAACCGTCCTGGTCCTACGGTCATCGCAATATCGCATGACGCGTTGGGCCCATCTATTCAACTACTTCTTGGTAAATGCGGTAGCGTCCTGATCTTCGATAGTCGACGGAGTTGGGACTAGGGATTCCCCTCTGCAGTTGCGAGTATCGGGATACTCTGAGCGTCATTCTATCGATAATGCTTTGGATGACGCTGACAGCATGCTCATCCTGCTTAGAGTCCAAGTATCCGAAGCATATGTAGTGGGTGCACTGATCTCTCATAAGTAAGCGCATTGGTACCAGAACCATCCAGTGGATATGAAACCACTGAGTACTCTATCGACTGGCTCTCGCGAATTATTATGTAGGATAAATCGTACTCATCTGCCACTACGATTCTGATTGGAACTAAAATGCACGGCGCACCCCAAGAAGGAATTGATTAGCGCCGAACCAAATGCGTTGCGAACCGTCAACTGACCAATGTGGCAGCACTGTTGCGCTTCAGTGCTCTGAAGAAGACAACAATATAAGCGTTTTTAGAATTTCAAACCCCTCAGTGCGAGAATTCGGATGCTCTCTATTATACGTAGTCAATACCAGGGAATACTGAGGTTGATGTAGGTCCGTCGCAAATCACATAAATCACAATCGACTAATTGCTTTTCATTTTCGAGGAATTTTTTTTTGTCGAATCTCCGAGATTTCCCACAAATCAAATCCCACAAATAAATAAATAAATTCCCCACAAATCTTTGAAAAAATGATCCATTGTGTCTTTCACACCTCCGTTACGCAACTTTTGCTCTCAAAAGACCAACGAGAGGGTGGTTAACCCCGGCTACCCTTGTTGCGGGATGCGCCATGCATGAGGATGCCCTACCCATTTTCGGTGAACACAAACGCTTTTGCGGTCCGCATAGTGGCTCGCTAGCACCACATCAGGTACTTGCAATGGTAGTAGGATATGAAAGAAGTCCATATCAGCTGATTTTTCGTTTCCATTCCATACTTTCTGAAGCATTCATCCACGGTGAAAGCCGTGGATAGATCCCTCTTCCTACGGTTAATCGGTGAATTTCGGAGGTGCCTTTGCACGTGGTTTCGGTGCCAGCGGACCAATGAAAGGGGTATTTGCATTGGCTGGCTTCGTCGTGGATCGCGCCATGCATGAGGTCTCCATGATGATTAGGTTGAATTAGTTTCTGTTTCAAATCCAGTAAGTCATTTTTATCACATCTCCCCCTTCACACTTTGGATGCTCAGCCTGAGAAATTCCGTTCATCACTTCCTCCGCTACGGTTACGACCACACTGCCCTCTCAGTGAATCAAATGCGACCCCCTCCCCCTGTCGAGGATTCCTCGACGGAAGCCTGACCTGTTTGTAGGTTCCACTAATTTAAAGACACACCACGCGAAGAGAAAATAAGCCCTTACCTTTTTGGGGCAGGTAGACCCTTGGGTATTTGTCCAGACCGCATACTTTTTGCGGCACCACGGCATACCCTCACGACGATAGGCCCGCTCGACCTCAACCGAGCCGCATCCACAAACCGAACACTTGGCGTTGGACGAAGCGAATTCCAACGTGGCGTTTACGTGGCGAAGGAAGCTTGCGAACCATCATGGAAAGTTGAGATAAGACAGAAAGTCTCCTGATGAAGACAACGTTAGATGGACGAGACAGTTGATATCATTGAATTCGAGTGTTACAACCCAGCAGAGTCTCGATTCTGAGTTGAAGTACTCGTACCAGGACTGTATTCGGAAAAGGTTATTTTTGGCGCTCCTTGAGCTTATCGTTGTATTCCTCCTCTGATGTGTGAATTAAGACCTTCGCTTTCAGTAAGAGGTGCGATAACACTTCATCGCGGAGTGTGCCTTCAAGACTCATTCGTTTCTGCTGAATAGCGGCATATGAGGTAGAAAAAGCTTCGTAGTGAATTTGAGCACGACCCCTTCACATGATCGTGGTTTCCCGAAGAAATTCAAATCCTAACTAATGATTTCGAATCTTTTGGGTTTATTCATGCAGCGTTGCACAACTGCCTCGAAATGAAGGTTATCGAGGTCCTCGGGATACGATAGCTCCTCCCAAATATGTGATTCGGTGACTACATCGATTGAGATGTGCTGCAATACAAATGTAGAAGACAGCTTGGTTGTACAGAACATGGAGATCCCGTTGTAGTACATACCGTCGCAGCGCATAGACGTGGTTTGGCGAGGCTGTGGTGTATCAACCTGCGAGTGACGATCATTGGAATGTATGCTATGAACATTGTGTGCTCCGTTCGAGGAACAACGCTACGGGACTTCTTGTTGATTCAAGCATGCACCGAGTCGATCACATAGTAGCTGCAGGCCTGTTTCAGTCCCAAAGTGTAATTGGCTCACAAAAGAAGCAGAGAGGCTACTTTTCCACGGGTAAAACCTCACGCCCGATCTACCAGCTTGAAGGCACACCTCGCGAAAAGTTGTGGGAACTATCACGCGTGTTACAGAATGGAGAAGCCCTGGTTTACCCACCAAAAGAGAAAAATGAATCGAAACCCCTCCCAACCACCAAAAATAATGCTCCCTGCCATCGGTCCTCGTACGAGTATAGGAGATTAGAAGTGAGTTTTTGCTCGATGATATCGTGCAAAATGCTACGATATCACCTGTTTCCCCCCCTACTGAAGCTACCTTAGCTATTGATATCACTGCCTTATCTTGTCTTATCGCAAAATTCCCTCTCGTCTAAGCCGGGTGTGATTTGGCTTGATGGGCTCGGCTCGGCTCACGTCGACCAGGCCACGCGCGGCGGGGGTGAGCCGTGGCGCCGCGAGAAGGGTGCAGTCTTCACAACCATCCAAGGTTCTAACTGCCCTCAGAAAGTGAGGATCACTTTTAATATCGCGTAGCGTGCCTTCAAAGGAACCGGGAGGGATGCGAAGAAAGAAGAAGATGCAAAAAATGATCATTCTGTAACGAACATTCAAAGTTAGAAGCGATGATCGGTGGAAAAATCGGAATTCAACAGCGCGACGTTGCGGTGTGTATTCGCATCACATTCGCATCAACACATTGCTTTCCGGGTTGTCCGCTGTAGAGATGTCTTTTATTGTCCCGTAGAGGGTATTTCATTCATTTGTGATGATGTGAAATAAGTGAAACAACACACAGCAA
Organism: Trichostrongylus colubriformis; assembly: GCA_963978905.1. Lineage (NCBI taxonomy): Eukaryota > Metazoa > Nematoda > Chromadorea > Rhabditida > Trichostrongylidae > Trichostrongylus > Trichostrongylus colubriformis. Next base: position 39,676,481 of record OZ022256.1, read on the forward strand.
CAAACAACTAAAGCGATTGAGTGAAAAATAAGGAAAGCGTAAGAAAAAAGTGATTACAACTAAAAACCTAGTTAATTCACTTTCGACGTCTTGGCAAGGTGCTGTATGTGAATCGCGGCCACAGTCCTCCCATACCGTAAACCGAAATTGCCCTCCTCCCGGTGTTTCTAGGAATGGTATTGTGCTGCAACGAAGCCTCATGGATATACAGATGTGTAAAAACAGTATGGGGCTTCAAACGTTTGTTCAAAATTTCAGAATGCCGCCAGTGTTTCAAAAGTTTTGTGAAATATAATGCAATAGTTCGATGACCCTGAATTATGGCAGTTTTCTCAAGTTATGTAATCTATTGGGCTGAGGAATAAGTTCGCGCCGTTTTTTTAAACCCCGTTTTTCACAATGTTGCCTCCTTCTTTCGACTAAGTTTATAAATGATTTCGATAGAGCTTTTTCTACTCTACAAAACGCTACTATCTGTTTTTCGATTCTTGTGACTACCTAATATTTATGAAGTTTGGAAATGATGTGAGCTGAAGGCAAAAAATTGGCACTTGCGCACCTCATCTTTCTCGTCTGCCATTGAGACCAAAAAATGTTTGTGTATATGTTTTGATAGAGCTTTTTCAGTTCTACAGAATGGTTCTACTTTTTGCTCGAATCGCTCAACTTTTTGCTGTTTTCAAGAGTCACAAATGCAGTACTCGCAAAGGTGTGCACTTTCGTTATCTCCTCTTCCTTGCCTACCGTCGAGATTGGAGAGGATGTACATATATGCATTCGATAGGGCTTGCTTTGCTCTACAAGGTAACACCACTCTTCTTTTGTATCCTTTCATATTTTAGCATGTAGGAATAAGTTTCTACCTGTTTTTCAATTCGGAATTGCGTTCTGAAAGTAAATTTTTTGGCAGAATGTTCTATGTTGTTCGATAGAGCTCTTTTTGCTCTACAATTGAGCGTTTACGGTTTTTGTTAGAATTAAATTTGTCATTTTTTAGATCATTTAAAAGTCGACAAAATCGAGCATTTTTGACACCATGTGACACCATGTGTCAAAAATGCTCGATTTTGTCGACGTTTAAATGATCTAAAAAATGACAAAAAATAATTCTAACAAAAACCGTAAAAGCTTAATTGTAGAGCAAAATGAGCTCTATCGAACAATATAGAACACTCTGCCAAAAAATTTACTTTCAGAACGCAATTCCGAATTGAAAAACAGGTAGAAACTTATTCCTACATGCTAAAATATGAAAGGATACAAAAGAAGAGTGGTGTTACCTTGTAGAGCAAAGCAAGCCCTATCGAATGCATATATGTACATCCTCTCCAATCTCGACGGTAGGCAAGGAAGAGGAGATAACGAAAGTGCACACCTTTGCGAGTACTGCATTTGTGACTCTTGAAAACAGCAAAAAGTTAAGCGATTCGAGCAAAAAGTAGAACCATTCTGTAGAACTGAAAAAGCTCTATCAAAACATATACACAAACATTTTTTGGTCTCAATGGCAGACGAGAAAGATGAGGTGCGCAAGTGCCAATTTTTTGCCTTCAGCTTACATCATTTCCAAACTTCATAAATACTAGGTAGTCAAAAGAATCGAAAAACAGATAGTAGCGTTCCGTAGAGTGGAAAAAGCTCTATCGAAATCATATATAAACTTTGTCGAAAGAAGGCAACATTGTGAAAAACGGGGTTTAAAAAAAGCGGGGACTTATTCCTCAACCCAATACATAGTATATTACTATCTCACTAGTCCTGTCCCAAAATTTTCGCGTAGATCTACTTTGCCACGGGCTTTGTGAGGCCGAAAATGACCGACTCATTCGATGATACCCTTAAAGATGACTGAAAAATCGCGGGGCTGAAAGGCATATGTATGGCGAAATCCCCCGCAAAAGGCGCCCCCTTGAGCATTGGCGAGGCGGCCTCATCAGGGCAAGCCGCCTTGGTTAGGGCAGCCCGCCTCCTGGCGACGTGATTAGTGGTTGGTCACGGTGAGGTTGGTCAAGGAAATCGGCAGAATTGAAAGTATCGCAGCGCGCTTTCTCACTTTTAGCCTGAAGCTCACCACATGAAATAGATGCTGTCGCTTTCCGAACATCCTTTTATGTTTAGGTCTTGGTAATGTCAATGGAAAACCTATGCGGACTACCCGCCTCTTGACGGGAAGGTCGTCCGCGCCCAGAACCAGTGGTGTGAAGAGGTCCCATTTTCCCGGGTTTTTGGCCACTTCCATCCTTTTTTTCTATACTGTCCTGTTACTAGGCATCTCGGCTTTCATATTCACTACTTCTTTTACTTTTCGTCCGAATTTTCCCTAAAGCTGCCTTTAAATAGTTTAAGCGTCTACTTGATTGTCGTGACATTCAATATGGACATGATCATGCAGTAACAAGTATGGTATACCCTGATCAAGTGATGATATACAAAACGTCACGTGGCTCGTCCTTACTATTCATATCAAATGATAACCGCCTTCATTTCGATGGCTTCTAGTGCTTTTCTTTATGCGAGCCTTGTAGACAGCGGTGTAGCACCTTGATGACAAGTGCGGGGAGTGCTTGGTGGATATTCACCCCAATACAGTGCTAGAAGAAATTAGTAATCGAATAGGGGGCGGATATATTGCTTCTCTACGGTGTTTAGAGAGGCCTCTCAGTTTTTGCCTCATGTTTTTGCGCACAACCTTGACATTTCATTAGATAAACCGTCCCCCGAATCTGACGTATTTCGTGGTCACTACAATCACTACAACCTTCCCTGTCACACCCTTCCTCAAGCCTTTGAACACGTGAGTAGGTGTCCGTCGTTCGGTGGAGGATGAAAAGGACAGGGAGCAACGAGTTTTTCACAGCTTATTACTTCCAGGAAAAATGAATCTGAATCAGGTTGAGGGTTGAATTTTTTCATTCTAAAGCTACGCGTTCATGTATAGCTCTCTTGCAGTTTTTTGTTACAAGCCATACTTACCATACCTTACACTTACACTTACATACCCTTTAGGACGCAAATATGAACCTTTTTTTTGCACTGAAATGCAGGACTCGTTTTCCCGGTTCTGGATCAAACAGCTTCGTCAAGGCAAGCACGAAAGAGAATACGTTCCCCACCTGAAAACCTCCAATCATCTCATCAACCGTCTTGACTTCCACATAGAACCCTTTTGATCGATCGCCTCTCTTTATAGTGACAGGTAATTAATTGGCTGCACGACAACAGCAGGAAGCTTCAATGGAGAGGAGCCCGACAAGGAACCATTTGCGGCGGAGGCTCATCAGGAATGCATGGCGCTTCTCATTTCCGTCGACGGGACATTTTACGAGGTATCTACGAGGTGAGAGAGAGACAGAGGCAAATTTTGTTTCTGTGTTCTAGCGTACTTGTTACCGTTTCTGAGTTTTCATTCTACAGTGCGATTTTTTGGCAGTTGCCATTGGTCAAAATACAACTCATGGGGAGATAATTGATATATTCACAGAAAGCGAGTAGCTCGTGGTGGTTTCAAGGAGAGGCACTCGGCTTCATGGAACCTGATTACCCCCTTTAATATGATGACTACCATGCCATAAGGACTACACTTTCAGCATACCACCACTGCAAGCGCTTGCTCTACTTTTGTTGGTAGGAGTCGTTGGACGACATAGTAAGCAAAGAGACGCTATACTCTTTTGCTCCGATATACCAAAGAAATAAATTTTGTCTAGTAATAACAGGGTGGCGGACTGCTCCTAGACATCTGAAGTCACAACACCCGATAAAATGAATATTTATGTACTCTCAAAGCTTAAACGTCAGGCCGGTGCACATCTGCATGGTTTGTATGTGCCTTATCATGGCTCGTGCTTAAAGACACCCTTAGGGTAATTTTTGCAAATTGGGGGATTACGAAAGTAGAGGTGCTCAGTAATATAACAGTAGAGAAAGAACGACATAAAACGGCGAAAAAACCAAGAAACAGAAACCCGAAATTCCCCCTTCTCTCTCTCGTCCTCTGCGTCTCTGGTCGGAGTGGACTGAAGACAGGCCAAAGTCTCATCCAACTGGCCGCGATTGTTGTCCCGCCCCTCCACGTCGACTCCCCCGGACGCATAACCGCATAACGGCATGACGAGCTGCGGGGCCGCCATAAGACCCCAAGTCGCAGTTTTTTATGCGATTTTCACCACAAAGGTTCGTTTCAGAGAACATGTACTTCCAGATCTCAGTTTTCCCTTACCCCTAATGGTGCCTTTAAGTGATAAGGGCTCCTTTACAAGTGATTCACATTGCTGACATCGGTATTGCACCGTCACGACTCTCCGTGCTCCTCCAACCACCTTTGCGACTTCACTTCCAGTGCGCAATTCCCATTCTGGGATCGTCTTGAACTCCAAAGGAATAAGGAACCGGAGGGAGCAGGGAGAACCTAATCTTGGAGATTCCAGTGATTTCATGCCTTTAGCTCCTTGTAAATCACAGCAATCCACGTTCTCATACTAGAGTGATCATTGGTCATTACTAATTGTTGCACAAAATTATGGCGGAATGCGCCCCAAGCTACCGCTGACATCCTTCCCAAAACACATCGGCACCTAACAATCAGCACAGAAGCAGGTTAGCAAGAGCCTGTTATCAAAGGGGTGGTTCACTCAATCATGCAAAAGAGAGATTTTTCTTATGTGGACGGCCCTCACGCCTACTTGCCTCTAGGAATGGCAGATTGGCTTCGTATCGCTTCACTTAGCAGATCCTTACCCTATCTCTAACGGAACACTTGACGCCTCAGAAATCTAATAACCTCGCTGATTCCGCTCTCAAGCTCTTCTACCCGAAACCAACAATTTCTTTTTTAAGCAGTACTGGCTTGGATGGACATATCTGTTCAAGTAAGTCGCACATTACTTTGGAATACGAGCTTCTGGTCCTCCGCTCCCTTTGTCCAATCAGCCTATAAAATCGGAACCGAAGCGGTCATTTCGACCATTGTTCGGGACTTCTCCTGCGAACTTTTTCAATGTTATGGGTTGTGTTACTTTGTAACTACTAGAAAGGTCTGCACCAGCTTTTCATGTTCATCTGAGTGTTTGTCTCATGTACCACTATTGACGCGTACTATTTATTGACTGCAGCAAAGGTCATGGCGGTCCATTTGCCTTTCCCATTGCTTTTGTCCGAAACCTCGAACAAATCACAGTACGGTGTCTAGAATGCTGCTATTAAAGTCCTACAAGGACTTCATATACCTTAAGTGTAGGACTGGAAACAAACATGAGGAATGATAGTAATCCAATTGGAGTCCGTGTCATACCACGATAAGATTGTGGTTCCACTGCAACTTTCAGCTTACTCATACGATATTCACTGCAATATCATTGGAGGAGCATGGGACGACTCTGATCCCTTCCGCTCGGAATCTTCTACAGTTGCGTTACTCACTATATCCATAATTTCACCTTATGTGGATGCTGTTTAGCGGGTGTTCTATTGACAATGTACGAGCCTTCTGCAACTTGCGCTCACTGTATTAAAGGCTAAAGGCAGTGATAGAAAAAATTTGGACGAAATGTGAAAAAGTGGTGATTATGATGGGCGAAGTTACGGAATACGACGATGAAGAAAAAACAGAAGTTAATGACCAGAAACGCGAAAAATAGAACCCCTTCCCCACGACTGATTCTCGACGTGGACGACCATTTCGTCAAGAGCCGGTTAGCCCGGACGACTCTGCCATGGGCATGTAGCCGAGTAATCAATGCGCAAAAACAGCAAGGAAACAACACAAAATCTTAAAAGGCAACTTATCGTTAACTGCAGACGAGCGAAGATTGCAAGTGAGCATTAATGAAAAAGAAAAGAAGATTAAAAAAGAAAACTAACCAACTTTACGAGCAAACAGCAAAAATTAAAAAATACTGAAAAAGATTAGCTGATTAGAAAAGCTGATTAGAAAAGAGTATGCGACATTCTGTTTACGAAAGCGCGCCTCGATCGCTCCAGCCGTGCCGCATCGCCTTGGCCCCTCCCACCCTAGCCAATCAAGGATGATCGTCGTTACAAGGCGGACCGAACCAAGGAAGGCGGCTGAGCTAAGAAGGCCGCTATTGCCACGCTCAGAGACGCGCCTTTCGCGTTGGATCTCGTACATAGGCCTTTCAGACCCGCAGTTTTCCACTGAGCGACTCCATTTGGGGTTCCTTATCACCCACATTACCCCCATCACTCCCTTTAAAGGCACAGATAGAGTAATTCGATTGATTGCTAACACAGGAGGATCAAAGAGGATTCACTTTTTCACCGTTCCCACCCAAAAACACCGGGAGGAATGACTTTGGCAGCTTGCAAAATATGAAAGAAAGGGTGCTCACGAGCGTAAAAGCAGAGAAAAAGAAATAAAACGGTCATAAACCCAAGAAATGAGACAGCGAAAACCGCCTTGTTTTTGACGCCCCTCTACGCGCCCCTCTGCGTCACTAGCCGGTGGGCTAGATTTGCCGACAACTCGCCCGGCTGATGAACTGAGAGCAATGGGCCGTGCTGAGAGATCGTGATAATACTCCAAGCCATTGCGAGGTTTCGCAGAACACTTTCGATAACATCATCTATTCTGAAGTGGAATATTTATTTTCAGAGAACGTGTATTCCCAGTTCTCCTTTTTCCTTATCACTCTCGATGCCTATAACAAGTACAAAGAGCTAACAAAGGAGTAAGATATTCTCGAAATAATCCTCCGAAAGTGGTGGCAGGCTGTGATTCAATACATCAACGCCATCAAAAAATGAACTCGTCAGCGAAGGCAGTGTGGCTGAGGAGCACCAACGACGCCAGTGCCTGCCTATACAGCAGAACCCACTTCCATGGTGGACTGCTGCTCGGATGACGCGGATATGGTTCACAGTATCGCGAATCTGCCACTGAAGGTAATGGAAGGAATGCCACACTCCGTTATATCCTTTTCGGAAACGAAGGACGTTGAGAACCTGGTGAGAAACGGGGTAGTGCAGCGCGAGTGTGTCACGTACTCTCAATCATCTCAACTACAAAGTGAGGGCATAGCCTAGCAATGTTCAAGGGGGATGATATCAGGGAACTTGCTGAATTGTAACGCACCATGGAAGAAGCTCCCGAGTTTGTTCGTGCAGAAGGCTGCCATGAAGTCTCGTGAGCACGTGAGGTACGTGTCTGAAGTTGTATTTGGAAACTTACAGTTAAAATGCAATCGAGTGCGGTTGAAGATGATAGAAAAAGACAGCAACTCTTCTGGAATTTTCTACGAGAGGGGAGGCTAACACTGGCAAAAGTGGACAAAGAAAAAGAAACGCATACGAACCGATCAGCGGGACTCATTTCTCAAGCTAATCCTCGTCGCAGACAAGTTCTCGGCCCACCGCAGGCCTTCGAACTCACGTAGTGGCGTCTTAACTTTAACTGTGACCATGAACACACCAACCCGACGTGAAAGTGGTATGGAAGGCAACAGTTTTCCCAATCGTCGCGGATCGGCTGATTCCCCATAAGGGCCTGGTTCTATCAATTGCATTTATCAGTCAATATAGCCTACCTAAAATTCAATAGTTGCCATGGTCCCCAGAAAAAGTCATAAAATCACATAAAAATGGAATTTTTGCTGACGACCCCACATCACCCGCGTTATGCTAAACGATCCGAAATGATTACGTGCAGTAACAGTCACAAATATATGCGCTTCTGAATTATAACCTTAGTTTTGGTCAACATTTACACATTTCGTTCAATTTTTTTTATTGTTCAAAGCAACTGTTACTCATTTAAACAAGGATCTCAGCTGAGTTAGCGAGAAGGAATTTTAAATTTTTTTATTCAAAACTCTGGGAAGGAGATTGCAAATGGCGTGTAACGAGTTCTAGCTTGTTCTACTTTTATTCCGTGCTCCTGTGGCACACCTACTCGTTTCGTTGAATTATAAGCTTTGTATGACTAACTGATTTGAAGGTCTGGTCATTTTGCGAATTTTCAGTAAAATAAATGTTTTAACTTTCACCTTGCACCCTGCTCAACTATGTAAATACTTTCATCAGGCAACAATTGCTTTGAAACAAAAATTGAATGAGAAATATCAGCCTCGACCAAAAATATGCTCAAATTTCCAAAACTGCATATATTTTTGACCGGTGTAGTCGGTAAAACGAATGCAGTGGTGATGTCTGAAATGTAGCGTTGCTATTATAATTGAAATAGAACATGGGCAGTGCCAGTTTTTCGGTTCCCTTGGCCCACCCACGACGCCACGCGATCGGTGACAAGACAGTGAAAATTCATTGTTGTGGCTTGCTCAGAAGATGTTGTGAGGGCAATGTTTGGCCAGATGTAATGTGTTCGGCTCCGCCTCAGCAGTCGGCCTCTATCACACTGGCATTCCCGAACCTCGCCACTCCACGTTGATAATTGCCAACTCAGCTGCCTTTTCTTTGCCGCTCACATTGATCCGTATTATCGATTATTCAGCAGAAAAACTTTCCGATGGCTCTTACATGTTCATTCATTCATCCACTTTTAATAGAATCCATTTATTATTACACTGTGCATCTGTGCTGACACTGCATTGGACTAATCTTCTCTACGTTTTTGTGAGCCAAAGCTGCATTAGAGGTGGTCCGACGCTCGTCGACAACTCGATAGTCTCTGCGTAAATTGTGGATAATTTCTGGTGAGACACCAGATTTCCTCCTTACTGAGCTCCACCGGAACTGCATAATTTTCGAATTCTAAAGAGTTCAACATTTAGGTAGCCGGTGGGAAACCAAACCATTTCCTATTTCTTTGAAGATCATTCCAAGTTCAAGATAAATTCCACAGTGATAGGCACGGATAAAAGCAACCGCATGAAACTGCATAAACGCGACTTCAGATGTTCCACTGCAAGCGATTAGGGTAATTGATAGTCTTGACCAATTCAGCTTCAAGTTTATGAACTTCCATTCTCACCTTGATCATCCAGGAACACGTGCACAGCCTTCAGCTAGATCACTCATGACGCGGTTCAGATTCTTGGAGGATTACCAAAATACGAGCTGGTCATTCCATTTTCGAGCATCTATTGTCCAAAAGCCTCCTTCGAGCCTCTTCCATTTATTGTCCAAAATATTTCAATGATCCACCTTCACAAGGTACATGCATGGTCCACATGGTGTAAGCGAATATCGTGTTTTTCTGTTCTTTCTTACCCAGGCTGACGAAATGTTGCGCTGAGACGGCTCGTTCAAACTCATTATAATAGGCCGCTGTATCCTTTAACAACGCTTCAGAGTACCTGGGGCTCAGTGACCTTTGAATGCTAACAGAAACTTGGAACATTCGTAGAACTACACTCCAAGCTACATCGAAACATTCTGCATCGGAGAATTTCCTCCTGTGTGGTCTTGATGGTACTTACGTATATGATTTACAACATCTACATCCACCTCTTGCGTTCAGACACAATTTAAATTATTAGGTTGATTCATAATAAATCGGACAAATTGACCAATTTTAATCATTGTCGTACAACTTTTTTACGACAACAGGGATTCACTTGAAATATACTCCATCTTTATCGATGACCTTCTGCCACGGTATAGGCAGATCATGGATGCCCTTGCTCCAGAAGGCCGGAAGCTGGAGCTCGAAGAAGTTGCCGAGTGCCGCCTTGACCTCGTCGCGAGTTTTGAAGTCTTGGCCGTCCAGGTGGCGTTGGCTGTGGGAGAAAAGGTGGAAATCTGAAGAGGCCAGGTCTGGGGAGTACAGTGGGTATAGAAGTACGGTCCAACTGTACGACAGCAGCTCGGCCTTGGTCGATCTTGCGAAGTGCGGTCTGTGGAAGTAGACACGTTGTCGTGCCGGAAGTAGACATGTGACCGCCGCCGTAGCGAACTTTGACATTGGCCTTCAATTCTCGTAATTGACGAACGTAGACGTCGGCGGATACTGTGGTACCTTCATCGAGCAGCTCCCAGTACTCTACGCCGTGTATGCTCCACCAAGCGCGGTTTTCGTCTTCGATGGAATAGTCGCCTGACGCAAACTTCGAATGCTACAACTACAGTGTACTTCTGCCGGGGGCATGCTCCTTGTGAACTTCTATCAGACGTCTGCCGATATCCGCGGGTTCCTGGCCAGATAGCGATATAAATAGTATGACGTTGCGGATGTGGTCTCTGGACCGCTTGAAATCGTGCGGCATTGTGGCGGAATGAATTTACTTTGGAGTGATTATTTTGCGGTACTTTGAAGAGCTTTTCATACTCATTCCAACGGTACCTCGCGCGTCCATTTTCGTTAAATCATTACTGAGTTATGATCTCTAGAAATTATCACTACCATTTGTCCGATTTATTATGAATTAACCTAATATTTTCCTAGAGATGTATTGAATATGGGAAAGAAGATGAGATTTGGATGAAGGTTTTAATTTGGTTCATTATACAGATATATTACATTACATTTCAAAGTGAGCAGTTTTGGAACCCCATAAAGCAAAAGAGGATTCCTCTGATAAAATATTAAGAGCACTCTGATGATAACTCTCTACAATTGAACTGTTCGAGGGTTAGAGCGATAACTACTTTTTGATTTTTGAAATAAATCGAGAGCTGACATGAATGTTTCCACAGTGCGGCTCATAGCAGCGCTGTCCGAGCAGCATTGCGTAAATGGTTACAGTCCATTTCCCGACGGCTGGCAGGGCGAGACCTACGGACTTGTACCGATCTCTCTCACCACGCCACACACTCTCACCCGAGTCTGTAGGCCACGCCCTGCCAGCCTTCGGGAACTGGACTGTACCTAGAGCCAAAGGGAAAGTCTTTCACCCATCACCGAAGTTGGCACAGCTGTTCCAGGCGCACGAAGAGGTCGCAATTAAGCTAGGCGGAACCAGATGACAGATTCATCGTGCTATGACGGTGAACTAGTGAACCACAGTTTGCTTCGGCTTATGAACGAACATTTCAGCAATATTTCACCTATTTTTCCTCCCCTCCATATTCTTCTTTCTATTTTCTCCTTATTTCCCTCCCTTCCATTTTGTGTGTTCTTTTAGGAAAGTGACACTTTCCTTAGCACTATTTTCTTTTATGAAAACTGGGAGCACAAGAAGACGAAACAAGGAGCGTTATGAGGTGGAAGTTTGTTCAATCTACCTAAGTGCCTGGGCAGGCTTCAGGATGTTGTATCAGCGTTGACGTACCAGTAAATATAGGTTGGTGCATAATCCGAAGGTACATACGTGAGAGCAATAATTGTCCTTCCCCATATAACATTTGACAGACCATAAAATCGCCATGGCTTCAAGGAATTGCAAGCGGTTGGGGTACCTTACCACTTGGGTGTGGGTCAGATAAGACTGCAGATCGCGTGGCTAGGGAACCTTTTCACGTTGTCCTCCATAGAGAGAAGATCTGCATGATAATTGGAGATAAAAGCTGAGTTCTTCTGTTAACCATAAGTAGGTGCTCTGCTGGCAGAGTAGTGGGAAATCGCCTTCACTGGTGGCAGTAGCTGGATTTCCTGACAGATTTATTTGCTACAGATTTCACCACGTATATCAGCATGCTGCAAAGTTATGGCGGGATATAAGGAGGAGCTGTGCTCAGCATCTCCATTCCACGCATGTTTTTATCCTAGGGCGTTCTGAATATCTATCAACTAGGTCCGTGAGCATTGCACAGATAGTGAGAAGTTTATTCATCTAGTTCCACTCCAACTGTGTATCCATTGCTTTTGACCTTCGGACAGAAGGCGGTGGGCGGCTGCTGAGTCATTAGGGCTAAGTAGTGTAAAACAGCGCTGATTATGTTGCCTATGTATATCGAAAAGCCTTGAGGTGGCAAAGTATTAAAAAAAAACAGACTCATGTTCTGCAAGGCTTATGCACCAACTTAATACAGTCCATATCACAGCGCTAGGGAGGGCGTGGCCTACGGAGTTGCATGAGAGTTGTGTGGGGGTCAGTAGTTTGACACACTCCCATCCAAGCCCGTAGGCCACGCCCTGCCTGATGCTGTGGTATGGACTGTACGTACGCAGTTGCAGAATAAGGAACCCAGTACTCAGGGTTTCGGCTGTTTGTTTGCCTTGCTGGACTGCCTTACACCTTTACTACCTCTCTGATCAGCAAGAACGTCCCTTTGTCCGAAGCGTTTTGCTTTCTAAATGCAGTAATGCAAAGTCTTTGCATAGCCCTTAATATCAGAATATTATACTCGATTACTGAAGCAATTCACGCAAAACCTGTGGCATCTGTTTACTCAAAGAGTTAAGTTCGCCAAACAAGGCGAGAAGACTTCATCTTGATAGACTTCTACTAAAATTTTCTGAGACTTTTGTATTTGTTGAGACACATTATTCAAACACTGATTCAATTTTATCTATCAAAATTAATCCCATTTTATGTCTATTTGTGAAATTAAAAAGCTTTCAAGCCAAAAGAACATCACAGTAGAGAGAAAATTCAATTCGACCCTCAGTGCTGCTGATCCACTTAGCCGTTTCCTTCGCCCCTTGGTCTTTGGCGGATTGGTAGAGAAGGAAAACCCAAAGGCCATCTCGATTCCTGTCATCTCGGTGTCCTCACTATCATAATTCCTCGTTCTACCTTATCTTGACGCAGTCGGTAGCCACGCACTTTTGTCAAGCAGTGGCTCCACTGGTCAAGGATGACGGATGTCGGCCGTTGTAAGGCGGAGTACGCCATCTTGCTTCATTTTCCGTCTAATTGATTTGATGACTCACTACTTCGAAAGTAATTATTGGTGATGCACAATGCAAAAAGGCAAAGGGCACGTCAGGAACTGTAGGTAGGATGAGATATCTAGGCAGTGTTAACTTTTTGATACAAGTACTCCTGTGCTTCTAGATTATGCAAATACCTTCCGTTTTCCACTTCTTGGTACAGGACAGAAAATAATAACGAATTTGTAATTTCACCCCACTATTTCATGCATTACTCACATCATGGCAAATTCAGAACCGTTTCCCCTCAGAAAGTTATAAATAGGTTCCCTCTCTTTCTGTGCAATGTCGACCCAGTGAGTCGGGGACGTTAAGGCGGTTGGAGTAAGACCACGAGCAGCCGTAACTCTCCAAAAGGAGCTCCTATTTGGCGCTTCGGATGGGACCGTAATGCCGCTTATGATATACCTCCTCGTATGACCTGATCTATCTAGAGAGTCCTAACCAACATCCGTACTGCGCAGAGCTTGGAAAATTTTACGGCTTCGATAGCCTTCCACCTGCCGGCAGCTCATGAGGGCATATAGACACCATCGTCAGTTAACGCCAAAGTCGCCCATCTTAAGATAGGACCTAAAGGGGTAGAAAAAGGAAGTCGTAGTCGTACTCAGTTCCTCGACAATGTGCATCCTCTATGGGACCAAACGAGAGCTGTCCAATCTTAGGACTTCTGGACTACGACATCGGGGTGGGGTCCACGAGGTCGATTTTCCGCGCGGCCGCGCGCGATGAGCGGCACAGCGGGTGCGAGTACCAGTGGCAGGGGATGGCAGACTCCAAGCGAGGCAGTGTGGTATGGGTGGAAAGCGCAGACGTGACGCAGTCACGCTCAGCCGGTCGATCAAGGGCAATCGATACGGCGAGTCGTACGGGGGCGCCGCGAGTGAAACGCCGCGAAGCGGAAAATCGACCTCGTGGACCCCACCCACGACATCGAGGTCGTTCGTCTCTGCACCGCTTTTGCCGTAATGACACACGTAGTTATGTGAAGGCGAAGAAGTATTAAGATCCATAGAACATTCCAATAAACAAGGCTACCCCATCGGAGTTCCCTTGAGAAATGCTTAGAAGTTCGTTAGCCGGACTACAACGTGCGCAAACCCAGCTAATACGTGTGGTCGTACGTCGCGAACAGCCGCAGTACTAGTCCTCAAGACCCAACTGAAACAACCTGTGATTATTTACATTCAAAAAGAAGCGATGCGTAAGCGCCTTTGTGACAGCACCATGGCACTCGCAAGAACAGAAGGGCTCTTGCATTAAGTGCAAAAGAGTCTACACTTGCTGCACGTCATTTCGCACGATCTTCTAACTAATCGGATTACGTATTCCCCCCCTCCCCCTAATTTAGGAGAACGAGCAGTCTGAAGTTTTTGCGCTACGCGGGAGACGACAAGCTTCTAATTACACGGAACATTCCTGTGTCTTGCGTACTGTCCTTTGAGTTTATAGGAGGTCAGGTTGAGCTGGTGATTAAGGGGAGTGTGCGATATCCTTCAGTATCACTCTATTTCGTTATTACTATCATTACTCTATAGTTACTATTATTATTATTACTACTTTATTATTATTATTACGCTATATTTCTTTATGCGCTACGAGTAGGCCATACTATAACTCCCCACTTATTCAGTGGTTAGTTCAGCTATCCAAAATCACAAGTTGATCCCATACTCAGTTCTCCAGCTAGCAGCAGAAATCATCGGGCGCACGACGGACTCTCCAACTTTGTCACCGGGACGAGCAAGCTTGGTCACCGCGTGTTCCTTGATGGTCCCGCTGTGTATTGACTCAATTTGCAACGAGAACAGTAAGGCTGCGTTGATTCTGTGCTTGCAAACGCGAACACCGGCGGCGACAGCGTCAAAATCATGTACCCGCTGCCGACCATGGTAGAACTCTGGTGACGCCTTGCTTTTGTAAAACGCTCGCCCAACCACACTACAGTATGGTGATGGCGGCGAGAGCCACGAATTTAAGTTCAAATCTTGGCATAGTGCCAAAAGATGCATGGTAATCGTGGAAAGCGCCCACGAATTACTTCGAATCTTGGCATAGTGCTAGACTATGCCAAGATTTCAATTCGTGGGCTCTCGCCACAATCATCATACTGTAGTGTGGTTGGGTCAAACGTTTTACAAACGGAGCGCGTCACGAGAGTGCACCCATGGCTCGTCGCTCCTTGTGCCGCGTCAAAGACGTCGCAGCCGATGCCGGCGTCAGTGCGCAAAGTATGAAAGCGGCCTAAGAAACCTGTAACACCCGATGACCCAGCCGACGTGGCCTCGTGACCCAGTTGTGCAGTCCCGACCCACACCTATAGTTCATCTCAGATGTACGTCTGAAACACTCCGTGAAGGGTACCTAGCAAAGGAAATTTTCAAAAAATAGTTCTGCATGCAAAAAAAGAGCTATCGAAAAACACCACCAGATTCCCAAATCGACTCACATTGTAAGACCAATGTCGCTAGTTTTCCTTATTTTTCCATTTATAAACTACTGGACACCTTCTGCGGAGGTCTGGCATCTTTTCAGGAACTATGAATGTTGGCCGTCGGTGAAAAAGTTGATAATTAAGCCGTGATAACCTCGAATACTACAATATTCTGTGACTACATAATCACCTCATGTGCAAGTGTTTGGGCCCTTCCGTCCAAGGTTATCGCAGAAGGGTTAGCGGATCATGTTTACATTTGAATCCAAACAGCCACAAAGCTCGAATCGCCCTCGGTAAGCAGCTTCTGCAAGTCATTTGACGAGATTGTTTGTTTTCAATCTCATTCGGCTCGCTATATCTGCTCAGCAAACACACAATTTTATGCTAAAAATCTTATTTGCAAAAGTGGAAATTCCATGAACTGAATGACTCCCACGGTCATCTGACCGACGACTTTATCATGGCTACAGAGCAAAAAAAACTGGTTTTGAAATAAATTTCTTCGTTGCGAGAATTACCCTTATCTTACTGTAACTTCGTGAATCCCATTCACTTTTGACTGCGCCCACTTCTCATTGTTTTCAATCATGAACCAAGAAACCAGACTTGAAGCTTCAATGGTGCCAGCGGGACATGAGCAGTGGTCGTCAGTGTGATCAAAACTCTCACGAAATGAGACAGTGGTGCAATATCGCGTGCAAGTTAGTTAGTAACTCATCGTAAGAGATATTGTCGAGAATGTCACAAAGCCTGATTCACTTGCGAGCAGACTTTTTCCCTCATTTGCCCTGTACAACCATCAAAGTACTAGTATATATTAGGTTGATCGAAAAGTTTTGACAGGGTTGATTTTTTGATTTTTTTCTGTTTTATTTCAAAACTGAGCAAGCAATGCAAGCTAATCAACAATATATAGCCATCGTTAGTTATGACATTGCCCCACCTAACGGGCAGGCAGCGATCCCCTTCTCCCAAAAATGGGAAGATTGGGAGTCAAAGAAGTCACCGACCACTTGTTCAAGGTGGTCATAGTTGACGAACTTTTTTTAAGGAAAGCCTTGAGGGGCCGGAACAAGTGGTAACCTGAGGGGCCAACATCAGGTGAATAGGGTGGATGTGGAAGCGTGTCCCAACCTAGCTCCTCCAATTTTGCTTCTCTTTACCTATGAAAGAGACTCGTGCAAAATTGGAGGAGCTAGGTTGGGACACGCTTTCACATCCACCCTTTACCACTTGTTCCGGCCCCTCACGGCCTTCCCAGCAAGAAAAAAATCGTCACTCCTAATCTTCCCAGTTCTGAGAGAAGGGAATCTCTGACCTGCCCGTTAGGTGGGACAATGTTATAACTAACGATGGTTATTATATTGTTGATTAGCTTGCATTGTTTGCTGAGTTGTAAAAAAACCGAAAAAATCTCAACCCTATCAAAACTTTTCGATCAACCTGATACTTCGAGCACTCAATCGTTAAAACACCAATGGTCACGTTGAACTACAACACAGTGCGATCGCTTATTGACAAACCTTATCGATGACATGCCGCCACGAGCAGATGCACCCCGTCCCTTCACAGGCGTGAGGCGTCCAACTGACTGCTGCTGCTGCTGCTTCTGCCTGCAGGGGGTTCTTCTTGGCTGGCTAGCTGCTGCTCCCACTGCTGCTGTTGCCGCATGTGAATGTATGCGTATGTGTCTGTGTGTGTGAGCGTGTATGTGCGAGTGTGTATTGACAACCACTATCGATTCGGGGTGTGCCAGCGCGTCCACCGCCATTCTTTTCCAGAGAGCCCACCAACACCGATATGGGCTTGTCCTTTGCATCGTGTCCCCGACAAAGAGCGATGCCCCATTTCTAAGCAAGATCTTTACGCTCATCAGTGAATTGCAGCTTTCCTTCTTCTCTCACCTTTAAGCTGCTCGCTAGCTTGTTGTAGCCACCAATGATTTCGTTACCGTACACTTACCATATTTTGACCTACCTTTGCAGTTTTGGTTCTTCAGAGACCTTAATCTATTTTCTTTTACATCATGGAACTAGCAGTTTGAACTCGTAATTCTGCGTTTTTGCAGTATTTTTCTCTCCGTAAATTAACTTTGGAATTCGTCTTTTTACATGGTTAAACTGTAGCTTTACTAAGAATAAGGTTTCGATCCGCTAAGTGAATCGCACAAATCGTTTAATGCACATGACTACGAGAAAAACCTTGCAACAGCTGTCTGCGACTGCGGTAGATTCACAGATTCCTTCTTCCCGACCGGATTTCATTCTGCTTCTCATTTTCTTCGTTTGCTCTCATGCAGAAAATCTTATTCATTGTCGTAGGCATGCACAATGCCAAGAATTTGATGTTAATTTTGGTCTGGCCGTCTACAGTAAACGGTTGCGCTTGTTTTTCGAAATTTTTTTTTCATAGCTCTATCGATCCATTAATACTTGCACCGAATGTAAGCGATATATGGGCCTGACGTGGACTTCAGGCCAATCGTATAAATCGGCATCGCTGCATAATGAGAAGAAACGAGTAAAGGGGCAACGATATGAAGAAATGGTTCTGAGCAAAAAGGGAAAAAGCTGCCGGGTGGATGAACCACAGCTGCTCACCCCCCCCCCCCCCCCACCTCTCTCGTGCCCCACTGCTCCATAATATGTATCTTGCTCGATAATGCGATGTCCCAATCGAATTTAAACTGCTATATTTAGAACTGTTATCACTTACATCCGCCTTTTCTTTAAGAGTTGACTGAAGATCGAAGTTTTGTAATCTCGAAATTGCCCCGCAAATAGCAAGTTGCCTTTCCAATGAATGATCAGTTCCAGGAAGCAGGGCAGGTGCTCGAACATTTGAATAGTTCATGTTCGAATAATTGCACTAAACAATATAGTGCACAGGCTGAGATCGATTTTATTGAGGGGGGAAGGGTGGTTCCTGAGAACTGGAACACGGCCGCTGAAATGAAATTTTGTAAGCTCTATACCTCAGGTTACACAGGTCCCCCTAATGCTTGTGGGACCAGTGGATACGCGCTGCGTTGGATTTCAGGAGGTAATGTGGGCACTTAAGGAGTCAGTCAGTTGCTTTGACGTCGGCCCTCTTGTAGAGCTCGCTGTTTCTTCGACCCCCTCCCCCTCCCACCCCTCGGTGGCGAGTCCTTGCGAGCCTTTGAATGCAAAGTGGACCGCGTGGGTCGCTATGTAAAGTAGGCACGTACTAAGATGCATCTACTACCTTCAGTGGAAGCAAGGTGCTCATTAGCATTGTGAGATTTCAGTCCACATCATGTGTTGTGGATAAGTCTTCCCCGCGATGAACCTGGACTAATTTTGCAAAACAGCGACTCCTTGGAGCCCCTGCTTTCACGATGTGAAGGTACAGGCAACTACACCTAATGAATCAGTTTGTTACCTGAACCGATTGAAGTTGCTAATTTATGAGTTAATGAGCCCTTGAGGGTTCTGTTAAAGCCAGGCCTTTGGGAATGCCTCACCTTTAAATTACTTCGTGTGATTATCACCAAATTGACCCAGGTCTTTTCGCCACGAACCCTCGGCCTTCACGTCATTCGAATCAGTTGCCTCTACTCATTTCGCTTGATTAGATGCAGACTTTTCTGGAACATTCTTGAACATTGGCCGACCCTCTTGCGGTTGCAGGTACACGTAGATGTGTGGGGCAAACGTCCCTACTCTGATCTGTACGAGAGTCTCACTCTCACGACCCATTCCAGAGTTCATTAATATTAATCACTTCATGAACATTCTCCCATAAAAAAAGCGAAAAGAGCCTAGAGGTCATATCATGCATTTTGAAGGAGAAACGTGCTCGAAAGTGTGCGCCTACAGGTCTGGGGAAGTGCTTGCAAGACGATTTCGGGTTGACATGGGCCGGTGTCTATCGTGACCGCTCCATAACCGAGTTTTGAAGTGTTCTATCGCTGACGAGTGGACGCCAGCACTTACTTAGCATTCGTCTTGACATTCCCTTAGCGCTCTGATCACAACATTACACGTTTGACTTATCGGATGCCAATATTCACAGCCCGCTGGTGCACTCTTACGTTTGTCAAAAAAGGCGCAAGTGGATTACGCTAATCTCTGAGGGCCCTCTCTCGTTGATGGCGCAGATTTAGAAGCTCAACTCAACGTTTATCCTGCAGACAAATTCAATTAGCCTATCGCACGTATGTCAACGCACAAAGATCTTTGGGCAGAGTTTGATGCCCACGAGCCTCTGTTTGAATAATTTTTAATCGATTAGGAGTCATTGAAAATGGTACTGTAATCCACATGGGCTGTTTTCTGAAAATATTCACGGGATCTGCTCTAAACTGGTTTACTGCAAACATGGAAACGCATTATGCATTATCATGTCCAGAGTTCAAAAGAGTAATCGCTCTTAATCGCTCTTCTGATCGCCTAGCATCGATCTGTCCTTCAAGTCACTCAGTGGTGAAATTTCTCTAAACATTAACCGTTCAGGCAGAAAAGGTACAGCGACAATATGCCATTTTCATTAGCATAGTCCAAGGGTTGGATCCCATATCAATGCCGGACTGGGCCAACCAAGCCTTCCTTCTGTCCCTTTGGGGTTACCAAGCTGGTATAAGAAGCGTCCTGAATGGTAAAAGCTCTGACTCATACATCGCTGGCTTTACTGAGATAGACATTCTCTGAGGCGAATGACCTTTCCATACTCTTGGAAAATGCATTCATCTCGTTTCCCAGGAGATTAGGTTGTCTAGTGATATTTTAGCTTCGGTTGCAATGAATTCCCTATTGAACGACAGCTTGACTTCCAAATCAGTGAGACAGATGTGGTTTTGTGAATATATTTACGATAGCACAATGAGGAAAACGGTGAATGAGTGTGTTGAAGGGGAGACGACTGTGAATTGACGTATATTGTGCTTCAGACTTCCTATTTATAGGCAAATAGAAGCGTGCCTTGATGGAGTGAGTGGAGTTTAGCACGTTGAGAGTCTCCCAATTACCTGAGGACATCATTACCGCTTTTGCGAGTGTCCGAACATTTTTAACGCCTCAGGGTCCGAGATCGACTGTCACACTCCAACTACCGTACTGCGAAATAAGGCCGCGTTCATACATTGCGACACCGGTGCCGGCGACAAAATCATGTGCAGAGCGTTATAGGTAGAGCGCCTCGCCAGAGGGCAGACATGGTCGGCGGTGGACACATGATTTAGCCGCCGCCACCGCCGGTGCAGGCAAAGGTGTAGCAAAGTATGAGCGCAGCCCAACGAATTTCTTTTCCATCAGTCCTTGTAACAGAGTTGTGAGTTACTAGTCACAAACAAATACACGCGAGATTCCCGGATAATATCGAATCCGAATGCGCCTTTCTGCAAAGCTTGTTTTCGTGGAACTTCATGTGATATACACGTGCTATTAGTGTGTCCAACAAGTTTTGACACTCTTCACTGTCAGTGTGTCCAACAAGCTTCGACACTCAACTTTGTTGACGAATTTGTTTACCTACAACAGGAAAAAAACCCTTCTTCAGTGTATCATGGAAGATCTCATTCACTACATCTTCCATATCACTGAACGTCGCGTCTATTTGAGATTCCATGAACCATCGAAAGTGGGGAGGAATGGGAAGTGCGTGGATTTCTACCTAAGAGAACTGAACGCGAGATGGAAACTCCTCCGAGGGTTCCACCCTTTTCTGAAGAGCCTACTCTTCAGAAAAGGGTGGAACCCTTTTCTGAAGAGGTACTGTAATACAATGCTGGGTTATCTCATTCTATTGGGGCACAACTATGCTTACATTTTACCTTATTAGCCACTTCTTTGACCCCATTTCTCTTCCCGACTATTTTTGCATGTACCTTTCACGTGATTCTACTTCACATTCTTTTTTTTTTTACAAAGGGCAGTGAGTGCAATTCATACAGTGTCCGGCTACCCTTACGTCCCGAAGCCAATTATGTTTTCTCTCTAACCTAATTTCGACCCTATTATTGTTCTCAGTTTGCTTCTCCTTCACTGCCTTTTTCTATCCTCCTCACTGTACCAAACCAGGGTGAAGCTTGTATCGAAGAATAACCATTAAGTGAAGTTATGTTATGTTTCGTTGAGATCGCTTTGAAATTCAACACCGTATGGAGTAGTTTCACTTCTTTTCACCATTTATCGACTGCTGGAGTGAGAGGAGATACTGTAACTTTTCTAGGCTTAGTAGCCGTTGCAAAGGACTGAAACCATGCACATATGTACTCCTTTCCGATCTCTTTCCAATATGATAGGTTATGAATGCGATGAACAATTTTCCCATAAGGCCTGAAGCCCTTCTCAGACTAAAAAAGTAAGGACGTGCCGACACGTCTGGTACTTCTTTTTTTAGACGCAGAGCGTTAGGGGCATTCAGCAATTTTGAATTGAAGTGATTATTAATGCATAGCGCACTCTACGACTGCTATGGACGTAGCTAACGGCTCGCTTATCTATTCATTTAGGCGCTTTTGTGATCCAGTACGGAACAATAGCGCGGTTCTTCGAATTGGTAGGGCTCCAACGTACGAGGAAGCATACTCTCCGTAGTTATATGGTAGTTCTGTTCTTTGAATGAGGATCACACAACCACATTATCCTGTTTTCGTACGTCAAACGCCCACCTGTGATTTTTGTATCCCACCTCCGTAATGCTCTTTGTCTTCCGGTCGTTCCATATTATCCGAGCATTGACTTGGCAAGATCAGAAAACACACTACAACTTAAATTATCGAATGAATATGAGAGGATGATCGCCACGGTCAGCCGACATGTCTCATCAACTAATTGCCGGAATTTTTTGTTTCATCTCTACACATATTTCATCGACGAAAATGTGTTCCATTGTCGATGGCGGTGGTCTTTGCGCAACGCGTGCGTTTCACCTTCCGTTGTTACGTTTTGCAGTCAGTTACCATTACACTTCCGCATTTCCTAGCCCTTCCCTTCACTAGTATGCTTTCACTTTACACTACGCTGTTGCCATTGGTGTTGCCGATTCTGCTTTGTGAGACGTATTACTGGTAACAACGAAATCCATCATTACTTCCATTCGTTTTTCTTACAAACATATGTACCTTTTTCCAGTAGCAATACAGAAATAGAAAAGCTTTCTCGTTTCATATTTATATACACCGATTCCGAGGAATATTTGGATTTGATCTATGCGCGCATCTAGTTGGTGGCACATTCCGGAGTGAATCGAGTACCCCAGTTCTTTCCGTGAGCAAATTGCTTGACCCGCATATGCACAATTGTACTTCAAAAGCGAGAGTGAATCGCAGGAGCGCAGAACAGAAACACATGACTTACCAAAGCTTTGGGCAACCCTGTGACTGACCCTTCCGTCGCAGTCTCGCGTCTCACCACTCCCTTATCTCTTCTTTTATATTTTGTCTCTTGTCAAAGGTGTGTGCCAACAAGATAGGAAAATCGCATTCCATCGTAAGCGATGGCACGAGCTATGCGCGCCATAATGGATGGGCTCGGTTACCTTTAGGACTCATTCGGTACGGCACCCCTCTCTGGCACGATCTTGTCGCGCTCCAACCACGGCCGCGCAAATTTTTTCTCTTAATGGTACACACCCCGCGTGTCAAACGCTTCAGTAACTCGAACAATAGTGGGAATTAGAAGCAGCAAAGCCAGCTTGATACTAAGGGTGTCTAGGTTGTTTTCTCTGATTCTTCGTTACTGGTGGGTTCCCTAACTTGCCGAGTTTCTTTCACTACGGAGTGCCATAATCCAACCGGAATAATCGGAATGTGCGTTTCGTTTTTATCAGTAATCAGTGTATCAGTTGATAGAGGCAGGAGCTGCCGCCGATATAGCTTCCCGAAGTCTCAAACCTGGATGCGCGCTGCATCTCAAGATGGTTGAGGAAACAAAGCCTAAAACCGAGCGGCACGATGCCTAAATGACCTTTCCACTAAACATTGAGATGTAAGCTCAGTGTCCTGTGATTAGTCTTCATATTTTTTCTTCCATTTGTCGGAATTGTCATCGCACTATGAACTGCAAAGTAATACTTGTTCTGAGGTAAGTCTTGGGTGAAATTGAATTTAATGACTTGAATGAAGTTGACCCAAATCATATGGTTGAAATTAGGTTCTAAAAGCCTCCACACATTTGTGAGCTAAAATGGTCGCTAATTTCTTTATGCCAAATTCCCGTGTAGAGATCACATGAACCTCGAAATCTGATCCTATATCAAGCCCTGAGTCGTCCAAGCGTACTGTTGAGTAACATAAACCACAAAGAGCTTCTCTTCCTCCTTGTTGTCTCCTGTTATTTACTAATTGTTTAATGAAGCTCCTGTTTTTATTTCCCTATTTTGTTTTCCTTCGGCCGAAAAAATATTGATCGATGTATGGTAGTTGTTCTACTAATTTGACTGAAAGTATCTCTGCAATTGTTGAAGGGTGCCTGCGAGTGCTATGAATCAGCAAGTAAAGGTTCACGGTTTACGTGTTGCCCCATTTCTCTCTTCATGCTACTCCGTAGTAAGCTGTTCTACCTGTTGGTTATTTTGAAGCTTTTGAGGTGGTTATCGGGGCTTTTACTTAGGAATAACCAGTTAAGTCCGACTCGCAACTAGGAGATTCTCCTATCAAACGGAACCCTGACCCTGAAAACCCTGAATAATCTGCACAGTTAGTCACTAAAAGGTATTCACCGAGCGGGTTTCATGGCTTCATGTTTTCTGTCATGTGGATCGTTCGAGGTTCTGGTGATATTACTGAGTGCCATTTTCGGGTATGTATAGTCACGATCCGTGTTTGTATATCAGACGGTTCCAAGAGGTACCGAATGAAGGGAAAAGGAGGACGGAAGGATGTGAAGCTGCAATGGGCAGTCGAACAGACCAGAGGGCCTGCGCTCCTGTCCACTGTGGAGGTTTTTTGAGAAGGTGACAATGTTCTCTTTCGGCGTTACCTTCTCTTGCCGTCATTTTAGCCCCGTCTCGAATCGGAGCTGTGAGATCCTCTAGCTTTTCTTTCACGCTCGTAGCATATGCAGCATTCATTTATTATCTGATGAGAACGGGAAGACTTCTTGCCGGAATCATGACAAAAGCTGTCCGCTGCAAAAGCTGTCCTCTGCAGCCTTCGGGCTGACGGTTACGCTGGTGAACAATTAGCCCTTTGTCTATTCCTTATAAATGCTTAGCATATCTGAACCAGGACATACCATAGTAATTTTCGATGACTAAACGGCTTCCCAAGTTTCTTTTAGGAGGTCTCTCGATTCAGAGGATTTGAAAAGGTAGTGACTGAACTACCGACTAGATTGTGGTTGTCTGGGGGCTACACAAGATGTGCTCTTCTAAATGCAAAAAACCGTTCTTGCGACAGATTATTTCGAAAAACTTCGAATTTTTATTGGGAAACTTCTAATTAGAGTCACTAAATCCCTTCACCACAGCGTTCCATCGCCGATATCTGGAACTGTGATTTAAATTTAACCTTTCCAGGCATCGCTGTAGAGCACACTTCTCTTTTCTGCTGCTTTTCATAAATCGAGTTTACTCTCATTATGTATGTGAAACTAAGTAGAAAAAGAATCATCTTCATTAGCTCCTCAAAAATCAAGAAATGTCTTTATAATCACTTTGTTTCATGACCTCCTCGTTCTACGTTGATTCACATCTACTTCATATTATGCTCATCGTCAGTACTTTTTTATTATTTCAAATTTTATTATCAATATGCCTAATGCCACACCTCCTCATGTTTTATAGTTTTCTGTAACTTTTAGGTTACGTATGGTTGGTAATTTCGAGGTTGTCTCTATTTGGTGAATGTAATCCCATGGGGTCTCTCACATAATAAACATATGGTATACAGGTGTCGCCTTTCTAGATGTCATCTTCCCATCAAAGCCTTTTTGGGCATGCGCACTAGTGTATGTATGTTCAGTTCTCGAAATGGAAAGCAAGGCGACATGATGGATGCTTGCTTGACTTGGAGAGGGGCGATGATGGATGACTTCTTTGGCAAAAACACAACTCCTCCCTTCGTTGGGTCTACATCAATTGATGTATGAATTGTATGTGTACATATTGTACGAGGAAGATAATTTGAATAGTAAAGAACTGCCGTCTCTAAAAAGAGCTAAAAATCAAAAATAGTTTTTCATGTACGAGTTGTTTGTTGTAGACTGGTTACATCGTAACGTCAACGGTTGTTTATGAGCCGAAGCTCATCTCGGATTTCCGATGTTGCTCACTTCTACCTTGTCGGCATACGGTATGCCCTTTTTGCGGAAGCATGTCTCTTAGCTTCGCTCTCGCGCCCAACTAATGAAGGGAACCGACCTCATTGGCCAAATTATTTTGCGATTAGTTGAGTTGGGCCAGACGAAGAATTTGAGCAGCACGCACGGCACCGCCTTTCAAATGGCATCGCCCGAGACACATCGATTGTGCTTCCTTTGCATTTTAGACCATTTTTTTTCGTAAACCAGCTTTTCGGATAGCACCACGTTACCCCCTTCCACCAATCCCCCTTCGTCCGTTCCCGGGAAGGGATATCGGCCAGGACCACAGACTTCCAGCAAGTGCGCATGGCTGCTGAATCTTAATTCTTAAATCTTCCTTTTTGCTGTTACGTGGCTGGAATCAGTCCTTACAAGCAAATGTGAGTTTGGCCACGAAGGATGCCAATTCTCCCATTCGACTTGAAATTTTGTTGAGAAATGTTTTTTTTTTGCCAGAGTTTACCGTTTAATAATACAGCTAACCCCTTAATGCTATTTTGACAAATATTTCCCAAGTTCTGGGATTCTGGTCTCTCGGAGGACTTCAGTATTTGGTTCCTATCGCTCGCCCGAATTCTTCTAGGAACTGCTTAACTGCTCAGCAGTCATCGTCACTTTTTGCTCACACTTGTCCTACACTTTGAATCAAATTTCATTTCGGAAGAAAGTTTGCCAGACTTCTATTTGGTCAACCTGTGTAACTATGTGGACTTCCATGAAGCTTTGGTAGTCGCTCCTATGTATGTTCTATGTGTTGGAATCTATTTCCATACTGTTTCCACATTATATCTTTCTCTACTATTATAGATCGTGAACCACTCCTACCATCTCGGGGTGAGTTAGTATTTCGTAAGGATGACGGCGACATTTCCACGATAAGCTAAAATCAATGCAGTTGCAATGTATCAATGCAATGTAGTTAGTCTGCGAGAGGTGATAATCTGTTAGTCGGCGATAAGATTATCTGCATGGCTCACCTTTGATGAGAAGGTTTTAGCATATCGATGCGTGAATTGATATAGGTAGAAGGTATGCGGCTGATCCACACCTTTCTTCCTCATATGTATGTCTTGGCATTCTTTTGTTCCGTCAGCGTGCTTCTTACACGTCTTCCATTGTGAGCTTACACCGTCATCATCTTCAGACTTCTGGGATACGCAGGTTGATGTTGAAATCCATTAGCGATTGTGGGGTATGATTTCAGATGTAAAAATACCAGGCTCAGATGACCCGTGATTGGACATAGTCTTGAAATTGGCATCATTTGTTGTCAGCGACCTTTTCTTTCAAAGACAGCGAAGGAGGCAATTTGGCATTACGGTGGGACACTTGCAGTTTGGGCGAGCACAAGTTTTGATTTGCCGCCATTGCACACATGACGCTTTGTTAAGGTGGCCAAGATGACGAGTGTGTAATTCCCTTCAAGCCTTTTGTTTAAAAGGGCTATTTTTATTCCGTTAACTGCTTCTTTTTCTGTTGTTATACATCTTATTCCCCTCTTCGTTATTTTACTCTTTTGTTGTTGTCCTCGTACTCGGGTTCTACCTTGTCGAGGTGCACGGGCTTGAGGCTTGGTCAGAATATTTAGCAGAATAGGGCTACGCCGGAACTCCATGCCAACTTCCGTGACCAAAGAACTGGAAGTACCCAAGCTATGTATTGGTGGGACGGCGCTCTTTTCTGCGACAGGAACGCCTTAGTAAGGCCATCCTTGGGATCTATTACGACCACTTCTTCTACCTCCCTCATTGCCCTGCAGGCTGTCCTCGCTCAGTCCGGTAACGCTGGATCAGCACACAGCCAAAGGCGAAGAAATCTCTGGGCCGTAGGCTACCAAAGCAGACGGACGGGAGCGAGTCGACTCATTGCCTGTACTAACAAGTGTCGCAGCATCGGTTTGGCGGCTCAGCTTGCTACACTAATTGACGAAGCTCGACGGATCAACCTGATTATGCATGTGGACAGACGGAAGTGCGGTGTTCCTGAGAGCCCGAAAGAATAACTCAACAGGAGGAGTTGGATTCATCGTGTTACCGGAAATCCTTAAACAGGTGCGAAGTGTGATATTCCATAGCCACCGTCTTGCCGTGTTAACCGCTGGTCTCTCGAAGGACATTCAAGTATTTGGTCCAAGTGTACGCTCCTATAGCAGATAGCGGCGAATAGGAACACGACGACTTCTACGAGCAGCTTGAAGGTCTCACGTACAGGTTGCGTGGTTACGTTATAGTGGTGGGCGCTCGAATTGAGCCAGAGAATGTTGGAGAGGTGTTCATCGGTCCGCACTCTCTCGAAGAATGCAACAAAGCTGGACTTAGACTAGCGAGTTTTTGCGAGCTGCATCACTTCTATCATGGCAACAGCCATTATCCCAAAGCTTCCAAAAGAAGGTGGACCCACATGACCCCGAATGGGCAGCATTGTCATGAATTAGACCTTATCCTATGCAATCAGTTGATCATGACGGACAATTCAGTTGTACCTTCGTTCAATACGGGGAGCGACCACCGACTGTTCGCGGGCGATTCTACTTCGACTGTAGCCTAGCACGTCTAATCGGCATACGGTCTAGGCTATCGTGCCCTATTGTGCTGGATACAGCTGCTGCTGAAGGGGTTGCAAGAGCGGTGGAGTTCGAATTTCGTTTGGACGGTAAAACGAATTGGCGAATGTTGTCGCAGTACAGTGCCAAATGACAACGCTCGCCGTATCTCAGCATCCACTCGCATTCTATTGGAAAGACGCAGGGAAATGGACCGACAAGAAAATCACCTAGAGTATACAATATTAAGTCAGCTATGCAGACAACAGATTGCTGAAGATCATACCAACTTCGTAAAGTTAAACTTTCAGGCGAAGCAGAGAGAAAGGAAGTATGAGGAGAACTAGATTAGGTATCGCCGAGCACTGTTTGATGATTCCGCATAAAGGCATGCATAAAGGCTGGATGGATCTCGTTGCACAACGGCATTGGAAATGGAACAAGCTGTGGCAACCTTCTACACTGCACTGTTGAAGTCAAATCTCCCTGTTGTTCTGAGCGAAGCAGCGCGCAGAGAAGGAGTGATGCCTTTTTTCCTTTGGAAATACGCCATGCAATACAAACGATTCCCGGAAACAAGGCTCAGGGAAAAATGGCCTCACCGTAGAACTTCTTCGAGCACACGGTCCGCCGCTATATCATGCTCCTGCCCAAAGGCACATCCTCTATGTACTTGAACACCCCTTCAGCGTTGGAGCAGTCTTCGACGGTGCTGCTGTTCAAGAAAGGCGACAAAGAAGACATGAGAAATTATCGCCCCATTACACTTCTGCCTATGTTTCGCGAAGTGTCCACTCATTGCATTCTAGCGCGTATCCGTAGGTCATTGGAAGAGGCTCAACCAGTAGAGCAAGCAGGCTTTCGCTGCAACTTCAGCACGTTTGATCACACTGCCTTATAGAAGCATGTCGCGAGCATCACGTGTCTCTGATGATGACCTTCATCGCTTGCAAGAAAGCGTTTGGTTCAGAGAAACTAACGAATGTTTGGAAGACGAAAGAGGATCAAGGTGGTTAGAGTCTTTACGTAGACATGCTACGGGAATGCTACATAACTGCATAACGGTGTTCCGTCCTTTCTATAAGGAAGTGGTTGCGGTAGAGAAGGACGTACATCAAGGCGATCCGATATCCCCAATCTCTTTAATGCTTACTCGAGTCCGTGATACAGTGTGTCCCAAAAGTATAGGTCCACCCTATTTTTCATCCATATCCCCAGAATGGACCAGTGATTCCTTTCCAAATTTTTATCTGTGGTACCTGATCAATGTAGCGATCAAACGCTCAAGTAAAATTGGAGACATAAAATTGCAAAATTTTATTTGCTTTTTTTTTCAAAAATAAGGGTGTCCCAAAAGTATAGGTCCACTCAGTCTTTCTGCCTTGCTTCCATCGAAAGGTGAGTTGTGAAGTAGATGTGTTGACGCATCCTCCTGAGATTTACTCTACAGTGCCATGCCACGCGGCACGCACTTATTCGAGTACGAAAAAGGACAAATTCTGGCCTACAAGGATGTGGGACTCAGCAACCGCAAAATTTCTGAGAAGATGGGCCTATCTCACAACTTTATCAGCACCCTCTGTTGCGCCATGGACCTGTACGGAACGAAAAAGAGAAGCGTAAGGCCGCAGAAGCTTTCTGAGAGGCAGAAGCGTCGGATCCTCAACGCTGCGTCCAATTCCAGAGAGGGTGTTTGTCGGCTGTGCAGGGAACTGCCACCTAAAGTATGTATGTACCTCTGTTTATATGGTGGTAAATTACTTTCTAGAACGTCATGCTATGCCCTGGAATCCATACGATGCGTGATGAATAGTATCCTGCTCTTACCAAAGCGAGAGAAGGCGGCCCAAACCATAACATTACCACCACTAAATCCGCGTCTCTAGAAGTGGCGCGGCTCCTTCCTCGAATCCTTCCAGTGACTTACCAAGCCATCGGGTTCACCCAATTTGGACTTTTCTCAACAGAAAAGATACCGGCAACGCTATTACTGATACGCCGTGAACTATACTACGTCAATGATGTAACCCTGCAAACTACCTCATCCCATCGATGCCTCCAGCTGACATTTTACTTGGCAAAATGGATTCGAGCCTCTTCGTGCGCCCTCGTGAGATATGGCGTGAACGAAAACCGTCTTCGTTCGATGTGAGGAGACGACTTGAGCAGACGGTGCACAGTGCTTTTCGAAACAGTAGGTGCCAGTTCCCTGCACAGCCGACAAACACCCTTTCTGGAATGGGACGCAGCGTTGAGGATCCGACGCTTCTGCCTCTCAGAAAGCTTCTGCAGCCTTCCACTTCTCTTTTTCGTTCCGTACAGGTCCATGGCGCAACAGAGGGTGCTGATAAAGTTGTGAGATAGGCCCATCTTCTCAGAAATTTTGCGGTTGCTGAGTCCCACATCCTTGTAGGCCAGAATTTGTCCTTTTTCGTACTCGAATAAGTGCGTGCCGCGTGGCATGGCACTGTAGAGTAAATCTCAGGAGGATGCGTCAACACATCTACTTCACAACTCACCTTTCGATGGAAGCAAGGCGGAAAGACTGAGTGGACCTATACTTTTGGGACACCCTTATTTTTGAAAAAAAAGCAAATAAAATTTTGCAATTTTATGTCCCCAATTTTACTGAGGCGTTTGATTGCTACAGTGATCAGGTACAACAGATAAAAATCTGGAAAGGAATCGCTGGTCTCTGGAGATATGGATGAAAAATAGGGTGGACCTATACTTTTGGGACACACTGTACGACAGCGACTGGGACAACTTCGGAGTAAACATCGACGGTGTGCGTCTAAATCACCTCCAGTTTGCTAACGACATCGTACTAATAACGGATTCGCCGGAATAGGCCTCTGAGATGCTGAATCGTCTAGACGAAGAAGGGAGCCACTCGGACTTGTCATCAGCGCTTCAAAAACGAAGGTCATGAAGAGTTCATTGTCCAGCAGCGCGCAAGTGCTTTTGAAGGAAGTCCCATTGAAGACGTCAATGGCTATGTATACCATGAGAGTCTGCTAAACATGAAGAACTAACTCATGAGAGAGTTGGCGAGACGCCGCAGAGCTGGGTGGGCTGCACTCAACTCCATAAGAGGCGTAATGGGGATAACACCAAAGGTTGCATACTCATGCAGATCTCTTCAATTGATCGGTGCTACCCGCCCTCACCTACGCCGAAGAAACGTGGGCCTCGACAAAATCACCAAACGCATCCATAGAGGGTCGCTTAGCAGGCTTAAAGTTAGGCCATCAGAGACAGCTGAACTTTCGCAATTCAGACATCAAGGCTATGTCATTGGTGAAGGACGTTATGGTTCACGTCGATGAAGCGAAGCACCGATTCGCTAGGCACTTGATGAAAGGAAATGATGGGCGATGGAATTCAACGATTGCGCGATGGTATCCTCGCGAGAAAAAGCGACCACTTGGTCGTCCTTTTTTAGGTTGGGCAGACTCTTTGACGTACCGTAGTAACGTTTATGACCCAGTGTCTGTCAAGATGGTCGTGCACTGCACAACCAAGGCTCGATACCGATAGCAGTGGAAAAGACGTTAGGATCCGCGCAAGGTCAACCGCTGTGTTGATGATATGGTCGTCATAGAGTATAAATAAGTTGTTGTTTGTTGTTTCACTTGTACAATACCATGATTACAATCAAATTCGTCCTACGCGACGGCCGCATCTCGTATCACGTTTTACCCTTCTCCTTTGTCGTAAGGAGATGAGCACATAACTCATGGTTGGCGACGCTTTCGTTCTGGGACGAGATTGAATTTTGATAGGATCTCCTGTTTCTTGTTTATTTTCACGATTCTGCTCTCAGCTTTCTTCATAGCCTCTTGATTTCCTCAATGATCGCGCTGTATGGTTAAAGCACAACGGATATACCGGAAAATGAAGACGGGTCGTATGGAAGCCCTTCCTTGTAGGAGATACGTATTTTTTGAAGAACCTCCTCGAACCCACGCTCGACCCAGGCTGCCTACAGGTGACGCGGTCACTGTAGCACCTTTGCTCAAGATGAAGCGCCAAGGATCGGAATAGCGCCTTAAAGGCGTGCTATTCAATGCGAGTTTCATCTAACCTCTTGACATCTATCCTTTACATGTTTTTTCTTCATACCTAGCCCTTTCATTTACGGGATACAGTGCTTCCAAACACGCTCTCCTTCCTTGTTCCCTTTCAGTGCCCGTTAAGTTGCTGGTGAGGATCCTACCCCTGTGGCTGGCAGTTGAACGCTCAAGTTCCGCTTTTAGGAGAGGGAAAACGGCAAAGTTTCTATCGGATGGTATACAAATTGGAGACGTCACGAATGGAAACTGGTCCACTGAATCAGCGCTTCCAGTCAACTGCCAAAACGTGTTCCTATTGATTTCGCATTACTTTTAGGGAAACATCGATGAGTTCTGGACACCTGACGTGGGGTGCGCAGTTCTATTTCAATCCCATAACGGCCATATTCGCACTTCTCATCCATCAAAGCCCTCTCATGCATTATCGATTTTTTTCAAGCACGACGGCGGCATAGCAAAGTGTTTTCTTTTATTCACACAGTCTCTCATGTGTTACATTTGCTTTTAAATCAATTATTATGCGTCTACATTACAGTCGTTCTCCTTACATAACACTTGAGAGACCCTTGCTAGGTACATTTGGACATACTATTTCCATCCACTATGGTAACATGGATGACTCATATAGAGTTGTGTACGGCGTGCCAGTAAATTAAAGGCACAGAAGGGGTAAGGGAAACTATGTTTGTGGTACTTTACTATTTTCTAAAAGCTATTTTTGACTACATTTTGATACTTTCGTCTCCTTCATTACTCTGTGCTTCGCATGCTTGGTGTGTGTGAACCATGAGCAAAATGGCTGTTTTTGGCACACTCTATAAAGGAGTTCCCTTCCTGCCATGATTCTTCTGCTGGTTTGGCTTATGAACTGTGGTGTAGCTAGCGCGAGGGGCAATTGAATGAAACGTTAGTGAGCCACGAGCCAGTAATCGTTCCTCCAATACATGCCACTTCCCTCTTCTAAGCTTCTGGGTGCCTCTGCTGCTTCTAGATTTTTGAAATCCTCCATACTGAGGTAGAGATGAGCTGAAAAAAGTGCGGTGTTGTTTTTCTCCCACGAAACAGCTTTTCAATCATTACTTGCTATCTGGCACCCTTTAGAAAATAAATTTTGTGTGACGGTGACCAATCCAAGTACCTTTCTATTACATCCATTGCTCTTTGAGAGGCCTTCATTTTTTACATCTCATCAAATGTTGCTGATGCAACCCCCACCTTTTTTTGTGTAATCCATGCAAAGAGCATCTGCCTCTTCTCTTCAACCTTAACAGATCCCAACAGCGTTTCGTTGTGTATGTCTAGTGGTGCCTTTATGAAATGAAAGAAAGATGTCATAACAGTTGTTGAAACCGACTCAACGACTATGGGACATAGGGTGGCAGTACTGAGAACCTTCGTAAAGCTGCTCTTCGCCCACTTGGAGGTCTAAAAAGCATGAGCTGAGGAAGAGTGTTCACCACGCAGCTTTACATTTATTGTATTATCCTGACCGCTTGGCATTGGCCGCTTGCTCAGCTCATAGTCATCTCCAGCACTTCATGCTTAAAGTCGGCTTCATCGTCGTTCTAATAGTTCGATTCTCCAAGAGCAGTAGTGCAAGATTCGCTCGCCGATACTCTCTATGGATGCTTACCGCTGCGGCTACCACTGACATCACCTAATCAACCGCGTCCTATTTGCCTGCTCGTGGCCTCGAGGATTTTTTCTGCAGCTATTTTCCGACTATGCCCACAAGTACAGAAGTGCTTATTTTTCTTGTCAACTGTACGGGTATTCTCAAAATACGTCGAACCGGAGGACGATGATGAGTTACTCGAGGAAATCCTTACCTTCCTTACGATATCGGATCCAAATGCACTTCGTGTAGATCAAGTTTTTTGGTCTCGAGCCAAGACCAAGATCTCGAGCGGTAGAGGGCAGGCTGATACAGACTCTGTAGACAACAGTTTACTCCATTTCCATTGTGCCTCAAAATCGATGGATATTCAATTTCAGGGTTTCAGTGAAGTAATCAACGTGTGACTCTCTTGGTGGTGGACAGATCAAATTGAAATTTCCTGTCGTCTAGAAAAACTAGTTTCAGAATTTCTAAGGAACTTCCAAAAAATTGATGTGGGAACCCTTTAGAATTTCTGCTGCTGAGATTCTGCATAGTAGAACTTCTGTAATTATCTCTCACAACAACTCATAATAGTTACCTTAGACCACACCCTATGTCGGGTTCGATGGTCCTTCCATATCCTCTCTTCGCTTTTTGATTCCTCTTCAATTATCACCCTGTCATTTGAAGTCCCCACTTGCACCCCCTGCTCGGTCATTTGATTGTCAGCCACATTCTATATCTGAGTCTGACAATCTCACTGATGGCCAAAATCATTTCTCTGAATACGCTTTATAAGTACCTTCAAGTGTACCTCTCATTGTTTTTCAGGAAAAATGACGTGATTAGTGACGCAAATCCTTCGTATGGCGTAGATACGGCCATGCTTTCTGAGTGTTTGTTCTTTGAGTGGGAGGTCCAGTGATTCGCGCCAGTAATGGGAAACAGGATTCGTGTGCACTCGTTATTTGTGCTTATTCCTATCCTAGTCAAATGCAGGTTGCTGCTGTTTCATTTGAACAAAGATAGAATACATCAGCTTATCTTGCAGTGGGTCTAACTGAAGCAGTAGGAGTAGAATGGCGTCACTTGCTAATACAGCGGTTGGATCGTTTAAAAATGGGTCTTTGGTCATTGGATTTGCAGATGAGGACCACATTACTACTTCCTTATATAACAGTCCTTATAACAGTATGCAGCCACCCTTACAGAAGCAAATGAATAGTTAAAGAAGACAATAAGTCCACCGAGAGGTGGGTGTAGATTTTTCGGCAATATAACTCTGTTGCATACAACATAAATAAATATAACAAAAAGTCATGTGAATAAAGTAATGAGTAAATAACAGAATAAGTGAAGGGGTCTCAGCCTTATGTACGAAACCAGAAAGGGGTATGTCTAGGGTCATGGTAGGGGTCATTCACTACTTCGAGTCGTTATATGTACCGAGGATATAAATATAACGAAGATACACATATGGAGAGGCATTTCATACCAAGAACGCGATGTGTGTCCGTGCGATGTATTTCCTCGCAATTTTTGTCACCGTCTCGTTCAATATGCACCCCTGCTAGATCGTCTATCGAAAACGAGGCAAAATCCCTCGAAGCACTTTCTTCCACACTGAGAAGGCTCGCGAACAATAGTCCGTTAATTGAATATCTGTCTTGGAGTACACGGCGCGCGGTAAATACTGTTACGCGGTAAAAAAAGCCTGATATCTCTGGCAAGAGTGCAACAAAAGGAACAAAGATAGAATCATAAAGATTTATACGGTTTTGAACAATATATCATCATCACTTTTCGATTCGACCTCCCTTTGGGTGACGACGCTTGGGGTAGGAGTCGACGGCAGAGCGTGAACCAACGACTACCTGAAGAGAGTACTTCCGATTGAGCCCCTTTTCCGATCTCAACCCTCTGGACTGCACCGTTTGAGGATATCTGAAAGGGAAGGTCTGCGCAGCTTCTCATTGAAGCTTTGTCCCTCTAGGCTGCCCCCTTCCACGAGCAAAACTCGGCGCCGACAACCAACATGTGTACTGTCATCGGCTTGTACCCGGAACATCTACATACGCGCTATCATATGAAATCAAGAAGGTCTAGTCGAAGAGTGATGAGAACAGAGATATTGTTCAGAATTGCTACAAATAGCTATCATTCAATTCTCCTCTTTTGTTCCCCTCTTGCCAAAGATATTCGGTTTTTTTGTAAAAACTGAACGATATTTATAGCGCACCTTGTATGTGCTTATCCCTTTGGAGCATTTTGTTCTCTCAATATTTGACAAATATCCCATAGCCCTGAGACTAATGAGGCTCTGTGATGTCTGTAGCCTCTTCACTTCTTATGTATTTCTATGGGTCTTTTCTACTTTACTTGTCTGTTGAATATTTACGTTGAAATTTTACTCTGTCTTGGAAAGCATCTTATTAAGTAGTGCTCTTGCTTTAACGATTCAGCAAGTTTGAGAACCTCGCTATCCGTAAGGTGTTATTTCATTGTTTTTATCTTTTCCTTTCGCGAAATCCATTGCCCTGGATTGGTTTTTGCATGCTGCAACAGTATCCACCATGTGAAAATGCTTCACGAATTATTCGCTAGGACTAGTTTGATTCAATTACAGCAAGGGTTCCTTTCCGGTGAAAGTGAATTAGTAGTGGTTAGAACGACTAATGAACCGCGCAGGTCTTGCCTACTGTGAAATCGTCGGATTTTCTTGTCCTACATGCATAAACATACGTCATGGAACCTCACACTTCGATAAATGCTCAGTTTCCACTGCTTTTAAGGGGTTTTCTCGATGTTCATAAATTCAACGCGAAAAGAAGCTTCATCCATACTCTTCATCCTTCATGGGCTCTACTGCCCTGCATGCAGTTTTAATCTGGAGCGTTGTTTTCTCCCTTTTCAGGAAACTGAGGAAAGGAACCCTTAAGTTTGGTATTGGCTCAACAGCTAAAAATTTTGAATTCAACATCCCCAAAGCCCATTAGTTTATTGGGTTTAGGCACCACACACTATGGCTTATGCTCTGGCAAAATGGTCAGAGCTGTGATATGGATTCATACCAGGTGAGCTTCGCGATCTACATCGCGTTACGGGGCACCGGTGCGAAGCGGGCTGTGGGCGAAATGATGTAAACAGGTGAGCTTCGCGATCTACATCGCGTTACGGGACACCGGTGCGAAGCGAGCTGTGGGCGAAATGATGTAAAAGAAATTGCACAGCAATGTGGTTTGACGGAAATCAATACATAGATTTTACATTTGTGCTGAGGGGTAGTCCATTTACAGCCATCTTTACAAAGGTCCATTATAGCAATAGGTATCGATCTACATGCAATAAGCTCTACAGAATGTAAGCTTCTGCAATTATGTCCATCCACTGGTGTGGCCCATCTCATTGCCCGGCCCTCTGTAAGAAAACCGACAATTACGACCTATAGCACATGATGCTGCAGTTTTTCAACCTCTGCGACTGTAATCATTCAATGAGATCCCATTACCTGTTCAGCTCTTTGCATAGAGATCTATGATTTCGATCGATGTCGACCAATAGGACTTCATTGAAGTTCTGCAACAGCTTCACCTATTGGTGTGGCTTGCTGATGATTTTCCAGGATTTCATCTTTCATGACGGTACTCACTGAGTCTATGGTCCATAAGACGTTTGCAGCCTTTCGCAAAAACCGATACTTTCAGCCAATATCCTGATGACGGCCCGTCTACCGTGATCAGTTGACATTATTTTTGTCACTCTAGCAGCATCGAATTACTCCCGCTCTCTACGGCACTTTAGACCGCTCCGGGCGGTGTTATATTTCTTATGAGTGAGCACGATATTGGTGATTGCACGTCCCGCCCATTGTAGGCGGGCCTCCACCTACCTCAATAATGTGCAACACCGCCTAGACAGCACTAATCTCCATCGATTTTTTTCGCAGTTTCTGGGCTGCACCTGAGACAAATTATAAACGCTCGTTAAGCACCACCTACGTGGAGCGTGCTCCGCCTACTGAAGGCGTGTATTCTTCATCTACTACATACACCCTTCACTCATTTTGGCCTACCTTATCGCTACTCCTGGTTCTTTTGGAACGAATTACAGCGAAGGAGCCGGTAGGTCTCTTCAGCAGTCACAAACTCCCTTGACTCATTTTGGCCCACCTCATCCCGACTCCTGGGCTCTCTTGGAACGAATTATAGAATTTTGCATTTGGACACCGAACATTGTAACGCACGCCCCTCCCACAGGGGACGGAGTCTGACATGGTCCATGTGCTACCTGTTCATCTCTTAGCAAAACCTATCCAACCCTAACATGACCTGACTTCCCCCGCTTGTTTTTCAGGCAGTATAGAATTTCGCTTGGGACAGACAGACAACTTAACAGACACAACAACTACTGGTTTGTATATAGGTTATGTTATCCCGACTCATGGGCTCCTTGGAAAGAATTATAGAATTTTGCATCTGAACACGGAACATTTTAACGCAGGCCTCGTCCATAGTGTCCACAGTGAGCGGAGTCTGACATAGTCTGGTAAAGTAGTGTGCAGTAAAGACACCTTCTGCACAAAAACCGATATTTCCGATCAATATCAATCGGTGGTGCATGATGTTATAGGATTTCAACTGTCCATAAGCCGTTTCCAGCCTTCGGCACAAACACTGATATTTTCAATCAACATCGTAGCGAAGGCTCCGCCTAACGTGATCATTTGGCATTATTTTTGCCACTTCGGCTGTTACACATTTTGGTTTTCACCCCGTCCCTGGACCGCTCTAGAGAAGAATATGATGTTTCATGAGTGAACACGATTTCGGTTGCTTGCACCGCCCACTGTGGGTGGGTCTTCCCTCACTTCAAATATACTGGAAACAGCTCAGATCTCGCTGATCTCCAGCGATTTTTCCTCAGTCTCTAGACTGCTCTGGAGCTGGGTTATGAACAGTTGCAGTAAGCACCGGCCGCTTGCAGCACGCTCCGCCCGTTAAAGGTGGGCTTCCCTTAACTGCTACATATAGATCTCATCTTGGTTCACCTTCTCCCGCTGCCCGTGGAAGTTTGAGATGAAAGAATTTTAGCGTTGATCTGAAGACAATGCAGCGAACGCCCCGCCTACTGCGGGCGGAGTCAGGCTTGCCCATGTCCGCTCTGATCATCTTGGCCATGCCCACCCAACCCGAACTTGACCTGACCTCCCCACTTGTCTTACTGGTAAAACGGAGAATCGAACGGACAGACAATAGTACACACACCAAACTCCTTCTTTATTTATAGGTTATGCTTCTGCAAAAGTAGGAATTGAGGAGCTTTAACCTGCTGGTTACGCGGAATGGACGACACTCGTTCGTAATGTAGATGGAACTAACAGTTCTGGACAGCCACGAACCTCGGTGGGGCAAAACCGTTCTTCACTTGGGCACATCACATGTCAGGAGCAGGCATCGTCGGCATCGAGGAGGTCTTCCGAATACGGGTCGCGCATGGGTAAGATCAACAGAGAGCCCCACATATCAGTTGATCACGTCTATATGGCGGTAGGTGGCAGAGATCATGTGGCTGGGGACTCGCAGAAATGTACGAACTGAAAAGCATTTTAGAGCTGTATTCTGCAAAAGTAAATAATAATAAGTTGGAATTGAGGAGCTCCAACCTCCTGATTACGCGGAATGGGCGACACTCGTTTGTAATGTAGATGGAACTAACAGTACTGGACAGCCACGAACCTCGGTGGGGCAAAACCGTTCATCACTTGGGCGTCACATGTCAGGAGCAGACATCGTCGGCTTCAAATAAGTGGTTCAGAGCGGAATTACAATGAAAAGAGTTTCTAATGCTGTGTACATATCAAATCGAATAAGAGTTTTGGCGCATCACCGTAAAGTTAAATATACGCATCGATCGAGAAAATGAGCGCATCTGCGCATCCGCGATTTGTGAGAATTGGCGGATCGGCGCATTCGCGATTTGGGAATTTAGGCGCGCCACGTCACTCTTGTAACCGCGATCAGCTGAACGCGGTGCGTGCCAACGTGCGGCTTTCGATATCGGCTTTCGATAAGATATGGAAAATAACGAAATGGAAAGCGAAGAAAAAGAAAGCAACCGCACGTTGACACGCGCCGCGTTCAACTGACCGCGGTTGCCAGAGTGACGTGGCATGCCAAAAATTCCAAATCGCGGATGCGCCGATGCGCTAAAGCTCTTATTCAATTTGTCATGCCATACCCAACTAAATGAGAGTTTTGGCGCATTGGCGTAAAGTTAAATATACGTATCGATCGAGAAAATGAGCACATTTGCGCATCAGTGATTTGGGAATTTTGGCGTGCCACGTCACTCTTGTAACCGCGATCAGTTGAACGCGGTGTGTGCCAACGTGCGGCTTTCGATATCGACTTTCGATAAGATATGGAAAATCACGAAATGGAAAGAGGAGAAAAATAAATCAACCGCACGTTGGCAAGCGCCGCGTTCAACTGACCGCGGTTGCTAGAGTGACGTGGCATGCCAAAAATTCCAAATCGCGGATGCGCCGATGCGCTAAAGCTCTTATTCAATTTGTCATGCCATACCCAACTAAATGAGAGTTTTGGCGCATTGGCGTAAAGTTAAATATACGTATCGATCGAGAAAATGAGCACATTTGCGCATCAGTGATTTGGGAATTTTGGCGTGCCACGTCACTCTTGTAACCGCGATCAGTTGAACGCGGTGTGTGCCAACGTGCGGCTTTCGATATCGACTTTCGATAAGATATGGAAAATCACGAAATGGAAAGAGGAGAAAAATAAATCAACCGCACGTTGGCAAGCGCCGCGTTCAACTGACCGCGGTTGCTAGAGTGACGTGGCATGCCAAAAATTCCAAATCGCGGATGCGCCGATGCGCTAAAGCTCTTATTCAATTTGTCATGCCATACCCAACTAAATGAGAGTTTTGGCGCATTGGCGTAAAGTTAAATATACGTATCGATCGAGAAAATGAGCACATTTGCGCATCAGTGATTTGGGAATTTTGGCGTGCCACGTCACTCTTGTAACCGCGATCAGTTGAACGCGGTGTGTGCCAACGTGCGGCTTTCGATATCGACTTTCGATAAGATATGGAAAATCACGAAATGGAAAGAGGAGAAAAATAAATCAACCGCACGTTGGCAAGCGCCGCGTTCAACTGACCGCGGTTGCTAGAGTGACGTGGCATGCCAAAAATTCCGAATCGCGGATGCGCCGATGCGCTAAAACTCTCATTCAATTTGGTATGCCATACCCAACTAAATGAGAGTTTTGGCGCATTGGCGTAAAGTTAAATATATGTATCGATCGAGAAAATGAGCACATTTGGGTGCTACTGGAGTTGGGAGGGCCAGCGCACTGTGCTCTGCGTCTCTAACGCAGGGATAGAGCGCAGAGAAGCCATAGCGCTAGCCGAATCGGCTTCGAATACTGCATAGAAACGATTCTAATGAAGCAAATTCGTGCTTTTTTTCCATCCTATGTTAGCCTAAGCCTTGGGGAAGGAGATTCCCTTTCCCTAGGCTTAGGCGAATATGCGTAAGTGGTTGTTTAGTCTAGTTGAAGTGAATTTCTCGTTATATTCTGATGGAGGATAGTTTGTTTTTTCAGTTAGTTAGCTGTATCTAGGCATAAAATAACCTTGAGAGTGTCTATAAACAGAAATTGGGGGCAACTTATGCTTTTG
The DNA here is from genome assembly GCA_963978905.1 of Trichostrongylus colubriformis. Taxonomy (NCBI): domain Eukaryota; kingdom Metazoa; phylum Nematoda; class Chromadorea; order Rhabditida; family Trichostrongylidae; genus Trichostrongylus; species Trichostrongylus colubriformis. Next base: position 39,717,838 of record OZ022256.1, read on the forward strand.
TCGAGTGCCCCCCCCCCAACTCCAGTAGCGCCCACATTTGCGCATCAGTGATTTGGGAATTTTGGCGTGCCACGTCACTCTTGTAACCGCGATCAGTTGAACGCGGTGTGTGCCAACGTGCGGCTTTCGATATCGACTTTCGATAAGATATGGAAAATTACGAAAAGGAAATAGGAGAAAAAGAAATCAACCGCACGTTGGCACGCGCCGCGTTCAACTGACCGCGGTTGCTAGAGTGACGTGGCATGCCAAAAATCCCAAATCGCGGATGCGCCGGTGCGCTAAAGCTCTTATTCAATTTGTTATGCCATACCCAACTAAATGAGAGTTTTGGCGCATTGGCGTAAAGTTAAATACACGTATCGACCGAGAAAATGAGCTCATTTGCGCATCTGCGATTTGAGACAATTGGCGGATCGGCGCATCCGCGATTCGAGAGAATTGGCGCGTTTGCGTAAAGGATAAGATACGTATTAATCGCAAGGTGAAAGTATTGGCGCATCCGCGATTTTGGATATTTGCCATAACAGATATCGGCTTTCGATAAGATATGGAAAATTACGAAAAGGAAATAGCAGAAAAAGAAAACAACCGCACGTTGGCACGCGCCGCGTTCAACTGACCGCGGTTGCTAGAGTGACGTGGCACGCCAAATCGCCGATGCGCTAAAACTCTCATTCAATTCGGTATGCCAGCTGGAGCACACTACTGCGCGTCACACATGGAAGCATGCAAAGTCAGCGCGTGTATCGAACTCTCTCATCCCGTCACACACTCTCACTCTCACCCAAGCCCGTAGGCCACGCCCTCTACACCTCAAACTTGGATAGTTAAACCAAAGGGTGGACACACAGATATACAGACTCACCAAACTCCTGTTTTATATATGAGGTATGATATCCCGACACCTGGGCTCTTTCCGAACGAACTATAGACATTTTCATCTAAACACCGAACATTTTAATGCAGGCCCGTCAACAGTGTCCACAGTGTGCGGAGTGTGACATGATCCAGTAAAGTGGTGTGCAGTAAGGACACCTTCTACACAAAAACCGATATTTTCAATCAATATCGATCGGTGATGCATGATGTTGTAGAATTTTAACCTCTATGAGGGCACTTAATCAATAGTATGGTCCATAAACCGTTTCCAACCTTCTGCACAAAAACCGATATTTTCACTCAATTTCGATCGGTGATGCGTGATATTGTAGAATTTCAACTTTTATAAGGGCACTCAATCAATAGTATGGTCCATAAGCCGTTCCCAGCCTTCTGCACAAAAACCGATATTTTCAATCAATATTGATCGGCGATGCATGATGTTGTAGAATTTCAACCTCTATGGGGGCACTTAATCAATAGTATGGTCCATAAGCCGTTTCCAACCTTCTGCACAAAAACCGATATTTTCAATCAATATCGATCGGTGATGCATGATGTTATAGAATTTCAACTTTTATGAGGGCACTTAATCAATAGTATGGTCCATAAGCCGTTTCCAGCCTTCCGCACAAAAACCGATATTTTCAATCAATATTGATCGGTGACACATGTTGTTGTAGAATTTTAACCTCTATGAGGGCACTTAATCAATAGTATGGTCCATAAACCGTTTCCAACCTTCTGCACAAAAACCGATATTTTCAATCAATATTGATCGGTGACACATGTTGTTGTAAAATTTCAATTATTATGAGGGAACTTAATCAATAGCATGGTCCATAAGCCGTTTCCAGCCTTCTGCACAAAAACCGATATTTTTACTCAATATCGATCGGTGATGCGTGATGTTGTAGAATTTTAACTTCTATGAGGGCACTCACTCAGTAGTATGGTCCATAAGCCGTTCCCAGCCTTCTGCACAAAAACCGATATTTTCAATCAATATTGATCGGCGATGCATGATGTTGTAGAATTTTAACCTCTATGAGGGCACTTAATCAATAGTATGGTCCATAAACCGTTTCCAACCTTCTGCACAAAAACCGATATTTTCAATCAATATTGATCGGCGATGCATGATGTTGTAGAATTTTAACCTCTATGAGGGCACTTAATCAATAGTATGGTCCATAAACCGTTTCCAACCTTCTGCACAAAAACCGATATTTTCAATCAATATTGATCGGTGACACATGTTGTTGTAAAATTTCAATTATTATGAGGGAACTTAATCAATAGTATGGTCCATAAGCCGTTTCCAACCTTCCGCACAAAAACCGATATTTTCAATCAATATTGATCGGTGACACATGTTGTTGTAGAATTTTAACCTCTATGAGGGCACTTAATCAATAGTATGGTCCATAAACCGTTTCCAACCTTCTGCACAAAAACCGATATTTTCAATCAATATTGATCGGTGACACATGTTGTTGTAAAATTTCAATTATTATGAGGGCACTCACTCAGTAGTATGGTCCATAAACCGTTTCCAACCTTCTGCACAAAAACCGATATTTTCACTCAATTTCGATCGGTGATGCGTGATATTGTAGAATTTCAACTTTTATAAGGGCACTCAATCAATAGTATGGTCCATAAGCCGTTCCCAGCCTTCTGCACAAAAACCGATATTTTCAATCAATATTGATCGGTGATGCGTGATGTTGTAGAATTTTAACTTCTATGAGGGCACTCACTCAGTAGTATGGTCCATAAGCCGTTTCCAACCTTCTGCACAAAAACCGATATTTTCAATCAATATTGATCGGCGATGCATGATGTTGTAGAATTTCAACCTCTATGGGGGCACTTAATCAATAGTATGGTCCATAAGCCGTTTCCAACCTTCTGCACAAAAACCGATATTTTCAATCAATATTGATCGGCGATGCATGATGTTGTAGAATTTCAACCTCTATGGGGGCACTTAATCAATAGTATGGTCCATAAGCCGTTTCCAACCTTCTGCACAAAAACCGATATTTTCAATCAATATCGATCGGTGATGCATGATGTTATAGAATTTCAACTTTTATGAGGGCACTTAATCAATAGTATGGTCCATAAGCCGTTTCCAGCCTTCCGCACAAAAACCGATATTTTCAATCAATATTGATCGGTGACACATGTTGTTGTAAAATTTCAATTATTATGAGGGAACTTAATCAATAGTATGGTCCATAAGCCGTTTCCAGCGTTTTGCACAAAAACCGATATTTTCAATCAATATCGATCGGTGATGCATGATGTTATATGTAGAATTTCAATTTTCATGAGGGCACTTAAGCAATAGTATGGTCCATAAGTCGTTTCCAGCCTTCTGCACAAAAACCGATATTTTCAATCAATATTGATCGGTGACACATGTTGTTGTAAAATTTCAATTATTATGAGGGAACTTAATCAATAGTATGGTCCGTAAGCCGTTTCCAGCGTTTTGCACAAAAACCGATATTTTCAATCAATATCGATCGGTGATGCATGATGTTATATGTAGAATTTCAACTTTCATGAGGGCACTTAAGCAATAGTATGGTCCATAAGTCGTTTCCAGCCTTCTGCACAAAAACCGATATTTTCAATCGATATCGATCGGTGATGCGTGTGTTGCAGAATTTCAACTTTCATGAGTGCATCTCCTACCATTCCCCACCCAACCCACACTTGACCCGACCTTTCCCGCTGATGAGCCGACCTTCCGTTGGATCGGGTACATGAGCCGTTTCCAGCCTTCTGCACAAAGCCGATACTTTCGATCAATATCGATCGATTCAATCGATATCGACAAAGTCGATGTGCGTTCTGTACATCCCCCATTACGCCTCACCCAGCCAGCACTTGGCTCGACCTTTCCTGCTAACTTCTGAGGGTCTGTATAGTGTCACGTACCTCAAACTTGGGTAATTGAACCGGACACACACACACACACACACACAAACGGACAAACCAAACTCCTGGTTTATATATAGGGTATGACAAGAAAATACGCGAAGTTAAATAAATCTCATAACTAATACTAATAAGTGAAACTTGAAGGCTGACTTTCATGATCTGACTGTCGGGGGGGGGGGGGGGGAGGGGGTGGAAGGGTCATCACGAGGAACTCTAGTGATCAAAGCAGGCGATGCCAAATGAGGCTCGTTTCGGTTGGAGTGCGCTTCAAGCAATTTGAGACAAAGTTCCAAAAAATGAACGCAAATGTAGTCACTAAAATTTCCGAAAATGTTATAAAGTGTAGGCCCATATGTGGAATTTTCGACATTTTCGCTCCGTTCTCCTTCATTGCTGCGCTGCCCAGCACTCTTATTTTCACATATTTTCACTTAAACCCCGTCCAAATCGTCTTACCCTATTCCATTGACCTCTCCTTTGTTGCAGTATTTCTGGACTAACCACTGTCTTTCATTTCGCTCGCTCGATTTTTTTTGTGTATCGTGTGAGATTCCTTTCTTCCTCGTCCTGTCGATAGTTTATTTACTTATTTTACTCTCGTTTTCTTCTTTGCTTTTGACCTTGCGCGTTTTCTCGCTAAAGATGGTTGTTTCAGATATGTACACCCATCGGATTGTTTGGCAGTTGTGGCATAGCAATCAAGGAGAGTGGATCTAGATCAAATTAATTTTTCTAATTTATTTGCGTCCTGCTCGATTTCGTTCAATAGGGTTGAAAAATTGCCAACGTGTTCATACTCTTCAAAGAGGAATGAGGTCCCATTGAACCGAACGTTCTGGGCGGCTTTCAAGAGGTCGAAATATACTCCCAAGTTGATATCCAAATTCTAGTGTAGCTTCGACTGAAAAGCCTTCAGGTTTTCAAATTATTGGTATCACCAGTATTACTGCATGCATGTGTTGGATTCCTTTGTTTTCCAAGGGCTCAGTTATCATAGTTTCTAGTTACGATTTATTGTATTGATTACTATAGTTTTCCACACCGTCAAGAGTACCAAATTTCAAGAACAGTTCATCTTTCATGAAATGATTCTATTTTTGGATTTACAATCTAGAAAAAGACGCTGAGCCTTCCAAGGCCGTGAACCTATGCTATCTCCAGAAGTGTAGACTGAGTACAGCTCTGCTATAATTTGTGTAAAACTGATGCTGCAGCATCCTCCCGATTCGAGTTATTGAGTAGCACTCTCACTTGCAGCGATGCGGAGGAGCGCATATGCTGTGAGTAAGAGCTTTGCTAAGACCGTCTAATGGTAATAATAGGGATAACAGTCACCACTGCCTTGAACCAATAATGGATCACTGATTTGAACCTCGACAATTAGTATTATTTGCCGGGCATTCTTTTCATGTGTTTGTTGATGAAAACAACCCGCCACGAAACAAGTGGCTAAGCCGATCACTACCGTTGTGCACAGGTGTGTGACATGCAGGCTAAACTGTGGCGACTGCTCTCGCATCCCAAGAAAATGTCAAGAACCGTGCTGATCTTCCCTCAGCCATATGCATCCACATTGACGTCATCATTATGCATACATATTATACACATCAGCATTATACATTGACGTCGATCACGTTGCCATGCAATCCATTACGTTGTCGGCCACCATCGTGGCACACGTCAGCGCACGATGACGTTATGCAAGGGTCTAGCCGTCACTTCTCAACCCCGCCGATGCTAGTACTCTGGGTCGCGATGATGTTTCAGAACAACGCGGAAATAAATGACCAACAATGAGCATTTCGCGATGCCGTCCATGGCAACGGGGATAATGGAAGCTCTAGACCCTTACACTGTTCATTTCAAATTAAACGTGTACAGCAGAACGGTCTGTCACCCATATATTTATGTTGTATTTGCTTGAAATGAATTTTCTCGTGAAAAAGGGAAGCCGTAAAATACAACTTTCTTGGAGTGGTGGCCGAGGGGGCGGGGCCTCATAGTGAGTACCCGCCCCGTCGTCCGCCGCGGACGGAGAAGCGTATGTAGTGGGAACAGAGGCAGCTTAACATACCCTCTCTACGGCCGCGGCGGACGCAGGGGCGGGGCATTACTCTGAGGCACCGCGTCATCGGCTACCAATTTGTGGGGCCGTCTCTTAGCCAGATTCTCCCTTTTTCTCGTGAAACTTTGCATGCGGCTCTTATTAAGCTAATACAACATGAATGTATGGGTAATAGGAAACTTGTTTTCCATGAGCGATTCCTCTGATAACCTCGGGAGTGGGTGAGGGAAACCAGGGACGGGAAAAGTACATTCTGTACAAATCGTAGCAAGTTTCGAAGATATTATTTGTGACAAGCTTGCGTTGAAATGGTGCCTTGGAATCTTTACCGCGACCGTTTGGGTGCGTTCCAATGACATGGTGCCCAAGGGGGAGCAGCTACGAGGACGGAGCAGCGATGGCTTAACTAGCCTCGCCGTCTGCATCACAATAACTCCATTCAGTGATGCAGGGAGCGGGAAGCACGTCCTCCACAACGATCACTGCCATGATGTAGGTCCTATTCCTTGGATTTTCAGCTGTTTCAGGTCGTGTATTTTCACCTACTAGCATCCTTGCTTTCATATCTTACAATCGCCTAAAATTACCCTCATGGTGGCATTAACTGGATCATGATTTCTCCTGGATCTAACCAATACGTAGAAGTGAAAAGAGCTTATAGAGCTGCTCATTCTGTTGCTCTATCAAGACTTTCCAATGTGTTGAAAGCCCTTCTGGGTATTGTATTTCTGGATCGTAAATGACGGATCATGCATATGCGCGAGGACTGCTGGGCCGGCACGTGACCACGCAAACCATCTGTAGGGCTGGAAGTACCCTAAAGTCTGATAGATAAGTCCGCCCGCACGCGGTGTCGCGCGCGGCAGCGGCGAACGCAGGCGCAGTCTTCAAAGAACACAGGATCGCGATGCACCCACCCAAGAACGACAGAATTGTGGAAACTGTTTATTCATCATCATTTCTAATATCTAAAAATACCACAAATCAAAATCCTCGTTTAACCCGTGTAACAATGATCATTCATCTTAAATTTTCTACGCAATCTCCATTTCGTCGTCACAAACATCATAACATTAAAATTCTCACTCATATCATCTAAGAATGACTCTTGGTTCGAGTCCTTTAAGAAGCTGTTGACAATCGTCTCCTCAGAAATTGAATAGAAACTGTCGCAAAAAGCAGCTACTTCTCCGTAGTTCATCCTTTTCCTGATGCCGCTTTTGGTATATCTGGCTTTTGTTGGGTCATAACAGGAATAAGGAAAAGTTCTATTCAACCGCTATTTCATCGCCAAAACCATCGCTGCATTGGAACCCCCGTCGAACAACCATTATTCTCTCATTCTTTCACTTTCCTCCGCTAACTGTGAAGTTTCCATGTTCACCTTACGTACCACCCCAACTTTACTTGCTACTCGCTTTATATTAACAAATACAATATACTATACATTATAAACTCATTACTAATACAATCCACGAATCATAGATCCCTCTATTCCCTTCATCTCTGTTTGGTTCTTTGAAGACTGCGGTCACCTGTGCCGCGCGCGACACCGCGTGCGGGCGGACTTATCTATCAGACTTTAGGGTAGTCAAACGCACTACATTTCTGAAAGGAAGCTGTGGTGCAGAGAAGATTGAAGAATGAATTTCACTTTATTCTTTTCATATTGCTCCGTATATCTTTTTAAAAAAATGATTTCGTCTGAGGAGGAAATGAACCTACATAGCGTGCTTCTTTCCGTGCAGGCGCGGTTGAGTGTTTCCCAGTGGACCTCTCTCCATCCATTCTTAATTGTTTGTGTTTTCCTTTTCAAGCGCGTCGCGGACGGGCGCTTTCTGTTACGGATGGGGGGTGATGCCGCAGTCTCCATCGCTGTCATTACATGAAGCGTGGATTCCTCTGCATTGGAAGCTCCAAGAGGGAGAAAGAGCAAATACATCCTTGCATGCTCCACTTGTGTATGTCTCCACCGCCTTTTTTTGCATCGAGTTCACAAGCAATTTTGCTTTTGCTTTTGCTTTTCTACCAATTTTGCCAATCTCATTCGGCTATTACTCAAAAACCTTCTTAGACAAGCTCAATCCAGCGTGTGAAAGCTGAAATCGGAATGTAGTTTCCAAAATAAGGAGATCCCTTCTGATACCTTCTGTCCCTGTTGATTCTAAACCAGAAATACGGTATAATCGAGCGGAAAGTCGGTAAATTCTAAAGAACCCTTTTTATCGAGTTTTATCATACTTGTTGATGATTCACTTTTATTCGAATCACTGAGAAACACGATAAAATGAGAATTTTATGCAGTTTTTCTCTCTTTTCGATGAATCACCAATGAGTCAAAGTTTATTCTTAGGCTATGAAAGTATTGGTCAAAAGTAATCATTACGTCGCTGAAATTTTCGTTTTACCGGATGCCCACTCACGTATTGCACTGGCGGTGAGCAACGGTGATTTTGCAACACGTCCTTTGATTATGCTAGACCGAATCGTTAGGCTGAAATTATACTCCTCCGTTTCTGCGATGCACCAGATCGCACGATCGCATAATTGCAAGTGCCATCTTGCGTAGTCCCACCTGAGCGTGCTCACTTTTCTCAATCGGTCTGTGGTCCCTTGCGGCGACAGGGCATTACTGCGTACACAGGCAGCTAGGCAGTGTGGCATGGGGGAGGTGCAGAGACGACACTAGCAACGAGACAGGGTGGCACAGGCGAAGACGCAGAGACGCACCCAAACTCTGCCGCCAGAACCGCAAAGTATGGAGGCAGCCTTAACATTCACGGTCCCAGAAGTGCACTTCATACATAATGTGCCCTGTCTTCAGAGTGCATTTTATGCAGGGTGTGCTACTTTTCTATAAAGGTGCTAATTCTTTTCACCGCATCTTCACTTGATTTTATGTATCTGCGCCTGCACCATCAAAAGGCTTGAAGTGCAATTTATATTGCTTCCTTGTTTCGTTCCCTCTGAAAAAAAGTGTGAGCGTCTGATCGTTTTCTTATAACCATGAGGTAGGTCTTGCCTTGTTCTCTTTTGTGCATATTTTGTGCAGAAAGCTCGCAAAAGTATCAAGTTTGATTTGTAGCAAATTATCACGCTTGTGCTGGTGTCGATAGGAATTTCAAAACGAAGGCTTGGTCTAATCCCAACAGCAATCGTGTTAGACTAAAATATTCATGTAAAAGATGCATTTCACTCGTTCCGGACTGCTCGTATAGGGGGAATTGTGGAAACTGAGCTCATTCCTTTGCACTGATTCATATGAATAGTATGTAACTAATCGTTTGTTAGGTACACCGAACTATGTACAGTAGCGCTCAAAAGTCTTCGGCCAAACATTTCTTTGTCATAGCTTTTTTCTATTTGACCAAATTTGACAAAATTTTAATATGTAGTGCCTGAACCTACTGTCAACATTTCCATCTACTTGAGTACCGCTTGACTCTTTTCATGGTTTTTTACAAGAATTTACTACAAGACCACCGAAAAAAAGAAAAAGGCTTCGCCAAGGAAAATGGTTTTCTTTGCAAAAACAAAACGAGTGAGCCTTAGAGAACATTGATAGTTTGTAGAAAGACCACGACTTTTGATGACAGCGGCACAGCGGGACAACATAGCGATGGCACTCCAAAAACGAAAAATTGCATTTAACTATGTAACTCAAACCGTTGTGCGCCAAAATAGTATATTCAGTATGTAGTGTTTCCAAGTACAACATACTAAAATTTCTCTGAGATCGGTCTAGTCGCAAAAAAGTTACAGGTGAAAAACCCTAAAGAAAAACCCATTTGGCCGAAGGCTTTTGAGCGCTGCTGTATATGCACGCAACCCCCATCGTACTTTTTCGAAACATTTCTTTCGAACAAGAGATACAGTTCTAGATAGAACTTCAGAAATAGTGACACTTAACGGACTCACTTTACTGTTTTTCTGGACATTTTGGTGACGCACAAACGCCAAACGTGGGCAGAGTGAGAAGCAGAAATCCATTTCCCTTATCGGCACGTTGTGCATTAAATGCAATCTAAAGAAAAAATATTCACATAATGAGCACGAAATGAAGAGACGGTTTCGAAGACGTCCTCGTTCAAGTAGAACCACTTGGCATGGAAGAACAGCGGTTTTGGGGGAGATAATATGTATGCGCCGGTACGAAGGCCGCGACGGGACCGCACAAGGGACGGGATGTCACATTTTGTTTTTCAAGTTCTTTTGCGATCGAGGAATCCTAAAAATCGCAAAATCGCAGACTGATACTCATCCAATCTTTAGATGAACTGCGAACAGACTGCAAGCCACATATGACCTCAGCCTTCGACAACTTATAGCAGTGGAAGCAGTCCCCCTTTTTTGTCGACTCGGCCACCTTCACACCTTATTTGTAGCGCTAATGTCAGAAAAAGGATCTCTGCACCCATTCATGGTTTTCAGATTTTTTAATACGTGACTTCTCCGTAATCAAGGCGCTTAAGCAATTTTTAATCGATAACTCCCACTTACAATTAGAATAATCACCTCATGCGAGGGATGCTGTGTTCGTTAAGCTAGCGTCTATGGAGTAATCGGTTTTCCAGAAGAGAGCTGGGTATAAGCTACGGCTTACTACGAATACCCGTCCAGCAGTTCCGTTTACAAAAAATCAGTCGTATTTTAAACTGACTAATTCACGAATAATTATATAACCTTCCCTTATGGCATTGCACAAGGAATCCTACGGCTTCCATTGTCTGATGATGACGATATAGTGAAATCATCGGTTTTTGTGGAGGGTCAGAAATGGGTCATGGACTCCTCCTACATTGAAATGCCAGAAAGCTGAGGATTACACAGAGCCACGAAGTGTTGATCGATATCGATTGGAGTAATTACTTTTTGTGTAGAAGGACGAAAATGGGTTGTGAACCGGTCCATCACGTGGGAAGTGTTACAGAGGTGGGAATTTCCGTAGATCCACGAACTGTCGATCGATATTGATCGAAATCATCCGGTTTTGTGTGCACGCGAGAAAAATGGATAATGTACGAGGTTAAAATTTCCTAGAGCCACGTGCTAAACATGATATTTGGTTATGTTTTGGTCTAGGGTCAATGGGTATTAAGTAAAGTTCACAGAAAAGAGCGATTACTAAAGCAAAACTTGTCAGCTTTCTGCTCAAGGCGTTTCTGTCTCACAGGAAGCTGACGATATGCCTTTTTTCGACCTATCGATCCTTCATTCGACAGCCAAAACTATCCTAAACTGAAAATGAAAAGCTCACAGAGACCGAGCAGCGCCAAGTGTGGACCGGGAGTGGAACTGATATCGCAAACTGGTTTATTGGTCAAAAGTGGCCATTTTTGCGCGCATCCATGGATGATGGTGAATAATTCGTGCTCTAACACAAATTCTTGTCAAAACTTGCTCATCTGACGCTTTCTTCCGGAGCGTCCCATTCTTGTCGCTCCTGATCTTTTTTTGTTCAGCACTTCCATCCATTTTGCTCACCATTTTATTTATAATTTAATCTGATGAGACCGGCCCTTTGAACCCGCAGAAGCGCGCAGGCGTGTGGTCACGGTCTGCAGGAATCAGGGGGTGGGCACTTGACAAAAGCGAAGACGGCGTCTCCTCTGCTCATCTGCGCTTTCTTAGCTATGCTATCTTTAGTTAGTTCTAGATGACTCGTCAGAATGACGAAGAATTTTCTAAAATTCTTTTTAAGTGTAGGTTAGGTTAGAGTACATTATTTTTTCGAGGGTACGTTTCAAGAATAGTGGAAGCCCCACGCAATCGAGGCAATACTGATACCATAACTGCTGGCAAGTTGCCAATCAAGTTTTTTGTTTTTTCTTGTTTCTAAATGCCACTTCTGTGTAGTTGGTCATACACAAGATCAAAATAGTTCGTAAAACGAAAAAGTTAACTACGTTTTTATTCTCGGTTCTTAGCCGTGCAACTCCAGGTGTATAGTTGGAACACTTCCTATTCTTTTAATGTGGACTGCTGATAGACCGAACATCACTCAGCTACGATTTAGAAGCCTCTTATAGTGTAGGCGTTCTTAATGCATGTTTTCCTGCGTCACTGGCCAGCTGCGACGTCGGGCAATCACCGCCGTCGGCCGTTGCTGTCAACTTTCGTGCCCGTTGCGCATTTCTCGCGCCAACCGGGTTTTTTCCAGATTGCATGCTGGTCCAGACAATCGATTACTTCGCATAGAATCAGCCACATCGCATGATGTTTTACGTCGATCACCAACACGACATTCCCGATATCGATCGGTGTTCACAAAATTCATTGCCATCTCGTTGGTCTCTGTGATTCATTAGTTTTAGGCGGTTCCTTTTCCTTTTTGCTTTCCCGGGCGGCCCATTGCGGATGCAACCCTTATTTTCTTCGTTGTTAGACTCAGTTTGTGAAAATTTCTATGTTTTCCTTGGAGCTCATAATCTTCGCACAGTTCCTACTACGTAAATGGCGCTTTGAAAGGAAGAAATATGCAACTAAGTCATTTTTCCTGCAAGAGGATGCATTTTGATTTAGTTGTTTGTACGAATTATTGAAACCTCATGTTTGCACAAGGATTTTTCGAGATGTTTTGTGCAAATATGTGGTTAATGGTATGTGGTATGTCCAACTGGATGCAAATTTGCACATAATGGTTCGAAATTCGTTCTTTCGCTACTTTTTCATCTTTTCAAAAACTGATAGCCGATATTTGGTCGTCGCCAGAAGGGTGAACTTCGTAGCCTGTGTCTAGAGGAAGGAAACGTCAGTGCCAGTATTGGGCAAAAATATTTTCGGCATTTCATGGAAGGTCAGCTGCTCCTGCAGTTAATTTTTCACTAGCTTCTGAAAAAATCCTCCGCTCCTCCATAGTTCAGTTCTCAGTTCTCAGTTCAAGGTTAATTCCTTCTCTGTTCATATTTGCAATACTGCACATTCGCAATAATGTTTCAGCTGAAAAATTAACCCTATTCCTGTGTTGCTCGATTGAAACCTTCATAGCATCGGAAACAGGAACCGTCTATTTCTGAAGAAAGCAAGGTTAAAAGCCATTCTACTTAGAGTTATCGTAAATGTTTATTGTTCATAAGTGCCATTCATTATTAGACATGTATTGGTGTTTTACAGAATGGTAGCAAATTTATAATTTTTGTATACGATTTATTGATCTGCTGATTTGCCTTCAATGATGCCTAGTTGAGCAGCAAATTTTCAGCATGAGTCTTTCATCACTATTACAACAAAACGCGCTTGTTCTTCGTCAGTTCGAATGAGAGATGCGTTGCCGCCCTTTATACATTTTGCTCATGCATAATGTGTGCATAGAGTTTCACTGTCCTCTTTGCTTTGGCCTACTGAGTACATATCTCTTTCACGCCTACGTGTCTTAAATTTTCTGCCTTTTTCTGCTCCCTGCCTCGGGGCTTTCTCTGTGCTTCTTTTGATGAATGTCAACACGATCGTTCAAGATTTTATCGCTGAATTACCTTCGAAGAATTTTTCTTGGAATATTATAAATACCCTACATTATCATGACACTCCCACCCTCGCCAATAGCCCACATCCCCCATATCCTACAATACAGTGAAAACGAGCCAATGAATGTGGGGCGGGTGAGCAATAAGAAGCAGTGGTTGAGTGCCTGAGATTGTGAGGTTCACCTGAGGGTGGGAAGGTTGAAGCCATGGGGGTGAGCAGGGACGAACCACTCTTGTGTTCCTTATCCGCATAGTGTAACGTCTTCCGACCGCCAAAATTTTTTTATGTGAACTGATCTCAACTCGAAGAGATGAAAATTATTGCATGTGGGGAAACAGAGTGTATTTCAGTGGCTGAATATAGAAGAGGCAACTCATTAGTTTTTCTCATCGAGTAATCAAGGAGATTGTACGATGGGGAACGTGGTACAACCTTATTCGCAAGCCACATATGTATGTCTGTAGGTTCGATCCCGCAATTGGAAGTTTTTAACGTCCTCAGATATGGTTACTTACAAACCTTGTTCTCAAGTTTATTTTGGACCATGATCTCTGCATTTGTGCTCAAATTCTCTGTTTTTCCCGGGCCTCTTTTTTAACTTTCCGTTTCGATGAGATCGATTTTCTCAAGGATCTGAAAGTACCATACATATCAGAACGTTACTCATCTTGCTTGAGTCACAGCTGTAAACAGGCATTTTGAGACTAAAGTGAGGTGGTGGAACTGCAACTAAGATATGGTCATTTACCTAAGATGTCGTGAGATCATCTTCGTCAGAACGTTTGGAAATGCTCTGCTTCGAAACTTGTTATGCTTTCGGAGTTAAATTCTGATTATTTTTAGCTTTTCTGGTTCTGTCGAAGACGACAAGGTGAAAAGTGAGATGGTTAAATAGGTACTGTACTATCCCGAGGTACGGGTTACTGAAGTATGCAATATGCAGAGGGAGGAGGATGTAAATTCTAGCTTGAGATTAGGCAAAAAAGGAAGCATGGGGTGGATGAAAATTTCTATGTGGAAGAAGGGGTTTTCCTGGAAGGGAGTGATCCACCCGCCTCAAAGCTGAAAAAAAGGCCTCCGAGCTGAGGGAGATGAGCTGAATTCAAAGTTGGAAGCTTTCAGGTCTCTGACAGCTTGCCGAGCTTGTCTCATGGTCGCTAAGTAGAGATTCTGTGATGAAAATCTGTATGACGCAGAGGGACGGCGCATTATGAGTGCATGATGTCAGCTAGTACCATGAAAAGAGGGGTACCTACTATTTGCCCGAATATTTGATGTGGTTCTCAGTAGTCAATAGAAGAGGAAGGTGGGCGTAAAGGGCATAAGGGGAGGTGGGGCGTGAAAATCGTGAGGGGTAATGGTTGTAACACTGGTGACTTCAATTCACTTTTCTATGCTGTTGATCTTGACTCTTTGAGACCGGTTCTGGGGTCGCGATCGATGTGGTGTTGCGACTTTTTTCTTGCGTATCTCTCTTCAAAATCGGCTTCTCACTTCAAACGGACAGCAATGGCCATTCGCTCCATCAGAGTTGTGTCGACGTGTACGAATGAGATGTGAAATCATCTGTCTTACGAGCGTTGTTCCACTTTAACGCCATGGCAACGCTGCTTATCTAGTCATACATCAATTATAGAATTCATTCTGCTCATCCGCCGTAGCCGTCGTCACCGTCATTCATAATCGCTAAGCCGCTTACTTTATGTTATTGCACAACATCTCCATTTCTTTTGGCTTGTTGAGGATTCCTCCGATATGTGCAACTGTTGATATAAGTATGCGGCCATCAGTTTGAGCATATTATACATTCTATCTATGTATCAGAGTTCAATATGCTCGTTCGTTTTTTATCTGTCTGTCTGCCCATCTCTCCTTTTGTCTATTCGTCCGCCCCACGCAAGGCCGCTTTTATACTTTGCGGTACCGGCGGCGACGGCGGCAAAATTATGAGCCCGCCGTCGACCATATCTGCACTCTGGCTACGCGCTCTGTTATCACGCTCGACCGAAGCATCCCATAGTGTGATAATTGTGGCGAGAGCCCGCTTTTGCCACAGATTTGCGCGGGCTGTCGCCTCGATCTTCGTGCTGTAGTATGGTTAGGTCGAGCGTAATAAACAGAATGCATCTCCAGAGTGCCTCTGTGGACGACGGGGGGCACATGATTCTGTCGTCGTCGCCGTCTGTTCCGCAAAGTATGAGCTAAAATCCGCACGTACTTTATTCATCTTGCATCTTGCATTATTTTCCCGCTGTTGTTTCAATACTGAAGCCTATCCAGGTGGTCCTAGCTCTCCATACTGGAGACATATTTCCAGTTACCGTAGCTCTCCATAAAGTTGGAGAGATTGATTTGTGTCGGCTGGCTCAGCTTCAGTGGGACAACGGCACTTTTACTCGTTTATGATTCAGAATGAATGTCTCTCGTTTTCCCGGAATGTGACAGAAAAATGGTCGCACTACATGACCTTTACCAATTCAGTCATCCAACTCTGCCGATATAACGGCGAAGAAAAACTTCATTTCGACATTTGGTTGCGTACTCTTCTGCTGCGCTGCTCTAGATATGTGATCCATAGGTGCTAGACATTGCCAAACACTTACGAGGGAGTTTCTCAGGTCATATTTCCGAAAGGCAAAGAGGAAACAAGGACTCTGTTTGACTGGCTACCTACATAAGGTGGTTTAGGAGACCCCAGAGCAATCAACGTTGATCGTTTTTTGGATGCGCCGAGAAGCGAACATGAAAGGAGGACGGAGCCAAGCTGAATTTTCGAAATGCTTGCTATGAAATCAAATTTTTGCTTAAATATCTGGCTGCGGAGCACTCTCTGCTTTGTTTCCATCGCTGTTTTAACCACCCTTATGACGTTTCAGCCATGATTTATGAAGTTTTCAAATGCTTTTTCAGAATGTCATGCCGTCACTTATCCTCCCGATTAGGTAATTCGTGGAGTACGCTCCGCTAACTACGACTCTTTTCGGTTACCTCTTGATAAGTTCAATGGTTTCATTATAATCTGGCTGGTTTCCTCAGCTCACCTGTTGGGATAGGTCGTGAATGCGATGTAGCTAAAGGCCAGAAATCACTCATCATGGATAACGCTCCAGCAAAAATCAGAGAATCCGGACTTTGCTAGAACTCAAATTAGCGAAGTTTCATGGAATTGACTTTTGAGGCTGTGGTGCAGAGGGTGGGTGAAATGGGGAGGGGAAGGGTAGTTGGATATTGTTAGCGTGTCTGTGTAATTTTCCCATCACATCACAGCGATCAAAGTAGAAATCTTGTCCTGTTCATAAGCCAGGCCATCTCCAATTCCGTCCCGCCTTTGCTGCTGCCCTTTGCACCCAATCCTATGCCTCATGCTGAGTCACAGCGTGTTTTTACTGTGCTTATTGGCTAATGCAAATGTTCAAAAGATTGATTGTATTTGATAGAGCTGTGAGCGTAAAGTTTAAATTGTTCACTTCGTGTCCCACAAATCTGCACTTTCTCAGATGACAACCATTTGAGCCCTTGCCGGTTGTAATCAAGAAAGAAGGGCCAACAGTTGAATTACAATATGATGAATTAGATAGCGTGCTGATTATTCAGTAAAAAATCATGAAAAAGAAACAAGTTGGACTTTAGGGCTTCATAGCTCGATATTCTTCGTAGCTCTACTTGTCCCTCCATTGCAATATAGCAACGCTTATCATTTTTTGATGATGAATCCATCTGTTCATGATTTATCTGCACTTTGTAATTCAGTGGCCAATTTTGCTAATCCATCTCTTGGACAGTTGTCTAAAAGTCCTCTCATCGCACTCATGTTCCTATACCTGGTTATCGTTCTTATCCCCTTTTTTATTTCTCAGACCATCCAGTCCATCCATCCCTCTGGTGCCGATGATCTGTACTACATAGGCTGAATGGGTGCGAAACGCCCTCATTCACTTGCTACTTCTTGCGGTACTGGCAATGAGTGCGTGATTTGCCCAGAAGTGGGCTGAAAACACGTTTTAGATTCACGGGCAACTTTGCTCCCGCCTTGTTCTCCTCTTATTAGCATGCATCAGACTAACAACAAAAATTAAGCCTTACAATTAGTATCTAGCGAGAGGAAAAAACGGGTCATAGCGTCTGTGGTGATGGCATGGCCCCACTGGTCGACGAACAAATCGCTCATTTTTTGCAACATGATGGGCTACGCTTTTGCGCTTCGTCGCATCTTCTCCAACTTAGGCGTAGGCTCACAAGAGGAACATTGAATTCGGAAGCATCCCTGACGCGAACACCTTCGGCATTGGTGTTTGGCTTCACTTCGTCGTTACACTGCATTGGCTTGCCGCGGTTAATTACTTATACGCCGATGTGAAAGGCATCGCCATTTGACAGCTGTCTGTTGTTCCTTTACTGGAGTAGCGCTCACCTAATGTGCTTTCAGAGTAGAGTCTCTCTCTACAACTGCAAAAGAAACAAGAATCAATAGCGGCGCTCAGAAAGGATGTAGTATAGGCAGTTAGCATGAAAGATCCATATAATCTACCAGCAAACCTATACATTCATTAAAAATTCAACAGCTACCGCTTTCGTCATTGTGGAAAGCTACATGCCTTTGACGTTTTTTTTGTGATTTGCATTGATTTCTTTTTCCAAATATCGCTATCTATCATCGGAAGCTGCAATATGTACAAGTGCATTTTAGTCCGTAACGCTCATCTACATACCTCTTTCGATAAAAGGCGTGCCACCGCCACCCCTCCCCCACTGGTTCACCACTTGATACATGCGATTTGATGTAAACAATGTCAGACAAGTGACGTAAAGTTGGAGGAATCGTACGCGAACATTGAATTCTTCTATCACCCATATATTCATGTTCTATTTGCTTTCTTAAGGTGACATGCAAAATTTCACACGAAAAACAAAAATCCGGCTGAGATATGTAGGGCCTCTTCAAAGTGGCGTCCGATGGGGTAGGGCATCCGTGTCTGAGTGGCCATCTAGGAGCGTAGAGGTGACGGCCACGTGACCGGGGACGCAAAGTGACAAATCAACGTTGGACGCGAAGATTTGAACCCCTATTTGCCGACGGCTGTTCAAAGGGAATTCGGATGAGTTGCTCTTTTTCCAGTAATTCGATTGCTGCTTTGGAACAACGGAAACTAGCAGTTCTTTTCGAATTTCTTTTCATGAATTCTACTAGCTTAATGATTTTAAGAGGAATGTGAATCACGAAATTTCTGTGGACATTTCTTCAAGTGTCAGGGTGCTAATCTGCGCACCCTATGAATCGGATCCTTGATCACTGTGTCAAGTTTTCAATAGTTCCGAGGTCATGACAGGAACGTGTAAATGACGACGATATTGAATGGCAGCGACAGTGGGAGTAGAAGGGGGACAGCTGCTATTGGTGTGTCTGAACAGAATGTTTTGAAGCATGGAACTGGGCCTTATTCAGCAGAATCAATGAAGGTGTCGAAAGGGAAGTAGGACGATTGTAAGCAAGACCCAGAAGTCCAAGAAGTGTGTGAGTAACGCAGTTCATGTCGGAAGGCACTTTCTAAGCTCATTAATAAGGCTCATGGTGTGCAATACATTTTCCGCGTTAGGAATCGTGCCGGAAACGCATGCCTGCGGCTGATGCTTAGTGTAGGGCGTGCAGCAAAGCTCACTCGACAAGGATAAGCGAGTGGGATAATTTCGGCCATTTGGAACTGTTTGATTGTTCCTTTTGCTGCCTCGCTACTTACACTTAGTAAAAAGTTTCCTTTTATATGGGGTACCGAGTTATCGATCCACTCTCTCACGTTTGGTTTTCTTTCGCTCTATGAAATGTCAATTGAATTGGATTACCATTTGTTGCCGTGAATGCATTTAGAGAAATTACACTATCGGTAGATTGAAAAAAATGAACGACAGCACCTCTGTTATTCCTGTTATTCATTAAAATGAGTTTGCTGTGAAATCCAAAAAAAGAACTGCAATTTCAGTAGGTCTTTGTTGCCATTCCATTCTCATCCACCTGGCTGGTGTTGTTTTTACATTCGTGTTTTTTTTCACGCTGTTTCTAAAGGCAATCCAGATGTACGAAGGTAGAAGTCGGCCACGTGTATTAATGCTTTGCCAATTAACTGATGATCGGAACATTTCTGATGTTTTGTTTCGAGGACATATCCACGAATTGATTCCTGAATCCTTGCCGTCTCTTCACGTCCCTTATACGTCACTATCTTCAAAGCTTCCTACTTCAGCACTGCAGTGCTTTTGTTTGGATGATTGAAGTGTAGCTACTGTATGTGCACGGGCACAGGGCTGAGGAATCTTAAGTGGGATGGGTCATTTCGCTTGCAAAAAGGGGAAAGATGTATTAGTTGGAGATGGTAGTCTCCGAGGAGTTGAGTAGTGCTCATTGTCAGTACGTGAGTGTTTTTCAATAACCCAGCTTCAATAATTTTAGAGGTGACTAGGTGGTCCACGTATAAACAGTCTCTAATCGATAATGATGTTGAGGAATGGGCTTTTCTTCCTCGCAAATTTTCCTTAATATGGTTGACCATTCAGGGTGTGGAATCACACCCTGAAGTGCAGCTGACCACCATGATCCACTTCCAGCCACTTTGCCGTTCACGAACGAGTCGACGAAAGTTACAACCCGATCTCGGGATTTATTCTAGTGACTTACTTACCCAGTTTTTTCGACGCTTCATACAATTTGACGTGATTATCGGCTTTGTGGAGCTTCCAACTCCTGCTCCATTGCTATGGATAACGAGCCTTTCTTTAGTGATCTGATGTACGAGGACCAGTGAAAACTTACTTTTCTTTGTGGGTAGTTTCAGTAGTTTCCATTGTGTATCATATCGTACAATGGGTACTTCCAGTACGGACATTGCTTACTTATTGTTATCGTGTAGAGTCAGTGTAGCTTTTTTATTATCCAATATCACTCTCATGCAGTCAAAAAACTTTGCACAACGGTTGGCTCCCAAACTGCATCTGCTTCCCACGAGACTGTTTGTGAATTTTGGACGGGTCACTGCTGAAAGCAGTGACATGCGTTATTTTTCTAGCTCTGCAATCACCTCCTTTGTCCTAAAGAAGGTCCGACGATTGGGATTTTTTAAGTTGATATGCAACCCCCTCATGATGTTATACTGTACCAGTGCTAAGCATTGGTTTGAAACAGCATCGCTTATCTCTTCCTCGGGAAATTCTCAGTATTCGAGACGCAAAATGGCGTAAGGCAAAAATCAGCTAAAAATCACGCTCTCCCTTCGTCAACATCAGGAAAAATTCCCTGTTGTGACGTTTCATAAAAACAAAGTCCTGACAGATCCATAACTTCCTTTTGAATGGGTGGGGTGTCCTCTGAACCACATTGACACCACCCCCCCTTTTTTTGTTTCTGCTAAGAAGCTCTGCCTTATACATATAAAATGTGGGCTACTAAATAAGACAGAATAAGGCTCTCAGTTTCAGTCCAGCGTCTCATCCGCTGGCACAAAAGTCGGCGCAGGCGGCTGTCTCGTCAGCGGCAGCAAATCGATATTGCCTCGAGGTAGCACATAATTACGGTTGCCCGTTAAGGCGTTTCAGTTGACTAATGAGCACGAGAGAAGAAACCGGAAACTTTTGGTCATTTGCTGTCTGCTCTTTCGAGAGCTGCAAGCTACTAGCAAACTCGGCACTTTATCCTAGCCCGAGGCTTCTCAGCTATTTTCCTTATTCAGAACTGTGCTTTCTCTACGAGATCACTATCGGAGGCAATCATATCGATATCACGAGCTATCATACCGCACAGAACGGGGGAAGAAAGAGTGGTCGAGTGAAAGTAACTGTTTGTTGATCCGCTCAAATACTTCTTCACTTCCCTACCATAAACCATTATCCGCCTGGTATGACAAGAACGAAGAATTTTGCCTTGATCGTTTCTGATGTGAATTCTTCAAATACTCTGCTCCTGAATAATTTGTTGTTCATTTAACAAAGTCTTCCGTATATATGTAACAAGGGGTCCTTTGCAAGATAGAGTAAACCTAATCCCGATAAGAATTCAAGAGCTTGGAGCAGTAGTGATTTTGAATAAGGATTTAGCAGCGAAGGGTGGTAGTTTTGACAGTACAAGCCAAGAACAGGGGTCGGCTTCATTTCGAAAGGAAGTGTTGCATGAGAAGTGGAATTATTCCGGTAGAAGCTCATCGGAGTGTTCGTCTCCATCTGCATGTTCCCTTTACTCCTGTCCACTGCCCGAAAAGGAAGTGGTGGGATTCTTTTGAAGCGAACACCATCATACCTCATTTATTAAACACGATACATCCTTCGATGGATCAAGTTACCTCGCCTCCCTCGCCTCTTTCGAGTATTCCTCAACTAGCGCGTGATGCAGATAGGAAGCATGCGAGAACTGTGGCTCATATGGCTCATATATACCGAAAAATCCTGAGTGAAATTGAAACCGAGCAGCGATTTCTTGTGTTACAGCTAAAACATACCGCTAGGTGCCGGGGAATTTCAGGTGTAAGACACGCATGCATCTCGATAATATGTTTGGGCCGCATTCATACTGCCCTGGCGGGACATGGCTGCGTTAACAGGCAGCGAGGCAGAGGGGAGGTGCAGAGACGGCACAGGCAGCGAGACAGGGTGGCTTAGACGGAGACGCAGAGACACGCAGGTACGTTCTGCCACCGGTTCCGCTATGTATGGACGCGGCCTCATGGAGAACCTCTCGTCCTCTCCCTCACACCTATCGGTCCTTTCACAGGAACGCAGACGCAGATTGTATATTCCTCAGATTGTGGATTTGTAAAGGGAAAGCTCAGATGTGTTGAACCTCCCCGACATGATGCTTGACCCGTCTCATCGCAAAATTTCGCCCCCGTGGCTTGCAGTGGTTACTGAACACATCTATGCTGCTATTGCTTCTCGTTTGATTGACTGTGGATCTCCTTTCGCACTCGTACTTCAGTATGAATTTTATAATATGAATCCTTCCCTCACTGATCCCCAAAACGTCATGGTTCCTCTGAAGTTGCAATTGGAGATGATGGTTGGTTTTCAACCTTATACATGCATTGGCATTACACGGCATCTGCAAAATATCGTCATGTGATTTCTCGTTGGTGGCACACGTGCGACATGTGTTCTCGTCCATTTCGTGTGGTTTTCTTGTTTTTGTCTCGCCGCGATATTCTCAGAAGTAGATTTGCTAGGATTTTGAATGAAATCAAAAATGCGATATTTCAGAACACGGACTGCTGTTTCACGAGATTGCGAAACGCGCGTGGCTTTTCGAGGAATGCGAAGGTGGGCTCTTTGCTAATTCACATCAACTTTGTTAATCATTGGTACTTGAAGACTCTGCCCTATCCAACAGATGTCGAATTCATTTGTGGAGTTCATGCCTTCACATGGACTCACTTAATAAATAGTATAGGTACTTTGAGGTACTCGCAATTTATGTTAAAAAAATATGTGGTTCGAAGCTTCAAGATGTTGCCATGCTCTGCGGGCGGTCGAATTTTTCCTAAGAATCACTTCTGTAGTTTTCTGGGAGCTATGTGACTGTGAGATGCTCTTGAATCCACAGGCAATTAAAGCAAGCAAAACAGGGTTGTGGAAGGGGGGGGGGAACCGCTTCCGCCTTTCCCACTGCTCTCGCCACAACCCCCTCTTCTTCTCACCCGACCCTGTCGTATGCACACAGCGCCATTTTCTGTGCTATGTTTTTTGTATTCAGTTATCGTGCCCTTTTGCTAATAGACTCTTGCATTCAACGGAATCGCTTCGTTTTCCATTCTAGTGTCGGAGAATGAATGAAGGTTAATGGATCGGACATTTCGGAACTTAATTAAATTATAAAAAATGAAGATTCCCATTTCGAACTGTGGTGCATAGAAAACGATTGACGTCTGAAGGCTGCCCACAATAGGCGCACGTCTCCCAGGAAGGTTCGTCCTCTCAAGCGTCAAGCTGTTCTCCATTAGTGCTTCTCATGCGTCGTCAAAGCGCTTATTTTGAATCGACGAGTCTACATACATACATTTTCTAGTTCCTCATCATATAGTAATCATGATGAGGAGTTCTGCTTATTAGAGGAATTGGACAACAGGTTTCCGGGTGGAGGAAAGCTCCGGAGTTGGTGAATCCCCTCCTACGCAAGGTCAAACCCTTTTTTGCCCAAAAAAATTGTGTCACCAATCCCGAACAGCCTCCTCTAGGTAGGTCTATGAAAAATTCGAAAATTCCGGATGGCAGGTTCTGGGTATCCAGTTTCGGGGCTACTCTGATCAAGAAGAATGTGCCAACTAATCTACTGTTCGGATTGATATTTAACAAATTGAATTGGAATCTATTCTTTCTTTTACCACAGCATATTCATAATTTGAAGAAATTCTCTTTTCTATCAGGCCGTGAAGACCTTTCGGTAGATATCAGTTATTACTGAGGATAAAGTAATTCCGCACAGTTTTCACTCTATACAAAAAACAAGTCCGGCAATGTTTTTTTCTAAGTTGCTTCTTTATCATAGAAAGCAGAGCTTAGGAAGGCTACCCTAATCCCCCGAACCGCAACATTCAATCATCCTTTCGTTTTATATATTTTCGGCTTTCTGGGTTTTCTTATGGATATTGGGTGATCGCAGCTATGATTTTTATTAAGTGATGTTGCGCAGTAATTATGTCATCAGCACAAATCTATGTATCTACATAGTCCTCGTGGATGGGAGAAAGCTTTGGAAGTTTTTTCTTTATGTATTGCATTGATAGAAAAGGTTTAGGCAATTGTATAGCTATCCATACGATAAGTGCGCTCAGAAATGCACTGATGTTC
Source organism: Trichostrongylus colubriformis (assembly GCA_963978905.1). Classification (NCBI taxonomy): domain Eukaryota; kingdom Metazoa; phylum Nematoda; class Chromadorea; order Rhabditida; family Trichostrongylidae; genus Trichostrongylus; species Trichostrongylus colubriformis. Next base: position 39,742,025 of record OZ022256.1, read on the forward strand.
CACTGTTAAGGGTTCTATAAAAATGTAGATCAAATTGAAGTCACGGATCTGTTCAACCTATGCTATGCGACAGTTTTGTCTTCTTTGGTCTTGTTTCAGTTCACTAACTGCCTGCGGTTGCAGGTGAGAAGCGTCTTCGACAGGGCATGGTTGTCGGTCCTACTATGAACGCCTCAACAAAATTCAGCGACAATTACGACGTTAAGGAGGAGTTGGGAAAGTAAGCTCTACGATATAGTATTCATTTCTAGATGAATGCTCATTTTTGATCGATATACCTTACGAGGTTTGAGCGCACGATGTTTTTTTCTGCCAAAATTTGATTAACTTTCATCGTTAGAACAAGTGGCTTGATGCTCACAAGGGATGGATGGTAAGCCGAAGTGGCCGTTTGAAATGGGGTTAATACCAATGATAGGGCTCGGGATGCCATTCACCAACTGCATTCAATATCTGCTGTGCGTCTCTGGGAGCAGGGTTACAAGCGTTGAAAGAGAAGCAACGAAGCACGTATACGGTAGGAAAGTGCAACGATGTGTGTTCGATAACCAAGTGGTTATGTGTTAGGACTCAGGTCGAGGGGTCATGAGTTCGGATCCTTGCTGATCGCGCCATTTTGCATTTTTCCCCACAAATTACTTCCCGAACGTTACAAACAAGGACGTTGGTGCTCGCGTTGTATCACAAGGAGCAAAGACTACAACAGGTGCGCTAGCACAACCTTGGGGCTGAACATTTCTCACAACCAGCACTTTATAGATGACAATGACCCTTTGGCCTAATGTGAGTTCTGCCAAGATTGCCACACACATTTGACTAGTGTCCGTGTAAACCATGTCCACTTCTAGATTAATTCATACACTGACTGTGAAAAACATGTTTGTGAAGGCAGTAAACGAAAAAGTGGGAATGTACATGATAAAAGCAAAATTGATTCATTTCCTCAGAAGTGCTCTTTCGTAGTGAGATCAAGCTCTCGGGCATGCAATTCCTTGTTTGTACGTTTGGGAAGTAATTTGGGGAAAATGCACAAAGGCACATTCAGCAAGGATCCACACTCGTGACCCCTCAAACTTGAGTCCTAGCACATAACCTTTTGGCTATCGAAGCAGGCATCTGTTGCCTTCGCCTATCGCATATGTGCTGAGTTGCTTCTCTTTCAACGCTTTTAATTCTTCTCCCAAAGATGCACAGCAGATATGGAATGCAGATTGGTTAACGGCATCCTGAGCCCTATCATTGGTATAAACCCATTTTGAACGGCCATTTCGACTTACCATCCTTCCTTTGTCAACAAGACCTGACCCTGCTGTACGCTCTCTCACAATCAGTGCCGTCCCTGCTCCGTCTCATTGAAAGGAGGAAGGGATATTGGGTCGGAGTGGCCATTTGCAGCGAAATACTTATCACTGGACTCGCTTTTGGACGCCGATTTCAAATTTGTTTCTCAAATCTGCTAAACAAACCTCTGAGTGGTGTAGTGAGGGTTTTTCTCAATAAATAATACCATTACATGGTAAGATATGAGACCTATCACTAACGGGTCAGGCATTTTCGCGCAGAACCAGTGTAGTTTTCGTTCACGGGACCGATTTACCCCATGGGACAAGTTTTTAGCTAATTCGAGAATTCGATCAAATTTCGGGGAAATAGGTGGATTATTGGGTAGCAACGCATCCAACCAATGGCAAGTCGTTGATCTTCGTCGAGCAATGCTCTTATTCGACTATTGCTACGTATATTAGTGTGATGGGCATCTGCTACACGTATGTTTAGGTCATTTTTGTCATGGTTGCGAAAAACAGTAAAAAAAATTACTGCTTACCCCATTACCACCCGATTTTTCCGAGGTTAGGTCAAAAACTAGAAAAGTAAACCATTATAATCGATGAGTGTGATGGGCATCTGCTACACGTATGTTTAGGTCATTTTTGTCATGGTTGCGAAAAAAAGTAAAAAAAAAATTACTGCTTACCCCATTACCACCCGATTTTTGCGAGGTTAGGTCAAAAACTAGAAAAGTAAACTATTATAATCGTTTTATGCAACAACGCACAATTCTGCGTTACGAGGATCTTTTTATAATAAACAAGCTGGATCACGGGCTTTTCTGCTATCTTAAAGATAGGGGTGAGGGCCTCGGAAAACAAATATAATAGTATTGTACTTGACTGCACTTCGGGGATGCTCCCCAGACATGAAAGGGGATGTTTCGTGAAATGTGGCAAACCTTGAAGCCTTGCACCTGGCAAAAAGGTCCTTCATGGAGATTTCATCCATGAACTTTCCCCACGGGAATGACCACGACTACCTCTGTGTCATGCTGCTGTTTGCATGCCTTGAACTTACCATGTATTCATTTACGGCGTGGACAAGGAGCACTCTTATATGTACAGGGTGGTCCACATGAAGTGTGACAGATAAAGAAAAATCCATTTTTGGGCATTTGCAGCTTTTTTTAACTGTTTGTGTTGTTATCGAGCAAATTTCACGCGAAAAAATGTGAATCTGGCTATCAGCACCACAGAGTCGCGATTGGGTGGTGCTCACCCTGTCGTCCGCCGCGGGCGGAGATGCACGTCGAAACAGAAAGTTACGTCAACAGTCCCACTCTTCGATCCTATTCGCGGCAGACAACGAGACGGGGCTTTTACTGGGAGGCTCCGCCTGCCTCACCGAGAATTCAGGGAGCTGTATCTTAGCCGAATTCTCGCTTTTTCGCGTGAAACTGTGCATGCGGCCTTATTAGGCAATTACAACATAATTATATGGGTAACAGAAAAACTGATTTTTTCCGTGGACGATTCCTTTGAAAAGGCACTCTTACTTCCTACTTTTGACTGGAAACTTGCTCTAGCGCTCCGGCCACCTTCTCTTGAGACGAGTTTTTAGCTTCCCTTCGTCCTATCAAGTTCGTCAATGACCACACAATTTTTCATCTTGCATGTCTAAAGTTCCCTTTATTGTATGGCGCTGAGTCAAAGGGGCATATTTCGATGGGGCTCTCGATGCTTCCTTTGCACGAACTCATAGAGGCGCTCGGCAACGAGTGGGACAGCCTGCACACCTTATAGAAGTGGCGGAAAAGCGCTTGGGAGAAGAGGATTAGCGAAACGGGCGCAGACCAGGTAGTTATCACCGCTTCCCGTGACCATGTTCGACGGCCTTGTGTTTTAGGTCTAGTCGTGCTTGTGCGGTTTTAGCTTCAGTATTACCTAACTTTCCTTCTCAAGAATTTTGTGATAATTCTGAGTACATCTCTTATTGACAAGCTTCGGTACATTAGCAGTGCGAGCAGTTATCGGACCTTTTCAAATAATGTGATTTCCCTTACTAACATAGTATCCCGTTACCTTCTGTGCTTTTTTTTCAAACTTTATCGTTTGTAGAGGTGCATTCTCTGTGGTCCGCCGATGCGTACACAAAGCTACAGCAGCTGAATTCGCTGCAAAGATAATTAATACGAAGAAACTTTCGGCAAGAGATTTCCAGAAACTTGAACGTGAGGCTAGAATATGCCGGAAGCTTCAGCATCCCAATATAGGTGAGTGCGAGATGACCTTGTTTGAAGTGCTTTTTTCGATTCACCAAATTTGTCACGAAGTTAAGCTAGTTCCCATCTGTTATCGTTTTTTTTTTGGAAATTTGGACATGCTCACCTGTATGAGATCTAATCGCTCACGGAAAGAGGGGCTCATAAAAGCATGGAATGGTTTCGTTCCTGTCCTGTCGAGCATATGCGTAGCTTAGTTCATTGAATATAGCAAAATTCGAAATAGCTTTCATTCTATAATTTTGCTCTAGTCCATTATATGTGTATCTGGTTGGCAGCTGGATGTGCACTTTTCAATGGAATTACCAGTTGGGTGGCGCACACTTATGTGTGCGCAACATCATGGACGTCAGTGGGTCGGTCGGAATTGCTTTTTCTACAACTTTACCCAGTAAAAGCTTTAGTGGAGGAAGGCAGATGTTCTTTTTCTCTTCTAGGCGTGGCCAAAATAATGTCCATTGTTGGATGTCCCCCCCCCCCCTCTCCCCCCCCCCGTCATAACGATAGCGTCCGGATTATTTTGTTCAAGTCAGTGGCTAGAGAAACTGGTAACCGGGGTTCGTGGCATTTCGTTTGAGTGATAGGAGAGGCACTGGACGGTGTTTCACCTTGTCAGCTGGGACAGTCTCATCTGTCACCTGATGTGGGAGCACTTGGAAGAAGAGCTTCACTTTATTCAATTCCTCCGCTTCTTTTGTATAGTTACCTTTGGTGCTGATTAACCTGAATGTAAGTTTTTATCATTCTGGGCCGTGTTTACGTTTCAAGTGGCTGCGATTTCAAAATTCCAAAGGGGGTTTCGGGCTATGCTTCTTGGCAGTCTGAAGTTAATTTGGCGTTTAGCAATCCCTTTTTGGGATACGCCGCACATTCTAGTTCCATGCGGAATCGTGGTGAATGGTGAATGTGATGTGTCCTATACTATGACTTGCGGTGGCTATCCGATGTAAAGTCAAGGCTTATATCGTCCCAGACGGGTGTCGTGCCAGTTTACCTACTTCGGAGCGATGGAAGGCTTTGTTGTCCTGGGCGGGCGTTAATGCCGGATTTGATCCCGCACCATGAGGGTGGGGTGCGCGCCACCTGTCACTACACCACCTCCGCGCTGTGGCACTCTATATGTGTGGAAATAGAAGCGAGGGGCTGTCTTCCTTTAACTAAAAAAAATCAAAAAGCATTTAGAAAAATGAGTAAGACTCAGTGCCTGGTGTAACTATCAGCGAATGCATTGAAAAAACCGTAATTTTTGTTATTCCAGTCCGTCTTCACGACAGCATTCAAGAAGAGTCCTTTCATTACCTCGTATTCGATTTGTGAGTACTTTTCCATTGATTTGGTGATGTACTTTGCACTTCCTTTCTAATTCTACTTCCTTTTCGAGAAAAAAAAGCGGTCTGTTTCCTCCCTGAGCGCTGATTTGTTCGCTGTCAACCGTACCGCGTTTCTGTAATTACATATCTTAGCTGATATTTCAGAGTCACTGGTGGTGAACTATTCGAGGATATCGTAGCCAGAGAATTTTATAGCGAAGCGGATGCGAGGTGAGTAAGCGACTACGGTCGCAGTTTTTGATTTATCATCAAAAGTAGTCGGAGTTTCATTGCGGGAGTGTGCGCCAGAATTTTTCAATCAGGTCACCGCACCACGCGAAATGCGCTAAGTACCTTACTGGTCCGATTATGAATTGACCACGCAAAGTGCGGGTAAGCCGCCGCTGTTCTCGCGTGACCTGACCTGGTGAGACAGTAATGACGCACATCCTTTCGGGTTCATGTGTAACAAATGTAGTGGGAATCAGAATTTCCAGGATATCGTGGTAGGATAGCTCGCCTTCATAAAAGTCGGTTTTTCAAAGAGCGGTTGTATTTGCAAAAGGATGAAGTGTGTCCGTCTTCCTTCATTGGAGTAACACCCGTCCTTTGAACACATCAATCAGTGATTGGCTCTTGATTCCATCTCCATATAAATAGTGTGTACTTGGGGTCTGCGAAAAGAGGCAAAGTTTCGTGCAAATAAGGAAAATTTGGGAGAAATATAGACTCTTGTAAAGCACAGAAACTGTGAATATAGATAGATGCTCTTGAGACGCGGGGTCGGAGCGAAAGGGATCTTGAAACTGTGGCAGTTCAGTGGGAGTAGGTGCGTGCCCCTTTTTGTCGCGGTAGCTGGTTCCGAAGCTCAAGCATGGGAGAGAGCGATAACTAATAAGATCGAGCAAGTAGGAACTGTTTTGATTCATAAGTTTTTCTGCAACTGCTTATAGTGTATGTTGAAGGCTTGTAATTTGAATTCCCTTACCATTTTTGCTACAGACAATCACGGTATTAATTCCACGGGTGAGGAACTTCGGCATTTTTGTCTAAACGACAAAAAAGTAAAGTCGAACAATTCACCTTGACAGGGAGATTTACTCTTTTCAATACTACTGCAGTTTTCCTGTATGTTTAGCTACTGTATTTGGCAAGTTCTCGAAGGCGTTGATTACTGTCATCAACGTGGTGTTGTTCATAGAGATATGAAGGTTTGAGCAACTTAAAAAAAGAGTGTGCACGCTAGTTTGTGAGATATGTACGCGGAGGTTACTAATGCTTGGAGAATGGTCTTGAAATTTGACTAAACGAATTGCTTTTGAAATTTATAACAATTTCTTGTTTGAATTGTGTAATTTTGCGTAATTTTTGTTCTATCCTTCGGATTATGGTTTGATCGTAAAAAATTGTACACTGGTCCGAGGATTTTGAAGATTTGGATATAGTTGCTCTTATCTTCTCATCTTGTCCTGAGATCTTCTCAAACAATGCGAGCGAAATGATAAGGGGCTAATTCATCCACCGATAGGTTGGGATTATAACTGCAGTGATTACTCGGTGAAAGCTCCAGACCTCAGCGAAGTGAAAAAATCGGTATCCAATGTAATCACTCCTTAGAAATGTCATCTAATGGCTAAGAACACACAATGCTGGGTGGTATTCATATGTATGTAAGTCTTCTGGATAGACGTTATTTGAGCGACCAGGCGTAATGTGCCTGCTAGTTCCAATGTGAAGATCCTCCAATCTTCCTGTGGCCCTTTCAGTATTTTGTATGTTCCTTACAAATACAAAAAAAAACTCGTTTGTTGGCCTGATTACCAACCTCACATGTGTACTTGTAAATGCTGTCCAGAGCGGCTTGCTTATGTAGTTAGCTGGACGATTTGATGAGTTATGGATGGTTTGCCGTTTTTATTGTGTATGTTAGTGACTAACCATTTTGTGTGCCGTTTCAGTCATTGCATCCAGCAAATTCTCGAATCAATCGCCTACTGCCATCAAAACTGCATTGTGCACAGGGATTTGAAGGTCTGTTGGGTCAATATGTCGTTTACAATGGTAAACTTGAGTTATATTCGAGGAACACCTTCTGTACTTAGCTATCGCAGATCACTTTTCATTCTTGAACATTCCTGTGAAGATCGAGGAGGAGAGCCATATGTACTGGTATTATAAAATGTAGCTGGCAACGACTTCTTGATTACGCTCGCTCATGCTCGATTTTGATGTAACTTGAAAACCGATGTGGGAGGGCCTAAGAAGAAAGAAATGAGTGACGATAGTAATTAATAATGAAAATAATGAAGCATTCGTAATGACCATCACTGCCTGAGGCTCAGAAGATCATCTCCACATAATCATCTCTGGGAATAAATCACTCATTGAAACTGTGTTCGATATCGTACTATGGGAGCATCGGTGACGAAGGAGGTGAATCATAGTTTTTGGTGAAAATAGCGCGTAGTACTTCAGTACATATCAGATTCAGAAAAACAGGCTTTCCGTATGTTCCAGATGCAAATGGAATGCATCCGTCTATGTAAACGCGATGTGGAAACAATCACGTTTTTCATTTACATGATCCCAGTATCAAGTTCCAGTCCTATGTTTCGGGGCCCCTCGTCCTTCAGAGCTCGACGGAAAGGTGTCAGACTTTCTGGGAGGCGGGGTGGGTATACGGCATGTCAAGTATCTTTTTGGGTCGTTCCACGTATAATAGGCATTCCGACGCGGTGTGGCCTCTACAGCCAATTGCGAGGAGCAGCTTATATATCTACCCACCTGCTCTGGAGGTATGGAAGGCTTCGTCAGTTTGGGCGATCACCGAAGCAGTGTTTGTCCATACATCCTTCACCGCTGACATCTCTCCCCTCAACAGGATGTGAGCACTGAACATGAATAAGTTGTGCATGGGCTTCCCTCCGAAAACTTTGTGTAGGACAAGGGATGGACTGCATCCTAGTACCTCTGAGGTTCGAAGTGGAAGTAGAATGCGTGGCTTCTATGCACAGAATACGTCTTTTCAGTTTTGAATGTTCCCTGACAAAAAAAAAAAGAAATGAAAAGTTCGCGCAATGAAAATAAAGGTTAGCGCGTGGATAACAAATTTTTCCCAAAAAATTGGAAGACCGTTGTTTTTTTCGTTGCTGAATGATTGTGGAGTGGACGAACTAACGATTTTGTTTGAGTGCTTTGTTGATTTCATCGCGAATGATGTCAACCTTTGCCAATGTTTCCATTTTCAGCCTGAAAACCTGTTGCTTGCCAGCAAAGCAAAAGGAGCTGCAGTGAAGCTGGCCGACTTTGGTCTAGCAATTGAAGTCGGTCAAGACACTGAAGCGTGGTTTGGATTCGCTGGAACTCCTGGTTATTTGTCTCCAGAAGTGCTAAAGAAGGATCCGTACGGGAAACCAGTGGACATATGGGCATGTGGTTAGTGCTCTTTTTTGACGGTCTTTGCAACGTTCTCGTCAAAGATTCCCAGAGTATGGTGTATGGAAATTACACAGTTTCTCTGAATCAATTTTTATGTAGAACCAGATTCTGGGAAGAAATCTGAACATTCAGCTGAAAGTCAGGTCATCCTGAAAGCCATAAAAAGTGTAGAAGGCGAGTGAGGTAATTTGATAAAAAAATGGGAAGGTTTTTTATATGTGCTTGCTGATTTCCGAAGGCACAGTGCGCGATATCTCGGCTATGGAATGATTGATTCACTGGTTTATAGGAAAATATAAATAGTATCTTGAAAGAAAAAAGCCACAAATACGGCTAGGGAGCAGAGGGTGTCGCTAAATACTTCGTCTCCAGAGTTTTCTCTCCTGGATATTTTCGTGCTTTATTAAGCTGGTCCACCGCCATAAAGCAATCGCAAGTACAAGGGATTACATTATGAAACTAAACCTCTAATGTGATCTGGAATGCTTTTTTAAGTGCTGTTTCCATACTTCAAGAACCCCGACCCTCATTTCAATGTCCGAACGCGGAAACACGCATAATGTGCGTAGCTTCCAGGAGTCATTCTATATATTCTCTTGGTTGGTTATCCGCCGTTTTGGGATGAGGATCAGCATCGTCTCTATGCCCAAATCAAGGCTGGCGCTTATGATGTGAGCCGTTACCTCTACTTTCTTCGTACATTTACATCACACTCTTTTTTACCCATTTACAGTATCCAAGTCCGGAATGGGACACAGTAACACCTGAAGCCAAGAGTCTTATTGACAGTATGCTGACGGTGAACCCAAAAAAGCGGATCACAGCTGACCAAGCACTAAAAGTGCCATGGATTTGTGTATGTTCATTTTTAGTGTCCCTCAGCAATTTCCGAAGTAGAAAATAGTGAACCTCGTCATCTTCCCTACCTCGTTATCGTGTCCTGGTGATTTAGAATCGTGAACGTGTAGCATCGGTGATGCACCGACAGGATACTGTAGACTGCTTGAAGAAGTTCAATGCCAGACGAAAACTCAAGGTGTGTTTTTGAACGTTATTCCTTATCGTAGCATGAAATCGCGATCAAACTGTTCAGTAAAATATTTGTTTTGAATTGTGTTACACTACTTAAATTGCAGTTTATTGAATGTTCGAATGCGGTCGTAGTGTAGGCTCTCGTGGACGTGGACGGTTCGGTTGTTGGCCTTCCCAACAGATTTCGTCTTTCATAAATATCCTGTTTTCTCAAAAAAAGGAGAGGAATTGGATATTTTTGTACTTCAATCCTCGACACATTTTTTAGTCCCGTTACCATCAGCCGGGGCTGATGTTTCGCACCACAGTAGATCTTTCCAGCTACGTTTGCTCACCTTGGGACATCTAAATATTTGAGGGAGCTGGTTCAGTCATGTATCTGAAATATGATGTTGTATACAGCTTTGCTTCGGATTGCTTCAACACCCAAGGTTGAATTCATATTCTGCAACACAAAAGTGCGACACACGCAGCGTCCTCGTTACGCATGCTCCGCGGTCAACGCTGCCGTTCTTGTTGGCCTTGCCGCTTTGTCCGCGAGCCTACATTGCGGTCGTGTTGCCTTTGTCGTACGACTGCCCCGCAGAATGCGAATGAGCCTTAAACACTCTTAGGAAGGCAGAAATCCCATATCTTTGATATTCATAAAAACGAGCTAAAACCGAGCAAAATAGTTTCCCGAAGGAAGATGAAATCTAACAGATAAAACATCTGAGTTGTAAGGTAGTGCCCCGATCACCGTCTGAGGTGCTCTCCCTGTCTCAGTCGCAAAGTGCTGTAAAGGCGCCAAGAGGTGCTGTATGAGCTCTGGGTTTCGTAGTGGAAGAGCGCTCGCGCATTGTTTTTCGAAACCAACTCCATGTTGAAACGGAAGGTTTGCTACCCGCTCTTCGTTTCGGCTTTATGGGTTTTCTGGTTAGTGAAATTTTTCTTCTTGACCATGACTAGGCACCATCCGAACCGTATCCTTGTCACCTGAGCGACGCTAACTCATTGCTTGTTTTGTATTCGAATTTTTGAATTAACCTCATTCTTTTTGACTTCATTCATAGCTATAGCTCTCGTGCAACCCCTGTAATATTGAGCCATGTTTTTTTGAGTTTCATTATTGACTTTGTATTTTGATGTATCGTTAGTGTGAGTATCATAGTCTGTCTATAGTCTGAGTGAATCAGAACTGGCGTTTAAAGGAGGTAGTCTGATGCCATTTGATGCTATTCATCCAAGGCTCCGAAATCATCTCAGAGCTGTAGGCGAACGGTAGAGCAAAGATGTGTGGCATCAGATGGTTGGAACGCTTTCCAAACGATCCAGGTTTCTAATAGAGACGATATGCAGACATTAATGAATGGGTATGTTGCGAATGGGATGCTCGACGATCGCGCTCAGTATCACCACCACCAAGCAGTCGTAGCTTCTGCTTTTGCTCTTTTTCTCCAGTTCACCACCTCTGCCTCATCCCTATCCGAGTTTGCTGGTCTTTGTCTCCTTTGTTCGTGCCTGCCAGGTTCCTTTTTCCCGAGTTTTGAACAACTTAATGCATGCCGCGTTGATCCTATTCCCTTTTCTTTTGCTGTAGTTGTGTGCAGTGATTATGATATCGATTCGAATGTTCAACTTCCGATCTTTGCATGGGAATGCCAGTAATCGAGTGAAGACGGATGTCGTTGTGATGTCTATTCTATCTGTGGCCCATTTAAGATCGCCAAATTGTCTACCTTTTCACTTTACAAGCTGCCTGAAAAGTTGCGCTCAGGTTCATGTACTAATCAATGAAGTGGCCATTCAAAAACTCAGTGTCACTCGTCACGCCATTCATAGCGCGTACTGTCCCTAATATGGCTCGCTTCGCTACCTACTGAGACGGATTGAAAGCACAATTCGCGATGATTTTTATGAGCGCCGCCGAATTTTTGCAAAACATTGCAAAACAAACCGCCAAACTTGGGTTGTCATTACTGTTCTGGTTTCCGATATTGCATGAAATCCTGGAGAAGCTAGAGAACCAGGCGGCAAAAGAGCCGTGGAAGATGCCGGAGATGAGAGACAGTGTAGCTGAGGTCATTCAGGTCAAAGTTTGGGTGCTGCAACAGTTGGGCAGGGCACTTCACAACTTAAACTTTCAATTATCGTGAACTGTGCCTTCAACAACCCCTCCCCTACTGTGCCCTAGTCAAAATTCGTAGTTTTAGAACGCTATTTGACTTTTAATTGCAGCTCTGCTCTCTATTTACCCTCGCTGTAACAGGTTTTCCAAAAGTGAACTTGGCGAAAAATCTGCATCTGGCCTTCGTTTTAGGTCGCTTTCATACTTTGCGGCGCCGGCGTGGACGGGGACAAAATCATGTGCCTGCTGCCAACGACGGCGGCACTCTGGCGACACTGTGGCGATGCGCTTCGTTTATGAAACGCTCGACCTTACCATACTGCAGTAAGATGGTCGAGAAGCGAGCTCACGAATCCCCATCGAATTTTGGTTTAGTGATAAACCATGGAATTTGTTCGTGGGCTTTCTGTGCGATCATCATACTGAAATATGGTCAAATTGAGCGTTTTATAAAGTGATCGCGTCGCCAGAGTGCAAGCTCCGCTGCCGTTGCCGGCGCCGCAAAGTACGAACGCGGCTTACGATCCTGTTGCATACGTGTGGTGACGACGCGCTGCAGTTGTGTTATGAACCCTGTACTATGTTTCGAGTGAGGCGACTTTCTGGACAGTCTCTCGTGTATACCAACTATATTTCTTCACACCTATGGTTGTTGCGTTGTGTTTCGTACTGTACAGAAAAGATCTCACCTGAAATGTGCCCTTCTGAAAGGCCGCGATCTCCGCCGTGAAAATGGTGACACGAATCAGTGGTGTGCTGAGGACGAGCGATTCGACTGGCAGTGTCGCGTCGAACGGCAGCGGACCAGAACCGGCACCAACATCGTCACAGCCCAGCAGTCCACAGCACCCTACACAAGAGGTACCATCCACCACTACAGCTATCCTACTACCATCACATCCCTTAAACTCACAACACACCACCAATCACCACCATCCGCCGCTGCTGGTTTCATAGCTGAAAATGTGCTCTTGAGCCCTGTGTGTCTTTCGTTTTGCCTTCATTTAGCCCGCTGGATTCCTTTGTCCATCACTGATGTCACCACAATTCGGCTTCTGAAAGCATGCTCAGGATGTGAATTAAGCAAGTAGAACGCGTAGTCACCATTTCAAGCTTCGATGTGAGCCAGGCACGTCTGCAGAGTGATTTTTGGTCTAACCTGTAGTCGAAACAGGTGTGTACCCTCATGTCACGACTTCGCACGACGATGAGCGGCGTGCGACGCAGGGTGTACGAGCTATGGCCTTGCGGTAGTTGTGTCTAGCGTTTACACGGTAATGCTAGGGGCGCGATACGCAGTTGACTAGTAATCGCTTCAGGACCCAACAACATGGCGCTTAGCTCGTCTGCATTGCCTCGCTTGCGATATGCAGCGGTGCGAAGTCCTGACAAAAGGGTACACACCCAGTCGAGGCGAACATAACATTTTTGCACTGAAGACGTGTTCCTGCATGCTCGAATGTCCGCTTCCACTGTTTTGCTTGTTCTGACACTCCTCTTTTAGTACGAGATAGTATTGTTTAGTGTAATATAACCCACTGTGGATATACACAGGGAGCCTTACTATCGCTTTCACTGTGTGGAAATAGACTTTGCTTGATATGATCACTCTGGCGATTTTGTTCAGGCTGTGATCACCTCATTGAAACGATTGTGTAACTGCTATGCTAATTATCTATTCTTAACTATCCATCACTTGCTGTCGCTGTACTTCACTATCTCCTATGTTCTTCACTCGATATTCTATGTTTGTAAGTACGACATTTCTTCTTGACACAATCTGAGTAACGTTCGTGGGAGTCAAATTTACGCTGTAAAAAAAATACTTGCAGGCGCCAATTGTGTAGAGATCCTCTATTATTTATTTTCGCCAAAGCAGTAATTCTATCCCGTGCTGCGCTGTTATGACGGACAGAAGGTTTTAGCAACGCCCTACGTCACGGGATATCTGACGTCAACTTCGGATATTCAGTGACCATAAGTGGATCAGAAATCTCCGTCGAATAATGATCAATTCACCAGATTGCGCTGATTAATTCAGTTATTCGTTTCCGATTATCCTATGCCCCCGTCTACTGATCATTACAGCTCCGCTGCGGTTGAAATGCTCAGGCATGAGGATTTTCAAAGAGCCTATATTGATGACGTGTAACAAGCGAAGCCTATGCTCTGTTTTGATGGGATTCTCGTGATAATCTTGTGTCACATCCCAGTTGGACGATGTGGACAAGTACTTGTCGGAAAGACATCACTCTTCATGAGTTTCGTAGCCCATGCTCGGACTCTCATTTGTGGCTTAAAATCAAAAAGTTAAAGGGTAAAGTTTTGGCATTACTCAATCCCTTCCTGGGATGCGCCACACATTCTAGTCCCTTTCAGAATCGTGATGTGATGTGACTTATACAATAACTTGCGGTGGCCAGCCAACGTACAAGTCACTGCTTTTATCCTCCCAGATGAGTCTGATACCAATAGCCGACCTCTGAGAGATGGAAGGCTAGGTTGGCCTGGGTGGGCGATCTTGCGGTATTCGATCTCCGCACCATGAGAGTAGGGTGTGCGCCACCTGTCACTAAACCATCTCCGACCGGCCCAAAATTAATGGTTGGTTATCGATTCCTGAAAGCAGTTTTTTTGAGTAGTTCCCACTAGTAGCTTTTCAAAGATGTTTCTCTTTTGCCTCAATTCACTCAAAAATGAATTACAGGCATAGTACCAGTTTCAGTGTAATGAAATATAATCGGACATCAGTGAAGTGCTACGAATGAGCACTCCAGGCCAGTTTATTGTTACCCATTCAATTTTGGAAAGATTAGACTGGTTGCGCTGATCAAAAAGGAGAAGTCGTGACCCACCGACATTCTCTATTTCATGAACATCACATCGGTTTCCTTTTTGTCAAACTAGCGGAAATTCTTCCCCTCCCATAGGCTCTTTGCCAGTCACTGTTGTTAGGAGAATGAGAGGATTGATCGACTTGGTCGCAACATGTTCCTACACTTCATACTATGGTACAATTGGCCTGTCCCCAGGATTCATTGCACTGGTTGCGGTGAATCTGCAAATGCAGCTCAAATAAACCCTCTCGAGTTGAATAACGGCCCACGGACGTCCATTCAGTAGTTAAAAGGCTTGTCTATGCTTTTCCTTTGTGTGTGTTTTTATGTTTGTGTGTGCTGTCCTTTATGCCTTCATGTCGGTTGTGGTGACATACGACCGAACATCAGTGATGTGAGGAAGGTTTTTCATCTATCGGTGTTCTCACTGCTTCCAGCTAATACATGTACTGTTATTTCCCGGTTTTCTTCACTGTTCTAACCCATTTCACTTTCCTCCTTTCCTCGTTCTTTTAGTTTTTCCTTTTTTGCATCTTCTCGTTTTTCGTTGTTCTCGATGGTCAATTAACAAATATCTTCTTTTATGTACTAACAGTCTAACATTTCTATCACGGGACAGGGATGGAGTGCACGCTTTTGCTGATTGGCCGCTTTAATTGCAGACACATCCCAGCTTTCTTCGTGCAGCACTTGTTTGAGGCCACGGTGTGCCAGTTAACCCGGGTTGTGGCTATACATGCACAGCCACAATACGCGCATATGTGTGGCCGAAGGTTACTTTCATACTCTGCTGCACTGCCGGTGGAGCCTGCTGTGACGCGCTCTACTTATGCCATGTGGCCCGATCCGTTTCCTTTCATTTCACCGATATTTCAAATGACGGGGATGAAAATAGTAAATGAATATTGAAAACGGTTGTGGATTCATGTGCACTGACACGTAGGGTAGGCAAGACGAAGTAAGAAAAGAAAAACAAGTGAAAAACGTCAGGATGTATCATTAACAAATAAAACGGATGGGGCCACCAGCTCTCACAATAGGCGTCCCGGCAGTGCTTCAGACTATACAGTGCGTTTCATAATTATAAGGTCACCCCCAAATCTTCGGTTTTCAGAACACACAGCCAGCCGAAAAATTTTTGAGTATTTTTTACAGATTCCTCACCACTGAAAACCCTTCCATACTAAATTTACCTTTTAGCCAGAAATTTCTATGAATATTTTCTGATTTTTGTGCCGTTTCATAATTATAAGGTCACCCCGAAGAAAGGGAAGATTTGCAAGAGTTAACAGCGCATGCGAGGGGGCTCATAATCTATGGTTCCCTCCTGTTTAAGAACGACATTAACCAGCCGTTTGGGGAAGTGGAAACGAAATTTCGAAGAGCCTTACCACAGATATTGTTCCAGTCTTCAACAATTGCCTGTTCAGCAGCTTTGCTTCCCAGAATTGGCGATTATTGGGGTAAATATTTTTGCGGCGATGTCTTCCAGATCTCCCCAATAGAGCTGAGACCAAGACTACATGTTATCTATGGCTTAAGGTCCGTATTTCGGAACTTTAACCACGATTCCGTTGAATGACCTACTTGAACAACAGCCTTGTCATGCAGTTATACGCAATTATGAAGAGCCGATCGGCTCCAAAAGGCAACTGATTTCTTCGTAAGATCTTCTAGCAGTCTCTGTAATCCATTCTGCAGGTTTCGAAGGGGAGATTCAATGCAACCTCATTGCCGAAAACCACTTAGGCCATCACCCTTCTCCCACAAAAATTGCCAAGGCTCGGCTAATCGGCGCAATTCTCAGACCAAGCTAATACCACCTATACCCGTTAGCACCATACAAATAGAGTATTTTCAGACTCAAAAGTACAATTCGGATGGAATTATTCGCATGCGGGGTGCAACTGCTATGAAAATTCAGTTTTGTTCAATCCGTGCTCAAGAACAACTTTATGAATTGAAGTCGTTCCGCCTTATGGTGTGCTGTAGGCCTCGGAAACAACTTCATTATTTCTTCACTGATGTTTCTGCTCTTCCTCGCTGCTGTACACGTTGTAGTTCCAGACTAAAAATGGTTTAACTCCAAACAAATCTGGTCCATGGAGGAGGTGCTGTAGGAAGTGGCCCCCACAATCCTTTCCTCGTTAATGATAATAATCTCACGTGGGAGTCCAGAGCCTGAAAAACATCTGAAGACACCGAATCTCTCAAATGCCATCTAAATGAGCACAGGAATCTTCCGATTTTTTTCGGAAGGGCTCTCAAACTGAGCCTAGCACCACAAGAATCCCAAATCTGGGCTTTTCTCTCGTAACATAGTAGCTAGCAGACGATTGAATATGTATCTCGAAGATGTATTTGGAAGACAAATCTGAAATCAGAGACCTGCCGGGGGCTTAGCTTTTTTCCTTTTTTCAGGTTGACCTTATAATTATGAAACGGTGCAAAAAACAAAAAAATTCTCCTAAAAACATGAGGTAAACGAGATCGCTACCAGAAATCGGACACAGGGGTTATTTCAGGTGAGGGATCCGTCTATGAGACTGAAAAGATTCCTCAATGGAGTGTTGCCGAGAAAACCTGAAATTCAGGGGTGACCTTATAATTATGAAACGCACCGTAGATGCAAAACCTATGATTGACAGAGATTTATTTTTGAAGACTGCAGGTGTGGGATGCTCGCAGTAGTGACTGTGTTCAATTTGTACCCATCATAGAGGCCGCACCGCTACCACCTGTCCTTCAGAGCCGTAGCTTCAAACAGCTGAAGAAAGTTTTGCAAAATTACACATGTCCAATACACAGCCCATCACCATATATGCATAATCCATGTATAATGCTTCAGTACTACGCTTATTAACGACATCTGACAAACGGCTCCATTGTTTATAAAAGATTTTCTTTAGGGTGCGATTCTCACGACGATGATTGCTGCTCGTCATTTATCAAGTAAGTTTGTGTGTAAGAATCAGAAGAGTGCTGTGAGTGAGAGATGAGAAATGGGCGTATCGCGTCAGCTTCAGCTATTCCTGTCTGTAGAGAAACACGGCTGACTCACATATGTAAACACATTTCACGAAATTCGTCTTACGCCTTCATCTATTTCGCTTCGAGGCTCTCATACAGTCAGCATTGCAAGCTGTTGCTAGCCGTGTCTATCGAACTGGTGATAGAAAGATAGCTCTCGAAGAGGTCCACTCTGCGTCCCAAAGCCGGATCGGAAATACGTCGCTTTTTGCAGTTTCGGGCTCCGGGAGGCATATCGATGCTTGCGCACCTTTGTGTGTCATAATAAGCGGCTTGGCTTCAAGATTGCTTCCTGCGAACTTTCGCTTATTGATTTCGTGCCCATAAAAAAGGGGTAGGGCGGCGAGAAAGTAGGTAGTAGGTGCGGATGACATACTACCTAAGCCTAGCCCTTCTGTTTGTCACAAACGCTTGCCGTCGCCATTTGGTTTCCACATTCCACCCTCCAACCGCCTCAAGCTCACAGCTGACGGAGTGGTGGACGAAGAGGAGTGAATGGAGGGAGGAGACAGAGTAGCAGAGTGCCAATATCACGGTTGTAATACTCTGTTAAGATCGTAGGGCGTCGACCGACATAGGAGCCGTTCAGTGGTTTCACGAGGCATCAACCTCTTTCTCTTTTATAGTTTAGTCTTATCAAATTTGTTGTGTGATGAGTTTTTACTGTTCTCTAAGTTTTCATGCTGTAAAAGCGGCCGCTATTCGCTTGGGAACACCCAGCAAGCAACGAAATTCATCTCCTGTCAAAAATTGGATCTCGTTCCTTACACCGTTCTTCTTAGCCTCTCAGTACTTGACTCAACGAATGCAACGAAAACATCATCGATTCGATTTTACATTCGATACCGACCAGCACGTCTTTCAACCATATTACGTGTTATCTCCTCGCATTGAAATGTCGTTTTGACGCGTCTTTATTTGGTCTGTGCTTGCTTTTCTTGTCCATTCTCGGATCGCTGTGAGGGCGGTGCATCAGAAGGCATAAACGCGGTGAAACATTACTGACGTACAGTAGTCACTCATTTGTGTATTTTCTGATCCCTCTCTCGAAGCGACAAAGAATGGGCAGACTGGCATAACACCTCTTGTTTCGTTTTTCGCAGCATTGATCGTGACTCTGATATGGTGCAACATTAACGGCGAGTGAATCGACAACTATCGATCATGGCTGGCTCGCGACAGTATCGCCTCACCGACGTCATCGGAGGGTTAACGGACCTGATTTCACGTCGGCGATCGCCGTCTTTCTCACGAAAACGTGGAAAAGAGACGACAGAACGTGCCCGGAAAGGCTCAGCGCCTGCTGGTTTAGAGCAGATGTTCGGGCCCGTCGTTGAGCTGCTTGTAGCACCAGCAGATTCGCCGCGACATGGGAGCGTCTCGCCGATGCGTCAAGTGGACGCGGTGAAATCGACTCAGGGATCATCCACCACTCCACCGCCCACTGTTCGCGTGCAATTCGCCGACCTCGCTGAAACTGATAACGGTGAGTGTCCGTATGCAAACTGAAACAACTGCAAGATAACATGTGAGGCACTCCGGGTCTGCAGTGGACATATGACTAGGCGAAACCAGATGCTTGAATCATTTGCCAGACAGTATAGCGCCCGCAGCCGTTGTGCACGAGACTAATGAGGTATTCATGTTTTCAAAAGGAGTGTGCTCATCGACTGTGCTTTGAAAGGAAGTTCCCGAATGTTTGAAGTTTTGCGGCGATAAACTTACTCTTCGAAGATCGGTAATTGCGGTCACAGTTCTTATGGAAAACAAGATGTTTACATTATTTCCTGCTGTTGACTGAAAAGCAGTCTCATGTGCAAAACTCTAGAGGTGTATAACTTGATTCTTCTCTTGTTTTCTTAATTGGCACATGGAGTCTGGAGCTCAGCTGAGTCAATGAATGTAGAAAGGTCTCAGCTAAGGGGCTTGTCGCGGACGCTGTTTTTAAGTTTCCAATCAATTTTCTGTGACGCCAGCTGAATCTCTGCATGGGTATGATAATTTGTCTATCGAAAATGTGAAATTCTGTCGTTTTGTTCCATTTCTTGTATCCAGACATTTTAACCGGTGAAAGTATAGCCGTTTTTGGAAAAGTACCTAAATGGGGCTGCAGCATTTTTTAATATTTCATTTAATGACGTGTGAGTGGTGATCAGACGATATTATGAAACAGCGAAATTCATATGAAAATTTGTGGGCGAAGCCGGTGGGGCTCACAGGGATTGAACTCGTAGCCCATGGTAATCTTGAGGTGGTGTGTTCTCGATGTGGAACCCCCTGTCGTCTTCATTTCGAAGTCATGCGCGTTTGACGAGCAGGGGTTTATTTATTTATTTTCCATTTATTTATTTATGCGTCCTGTGACACGCCTTCATAAATACAAAGCTGTAGGTAGGACCGAGGCAGGCAAAGTTGAGCAGGAAGCATTCCTAATGTTGGAAAACTAACCATATTTCTTAGAATAAAAACATTTCAAATACTGTAGACGAGAGAATTTTACATTGGACTTAAAACTTAAAATCAAAGAAAACCTCTTTTACAATATGGTGGCCGGTAGAAAGTCTTCCTTGGACATAATGGTAAAAGTAGGAAAGGAAGTGAAGCTGCCCACAGTAGGCCCTCGAGCTGTGTAATAGGGGACCATAAGCACTCAATTTTCTTGAACACTGATCCTTGGAAGCATCTGTGAATAATTATCCTTCTGGCAGTGCTGAACAACGTGCTTCAACACTAACCTACATTGCGGGCTTCGGTATTTACAGTGCTTATTCAGTCGGCAGGAATGTCGCATGTTGTTGCAGAATGTGCTTGCCACTTAAATATGTACGGAGGCTCATGTATTCGCAATAAGTCTTTCACGTCCTTTAGCATTCGGCAGCGAGGAGACAGCCGCTTCCTTTCTCTGTTTTCTGTTTTTGATTTCATTTCTCCTGCTTTGTCTTCTATACTAGTTGTTCATCTTCGAATAATATCATTTTTCTTAGATTTTTTGTGCAGTATAATTTACCAGTAGTGAATTCTTAATAAGTGAGTGGAATTTCCAATTGGTGGTCTAGAACCCTTCTTTCTTCTATTTGTATCCGTTTAGTGAAATAAGATCTCATTCAAGCTTGAGAACCTCTCCTCATCTGCTGTCTAGCCTTGAGTCACCTGTATACTCAACTTTAATTAGGAGAAGCAGGTTTTCATTGCGTTGCTAATTGGACTTCTCCTTTCGGATGTACGTTCGATGCTGTGTAGTTTGGGTGCTGAGACAGTATTTCTCATATTTCCCATGCAACCTGTGTTGCTCTTGTGGCAACTCAAAGGAATCGTCCACGGAAAATGAGTTTTTGTGTTACTCATATATTTATGTTGTATTTGCCTAATGTTGGCCTCATGCAAAATTCACGCGAAAAAATGTGAATCTGGCTGAGATACAGCACCACAAAGTGCGGTCCCAGTGGGCGGGGCCTCCGTGTAAAAGCCTCGTCCCGTCTTCCGCCGCCGTTGGGAACGGAGAGTGGGACTGTTTACGTAACCTTCTGTTCCTACAATGCGTCTCAGACCACGGCGGACGCGGTACGAGGCTTTTACACGGAGGCCCCGCCCACTGGGACCGCACTTTGTGGTGCTGTATCTCAGCCAGTTCACATTTTTTCGCGTGAAATTTTGGATGAGGCCAACATTAGGCAAATACAACATAAATGTATGGGTAACACAAAACCTCATTTTCCGTGGACGATTCTTTTAAGTGATGGGAAAAAGAGGCTCACTGTTGTGATAAAGCAGGGTGGCAAAAGCATTAGCCTCTGTTGTGGCTTGGTCTTGTTTCCCCGTGTTCGAGAGAGCAAAGAACATTGGAACATTGGCAAGGTTCTGACAGAACGCTAAGGAATGTCACTGATAGACACATTTTGCCAGCAATCACAATGTCAATTGTAAAAGATAACTGTTTTGAAATGGGCTCTTCCGGGAGAAAATATGCTAGAAAAAAGATGCGAAGGGCAGTAGTCATGGGCATGCTGATTCCCGTCGTGCATAAGACCATGCAAAAGAAAGGCAACGCCTCAGTGTGTATGTAACTTTGAGGTATTGCTACAGTGAAGACACCTTGAGTGGCAATTTTGGCCTACGTTAGGACCTAACGTAATTGCAGTTCGTTAGTTGCAAACATCACACACGGCACCTTACTATAACAGGACGTCGCGTGTGGATTTTTTTCACCACGAACACCTTTTTTTTTACCCTTTCGCTTGTTCTCCAAATCATTTTTTCATTTGATTGCTACTTGTTGTTGTTTTACCTCCACATCATTTGGCTGGCGCACACTACTGCGTGCGATTCACGACCATGTTGTGGAAAATGGAATCGATGGATACCGACTGATCAGTAAATTCCTTTTTTGTCCCGTCACCTCCACTATTTTTTCCTGAATTTTTTAAAAGTCATGCACATGTGGATTTTTGATCTGTTATTTCGGTATGGAATTTGAACGCCGTACAGAACGTCATACACATCGATAGCCATAACGATCCAAGCATGCTTGCATAATTTTACTGTGAGTCGCGCGCAGTAGAGTGCGTCAACCAACAGCTTATTTATTAGCAAGATAGAGTAATCATTCTTCTCTAGGATGTGTAGAAAACGACCATTAGTGGGGAATTAAATAGTTTGAACGCTCGATACCCTCAAATTCGATCGGATCTACCGGTAGCAATTTGTTGATTTACTTAGCATCTGTATTTTGGTAAAGGATCAATTGCCAGTTACCTATGTTTAAAACAAGCTCCGCTACATATTTCTGATTCCAGATGCATAGTCTAGTGGTCGATGCGCTTTTTTGCACCTGGTACCGCACTACCAAATGATTTACTTGTTTTGCGTCAATTACAAATACGTATTGCATCTTGTTCATTCATGTATACTGTAATAACAAAAGGTGAGCGCCATTATATAGAAAGCCAGGCGGCTGAGCGGTCGATATATCGCTGCAACTGATATCAGAACAGAACATATGTGCTCGCACAGTCTCACAGCAGACAGTCTATTTATAGGGTCGTATGTTCCTGTTCCAGCCCGCTAATATCTAAGTGCATCAACGCTCAAGGGTTGCCCCGAAAGACGCAGCGACCTTTGTGACATTCGACTTTCAACGCTCCATATCAGCCCTTATCAGCTGCTATCACTTTCGCTCCACCCCGGGTCTCCGCCCAACCCCTATACATTCTTTGTAAAATTCAGGATCCCATCATTGGTGTGACGCGAGATATGAATTTCGTTACAAACAGGCACACAGACAGACGGGCAGCGGATTGTATATAGTAGGATCATCATAAATTAATGAAATATGTACACCCTACGAGGCAACAAATGACTTCTTCTACAGCTAGCTACTTGAAAAGATGACAGATGATGAAAAGGAGTTACACTTCAGTGAGATGCGCAGAACATACGAATACAGGCCTCAACGTCGCGCTTTGAATCCGAGCTTCTGAACCGATTATCGCTTTTAAACTCGAATTTTCGTTCCAAAGCGATCATTTCTTCCCATCTTCCTCTTTCTCTCGACCCTTCCTGGTTTCTTTGGTTTCTTTGATAGGTAACTCATAACTGAAACCTCGTAATGCTTTATGATATGAGACGATAGTGCTGTTTCTTAGTATTACGTCTGTACTTAATATATCACCATACGCGAAAATGTGGCATTCGGTGAAATGAGTTGAACTTCATCACGTGCATTGCTTCGGTTTTATAGTCTTTATGTCTTTCAATCTTGAAAATTTTCATCTATGACCGCCGATAGTCGACATCATTTAAAAAAACCTACCCATTCAGCATCCATTTTTAAAGGCTATGGTAGGGGTAATTTGGACCGCTTGTGAGGAAATTATTGAATACGAAATAGAGGTTCTAATAATCACCGTTGATTTTAAAATCCCGTCGCCAGGAGCCAGTGGTAGACTTCTATGAAACGGCCGAAAAGAACGCTTACACAGCTCCACGCTTCCCACCAATAATTCCGCCGCGAAAGTTCTCCAAAGCTCTTAGCTTTCATGTGGATGATGGACTTTCGAACTTCAAAACCACATTACCACTATCACCGTCTTTGAAGGCATACTTCACGATATTGGCTCAGTACACTCACTTCCATGGGCGTTTTCGAAACAAATTGAAACTAATGAAAATCTGAGTCACCACCAGCCAGAACCTACAATATCTGCGTACTGCGAGTCACGAACAGAAAAGCGTGGTGAAGAGTCCGATTCCAATATCTTCCATTACACCCTGAACCATCAATTTAATACGACCACATTCCTGGTGGAACTGTCGGTACTGCCCTACCGCGGTAACATTGGTGTAGACATTTGTTAGATGCATTAACCAGTCGTTAGACGGACGAGTTAATGGGTCAAAACAAGATTTTTGAAGCACTTAGGGGAAGTGAACGCGATAAAATGGTGGCGACGAAGGCAGTGATCGATCACTGAAAGAGGCAAAATCGCATGACCGTCTTTTTCGTTGTTTCGGGATTCTTTTTGACATTCCTCAAATTTTGAATCAGTTCAGTGTAACTGAAATGGTTTTCGATGAGCTGTACAGTGTTTTGTGAAATCCATTTAGGGTTTTGTACCACAAATTTGTTTTCCGCATTGTATTTACCTATTAGGTGTGTGCAGAATAAATGGCCAGTGCATAACTGGCCATAACTTCGCTCAAGCACAACTTTATTTGTCGAAATAAAAACCATTCGAATCTACGCAATTTCGCCAATGATCTGGTGGAGGAAATATTCCATCATGATCAAATTCTGGATTGCGAAAATTAATAAAGTCAACAATGGCATTTTTACCCTGTAAAGTATCGGCGAATTTCTTCTGACGCAGGTTTGCATCGAGAACCCGGAAAAAGTGGTCATCCGTTGGGGATAGGTCTGGGGAATAAGGTGGGGGGGGGGTGAGGGAGAGTCTCGATGCCTAACTGCACCAGTTTCTGGGTTCCCAAAACAAGGCAAAACCTCACACTTCGCAAGTCACGTAGCAGAACTGATGCAGTTAGGCATCGAGACTCTCCCTCACCTCCGTTCCTCCCCCCCCCCTCCCTTACTCCCCCGCCCTGTCCCTGACGGATTACCACTTTTTCCGTGTTTTCAATGCAAACCTGCGTCAGAAGGAGTTCGCCGATGCGATGCAGGTTGAAAATGCCATCGTTGACTTAATTAATTTCCGCAATCCAGAATTTTATCATGATTGCATACTTTCTTTACCATATCGTTGGTAAGGTTGTGTAGATTTGAATGGTTTTTTACTTCGACAAATAAAGTTGTGTCTGAGCGAAGTTATGGCGTTTTGAAAAAAGTGGTCCGTTTTGGCCATTCATTCTGCACACACCTATTGGTGTATTTCCCATTCAAACACGAGAATATGATCAAGTGGTCGTCTTTGGATCATAGCAGCGCAATAGAGCTTCATCCCAACTGTTCACTTTACAGCTCAAAACTTTTCGCATTTTTCTTTGGTGACTGTCTTCATGTTACATTGGTCTAAGTTGTTGATAATAAGGAAATGACGTGCTGAAATAGACTTTCAGTCGATTTTTACATAAGTGCCTGGTATTTGTTTATGAATGACGCCTTTTCTCGAAAAATCCTCGATCTAGAGAATTCTCCTCGTCGGCGATAATTTCCCGCACTCATACGGTCATGCTGACTGTTCCAGTTTTCTACTTGTTGGGTCGATTTGTGGTCCTCTTGCTCCAAAAGGTTTTGGGAGGAGGTCTCTGACTTCTGTTGCATTTCTACCTTATTACTGGTTTTTGTTCTCTCACTCCTTCACCCTCTTCCCAACAAATAATTCCTACATAGCTAGTGTGTTGCAAATGGTCCACTCTATTGATGGGGATTGGATTTCCGATCATCCATGCACTTCGATCGCCTTTTCAGAAGTCCTTGAATAAAGTACAGGTGTGACTAAGAGTATTTGGTCCCAGTCAGTGCTCAGTTCTTTTGACGTGACGAGCGAAAAGGTCCGAATTGACTGTTGTCTTTTTTGCCCTCTCCACACGGGGTTTTTTCGAATGCTGTAGCTCACAGTGTGAAAGCAACCCTTCCCATGCTCTAATCATAACGCTCATTTGTAGCTCATCCACCACTTACTGTAGTACACTTCTAATTCGGACTCACCTTTTAAGCCGTCCGAATTTGCGTCCATTATCCTTCAAATTGCAATGTCACTTGAGTACAGGGGCTGCAAAGGCTCTGAAATATAGGCTGACACTTGACTGCATGAAATTTATAATTTCTCCTGCACTTTAAATCTGCAAAAAAAAACGATTTCCCATCGTGGATTTTCTAGCCTCTTCAAGATAGAGTTAAAAATGGCTCATGAACGACTTCTGAGCGCTGCCCAAGAATTAGTCATGTGTTGATTATGAGTTGGAAATGAAAATCGTATGTAATGGTAGTGACAGGGGTATGGCTAACGAGAAATTCAAGAGTGAGTCACCCAAATGACAGTTAGGGGTCTAAGAAGGTATAGGTGATGAAATCCACGGTGAAAGGAGCGCTTTCGAGCTTTAAGGGGGCGTCTTTTCCAACCTACCTCTTGTTTTAGGGTGGGGTCCACGAGGTCGAATTTCCGCTTCGCGGCGCCTCCGTACGACCCGCCGTATCGATTGCCCTTGATCGCGCGGCCGAGCGTGACTGCGTCACGTCTGCGCTTTCCACTCATGCCACACTGCCTCGCTTGAACGCTGCCATGCCCTGCCACTGGTACTCGCACTCGCCGTGCCGCTCATCGCGCGCGGCCGCGCGGATATTCGACCTCGTGGACCCCACCCCTTGTTTTATCCTGGCCCGCCCCATTCTTTTTCCTGGACTAGCCTCTTTTGGATTTTACTGAAGGGTTTTATTTCCGAATATGTGATCGTTTCACTCCATTTTCCCTTTTTTTCCACTTCTGAGCACCTCCTTTTTTGTATTCAATGATCCTTCCACCCTCGACGCGTACCACTGCCTTTAGTGAAATTGTCATTGACGACGTTACCGGGCGGGCGATGTAGCTTTATCGGGCGATGTATCTATAAATCAGACGTCATAATACCCATGCAAAATACAGCAAGTACAGTAGACTTTAAAGGAGATGAAATTCGTTTTTCTCTCGCATGTAATCTCGCTTATTTCGAGCCGATCAACAGAATTGAAGTTTATGGTCACTTAGTTCTGCTCCCGGCTGCGTACATACAGTTAGTGCCGTAAGAGTGTTAAAAATCGCGCGAAAACGCGTTTTCGCGTTTTTTATCGTTTTTTTTTTTTGCCATAAATCGATTGGTATTGATTATTTTTACTGAACATATATATGATTTAGAATCAGCTCGTCGAGCTCTACAAGATGCCACCACAAGTTTTTGATTTTCTCGAATTCGGTACTAGGCCATTTTTAACATTCTGAAAAGTTTGAGGGAAAATTTCTTCGGAATTTGATGAACTGGCAGCGAAGTCTCCTCACATCCCTGATCTAAGTTCACAACTGTGTAAGAATTTCAGAGTTCCACTCATTTCAGACGAACTCCTGTTCCTTGGTGTGGCCCTAAACAGTGCCTCCGTGTATATGCTGTTGAAAAAATGATCAGTTAACTCATTTCCAGCTGCAGATTCCCCATTGAAATGTACACCGTTCGATTCCCCAGGGAAAATGCTATCGAATGATATATAAAAAGCTTGGTGTTCATAAAATTCTTATTTTCCTCATTTCCAGCCTTTTCCTTTTGTCAGTCGACTTCCCAAGCTCTAGTCCGCCGCATCGATCGACGTGCATGGCCATGGGAAAGCTGTGGCGCCATCGTGACGGCCCCGCGCCATTCACGTGCACGTCCGTGGGAAACTGCTCGGCGCTCCGACGGTATCATCGATCGTGACCGCTCCCCCTCCCAGCCAAGCACTTTCCCACGGCCGTGCACGTGGATAGCGCGGGGCCGTCACGATGGCGCCACAGCTTTCCCATGGCCATGCACGTCGATCGATGCGGCGGACTAGAGCTTGGAAAGTCGACTGATAAAAGGAAAAGGCTGGAAATGAGGAAAAAAGAATTTTATGAACATCAAGGTTTTTATATATCATTCGATAGCATTTTCCCATCGAACGGTGTACATTTTAATGGGAAATCTTCGCGTGAAAATGAGTTAGGAGGTAGTTTTTTCAACGCTGTATACACGGAGGCGATTTCAGGGCCACACCAAAGAGCACGGGCTTGTCTGAAATGATGGAAACTTCAAAATTCCTACACAGGTGTGAGCTTAGATCAGGGCTGTGGAAAGACTCCGCCACCAGTTCATCGGATTTCGAAGAAATTTTCCCTCAAACTTTTTAGAATGTGAAAAAATGGCCGAGTACCGAATTTGAGAAAATCAAAAACTTGTAGTACCATCTTGTAGAGCTCGACCAGCTGATTCTAAAACATATACATGTTTAGTAAAAATAATCAATACCAATCGATTTATGGCGAAAAAACGATAAAAAACGCGAAAACGCGTTTTCGCGCGATTTTTAACACTCTTACGGCACTAACTGTATGAAGGATGCAGTCATACGATGCTATTTATAAGATTCAAAATACCTATGCCACATCTTTCTTTGTGATTTTGGAGTGTTCATTTTTTGATTACTTCCGATTATCTCTGGCAAGTATTTCTGCAGAAAAGTTCCAGTAATAGCTATATTTGCGCAGGATTGAGGCTGCAATGGGAATGCAAAGTGCATATGCACATTGGTGACATCACTCGATGAGGCATCTGAGCCGCATCTGTTGCTAGTTTGTCAGAAGCATGAATCACTTATGAGAGATCAATATCTATACGCGATTACGGAGAGGAATACATAGAGTTTGTTTCTTGGTTATGCCGAACCTTTTTCGCCCTTTTTCAGCTGGAGGTTTTCCGGATCTACTAAAATATATTCTCTGCTGTATGTAATGAAAGATTTCTCACGTATTTCTTAATTTTTACCAAACAGCTTGTGCTGGTTGCCACTTGAAACATCTAGTGAGTGCAAAAGGATCTCTTCCTCCCCCGCTCGGTGCAGGATGTGGATTGTCAGCTCTACGTAGTAACACAGAATCGCACCATCAATTCGTGGCACTGTCATTCTTTCGCTCGACACAGGCGCAGCCGGAGGGTGCCGTGAACTTGGTTGGAGCTGCACTCTTCCGCTGTTTTTGTGGGCTTGTGATCCTACTCCAATTATCCTCGTGTGGTTGATAAGTGACTATAGCTGCAATACTGCCCAATACTGCACGTTATCCTCTTAGAAAGGTGGTATGCTACTTCGTAGCCATTGCCCTTGCTTCGTCTATCAATACTAGTCTGCATATGACATCATCTTCCACAGGTTTGTTGCGGAGACTGAGTTCCTAACGTTCCAGGTCTTGAGGGCAATAGAAAAGTCACATTTAGTTCAACTGCAACCACGCAGCCGTTGACCGCCGAGAACGTGTAGCCCGCTTGTGAAATGCAACTGTCGAGTGGCCCCTTCCTTCTCTTTCCAAACTGGGTAAGATTGCTTTACCACGATATCCGAGCAGACAACGATAACGGGTATTGCTAGTAACTCTGTGGTAATGGAGACATCTGACGTGTTGGTGTTTGGTGTATGTTTTTGTGGCTTCAGCGATCATGCAACCTTGGCAACCTCAGAAATTTCATTCGCAGATAGATCAAAACAAACTCCATTTTATCAAGAAACGCTGTGAAACTGGTAATTGGTTTCCGTTTGCTGCTGTTGGCTTTACAAACCATTAGTTCCACCAGCCCATGTTTTCAAAAATAGTTTGCAAAAATCCTTGAGTCTTCTGCATTTGAGAGCATTACTTATGTGCTATCTTCTCCTCTGAAATTCCCAATAATAAATCTAAATCCAGTTGGCCTGTGTATTGATGCAATGCTTCATCAAGTGCTTTCGATCCCATGGATAAAGGAATCGTGTACTGAAATGAGTTTTTCTGTCACCCATATATATGCTATTAATATGGGCCGCATGCAAAGTTTCTCTTGAAAAAACCTGAGAGTTTCGCGTTTCACTACTATGCAGCTCAAAGTGGTGGCCGAAGGAGCGGGTCCTTAGAGTGAATGCCGGCGCCGTCGTTCGCCACGGTAGGAGACGCATGGTGGGAGCGATAATACGTGAACATTCCCACTCTTCGTCTCCGACCGCGGCGGACGACGGGCAAACATTTATTCTGTGGCCTCAATCCCTCAGCCACCACTTTGAGGAGCTGTGTCTTAGCCGGGTTCCCCCTTTTTTTCACATTTTTGGCGTAAAATTCTGCACGCTGCCCTTACTGCGCAAATACAACATAAATAGATGGGTAACAGGGAAACTCTTTTTTCCGTGCTCGGTTCCTTGAATTACAGACTTGCTTCGATTGTTCGTAGCATTACCAACAAACGGGCTATTTACCATGCGTGCCTTTTTCATGGCGATAATATGCCGAGATGCTTTGGTTGATGCACTGCTCGGATAAGTGCCACCTGGATCCGCGTGAGTATCATGTCACATTATTCATCGCGTTGGTTATACGACAAAGTTTATCTCGGCCTTTTATAGCGTTCTTCACTTGAAAATTTGAATTACCGAAAAAAAACCTTCAACAGCAGCCCGCGCTAATACATGGGAGCTTTTAGGCGCTTTGTTAAAAACAGCACAGCGATCTCTCGTAGCCGAAAAACGAAAAACTTGGCCGAGCTTCGAAGTGTTCAAAGGCTCAAACTAGGTAAGAATTTTCTTGTACCCGCCATTCGAGTTGCCAGTTACTTCCATATTAATGCAGCCCAAAAGTACAGTGAAAAATGAAATGTATATGGCATGCTTCACTTTTCCGCAAGCCCGACTTACTCCCACCCCTGCTATTGCTAGAGTAGATTAGCTCCTTTTGATCTTATGGATTAGCAGGGAATTTTCATCGATTTTTCTCGAAATAACCTCCATTCGATTTTAATGCTGGTAAGCGGATGGAGAGACGTATACACTTTTGAGATATGTAAGCAACAGCTCTCGAATGGGGTCGTTGCGGGTGACGGTTCGGACACACTGTCATGGTGACCATGCCCATCCCTTTGACTTCTCCTCTGTGACAGTTTTCTCCAGAGACATTTTGAAAAGCGAGCTAAAGATTGTACGAAACGTGAAATGAGAAGTGTGTGTGAGAGCGGACTTCAATAAGTTGGATCCTCGTCGAAGCATGGAAGGCTCCATCTCAATTTTCTCTCCCTCCGAAAATTCACCTTTTCCAATTATTATCCGAGTCATGAATACAGCGGAATAAACTTGTACGGAGGATAGGATTTACATGAACAAATTGTCTGAATAACTTATGTCACAGGGCCAAAGACCACAGGGTGTCCCAGAATGGTAGGCCGAGGAAATCCGCGTGTCCCAACCCACTCATCTCGTGGTATTCTCCAATTGACTTTATCCATAGAAGTAGCGAACAGTCAATCTGGATACAGAAAGTCGTCTGAGTATTCAAGCGATCAAGGAATAATCTAAAAAAATTCTGTTTGAAATGTTCACGCTTCAGTATTAGCATTTTGCTGGTCACGCTTGGCTGATACGACATTAGTGAATTATTCTTGTTAGTAGAGGGTATCCCCATGGAAACTGCTCAAATGACGAGTTCCTCATCACACATGTGTACGCTCTGGGCAGCACCGTCACGCCTAAGACACATGCTCGTTCAAAGAAATTAGTCTCCTAGTGGCTGAAGTGTCTTTCCAGAAAAATAGTTTTCCGTACCGACTCAACCTTATCTAGTCAGGCCCTTAACTATTATCCCAGAGCTGGACTTTCTGTAACTACGAAAGTTTCTATGTTTTGTTGATGGGTTCTTTTTTGATTTTTTTTTCGTTTTTACGGATGCCTATTCTTCCGCTGTATTTTGGAAATTCTGAAAACGACGCCAACGATTTATGGAGCTCTGCAACTAGAATAACATCTCTGCAATAGCCCTCAATCTCAAAATTCTGTTGTTGGTGTAAAGCTGGTCGTTTAGGCTTAACCCGGTCAGACACATACAGTAGCGCTCAAAAGTCTTCGGCCAAACACTTTTTTGTCTTAACTTTTTTTCTATTTGACAAAATTTGACAAAATGTTAATATGTGGTGCCTGAACCTATTGTCAGCATTTCCTGCTACTTGAGTGCCGCTTGACTCTTTTCGTGGTTTTTTACAAGAATTTACTACAAAACCACCGAAAAAAGAAAAAAGGCCTGGTCAAGAAAAACGGCTTTCTTTACAAAAACGAAAGGAGCAAGCCTCAGAGAACATTAATATTTTGTAGAAAGACCACGACTTTTGATGACAGCGGCACAGCGGGACTATAGGGATGGCACTCCAAAAACAAAAATTACATTCAACCACGTAACTCACACCGTTGAGCGCCAAAATAGTGCATGTATTCAGTATGCAGTGTCTCCAAGTACAACATACTAAAGGTCCAGTCACAAAAAAGTTATAAGTGAAAAACCCAAGTGAAAAACCATTTGGCTGAAGACTTTTGCTCGCTACTGGAAATTTTGGACCCAATGGATTCCACACCAGTTGTGAAGTATTGAGTGGTGTTCCTCGATCTCTGGATTGGATGTCATGCTTTGGTTTTGGAAGAAAACCATTCTTGTAGTTCTTTCCGGTAATTACTGGTCATACAAAGTAAAACTGATGAGGCATGGGCAAAAGTACTCAAATCCATGCTCGAAAAGATAATTCATATTGCCTCCCCTTTCTACGAATATCGTGATAGTTATTTCTTCACCTTTTTCAAGGTTGTATAGTGGATGTGTCCAAGTGGCTCAATCTATGTACGAAAGTATGCTCTTTGTGCGTACAACATTGAATCCAACGTTTGAGTTTCTTTTTTGCGGAGTTTGTGTGGTTGCATCAAAAAAGTATCAATAATTAGTAGCGAACGCCTTGGACGGAAAGAAGTAATTGAAGTTTAAAGCTACTTTTACTTTTGAACGAGCTGGTGACAATTTCACTGCTCCCTAGTTTCTTAGTTCGAGGTCGACAGTCCGTATTCCGTTGAAGTTTCATGGGCCTACTCATAACCAGTAACAGGAAGAAAACATTGTCACGGAAAAAAATTCACGCTCAAAAGGGTGGACGGTTCCAGTTTAGCTCCTCCCCAGCGAGCAGAGGCATTCATTAATCTTAGCACCCTATTTTTACACATGAAGTTCACTTTTATCCCCACTCTCATGAATGACTGATTCTGCAAAGAAGTGTTCCTGTTTTGATTCAGTATACAGATAGGTGATTGATGAAATCGAGTAGAAGAACTTCCGCTGTAGACAGGTATTCCAACTGTTTAGCGCAAAAGTACAATGATTAATGTTATGGTAACTTTCATTTCTAATCATAGCTAATGAGCTGAACATTACCATTCATCACCGTTCACAACGACTCAATCAATCTATTTAATACTCATCACAGCATCATTGTCACCTATGCTATCAGTGACCTATAGATTTAACCAAATGGTTAATCAAAGATCGTTTTGATATGTTGCTAGTTAAAAAGTTCTGTGCGGGACTGGATTCCGGTACTTCAAACTGCTTCATTTTTCTTCTTCGCAGCACCCGATTAGACGTGTGGGACTTGGTGTTCTCTCCTTGTTCCGCATGTGCCTATTCTCGCACGCAAAAGCTGTCACGGCCACTGTTCGAACTTCTCCTTACAAGCCCTGCCTCAAACCCATCACTGCACACGTGTTCAAGGCGGAGGGTTGTTTTTGCTCTCTACATTACTATCATAAGGAAGTCCCTACACACCACGCTTTTCACATCGCTAATACTTTTCATGTAGGTGATTTCTCAACCTAATGTATGAGACTTGAATGGTACAGAGTCAGATAGCCTACAACCTCATCAAAGCGGTCATTCTTTTAGCTAGGGACTGGAGCTTTGTAATCTACTTGTGGGAATTCAAACGATTTTTTTTCTAACTTTTATCTTTGCCCTCCATCTTTTGTTCTCTGGCTAATTCTCATAAATTGTTCATGCGGCATTGCTCCTTTCCTTATTTAGGCTCACTTCACTCACCCTTAACTGCGGCGCTCTTGGATTTTAGGATCATGTGAACTGACTGGGAAAATGAACACTACCGATTGTCTCACATGCTTATACAGGGGGTGCAAAAAAAAAGGAATTTTGTCTCGCCCACTTTCAGCCCACTTTAGTCGAACTACAGCAAATTCTGTTGAGGTATTCACATCCCCAGATTCAAGAGCAGACCTCACTCTATCACTATACTCCGTGGCAGCCTTCTGCACGAACAGGAACGGGAGCGAGGAAATAGTGAACAAGATGTGTCACCTCAACTGGGCAAAATCCGAAATTTCGTCGCCCTCGTTCACAACCTTGCTGAGGTCCGTTCACTCTGGGTACCTAAGGGGATTCATACTGGGTGCTGTTCTTTAACATTCCGTTTTTTCCGTGTCCCCAGCGCCCTTCGTTTAAAAGAGCCAAAACGTGCCCTCACCATTGAAACCCCTCCGGAGGCGGATTTGGGCATGAAAATGATACTTCGGATCATAGCAACCTTGTCCAAGCAGCAGAGGCTCTGTGACTTCCATGAACCGAAGGGCCAATCCTTAGGAAGCTTCCCACAAAAGACCTACCATGGAACCCGGCTCCACTGTTTTAAGGGGACCTTGATACCGTGGGTGCTCCGAAGCCCGACTGCGCCGCTTAAAGGTTCTATATTTTTATGAAAATGAAAGTAGTGAGTCTCAGCTTGTTCCTGCTTTTAGAGGAACATATTGGGAATATTTTGCCCCAATACTTTCCATTCTTTCGTTTCCCTATGTTTTGTATAAATGGGAGATGTGAGCCGTGGGCAAAATTACTTTTTTTTTGGCACCCCTGTATATGTGACTAAATAGGGCTTCGCACCTTAACAACAGGTGTAGTGATCACTTTCAGTGTACATATTTGGGCAGTATGTCGAATATTTAGTAGTCATCCTACTGTATGTGCAACTTGCTACTTTAAAGGCTAGAAAAAGGTGTTTCTTTCACAGAAATTCCACGATTCCATTTCCTCTCAAAATCAGTTCTGAATACTAGTATGTACATGGGCGGAATCCTGAAAAGAACCAAGAAATTTCAAAGCATAAATCGAAAAACTGGAAAAAGAGCGGCTTGGCTGAAATCCCGTATTTCCTGCCGCAACATACGACCAACCCTCAACGATCCAGCGCATTTCAAATTTTTGCCCTTTTGGGAGCTCTATCTCAAGGATTCTTGTACTATATGTATATGCGCCTGTAACTTTGCATGCGGTCCTTGATAGACAGGCATAACATAAATATGTGGGTGACAGAGGAACGTAAATTTCCCTAGACAATTCCTTTAAGTTCCATAATTCAGACACAGTGTTTCGTGTTCAATTTCGGAGCTGCTTTCACTACACATTATGTTGTTCGTATTCCTTCGCCTTTCCGAGTTCGACGCTAAAAAAGCTAGCTTCAGAGAAGATCAGCATAGTATGACTATGGTCGAGTCGATCTTACGATCGCTTCGAACTCGTCGTCGTCGGTCAGGAAACATTGCCACAAAGCAGGTCAAGGAAGCAAATACGGTGAACATGGCGATAGAGAACGAACTGGCGCTTCTGAATAACCTTCAAAACCAAGCTCAGGCCACTACGAAAACTTCATCAATCTCTCCTCTGAAGACACATCCCAAATCACCCCGAAAGTCAAATGATGACAATAAGTCACCTCGAAAGCCTTTAAGCGACATTAACAAACTACAACAGCCGGTTTACAAGAAAGATTCGAAAATGGATAAAGGTTAGTTGTTGGTTGCTTTCATGCTGTCACGGAAGTTCATGTCTGTGAATGTAGTTTTGAAAACAGAAAAACAAGCGTCTTCTCTTCAGTCGTATACTGAAATATTTCTCGTGACAGCAAACGTTTTGCTGTGGCAGCGATGTACCTTTTTCGTACCCGAATCGATCGCATCTCATTTCATTGTCCTGACCATTATATAGTTTCATTCACACACGTTTTTGCATGAGGAATGACGTTTCGCTGCTGGCAGGATTCGTGATGCAGATGTAAAGGCGCAGTAAAATGCTACAGGGATTGAGCTAATGCTATGTCACTCGAAACAGTTGACCCTTCTGTCCTCCGATCCTCGCATGAATTCTACTTCAGCTGATTCTCAAAACGATGCCATATCTCTGAATGAATATTTCAGCACACGGAGGCCCTGATCGCCTTGAGCTTGGGTGTGCCAACGTGCCTTCCGCGTGTACCCAAGTACTTGTGCGTCAGCGCAACTGGGTTTTGTAGGATGGGTGGAATTAGGTTTCGTTACTCATATTTCCTACATGGCCGAGTATTATGAGATATGGAGTTGCAAAAAATTGCTTGTACCTGTCTTCCAGAGCAATTTTCTCGTTGCTTCATTCGCTGCTTTACATATGATCATTTTGGACTTTTGAACGCCTTCGAACTTAGTCCTCCTCCATAAACATAGTTTTCAATACTTTTAGTTTTTAGTAAATAGATTGCTGTAGTTTCTAAACAACATAGCTGCTCACATAAATTTGTCGAAAGAATCTGTGAGTGGTTCCTTCGGATGATCCTGCATAGGGTGCTCCCTTTCAGCGATAAAAACGTATCTCACATGCACTCCTGAAATTCTCGCGCAAACCTCGCTTCTTTTTGTGCTTTTGCCTGCATTTCCCACTCGACCACCTACTCTCAAGCGGATACAGACTGTGGTCACGGCGTGATTGCGTCGTCATCGCGTCTCCGTACTTGCCACGCTGCCCCTGTGAACGCCGCCACACCCTCCGCCGGCACCGCAGAGTATGAAGGTGACACTGTTAGTTGTTGCATGAGTCGGCCCATCCGTAATACGTGTGCCTCTAACCATCTGTAAAGAGAAAATGGCGAGAATCAGTAACTGCCCTGTCGCCAAGAAGTTATCAGTCATTTCGGGAAAGAAAACGTTGTGATAACGCATCATTTCAATGATGAAGTATCTTTGTATCGCGCTTACATAATCTATTTCGCAATTTTTTCGGTATATGCTGCAACAAGCCTGCCGAATACTTCCTTTCCACTCTGCTCAGTAATTGTGGTCCCACTGCAGCGCCACCATTTTACTGCGAACTGCATTTTTCGGGCTCTTGGTTGCGCCATGTTAATTTGTCACACTTTATTTCAACATGTCAGCTGCGATAATTATTCTTATCGATCTGCGAGATAAACACGTATTTCGCAGAAAACTGTTATTGATACTAATATTGATTGAGAATAAGGCAATGAAACACTTTTCGAGTTGAAGATTTGATTGCCTAGATTTTCTAGAAAGCAACAATCACGACTCTCTTCTATAGGTGCAGTACTGGTTGGTATTTATCCAGGTATATAATATACCCGAGGACATACCATTACCCAGAAACGGAACCATTCGAGGAGCTCGAAATAACCTTTAAAAGCTGATTGAAAGTGAACGCTTTGAGCAAGTGGAATTCACTCTTCATTGAATCATCTATTAGCACATAGCTCATGTGATTCACAAAAATTTTGGGGGAGGTTCCGGTTACTTTGAGAGCGGGTCTTCGGAACTGCATTCGTTTGTAATTTCGTTTACTCTCCACTCAGCTCATTCCAGCTCAGCTGCCCTTTCCTCTTTTCGTCCCTCCATCAGTCATTTGAAGTGGGGATAATGATGCCGCTGACGATCGACGTGTGTATGCAGCCGAAGGGCGCCAAGTATCGACGGAATGCTGTCAGATGGCGTAGGCGCATTTATTGTAACGGCGTTTCCCATGCGTTCTTCGTCCTCGCAAGAATATTCATTGTGTGTATGTGCTCTGTGTAACTGTGCTGGCCATCCCTGCTATTACAGCAGCGAGGTTCTCTAGTCACCAATCTGCTCTTCTCTCAGTAGCACCAGTCGTCACCATCAACTACTGCGCCACGATCGACGGCAGATAGTTTTCTCCTCATTGACTGCCCCTCTGTCGTGCACTTCTGCGAGCCAGTCGAGTTCTTATGATGTCGAATGGAGAGCATCAAATGGCCTAGTGAGGTCCTGCCTGGACGTTTGCTTGGTGATGGACTGCTGGCTCAGTTCCTCCCCGAATACTGGGGTATATGGCTGCTGTTCGCTATCGTCGTTTATTTCTATATCACTCGCCCATTACCACCAAGACACGAATGTCGGCAACACCCATCCCTCGACAATTCACCAGAGCTCGAGCTCACACCACCGCCACCAACACCGACTCCGTGCGAAAGTAAGCGTCAGAGTCCATGCGACTCGATAATGGCTTCTTAAAAAAGTTGTGATTACTTCGGTAAACTCTTCTGTAGTGGAGCTTTCATATCAGTGGTGAAGAGTCATTTCACTCCTTGTTCCTCTTTTTTAGTTTTTATATTAGAAGCGTGGCTCCTGTGAGATTCTGTCAGGTCGTTCAGGCTCTTTTACTGCTGACACGGGCTAGTTCAGCCGCAAAATCTGCGATGGAATATGTAGCGAACACGATCATTATACCAAGATTATGCGCTTTGTACATCCCATTCCGCGAGATGTATCTTTCACATAAGAATCCGATATTTAACGATAGCTCTTTTTACTGTTTTGCACGGTACCCGCGGAAAAATTCGTGAAAATAATGCATTTCATAACCGATCATCTTCTAGTACATCCTGATCTACTTCCACCTACACGAAGTTATCATTGAAAACCACGTGCTGATTCCAGCTGACACATTATCGCTCACACCTACACGAGCTTATTATCAGTAACAGCTTGGGCACCGGATGGCACAAGAGCGATAAGCAAATATTTGTGGATGTCACCTGGGGCCTGATGCACTAATCTGCCTACCAGTACGTGAGCCATACTGCCCTTTCCAAAGTTCAGATTGTGGGACCACCCACTGCTTAACTAGTCCGCTTGATGAATGCGATTGCATGCTGAGAGGTGGTAACAGGGTGGGGCGAACCACCGTTCAAGTTGATCGGGCTGTTGAAGAAAGCTTCAACTCTAAATACCACCAGAGGGCTATGAAAGATTTCGCAGAATCAAAATATAACTTCCTACCAAGAGCATTACTGTTTGTTGAATTTCGCAGCTGATCATTTCTTCAAAAGTCGCCTCGCTACCTAAGGAGAACATGTCTCGCTGATTTCTTATTCGATATACTACTTACAATAATTGATCCTTATTTTTCGTACCGTTACCTTCGAGGGGGAAAGGGCTCTTGAAACGCAAAAATTTCCCTGACACGATGAGTTATATACATAGCTAGATAACCATATCCGAATGTAATTTTCAAAATTTGTTCTGTAATGAAACAATGAGATAACAACAACAAAGTGGCTGGAAGCTCAGTGATTACATACTTGTCTTCACAAGATTTACTGAGGGCTTCTCTTTGATTTCTTCGGATCGTTCCGCTCTTATGTATCTAGCTTTAGTGCTTTTTGCTTTTTGAGCTGGCTTTTTACCTTGTCGAGTAATGTTTCAAAACACTACTACCCCCCCCCCCCCCCACTCCCAAACCCAAAATACGACGTTCTCCAAGCCTTCTCTCCACGAGATCGATTCTGATCGCAAATTCGCAAATGAAACCAATCGCTTTGAGAAGCACTTGAGAGTTGCGCATCGCGTGAGCGTACCTGATCTATGCTCTCTTGGAGCACGTTTTGAAGTGTCTAACTCTGTGTCGAGCTGAGGTTTATGGAGTCCAATCGCTGGTTGTAGCGGAAATCTCCGTATCTTTGCTACAACACTTTTATTCACCGGATTTCCTCCATTTCTGTCATGGCAAAAGCTTTTCTTCTCTATTAGGAATCCACCGATCTATGTTACACCTTTTGACTGCTGGTTGTAGCAACGTAACGACCTGTCGGCGCATTGCGACTGGGTGGAGGCTGACGTTTTTGAATTCTTCGCTGCGCGTTATCATTCATCTCTTTCCTTCATATTCGCTCACTTAGCGCAACACCAGCAATGCGCAGATTACGTGATTGGAGTGAGTTTGGGTGGTGAGATGTGGCAAGTGCGAAGTGTGAGAGTGGAATCACTAAGGAACAAGGTTATCCGATTCGTTTAGGTCGCAATCTCCTCAATAAAAAGGAAGGCGGACCACCTTCGACCATAAAGGAGTCCAGTGAATCGTCGCAAACGCTCGACGACAACGAATCTGACAAAGGTGATTGATGTGTCATTGATGCGGTGATAATATCTTTAAATACTTCATCTGTTGTTTCTTTCCTGGTCTTGATCTTCCTGAGAATCCTTGACCTCCTTTGCTATCCTTTCTTTTCTCGTGCCACGGCTGGCTCTACACCAAACAACGAGGGTTCCAAAATCTTCAATCCTTTCTCTCGTCCTTGATTCCTGCTATTGTCCTGTATCCATGTCCGTTGAAGTTCATTGTTCTCTGGTTCAGTGTTCAAATGTCCGTCTCGTCTTCAGTGTACGTCAATGTGTGTTTATCGCTGTCGCAACTCAATCAATATTGATCAATAAACGTGTGGTGCGATGAAATACATATGGAAAAGTGTGCTGTGTGTTTAAAGGTGACGTCCTCTTTTTCTGTGCCTCTCCCAGACTGATCTGCTACAGCTCACCTATCAAGGTAGTGCTAGTCTAGTTTTCAGCACGGTTTGCTTCTCTCTTCCGTTCAACACACACAGCACAATTTTAAATATGTACTATTATCAACACCCACATGTTTTTTCATTTTTCTACCTCCATATTAATCTCCCTAGTCTCTAGGCCCTGTCTCTTGTCTTTCTGTCTTCCTCGAATGCATTTCCTTACACTTTCTTAATATAGGTACGCACACGTACACATGAAATTGGTTGAGGTCTCAGCATCTGTTGCATTTCACTTCTCCATCTATAACTCAGTTCGGTGTGGCCTCCTATGCGGGACGCAGTAGAGGCCATTTCAACCTGACTGTTTCGTTCTTTTTTTGCCTTTCTTTTACAGCGGGAAACGGTGTGTGAACAGCCTTTTTTGATTTTCGGTTAAGTGTCAAAAGAATCGTTCACGGGAATGGTCCACTAGTCTTTTTCGCAGATGTGCTGTGCATGGTCACTTAAAGGAATCGTCCACGGAAAATGAGTTTTTGTGTTACCCATATGTTTATGTTGTATTTGCCTAATGTTGGCCTCATGCAAAATTTCACGCGAAAAAATGTGAGTCTGGCTGAGATACAGCACCACAAAGTGCGGTCCCAGTGGGCGGGGCCTCCGTGTAAAAGCCTCGTACCGCGTCCGCCGTGGTCCGAGACGCATTGTAGGAACAGAAGGTTACGTAAACAGTCCCAATCTCCGTTCCCAACGGCGGCGGAAGAAGGGGCGAGGCTTTTACACGGAGGCCCCGCCCACTGGGACCGCACTTTGTGGTGCTGTATCTCAGCCAGATTCACATTTTTTCGCGTGAAATTTTGCATAAGGCCAACATTAGGTAAATACAACATAAATATATGGGTAACACAAAAACTCATTTTCCGTGGACGATTCCTTTAAATCATGAGTGAAGCTTTGCGCGGAAAAATTTGATTGTCACAGAAAAAAGCTTGAAAGTCTCTAAAACCTCACTGCAGTCTTTTGCGGATAGGTGGACCAGATAAGTTCTTGTGGGGGAGTGCTTTCATGAGTGACTCATTTATAGAAGTATAGCACTGTAAGACATCGAAATCCAGTTAATTGGGGGTGACCCCGTTATGCTCCCCGACCATTATGCCCCACAAGTCATACCCTCTAGCTTTCTCACGGGAACATTACGGAATTTCGGACGTTTTCCCATTTTTGCAATTATTGTATTCCTTCTATTCCTTTACGCTTACTATGCAAACATACACAATCTTTCGTTTTTTGTGAACTCAGTGCGGAACAGGACACCAAATCGATTTCTAAGAATAAGAAAAACGCATTCTTTTCCAATTAGCTGAAAACGATAGGATGGCTTACCATCTAACATAGGGACACCCGGGCAGATGTTTCGGAGGTACTCAAGTGAAATGTGTGAAAAATCTGGTACGTTTTAGGTGCATTGATTCGCTCTTGTTGAACTCCCAGCATCTTGTCATTTCTCGCAAATCCTCTCCGCTTTGGAAATGACGCTCCCATCCATTAAGTGATATCGCGCGATAGTTCCGACATGCTCCCGGTGACGCAATTCCTGACAGCGGTTTCAGCATCGTTGCAGGAGCCGCACACGATCGATTGTGGCAGGATATGATGTTGTATATGGATATGTGACATGTGGTATATGCCAAATTCCCTATGAAATAGATTCCAGGGCAGCGTTGGAGAAAATATGAGGGGCAAATATTAGGTTGTAAGGAAAG
Source organism: Trichostrongylus colubriformis (assembly GCA_963978905.1). Lineage (NCBI taxonomy): Eukaryota > Metazoa > Nematoda > Chromadorea > Rhabditida > Trichostrongylidae > Trichostrongylus > Trichostrongylus colubriformis. The sequence goes on from OZ022256.1 coordinate 39,783,691, forward strand.
TTTTGGCCGGTTTTCGAAATTTCGACTTTAGGTGATCATAACTCGGCTCAGGCTTCATCTTTTCTCACAGAGTAAGCACCATTCGATTCACTATACTCTTGGCAACATTATGCATACCTATTTATCTTTGATGAAGAACTGATGATTTATATTGCGCGAAATGAAAAAAGTCGACTCCAAATCGCCACTCTTTCTGAACACACTGCTACTGAGGGAGCTGTCCAGACGTTCGGAAAAGTGGACTTAGTCAGCGCTGAATATGGTGAATATGATGCACGAGTAAGGGCTTCAGCTAGGAACTGCTTCAATTACTAGAAGAGGATTTGTCAAAAATGGGCTTGCGCAGAGCTGCTCAGGGGGGTCCCGCGGCACCCATTTTTTCGGGTTTTTCCTAATCAAGGCTACTTGAGGTGGTCAACTAAGTTTGCTTGTTGAGGGCCAATACTTGTGGTTATCCCCTGCAAGTATGGACACTCATCGCTTTCTGCCGTTTTAGTCAAAGCGATTTGATCAATTGAAAATTCAAGCAACTCGTTCTCATTTCTGCACTTCTGAAACCAGTGACAAAGTGTTCCATCCAATGCTCCACCCCCTCCTCTTGCAGCATTCACATTTGTGGTTTCCTTTGCTGCGACTCGACTAAAGAAGAACTCTTGAAGTGAAGTCATCCAAAAAGTGCCATTTTCGCAACTTTGAAATTTTCCTTATAATTCAAAAACCTTGTGGCATTCCAAATAAAATATTCACAAATATTTAGAAAGAGCAACTTTTTATCTATCTGAATAGCACAATATGTCAGCTGATTCATGTTGACGCGCTCTGGTATTTGAATTTATCTTGTGAACGCGAAAAAGCGGCCAGAACTTTCCTTACAACCTAATACATTCCAGGGTTCACTGTCACGCTGCAATCTCGCAGAAGGCTATAGTTTAGAGAGCTCATTTTGGCGTGATTCGGAGCAATGCGAATAACCTCTATTTCCACGATTTCACGCGATAACCTAAACAGGGTAGTTGCATAGTGGGTCTCAAGAATTACCGATTACACGCTGACATTACCGACAATTTGAGATTTTCTTCCCAAGTCTCTCCTTGGGCATGGGCCGGCTTGATACGTGAAGCAGTGGAAGGACCTCTACACAAAGAAAGAGTTAGTAGCCGAAAATACATACTGAACGTACGTAGCAAAAAAGTGACACCTTTATGCTGGTTAGATTTTACCGAAAAGCGAAGTCGAGGAGGACGTGAATTGTGTTCGTTCATGAAAACGTTATGTCTGAATAATAACGTATAGAAAATGTAAAATTTTGCTTATTTACCCCGCACCCTGCTTATACAACCTAGAGGAGTTTAATGCTTAATTTATGTCATGCTAGCTTTTTCTCGTTATCAGCTGTTACACATCGTCTTTCCGCTGCGTGCTTGCTTTGTCGGTCCATTTCGTTATTTTGTTCTGTCCTTTTGCTAAAAAGAGGCCTACGTTCGTGGCGTCGCCGCGTTGCGACGTCGCGAAGGTCCCTTCAAAGCCTCGCAACGAACTGCGCTATTGATGTGTAAGTGTTTGTGTGTGCGTGTGCGTCTTCCGAGGGTAAGTTAAAATTGAATCGTCGAAAGGGGTAGTCACGGTTATCATAACCATATATGATTCGTGATGCCAGCTAATCGCGCTTCGCACCTGCAGGCGGCGGTCAGCTGAAACACGAGAACACCGTGGTGCGCGCAGATGGAACAGCCACTAAGTCGGTGCCATCGTCATCACTATCAGGTATTCTCAATATACCACTCATTCATAATCATCACCGTCATTCATACTGTTTGATCACAAAAATAAGGGCCTCCGTTTTTCCACAAAAGCAAATTATCCCCGTGATTCGGTTAACGAAGTCTTCGTTCCGCACTAACTTAGATTTTTGCACCTAACTGCATGATTTTATTGAAGTTGGGCTGCCAGGAATTTTTCATTCTTTCGATATGTTTTTCGTTTTGGCCCTGAAAGCTATTTGTGTGATATCCACCTTCAGTGCTGTCCGCATTGGCTTTCGGAACTGATGTAGTAATTCTATAATGCGTGTTGCTTTTACTGTACACAACAAGCTTTTTGTTGCCTTCTCCTTTGTTGTACCCTCGTTCCCTGAAATTTGCTGATTGGCTCTAGGACTGATTTGCCTTTGAGTTGAAATTAGGGTAATTTAATTTTGTTCGAGCAAGCGCAAAATACCGGCCTATTGCGGCTAATTTCCAGTTTCGTTTGTAAACGATGTACGTGAGAAACTCCCACTGGTCGAGATTATGATCAATACCGTTAAATGAAATACGATGCAGTCGGCTCAGCACTGATGCGGAACTTTGAGAAAACCCTTGACCTCGGAAATAAGACCTTCTCAACAACTTGCTTCGACAAAGCAACGTAGATGTAGGCGTGCAGGTTGGGAAAACTTCTTGAACTGCCATTTCCTCGAAATGGTAAGCCTGCTCTTCTTTCGCTGAAATCGCTTTCCAAGCGCCTTTGTAAAATCTAAGCAGGAATATATGGGGAGTCGGCTCGCAGTATTTTACGCTCAAAGGTTTAAGTTGAGTACATTCTATAGTTTTTGTAATATCCCTTCGCTTTTGCGCTGTCTCGATTCCAGTGAAAGGTTTTTAGGTGACACACAACATCCACCCGAAAAATCTTGTTCATAAGTCGATCGAGCGAGAGAGGTCGATGGCAAGCGGGATTTATTTTCTGGATCTCGTCTCTGGTCTTGTAGCTGTCGCTTGTGAGAGAGCTGTCATGTACGGCTGAAGCAAAAACCGCAGGGTGATGCGCCCACGAACATGCACAAATGGCTGGTTGACAATTTCGGAGTCTTCCAATCAAATACGAGAGATAGACGTCGTGCTGCCAAATGATATACATATTTGCCATGGGAGGGTCATATATTGAATCTCTTCTGAACGTACTACTTTCAAATTTTTTGAGCTAATGAGGACCGATAAGCATTGAGGATAAAACCCCCGTGGTTCACCGCTGTCCTTAAAATGTGTCACGCGGGTCGAACAGCATATTTTATGCGGCGTAACGTTTTTGTGCCTGTGATTTCATTCATTTGGTATTTGTAGACCTTTATGTATATATGTATTTATACATGCAAAGGCCTTCAAATACTGAATGAAGTATAAAAGGTCACATTTTTGCAACTCATGCGACGAAGTGGCGTTTTATCGCAAAACCCCACCGTCGGGTTCGGGCAACCATTCACGTTCCCTCGTTATAGACAGTGAACAAAATTTTTTGATGAGGCTCGTAAGACAATCTCTGTTCAGAAATGTTGTCAAACAGTATCGAGTAACGGTGTTGATGTCGTGTTGTCAAAGTGCTTTCATAATGCTTATTGCACGTTTCTCCTCTCCCTCAGTACAATAACTCACTGAAAAACAACTGTGTTCATGTTCAGGATCACAGAATTACTTATAGCGACACTCAAAATGTTTTCAATAGTCATCAGGTTGCACGCCCATCCAAAAAAGGCGTTAGAACCTTTTTTTCGAAATTCACTGGGCCACTGAGTGTGTGGGGACTAGAAGAATGTTTGAAGATTATTCTTTGTGTCAACACCACACTTTTTGGAAATCGGTATGGTTTTTGTTCCTGCATTTTAACTGTGCATTTTGAGCGGGAATTTCATTGCCTCGCTAATTAACATTCTTTGAAGACCGTGATTACCAGTAATCGTTGTTAGGAACATATTTCCTCCCACTGCTCAAATGAGTAAACTTGTGAGAGGTTAAGAATTTCCAACAATTTTGCACCGGTTAATGGTAAAGGATGGCAGGAGCTTTTTGGGGGGTGACCAACTGACAGGAATTCCAGTAACTTTGCAGTTCTCTAGATGAATCTACTCAGAAAGACCATTGTATCCCATAGTAAGTGAAAATAATGCAAAGCTGTTCCCGACACATTGTGCTCTGTGTGCTGAAATAGTGTCGGATAGCTCGGATGCCAGGAGGCGCATGCATGCGATGAGACTATGTTGGACGAGCGCTGAATGCCACCAATGTCGTTTGCCTTTTGGAACCTAGTTAATCCGAAATGAACGAATAGAGTAGAAGGCTAACGATCCCTTTAGATTTAGTAATGAGTGCAAAGTAATCTTCCCGTGAAATGATGTTGCCCTTCGTAGCTCCATCTGGCCTCCATAAAACACGGCCGAAACGTCAAGGTTCAAGTGCTCTTGGAAGCAGCTGCCCATCGATCATAAAGTTTTGCATAATTACAGCGACGCAGGGTGAACAGTAGACAAACGTACGAAGCGCTATCACCTAGAGGAGGCTGACTGAAACGCGGAATCACCGTGCACGCCTCCTGCATGGGTATTGTCTAGACGCAACACCTGACCCTGCTTTTCGTTCGGGTTCACGCCATAGTCACCCTCCACCCCTTCTCACTCGCTTCAGCCACCGCAGTCGTTCCTCCTCCTCCTCTCAGCTCTTCGTGACGTTCTGCTGCCATTCATAGTACTCATTCTCACCAATCGCCTTTGCCTATAATCGGCTTTCATGAAATGCATACGACGCATCCAAGACAGCGATGAGTATAGGTACTCGTTTCGAATGATTTCGTGGCTTGTGCACGACTTGTTGCGATGTTGTGAGCTTAGTTGTTCTAGTTGCTTTCGTATATTTCCGAGTGGGTGCTTTTGCGCATTCATCTCTCTGACAGCGATTCCCTTGGGTCTCCACTAAGCGAATTTGTGTCTTGAAGGAACAGAACGATCGTACTCTCGTCTTTCTTGACCTGGAAAAGTGTCGCTGAAAGTCTAAGCACGAGTACTGGGCTGCTTATCTGATCCCCACATTTTTTATTCATTTATACTGCTCGACTTCGACTACGTGCGACCGCCAACGATATACCCTTCCGCCCTAATTTTTTTTGCGATCACCATCCATGGACGTTGCAAGGGCCGACGAAGGTGGCAATCTGAAGTATCATTCAGCTGCATGTGGAGCTGCTTTACACCTTATATCCGTTTTTTACCCGTTTCTTGGAACTCCCTGACAGGGTAATCTGCGCTCGTGTCAGCATCATTCTTATTCTTTTGGTTTATACTTTTGACTGACGTTGTGGTCGCCTAAAAGCCATGAAATCCATCGAGTGCGGCTCAAGTAGTGATCGATAGGAAACTGCTCACGAGGTGCGCCCAAAGAGACATTAGAAGCCGACTTTTACGATTATTACGTCAACGCACCGCGACTAAGCGATTGCATACAATGGTCAATTGTCTTGTGATTTTGCAAAAGAGCCCGGATTTCCGTGCCAACTAATCAGTACATTAACCAACGAAAATGGGTTTCATCGAATTTCACACCAAATGATCTTCTCTATGAATGCCACTCTTTATTACATGCACGGAATGCAAAGCTCCTTTTCTTATTTTGGTCTGAAAGCACCAATCGATTATCGATAGGCAAAAATTGATTTTGGAGCAATAAATTATAGGTCAGCTAGTGATTAGAGGTGAAACGCTCTCTGAATTTTAGCTGTTTCAAGAAATATTACTGACGTGTAGTCTACGAAAATGTGCACCTGATTGCTCCCATCTCGGAAATTGATTTATCGAATATTTTGAGTGTTTGTCACTAGCAAAGGGTCTGTAGCGCATGGTGTGTGCATCCTGTTTTAGTGATAAGAGGTTTTTGATTATCAGAAATCCTGCATGGCGTCATTCGGTTTCAATGTTATGTTGCCGCTCATTTCAGCTCAAAAACAGGAAATCGTACGGGTGACACAGCAGCTGCTCGACGCTATCTCATGCAAGGATTTCGATGTCTACACGTAAGAATTTTTCATTTTCGAAATTTATTCCTTGTACTGGTTATTTCCACTTCTGCTGGGTCTTAATACGGCATCCCAGTTGCTGTTAACATATTTCGCTGATCATGGTAACGCAATTTCGCTTTGATGGCAATTGCTATGCATCGTAATTCCGAGGAATGCATGCATTTGTACAACCTTGCTAACGAGTGAAACGCCATAGCCCGTTTTAGATCCGCATCCGTGGCAACCATCACCGATCGTAGGCCTTTCTGGAAAAAGCTGACGAGAAATAGCTATTCCTATTTTTCAGGAAGCTATGCGATCCGGCGATGACATGTTTCGAACCAGAAGCACTGGGAAATCTCATCGAAGGCGTCGAATTTCACCGATTCTATTTCGACTACGGTAGGAATGTTTTCGAATACTTCTGTTTTTCGCTCACTTGATTGATTACTAGTAGAAAATTTTCTCGATATGTAACTACCTCTGTGTATTGTTGATGAAGGAAAGATAGAGTGAGCATGCATAAACTCGCCAGCGTCAGCTGTGCTTTCCGCCGTTTGTGTTTTCCTTGCTTTCCTTCAGTATTTCCCCAAGATTGCTCTCTGGGGCACTATTAGTAAACTTTAGCCAAATTTTTCCCATGAAATCATTTGGTTACAAAAATTATTGCGATATTAATGAGGAGGAATGGCAACATAATGAATGCCGGAGTTGAACACTAGCATGCCTTACATGCTTGATAACAATGACGTATCGTGGATTTCACATATGAACAGTATAATCCTGTATACCAAACCCTACTCTTGAAAATTCAACATGCTGTCCCCCACCTACATAAGTGTGGTACTGAAAACTTTCAGTTTCAGGCAACAACAATCCACGAAAAGGTCAATTACATACTACAATGCTGAATCCGAATGTGCACGTAATGGGTGAAGAAGGTGCTTGTATAGCATACGTTCGGCTGACACAATTTATGGACAGGTTCGTCGTGTCACTGAATCATTTCCGCTTCCCTTCCACATGTTTTGCAGCTCTACAGTTGCCTTCAATCAAAAAGATAAGTTTCACCCTGTCGTGCCACGAAAAATGGTGCTTTAGCGCTGAAGGCTGCGTTCATACATTGCGGTATTGGCGGCGATGACGGCAAATCATGTGCCCACCGTTGGTCACGGCAAATAGTGTGTCCACTGCTGATCACGGCGGCACTCCGGCCACGCGCTCTCTTTTCAACACTCTACCTAATCATGCTACAGTTTGTCATTATACCATAATATTCATAAGACTATAAGATTCTAGCTAAGATTTGAAGTTTTCAACAGATTTGTGCGGGCTCTTGCCACGACCATCATGCTGTGGCATGGTTCGGTCGTGCGTTATAAACAGAGTCGCCTTGGTCGGCGGTAAGCACATGATTTTGCCGCTGATGCTCGGTGGCGTGAAGTATGTACGCGGCTGAACTGATTTGAGGGTTGGAAATTTTATTTTGAGAGGAGTTTCGCAATGGAAACAGCCCTTCTCCGATGACAGCACGTGAATAGGTGCTTAGTTTCTGCATATGTTCTACAACAACTCATTTTCGGTTCAGATGTGCTCAGTTCTTCTTCCCGTCATTATGTACTCGATCGCTTAGGATGTACATAAAACGGCTCCATTTATAACAGAATTCAACTTATCATATCGTAGAACCTCGGCATCGACATCACTGTAAGGCTTCTTCTGTTATGCGAACAAGGTTGTTAGGTGGGATATTTATCGATGGTCTGACGTTTCGACTAGATCGTCTTCCTAAAAGGCCTAAACGTGGCTCAAGATCTGGGATTTTGTAACTATACCGTCAAACGCCTCATCCCCCATTTTTCTTCCGCAGAGATATTTATATCTACTACCTTTACATTAGTGCTAACCAAAATTCAGTATACAGGGTGCGCCAAAATTATGGCGAATGGACACGCGCGCACATTTTGAGCAACTATTCCAAGATGCTGCATTTTTCTCTGCTCCTCTCATTTTTATAGTGTTGTCGTATTCATACCTAACATATATGACGGAAAAAATTATCACTGTGACCGTGGTTGAGCGATCGTGCTATCGTTCTGCAATCACTGGACTTCACCGACAAGGATTTTTGGCACGCTAAATTCATGAGAGTGTTGGTGTACATCTGAGTGTCATCTACCGGTCCATCAAACGCTACAGGGAGCTAGGAACCAAGAGCAACCGATCTGGAAGGGGAAAGCGTGTAACAGTGGCTACGACCAGCAATCTAAGGGAAGTATGCGAGAGGATCTGCAGAGAGCCGTCGCGCTCGGTCCACCGAATGGTTCGAAAAATGGACATCAAGGAGACTTCCATGAGAAAATTTTATCAGAAGTTGGGATTAAAGGCATACAAAAAGAATAAGTGCCAAAAACTCACGGAGCTCATAAAGGAAGGAGAAAGGAGCGATCGAAGCGACTGCTGGGAGGATTCGCAAAACAACGGCATTTCTCGATCCTCTTCACAGATGAAAAGTTGTTCATATCGCATCTACGCTGTCTCGAACCCCAACGCGACTGTAGGCTGCTCTTTTCATTCTGCTTCCGTCATGGTTTTCTCTGGGATAACGGCTGACGGAAAAACGCCGTTGTGCATTGTTCCCAAAGGAGTTAAAGTGAGTAGCCAAAATTACCTTGACCTTCTAAAGGACGAATTGTTGCCCTGGATAATGCTCCCTTCGGAAGACATAACTGGACGTTCCAGCAGGACGGAGCTCCGGCTCACAAGGCACGTGTGGTCCAGAATTTGTGCAAGACCAATTTCCCCCATTTTATCAGCTTCGACGAGTGGCCAGCTAATTCACCAGATTTAAATCCAATGGATTACAGCGTCTGGTCAATCCTAGAAGTAAGGCCTGCGCAAAACCGCACTGCACTGCGGAATCACTGACGAAAGCTCTACAAAAAGCGTGGAACGAGCTCAGCGCGCCGTACTTGCGTGCCACGGTCGACACTTTCATGACCGGTCTCAAGGCCTGTGTCGATGTCAACGGAGGGATTTTCAAAATTCACTGATTGTGTATGATTTACAAGTGAACTATAAAGGTTACTATGCCTTTGGTTTTTTGAGATTGTGATGCTCTCGTTCTAGGCAATTCGAATACCTTTTCGCTATAATTTTGGCGCACCCTGTAGTGAAGAAAATCCTGGATCTTAGGCAGCGTTTAGGCCTTTGAGGAAGACGATTTAGTCGAAAAGTCAGGCCATCCATAAATATTCCACCCAACGACCTCGTTGGCATAACAGAAGAAGCCTTGCGGCTCCGTTTATTTTTCCGCTCATTGGGAATTGTGAAAACAGAGACACGGAGGCGATTAAAGAGGAATAAGATGAAGAGCATGACTCAGAGCGCTACCACGCTGCTGATTTCATCGTTCTATGCTTTATGCAGTTAGTTGGCTGCAAACGGACATTATTACGTAGCCTGATTACTTCGTCATTGCGTGTATTAAACTCACACGCAGTGAAGAAAGCTCATCCGGATTAGTATCGGGTCTTCCCAGAGACATAAATCACTTTTGTCGCTTATCTCTGCTCGTTTATTCTCTCGTGGTCATGTTCACAAAAAAGGGGAGGTCTTTGACAATCGATAAAGGCTGTTTTTTTAAGTGAGCCGTTAAATGTTTGTCTCTCGAATACTAGTCTGCTAACTAGTAGAGACGGCTATAGTCGCTTTGTGATTCGTATTCTGTGGCGGAGCGTGCGTATCAAACCTATCGTAAGAGTGGGGAGGTCATCACTGGTAGCGGGTGGCTGCTTCGAAAGGTTTTATGTTTTATGACATCAGTCCAAAGCATAGGGTAGCCTCTTTTTTGCCTTCCGTTTCCTTGATGGTTAACTACCTGGCTGATTTTCATCGAATCCTTCAAATAACAATTTTTGAAACCATTTGTTGGGAGCAAGATCTTATAGTCCATTAATTTGGTCGAAAGAGCTGATGTTGTTTTCGCTATCACAATTCGTACATTATCTCTCAGTAGGAATGCCATAATCACTATCACGCGGTGGCTTTCCGGTGGTAGGCATTGCCGATCTGTTCGGTCACTTAACTTGTCATGGTTTCTCGACCCACGGAACCACCCCCCCCCCCCCCGATATTCGTTGGTGAGGTGTATGGTTTTGTGGGAGTATGCTAGTTATCATTTTGTGCCTAACACCGTATGACTATACAGGCAGGGTAACCGGAAACACTTCCCCGCTTTTCTTCAGAATGAATGAAATGTCGCTGCGGCAGTGACGTGTGGCTATCTCGTTAGAGAAGCGAAGCTGGTAAAACCAGGTGACGCCGTTTAGAAGTCAACTGGATTTTTTTTTGCAGGAATGGCGAAGCTCGTACGCGACAAAGTCAGGAGTCCAGAGTGTGGCAAAAGAAGGCTGGACGATGGGTGTGTGTCCATGTCCACCGTAGTGGTCCGCCTGGAAGTTCATGTTCGGCACCGGTGGAGTTTTAAGTAAGTCTTCAAACTATCAATTTTCTCTGATGGTTTTGGCCGCTTTTGCAGGCAAAACCTTGTCTGGGCTGGTATTAGCATTCATTTTGAACCTACAGCTTTCAACTTCCCTCCACAAATATCAGTTACCATGCAGCATAAATTGGACTGGTGCTTTGTGCTTATTTGATTGCCTCAGTCACATTTATTTCCAATACTCCAGCTGTAGTTTTGAGCATTGTTGAAGCCATAAGAAGACTTAATTCGGTCGGCAGTTGAATGTGAATTGAGGGTGTTAGTTGATGCCGCAATGGGGAAGGAATGAATGAATTGGCCAAATACTCGAGTAGTGTGACTATCATGCTCTTAATCACGGACGTGTTTTTGCACCCCCCTCAACGCTGTGTAGGCTACGGCCGAACCAAGCCACGGCCATTGCCCCATCCATCCATGGTTACTCTCCCATCTATACCGATCACGCATATATTGGGCCATAATAGGAGCTGTATCAGTTTCTCTCAGAGTTGCGATGTGCACCCCTTCCGGAACCACGAACGTTCATTAAAGACAGTGTTCGGGATAATGTGGGTGACAGGGAATCCCATAAGGAGGCATTGAGTGAAAAACTACGGGTCTGGAAGGCCTATGCATGGCGAAATCCCCCGCGGAAGGCGCCCCTTTGAGCTGTGGTGGAGGCGGCCTCGTCAGAACAAGCCGCCTTGGACAAGGACAGCTCGCCTCTAGGCGACGTGATTAGTGGTTGGTCACGGTGAGGTTGGTCAAGGAGATCGGCAGGATTGAAAGTATCGCAGCGCGCTTTCTCATTTTTAGCTTGAAGCCCACCACATGAAAATAGATGCTGTCGCATTTCCGAACATCCTTTCATGTTTACGTCTTGGTAATGCCAGTGGAAAACCTATGCGGACTACCCGCGTCTTGATGGAAAGGTCGTCCGCGCCTAGAACCAACGGTGGGAAGAGGTCCTATTTCTCGAGTTTTTGGCCATTTCTATGCGTTTTTTCTCCACCGTCCTGATACTAGACATCTCGGCTTTCATATTCACTACTTATTTAAGTTTTCGTCCGGATTTTTCCGAAAGCTGCCTTTAACAACGAACACGTCTTTCCACTGCTGAATACATACGTTACTTTCTTCGTCCATTAAAGATGGCCATTATCGGCAAATCGGTCTTACTCTCTAACCGAGTTTGTGAAATGCATACGTTTAATAGTAATAGAATGAGCAAGTGATACTTTGGACTGCGTTCATACTTTGCGCACTGACGTCAGCATCGGAGGTGACGGCGGCCAATCATGCGCCGACAACTGCGGCACTCCGGTGACGCGCTACGTTGGTAAAAGCTCGACCCAACCACGCTACAGCATGATGACTGTGGTGAGAGCCCACGAATTCGGATTCGAATATTTCATGTTGCCAAACTATGCGAATTTCGAATCTGAATTCGTGGACTCTCGCCACGAGCATCATGCTATAGTGTGGTTGGGTCGAGCGTTTTACAGAGGGAGCGCGTCACCAGGGTGCCGCCGTCGCCGCGATGTTGGCGTCGGTGCGCTAGGTTTGTACGCGGCCTTAGAGTGAGGCTTAAGACCTCAAAAGGGAGAGAACGTCTTTGTGTTCCAAAGGGAATATCTATTGTGCCGGTTTCATACTCTGATCTCGTGAATGCCTCGATCTCTGATTTGATAATTCGGTTTTTGAGGCGATTGCTAAAGCGACCCTTTCACTACCCTGCACATAGCGATCACTTGCGTTTTTTTTCTTTGGTACGAAAAATTGCCATTGAATACCGCATGCGTGTCCTACTTCACATTCCCTTTACTTTTAGGTTCCCTCCGTTCATTATTTCTACTTCATCGTCTTCATAAAGGTGATACGATGTGCTGTACTGCGGCTTCAACACGTAATCAGCACCAATTAGGCACATTTCTGCAAGATATACCGTATTTTGTTGAAGAAATCGATAATATCGGTGGTTATGTTAGCTCTGTATTTGTTTGTTTTCCTTGATATTATATCGATCAATACCTGCTTGTTAATTACGTTCTTATACATACGTACACGCGTTGCTGTTTTATTTTATTATTTTTCTTTCTTCGTTCTCTTGAACTGCATAGATCATTGTATCGTCATTATCGCTGTTCATTCAGTTTGTTGCTTCATTGACCATGATCAAATCACAGAGGATTGATAGTCATCATAGATGTTGTACCTACTGTCTAGTCGTGTTTGCGAACTCCACTATTCCACCCCGTCACCACCACCCCTTGGTCACTTTTGCCTATTCGGTTCTTTGAATGGCGCACGTTGAGAGTTATTTCATGCGTCATTTTCCCCTTTTTACTCTCTTTTAATCTCATTCTGCTTATCAACCGCTTATTTAAGCTTAATAATCCACCAAAGCGCATTATATTATCCCAAACGGTCTTCATTGGGACGTTCGGATATGCGGTGCAGCAAACTCTTACTCTCGATGTTTCTAACATTTTCGAAGGGGTTATAAATTGCTGAAAAATCCTTTGTTTATGCCGTAACATTCATGCTTCAAATATGACATCCACATCTTCTCGTCAACACATTTTGTGCGTCATTTTCCATTCTAGGATTTCGCTCTTTCTGCTCTCAACATTGCATTTGCACCTTTGTTGTAATTTCGCACACAGTTTTTTTCATATTTGGTTCCCATCAGCGATTTTTTTTTTGTTAGAATAATTTTATTGTCGTCAAAAATGAATCCAAAATTTGCACAGATTTGTTTTCTTAGAATTCGTAGATTTTAAGTAGTAGCAAGTACTACTTTTACTTCATATTCATTGCTAGAATCAAGTGAGAGAGATCAGCGTGGGGGTGTATGTCATCTGGACAGGAAAAAAACGCATTGCGGCAATCGGTGTGCGACGGGATGGTGCGAGCTATGCGCGCCGTATTGGAAGGGTCCTGAAGCGATGACGACGCTCTACGCCTCAATCTGAGCGTAGTCGCTTCAGGATCCAACTGACACGGCACGCATATCTCGCACCGTCCCGTCGCGCGTCAAACGCGGCGTCCTAATGACATACACCCAGGAGAGAGTGGAATGTGCGAGGCCGATATCCATTCCCACCCCACGCAAGAACTCGGATTCAAAAATTCCTACTGTGAGAGCTCCCTCCCACATTCTCACTAGGTATAACTTCGGTGAACCGTCGTTCATATCCGTTACGAATAAGCTGTTGATGTTTGCATGTCTCTTCGAGCGCACTATCATACCATTTTACCACCACCAGTGTCGCTGGCGCACACTATTGTCCGCGCGTGACATCGTGGGCGTCAGTGGGTCGATCGGTATTCCTTTTTTTTACAAGTTCGCTCCACCCATTGTGGAAGCCGAGTTATGAATTTATGTTGTATGGATCCCCATTCAGTGTGCGCTCTGCTCATTGTGCCCAAGCCCCTTTCACGGTACTGGTAGCCGACCTTAGCCCAACGTTTCCTCACGTTCGGACCAATTTCGAACCCAACAAAAAATTTTGATCTAAAGATAACGTTTCATCGCATGCTTCGCCCAGCGTGTACGGAGCTTTACTTGATCCATGTTTGCTCTTCACTTCTTGTATAAAGCCCTACCTGTCCCATGCTTGTCCCTATCTCCACATGCGTTTTTCATGTAATGTCCAAGCTCCGCCCAGCATTACAAATCAGTTTATTTCGCTCCGCCCACCGTGGGAGGAGCTTCACTTGGTGCATGGGCGCTCTTCACTTCTGGTCTCATGCCCTACCCATCCCCAACTTGTCCCTATCGCCACAGATCGTTTTGCATGTAACGTCCAAGCTCTGCCCACCACTGCAGATGCTTCGCCCACTGTCCCCAGGATTCCTTGGTGACCTTCAGAAACTAATCGTTGACATAATCCATCTCCCCCCCCCCATGTTTGAGACACATCTGAACCCAATTAACAATTTCGGTCCGAAAACGGAATATTCCTTTGCACGCCCGCCCACCGTGGGTGGAGCTTAATATTAGTATGGCATGCTTGTTCTTCATTTCCTGTATCGTGCTCTACCCATCCCAAACTTGTCCCCGTCTCCACAGGTCGTTTTTCATGTAACGTCCAAGCTCCGCCCACGACCACAAATGCCCCGCCCACTGTGCCTAAGCCTCTTCCATGACCTTCACAAACTCATTCCTGATCTTCGTCCATCTTCCCCCTACGTTTGGGACACATATGAATCCAATTTAAAATTTTCGGTCTCAAAACGGAACATCTTGTGCACGCCCGCTCACCGTGGGTGGCGCTTAACTTGATCCATAGGTGGTCTTTACTTCTTGTCCCATGCCCTACCCATACCACACTAGTCTTCATCTCTACAGGTCGTTTTTCATATAATAACAGACGGAGGGACGGACGGGCGGGCTGACAGACGAAGCGTTCTACACACAGCGGGATGTATGGAAGCACAGATACAGTAACGCTTAAAGGAATCGTCCACGGAAAATGAGTTTTTCTGTTCTCCATATATTTATGTTGTATTTGCCTAATGTGGGCCACATGCAAAGTTTCACGCGAAAAAATGTGAATCCGGCGAAGATACAGCACCACAAAGTCCCGTCCAGGGGGGCGGGGCCTCCGGGCAAATGCCCACCCCATTGTGCGCCGGGGTCGGAGACGCATTGTATTAGGTTGATTCATAATAAATCGGACAAATTGACCAATTTTAATCATTGTCGTACAACTTTTTTACGACAATAGGGATTCACTTGAAATATACTCCATCTTTATCGATGACCTTCTGCCACGGTATAGGCAGATCATGGATGCCCTTGCTCCAGAAGGCCGGAAGCTGGAGCTCGAAGAAGTTGCCGAGTGCCGCCTTGACCTCGTCGCGAGTTTTGAAGTCTTGGCCGTCCAGGTGGCGTTGGCTGTGGGAGAAAAGGTGGAAATCTGAAGGGGCCAGGTCTGGGGAGTACGGTGGGTATAGAAGTACGGTCCAACTGTACGACAGCAGCTCGGCCTTGGTCGATCTTGCGAAGTGCGGTCTGTGGAAGTAGACGTTGTCGTGCTGGAAGTAGACATGTGACCGCCGCCGTAGCGAACTTTGGACATTGGCCTTCAATTCTCGTAATTGACGAACGTAGACGTCGGCGGATACTGTGGTACCTTCATCGAGCAGCTCCCAGTACTCTACGCCGTGTACGCTCCACCAACCGCGGTTTTCGTCTTCGATGGAATAGTCGCCTGACGCAAACTTCGAATGCTACAACTACAGTGTACTTCTGCCGGGGGCATGCTCCTTGTGAACTTCTATCAGACGTCTGCCGATATCCGCGGGTTCCTGGCCAGATAGCGATATAAATAGTATGACGTTGCGGATGTGGTCTCTGGACCGCTTGAAATCGTGCGGCACTGTGGCGGAATGAATTTACTTTGGAGTGATTATTTTGCGGTGCTCTGAAGAGCTTTTCATACTCATTCCAACGGTACCTCGCGCGTCCATTTTCGTTGATTCGTTACTGAGTTATGATCTCTAGAAATCATCACTACCATTTGTCCGATTTATTATGAATCAACCTAATAGGAACAGGAAGTCACGTAAACAGCCCCACTCTTCGTTTCCGACCCCGGCGCACAACGGGGTGGGCATTTGCCCGGAGGCCCCGGCCACCTGGACGGGACTTTGTGGTGCTGTATCTTCGCCGGATTCACATTTTTCCGCGTGAAACTTTGTATGTGGCCCACATTAGGCAAATACAACATAAATATATGGATAACAGAAAAACTCATTTTCCGTGGACGATTCCTTTAAGAGTTAAGGAATTTTCTGATTCTTGACCCAGCTCGGTCAGAAACGACCGCATTGTTTCAACCTTGAATATTGATACAAAATCAAGAAGAATGCGATGAAATGTTTAGTTTTGGGAATGTAAAATTCCCAATTTTAATACGCCTCCTGTTCCAAAAATGGCTGGTCAAAAATTTGGTAACTGTCTGTGTTCCACATATGATTTTTTCTCGTGGAGCTCTGGGCTTTTTGCAATTTTCACATTATGAAACATAATGTGAGATCTTTGGAAGGAATTGAAGCCAAAAAAGGAAGCGTACGGCAATTTTTAAAGGCACATTCCAGGATTATTGGGATATCACATCTCCTGCCGTGGATGGATAGTTCGACCCAAGCCACGTAGATTGTACCTTAACCGAGGCGTGGATGTCGGTTTCTGGAGCGTGCAGAGCCAAAGAATCTAGCGCAGCAGCTCGGTCCCGCCCACCCCAGCCGGGGGTGTGTTGCAAGTGTTCCGGTGCCTAGTGTGGGTTCAGGTCACTCAGTGGTGGGTTCACTTCACGAGGCGATTGGTTTACTGCTAATTTCAAGGTCTTGGCTAGTAGCTGGTCTACCTATGTGTCAAAGATAAGAGTCGAAGAGTAAAGGCAGACACCCGGCTGGGGTGGGCGGGAGCGAGCTGTTGCGCTAAATTTTTTGGCTCTGCCCTCTCCAGAAACTGACATCCACCCCTCGGTAAAGGTACAGCCTACGTGGCATGGGTCGAACTATCCATCCACGGCAGGAGATGTGATATCCTGATAATCCTGGAATGTGCCTTAAAGTCATTCACTTTTGAACATGACACCACCATCACCAGGCACCGAAAACTCTTTCAGATCTCCCTCTTCGCAAGCGGCGCTTAAAGGAATCGTCCACGGAAAATGAGTCTTTGTGTTACCCATATGTTTATGTTGTATTTGCCTAATGTTGGCCTCATGCAAAATTTCACGCGAAAAAATGTGAGTCTGGCTGAGATACAGCACCACAAAGTGCGGTCCCAGTGGGCGGGGCCTCCGTGTAAAAGCCTCGTCCCGTCTTCCGCCGCCGTTGGGAACGGAGAGTGGGACTGTTTACGTAATCTTCTGTTCCTACAATGCGTCTCCGACCACGGCGGACGCGGTACGAGGCTTTTACACGGAGGCCCCGCCCACTGGGACCGCACTTTGTGGTGCATTAGGCGTCTCCGACCACGGCGGACGCGGTACGAGGCTTTTACACGGAGGCCCCGCCCACTGGGACCGCACTTTGTGCTCAGCCAGATTCACATTTTTTCGCGTGAAATTTTGCATGAGGCCAACATTAGGCAAATACAACATAAATATATGGGTAACACAAAAACTCATTTTCCGTGGACGATTCCTTTAAGTTTCGTTGGAAGCTATGTATGTGTTTGCAGCAGAGGTCTCAACACAATGTGGTTTGGGAGTTACAAGAAGGGGGGGGGGGGCTCAAGTGCGGTTTGTGGGTTTGGCAATTAACGTGGAGGATGGGCAACGACACGAAACTGACTTTCATTCAGAGTGCTAACTAGTACTGTGTTTATGAGACACTCCGTGAACAAAGGCTACCAGCAAAAGTATCGAATTCCAAGAAGCAACCTTGGTGAGAAAGCACTATGCCATGACTTTTTATGGCCCCTCCGCCGTTGATCCAGTGCTTCGCATCTGAGGAAACGAACTAAATCACGTACAGGAATGATTCTGATTTCGGACATTGCTCCTTCGTGCTCTTCAAATTTCACGAACAAATCGGACTTTCTGAGAAGGCAGAGACTCAAAACATGCTTCTCATCTCGCTTGTTTTCAGTCGGCGAAGCCGTTACCAAACGACACACCGCAAAAATGACGAAAGTTGCACCAGTCATATATTAGAGGTGAATGTCACTAGAAGATTGCTGTGGTGAATAGCATTAATTTTGGACCATCCATTCCGTAATTGATGCTTTGATGAAGTTAAGCTCCAGAAAATGCATGCTTTCATTGTTCAACTTGGCTATCCATCCAAATACTATCTCTATCCTGTATTTGAGTGATATTACAATCAACTTCCTCTTCATGAAGTAAAATAATGTGTGAAGAGTTTGAAGATCCCAAAATTTCGACGCGCCATATTTTGGGATGTTCAAAAAAATGGGACAGTTCGGTCCATTTCTGGCCGAGCTTGCTCAATATATAGAAAAGTTTCAAACTTATCGCCGCTTTTGTATGCCGGACTCTTCATTAGGATATGATACGTGTTTTCATCCCATTCCATCTGTGAGCTGAGAAATTTTTCGTGTTAGGGGATCAACAAGTTTTCTAACATCATGTTAGAAACAATAAAGAACGATATCTTGGGGAGGAGGATGAAGCTTCTAAGCCTTTACAGAAAGCATTAGGGATAACGTACATGGTTACTGAAAAATCCCAAAAAGAAATCACACCCATGGAAAGTATGGGTCCAAGAAGCTCACGTATGGCGAATCTTGGTCGAAAAGCGCGCTCCTGAGCTGTAGCGACGGCGTAGCGGTTAACAACTGATACCTTTTGGATGACAAACCCCTCCTTTAGGCGACGTGATTCCTGAATGGCTAGGAAGGAGCGGCCAAGGATGGGTGGCAGTCGAACGTATTGCGTCGCGTTTTCTCAGTCTTAGCTTGATGCTCACTCCAGAAAATAGTTGCTTTCATATTTCCTAATATTCCTTGTACTACGTGGCAACATGCCAGTGGTAAACTAGTCCGGACTACTCGCCTCTTGACGGAAAGGTCGTCCGTGCCGAAAATTGATGGTGGGGAGGCGTTCCTTTTTCGGGTCTCCTTCCGTTTTTTCTTCACCATCGTATTACTAAGTACCTCGACTTTCAAATCCACTACTTTTTTCACTGTTCGTTCGAAGTTCCCTTCGCTGCCTTAAACGCATCGTTCGGAATAACTTCGGCCGGTTGTGGTTATGAAAGATGCTTAGTTGTGCAACAGAAGGGAAAACCAGGGTAAAGCGGTCGAAAACTCTTTTCGCGCCCTATGCATTCATGAAGTAGACCCTGAAGGGCAAGCCACTCCCTGCCATAAATGTACCTCGTCTCCACAGCTGCTCGGCGGTAGGTCCAAAAGGGATCTAGAGGCCGCAGTTAAAATCCCGACACGCTCTTATCAACGCGAGTTTCGCCACTTGCCATCTCTCTACAATTCGCTGCCCTCAGTCCTCGTACGAGTATTGGAGATTAGAAATGGGTTTTTGCTTGATGATATCGCCCCAAATGCTACGATATCACCTGTTCTTCCCTCTTGAAGCTACCTTCGCTATTGATATCGCTGCCTTGTCTTGCCTTATTGCAAGTTTCCCTCTCGTCTAAGCCGGGTGTGATTCGGCTCGGTTGGCTCAACTCGGCTCAGGTCGACCAGGCCGTACGCGGCCGGGGTGAGCCGTGGCGCCGCGAGAAGGGTGCAATCTTTACAACTGTCCAAGGGTCTACCTGCCCTGAGAAGGTAAGGACCACTTTGATTCGCGTGGTGTGCCTTTAAGGCGCTCAACTTGAGAAATGACGGTCGAAATCTGATTAAGTGCCTATTCCGCCCTCCGCCTCTACTCTATAGAAATTTTTGCGGTGAATTTTTTAGTGTTCGATTGGTAAGTTTTCGTAATCAATAATGTTACAAAAACATTGAAGATTTATTTATTAATATTCTTGATTGCAGGTAATGTGACAATTATCAAAATGGCTTATGTTTTACTTTATGCTTACTCTGATCCACTTCCAGATAGCTGAAAGTAAAAGAATCGTACCACATGTAATTCGTTTAGTACATGCACATGTGTGTCTGTCACAAAATATATTCCTTGCGTCAAAGCAGTATTGGACCCTCAATTTCAAAAGAGATATTGGAGGTGATAATGAAACATCAACGGTGAGGGCCAAATGCGATAGGGCTATGTGTCATCAGGAGAGAAAATTCGCGTTGCGGCGTCCGGCATGCGATGCAATGGTGCCAACTGTGTGCACCGTACTGGAAGTGTCCTGAATCGATGATAGTGCTCCATGCCTTATTCTACGCATAATCGCTCCAGAACTCTGCGACAGTGACTAAATAGTAAAGACTGCTAAGTCCTCATCCACTTTAGTTGAAGTCTGACACTCATGGGTGCACAGACTTCAACTCGGTGAGCACATTTTTTTAATCTTCTGATCAGTGTGCAAATAGGTTCCACAGAGACCCTTCAGATAGCAGCTAACTGCAGTCCTTAAAGACACCGGAAGGGGGTAATTTTGGCCTACGGTAGAACAGAAGTAGTTCGGACGATTTAAGAGGCCGCCATTGCACAAACTCGCCATGACGCCTTGGCATGGTGCAAAGAGGAGATGTTTCTAGTATGAAATTGTTTTTTCCTTTTACTTTTTCCTTTGTTCTTTCTTATATTGTTTCTGGATGTACTTACATGAATGCTAATGTAGTTGGGAATGGCCACTCCACTGCTTTGGGAGCCAGGTGCTACAACTAACGTTGGCCCGCGGCCCGTCTCCTACAGCGGACAGCTCGGAAAGTTAGTCTGTTGATGCGAAGGGATGCGAAACACATCGCAGCGTCGCGCCTTTGAATCCGGGTTTTTTCAACGATTATCGCTTCTAACCTTCAGTGTTCGTTACAAAATGCTCATTTCTTGGTATCTTCTTCTTGTTTTGGACCCCTTTCTGGTTCCTTCAATGCTGTGGCCTATTACCTGTCTTCTGTGCACCATACGATGGCTGACTGACTGGTTATGCCTTTTTAGAAGATTTGCAATCGTGTTTATGTACTCTGTTTTCCGCAACTTCAACCCGACAGTTATCTAATTTCCTCATATCTCTTCTTTCTAGCTTTCCGAATAATGGTTTGATGCCGCAATCTTTTAATGACGCGATACACATGAAAGACCGAGATGATTTATGAAATCAAAAGCAAATGGACTATTTTCCAATGCGGTATAAGGAACAACATAGCTTATCGACCGGTAAGGCTGCGTTCATACCAAATTGAATGAGAGATTTGGCGCATTCGCGTCATGCATGAGATACGTATCGATCAGAAAATGAGAGTATTGGCGCATCGGCGCATTGGCGTATCGGCGCATTCGCGTCATGCATAAGATACGTATCGATCTAGAAAATGAGAGTATTGGCGCATCGGCGCATCGGCGCATTGGCGGATCGGCGCATCGGCGCATCCGCGATTAGAGAGAATTGGCGCATTCGCGTGATTGATAACATACATGTCGATCGAAAAAGTGAGGGTACCGGCGCATCGGCGCATTGGCGTATCGGCGCATCCGCGCATCCGCGATTTGAGAGAATTGGCGCATTCGCGTGATGGATAGGATACATATCGATTGAAAAATGAGAGTATTGGCGCATCCGCGATTTTGGATATTTGCCATAAAAGAAAAAGATCAAGAAATGAAAAGAGAAGAAACGAAATCAACCGCACGTTGGCACGTGCCGCGTTCAAAAGGGTGACGTGGCACGCCAATTCTCTCAAATCGCGGATGCGCCGATGCGCCGATGCGCCAAAACTCTCATTCGATTTGGTATGAACGCAACCTAACTAGCAAGTGAATCTATCTCTCTATTAGAACTTTGTGTGTCTCTCGATCGATCGGTTTGCATGCATGTCCGTCCGCAAGTGAGTGATTGTGATTAGGGAATGATGCACCTGCTCTAAGGCAGCGTTCACAATTTTGGAATCTGTGGAATAGCAGAACTGCGGAGTCTGTGGGAAACGATGAGGATACCTATGGATTGGGAGATTTGAGGAATTGTGGAGGTGCAGTATAGTGGAATTTGCGGAAAAGCATTAGATACGTATCGATTTCCATGCTACGAAGAGTCGAGAGGATTAGAGAAAGGAAAGGAATGGAAAGTGCGGATTTATGGAAATGCAAGACGAGAAATTTGCTATTTTGTGGAATTTGCAGAAAGGGATAAGATACGTATTGGGAGAATTGCGGATTTTGCAGAATTGTGGCAATGCAGAATTGTGGAATTTGCGAGATAGTGGGATCTGTGTAGAAGATAAGTAATGATCGGTGTTCTACTGGGGCCACATTTCCAGACGTGTACAATATAAATTTAGTGCTATGTTAATAAGGGGGCCATTGCTAATAAGGGGGCATTGTGTCTGGCATTATTTTCGCATAAGCCCTAGAAAGTAAAAGGAATCCAGTCCAAGGCCTAGGTGATACATGCATTCGGGTTGGCGAATTGAAGCAGATTTGTTCAATATTCTTCAAGTTGTCCCAGTTCTCATCAGGATAGCATATTATGTTCTCTCGCTTACATATTTTGAAATGTAACACATCGAGTTCTAAAAGTGAGTGTGTCAGGCCTAGATAAAAGGAAAAGTAAACTTCGTAAAAGACCAGGTATTTAGGGGTATGTAATGATGTACAGGGTTCCCAAAAAAACAGAAGCCTTTCCGAAGTGCACATTTTCGATGGTAACTCGTGTAGCTAGTACTTACAATACCCGCCTTAAGTTTTCAAAAGAAAACGCGGAAAGCGCGGATCCGCGTTTTTTCCTTTTTTTGCTTAACTCGGTTTGTTTTTCCTCAATCCATATAAATATATATTAGTCGAATCAGCTCACCGAGCTCTATAAAATGATTCCTTCAAACCTTCAAAAAGCTGACTTTTTATGTACTCAAATGCACAAAGTGCCAGTGGGCACTCACCTGCGAGGACGCGCGCTATAATTATAACCAGGAGGCAAATCTGCCGTCAACATGCAAAACTCGACAACTTACAGAGAAACTATCCTTGTCAAAACTAAATTAAAAATAGTTTCTTAATCTTTGATGGTGGTATTTAATTAGGTGTCACTTCACCCAGTATGCTATAGTAATCACCATCTGATCATTGTTCAAAAAAATTGAATTTTCTTGAATTTCAACGGTCTTATCCCGTCCAGGGAAAAACTCAGTGTACCGGTTGAGTGTATCACGATTTTTCTACTATAAAAACCATGATCAAAAGTAAAATTATCGATCCTTCTCAAAAGTTTTACCGTTCTACCCTGTCTGACCCCTCGATATCATAGCAATTAGTAAGCTCATTGAGATCTCCCAGACAGGTATTGATCGGCTTCCCACAGTGATATGCCACTGCATCAACCAAACAAATCGGCATGGTAGTTTTATGCGAAGTGCGTATGTTTTCAATGTCTGTTTTCAGTTTCCTTAAAAAGACCTAAATCGAAAACAATATAGAAGATTGCTTTGCACAAGGTAGAATATTCAATTGGTTTATGTTTGAAATCCATGATCATAATAAAATTTTCAATCCTTCTCAAAAGTATGCACTCTTAGGTTTCCTACTGCATACTTATTTCTTTTCTACTTTTCACTTTTCATAGTTTTGAAAACTTAAATGAGAAATGCTTTTCAATAAATATTATTAGTCCACTGATAGTTGATTACCAATAATTGCAATGACAAAGGCTGATGCCCTCATAATCTCACTAATTAAAACGGTTGCCCTTTCCTTGAGGTGTGAGGAGCGTCCTCTGATAACTGGCAAAAGAGCCACCTGGATCGACATTCAAACCTTGCAGTCGATTAGAGGCTCTATATGAACCATGCATGAAGGAAAGATCTTTCATGTTGTTCTCGATTTGTCTTTTTTGAGAAAATTGAAAGCACACATTAAGCATATATGCACTTCGCATAAAAGTACCATGTTATCCAATCTGTTTGGTTGATGCAGTGGCATATTACTGTGGAAGGCCGATAAATACCTGTATGGGAGATCTCAGTGAGCTGACTAATTGCTATGAGATCGAGGGGTCAGACAGGGTAGAACGGAAGAACTTCTGAGAAGGATTGAAAATTTTACTTATGATCATGGATTTCAAACATAAATCAACTGAATCTTCTATGTTGTACAAAGCAATCTTCTATATTTTTTTCGATTCAGGTCTTTTCAAGAAAACTGAAAACAGACCTTGAAAACATACGCACTTCGCATAAAACTACCATGCCGATTTGTTTGGTTGATGCAGTGGCATATCACTGTGTGAGGCCGATCAATACCTGTCTGGGAGATCTCAGTGAGTTTACTAATTGCTATGATATCGAGGGGTCAGACAGGGTATAACGGTAAAACTTTTGAAAAGGATCGATAATTTTACTTTTGATCATGGTTTTTATAATAAATAAATCGTGATACACTCAACCGGTACACTGAGTTTTTCCTTGGATGGGGTAAGACCGTTGAAATTCAAGAAAATTAATTTTTTTTGAACAATAATCAGATGATGATTACTATAGCATACTGGGTGAAGTGACACCTAATCAAATACCACCATCAAAGATTAAGAAACTATTTTTAATTTAGTTTTGACAAGGATAGTTTCTCTGTAAGTTTCGAGTTTTGCATGTTGACGGCAGATTTGCCTCCTGGTTATAATTATAGCGCGCGTCCTCGCAGGTGAGTGCCCACTGGCACTCTGTGCATTCGAGTACATAAATAGTCAGCTTTTCGAAGGTTTGAAGGAACCATTTTATAGAGCTCGGTGAGCTGATTCGACTAATATATATCTATATGGAGATTGAGGCAAAACAAACCGAGTTACAGCAAAAAAAAAAAAAAACGAAAAAAACGCGGATCCGCGCTTTCCGCGTTTTCCTCTGAAAACTTAAGGCGGGTATTGTATGTATAACATAGGCAGATGATTCTCCATTTAATAATTAAGTACACAAAAACAGTGATCCAGAAAGTAAGTTCGACTCTACGCGAATGATCAGCTGCGTGGAATGACACGCGCCGCACACATGAATTCCATGATTTCCACAATTCCTCATTTCCGCAAATTTCACAATTCTGCACTTCCGCAAATTCCGTAATTCTCCCGATCGATACTTGTCTATTTTTCTTTCCACAGTTTCGCAATTCTCCCAGTCAATACCTATCTTATGCATTTTCGCAGTTCTGCAATTCCGCAAATCTAAAATTACGAGTGCTGCCTCAGTAGGCTCCTATTCGGTACTTTCATCTTTATCTTGTGGTGTGCTGACGTCGCACTAGATACCAGCACGCTGGGATGCCGGTATGTTGCATTGTTGCGACGAGATTGATTGAAGGATGGGTATTTGAGTGAATGGAAACGAATGCAATCTTTTTCAAAATTTCATTGTCGGCTCCGTCAAAAACTATAGTGAGCATGGAGGGGCGGAAACGGATAATGGGCTTTACCACCAAGGGTACAGCAGCAAAACTTCGATTTCTACGCCTAACGGGTGTCACCAATGGATGTGTGGAGAAGTGTGGATTCAACAATGTATACGCTATGTTTGCCAAACCACATCATGAGTAGCTTGGTTACTGAAAAGGGGTTAACGACATATAACAATTAGATCATCAGCGAACGAACAAATTGCTACCAGACGATGCAATCGAATCAAAAAATATTGAACGCTCTACTATTCAACCACCACTATTGACCCAATACAATCCAACTGCCAAATGATCAATGAGTGTAGATTTTTTCTTAACCCGATATCAGTTGTAACAGAGGATTCGGCTGCTGAATCACCAAACCACGGAATTACCAACCACGAACAGGACTAAATGCTCAGTAGGTGAATATGGTTCGTGCTCCAATTTCAGTAAGAGTATTTGCACCGCTGAATTACTTTAAACCTGAAGTGCAATAGGTGTTTGTTCTGCATTCCAAACTTGCAGATCGATTCTCTGAGCAGATTTACAAGGCCGTTTTTCGAGGAAAGTCGCCTTGAATACACCACAAGCGAATGAACTTTTAGGAGCCCCTGTCTCGCACTATAGTCTGGAAACTATGGTTCGAATCCCTGGGGAGGCTTTGCTTTTGCAATTTGTTTTTTTTTTACTGACTACAGGAAACACTTCTACTTCGATATCACCTCATTTTGACGGTCCTCATGGCATCAGGCATGTTCAAATTGTGAGCACTTCTCGCAAATGTAATGTCCGATCGACAACTTTCAATGCATTGGTATTTTCTTCCTCATAATCCTCTTTTATGTCTGAGAAACATGCCCGAGAGTGTTGTCATGTACAGTCCATTTCCCGACAGCTGGCAGGGCGAGGCCTACGGACGTGGAGAACGTGTATCGATCTTTTCACCCCGCCACACACTCTCACCCAAGTCCATAGGCCACGCCCTGCCAGCCTTCAGGAACTGGACTCTACAGTAAGTGTTATATTCCTTTTCTGCGTACCTCGCTATTCCTGTTTCAAAATTGCAGGAATCTCCGCGATTCGACTTTTTTGATAGAGCAGACTCCCATAGCGTACTGGTTGCAAATTTGACATTATTATGCAAAACGAATATGATATCCGCACTCTGGAGGTCGAATAACTCCTATATGCAAATTTTAGCCAAATCGAGTCTTTGGCTCAACTTCGAAAAATTAGGGGTGGTCATGTTGTGATTAAAATTTTTCGAAACTTTCTATAAAGGAGCCATCTACCATAACAAAAATAATCTGAACATATCTATCAAAGAAGCCCATGACAAAAATGTAAGTAACAAGCGCCAAATGAGAGCATTTGCTCGGCAAAGGTCAACGACTTCTCCTTGGTTGAATGGATTGCCACATAGATCAAGAATTTTTTCACTATTAGAAACATGTTCCATGGAGTAGTTTGATCTTCTGAACACGAAAATTGCCCTGGTTTTACGCAAGAACGTCTGGCTCGCGTGCTATGGGCTCTAAACCCACCATATAATGGTGTTTTTTCAAAAAAAAAAACCCCAATAACTCCGCTCAAAGAATTGTTCTGCAAATTTCGCATACAGATCCTGGATTAGCGTTCAAAAATACGTTGGACCCTATGTATCCCATTCCAAATGGTATCTTCGACCTAGGGTCCTGCCCTTGTCAGTCAAAATGTACGCCTGGATGTGCAGGGTGACTCTTCGAAGATCCCTCCGAGGTGCTTATTGTTAGACGTGCTACTTTTCATAAGATGCCCCGCTTCATTCATCGCGATAGCACCCAATTTTGCACGTAAAGAGAGGGAACGCTCACCCTCAACGTGTGACTTTGCCGTCATGATTCCGTCACTATCTCCATCACAGGTGGATCCTCCTATCTCTAACATTTCAGCCAACATCCAGTAGAAGTACACTCGCAGTCATTCTGCGGTGCATTCACGTCGTGGTGGTTTCACCACAAATGGAAGATGTACAGGTATAAAGGTTGTCGCCGGAACAGTACGCTCACGGTAGAGCGGTTGATGTCGAGAGTTTACATAGAAATCCTGACATTTCATTGCAAGAATTCAGGCAAGTTTAGCTATCTCTGCTGAATCTCATGGCTGAGTTACTCCCGTCCAGTCTATCTTATGTGTAACCCACTCCTAATCAGTGCCGTGTGACGCGCCAGGTACATCTCGTAGGTTGAACTGGTCTATAAAGTACAGCTGAAGTAAGTGGTACGAAAGTGTTCTTGTACGCTAAGTTCAAGTATGAGTAATCCATGGGATGAGGGGTGCCAGAACATTTGAATTAAGGTGTTTTTGGCCCTAAACTGAGCTTCAGAGACCGCGTTATTAGGCTTCAGGTATATATCTAAAAGTGCCACTCTTGCCTACTTCTGCTCCCAAGGAGTTCCTTTTAGAAGGTGCACATTCACATCAATTATCTGAGGACCACACAGATGAAAGCTGTACGACATAGTATACTCGTGTCGCTCCTATGTATATGAACTGGAAATAAGCGTTGGCAGCGAAATTTCGGATAGAAATGTGCTCAGCTCTGGGTCAAAGGCACGCAAATATAGTGCTACTCATTCCCTTTTGCAGGCCGGTGAACTGATCCGTAACTCGTAAGGCTGCGGCCTCATTGCCGTACAACGGCTTTTCGTCGAGGGCGCTGGCTTAAAGGCGCTCATACAGCGACGAAACAGATAACCGCCCCCCCTTCTGACACCGCTATCATGTAGTGTCTGCAACATTGCCATTCATCTCTCCTCGTTTGGCTTATTTTATACGTTCTGGTTCTGTTTCCGACGCCGTCACAAACCTGTACAGTAGCGTACATCAAAGATAGCCAGGAGAACTCATGTTTAAAGGAATCGTCCACGAAAAATGAGTTTTTTGTGTTACCCATATATTTAGGTTGTATTTGCCTAATGTTGACCTCATGCAAAATTTCACGCGAAAAAATGTGAATCTGGCTGAAATACAGCACCACAAAGTGCGGTCCAGATGGGCGGGGCCTCCGTGTAAAAGCATCGTCCCGTCGTCCGCCGTGGTCGGAGACGCATTGTAGGAACAGAAGGTTACGTAAACAGTCCCACTCTCCGTTCCCAACGGCGGCGGACGACGGGACGAGGCTTACACGGAGGCCCCGCCCACCTGGGCCACACTTTGTGGTGCTGTATCTCAGCCAGTTCACATTTTTTCGCGTGAATTTTGCATGAGGCCAACATCAGGCAAATACAACATAAATATATGGGTAACACAAAAACTCATTTTCCGTGGACGATTCCTTTAAGTGATGTGGGTTGTTCTATTTTACTTACGTTCTCTTCATCAGCTAGCCGTTTAGAATCTATGCTTCCTTGCGGAAGATTTCAATCATGATAGAGACGAAGTGCACCTCTAACTCCCGAATCGGGGTTGATGGGTAGGATTTTCGCTTCGCTGCGCCGTCAACACGACTTGCTGAAGTTGGTTGGAATTTCGCTCAGTATGCAGTGGGCTGGTTTCGTGAGAGACCTTCAAAAACTGTAGGTTGGAACTTCGGAAGTTCCTTTTTTGAAGTTGTTGCTGTTTCAACGGATAAAGCTACAAACAACTCGCCGCGTCGCTCGCCGCGGGCGGCCGCGCGAAAGTTCGACCAATCGATCCCCAGTCCCAATGGTCATATCGTCCGTGAGATTTAATCGTCGTGCCTCTAACAAGGGAGGGATTTCAACTTCCCATGAAACTTTGAAACGAGACCCGGATGGATGGATAGAGCTGCAAATACTGATCATAACTGTGAAAAGCAAAATTGCAAAATGGCATTCTGAAGCGAGTTACAAGGGGTCTAAGTTTGCCTGTATCTCATTGGCGAGGCACTTTGCCATCAGCACGGCCGTTGCTCAGCTCACTGGTAGTGTTCTAGATCTGCAGGATTGGGGTCGTGGGTTTGCTCCCCGCCGATGCAGTTTTTTGCACTTTGTGTTTCATTGTCAGTAAGTACTTTTCTTTTAGCCACGAAAAGTTGTAGTTTCTGATTTCTTCAACGAAAAACCCTGCAACCTGAACAAGTAACTTATACATATTTACACTTGCCCATCGCACCAAACGTACGTAACAAGCGTCAGATAAGAGCATTTCCGCGGCAACGGTCAACGACTTCTTTTTTTAATGTGCTGCCACCCTATATGGCCCGTGAATTTTTGCGAAATTTGGTCAGATTCTCGAATTGGGTGAGAACTTGTCCTTTGAACTTACTTGATTACCTGAACACGAAAACCACACTGGTTTCACACGAGAACGGGTGGTTTCCGCGTTATGGGCTTCCGAGCGTACCATGTAACATTATTCATTTAGGTAAACGTCCATAACTCCCTTCAGAGAATCGTTTGGCAAATATTGAGCAAAGGTTTGAAATCAGCGTCTAAAAGCGCATCGAGTGATATGTGCCGCATTGCGAATGGTCACTTCAAACTGGTATCCTTACCTTGTGAGTAATGTTAGTAGTTATAAATAAAGGTGCAGAGTAAATGATGGTTGCGATAAGTACCAGTACAAGAAAGCGTTCAGAAGTCGAAGAAAAGCACTTACTGACAATGATACACAAAATGCAAAGGAACTGCACCGGCAGGGAGCGAACCCTCGAGCCTAATCCTGCAGTGGAACACTGCCAGTGAACTCAACAACGGCCGTGCTGATGGCAAAGTGCCTCGCCAATGAGATATCACAGGCAAGCTTTGATCCCTCGTAACTCGCTACAGAACGCCATTTTGCAATTTTGGTTTTCACAGTTATAATCAGCATTCGGAGCTCTATCCATCCATTCGGGTCTCATTTCAAAGTTCCATGGAAAGTTGATACCCTTTCTTTGTAAGTGTGCGAGAACTATAGAACAGTATATAATAGTTGAATACAACTCACTTCGTCGTCTTCTTTATATTCATCTCCTGCTAGCCGGCGAGGCTCATAAGTTTCTCTTCCTTCCAGATCCCGCTCGTATGTATCCATTATTTTTTTACGCGGTTTAGAAGAGGCTTCTCTTCTTCGAAGTCGCGGCTCCGAGTCTCTTCTGTCGATGCGCCGTTCGTGAGACTTTGCGTCATGCGGTTCGTAAGAATTTTTAGTATGATGTGTTTCACGCGAATCTTTCTTTTCGTCGCGCGGTCCGTGGAGGTCTCTTCGTCGGAGACGTGGTTCATAAGGATCTTTTCTTCTCATACGTGGCTCGTAAGAATCTCTTCTCTCGAAACGTCTTTCGTCAAATTTTATTCGTGACGGGCGCGACTCGTAAGAAGGACTTGTTTTGTCCACTTCTAAACTGACTTTATCGTCCACCCTTCTCCTCTCATGATGAGTCGATCTTCTTTCTTCTTCTGTTCCCCAATCACTTTCAATGTCATCCAGGGTTGGGTAAGCCTATAACTTCTCATGGTACTTGTGGCGCTAAATCACAAACCATGAAGGTGATTACGCACCACCTATGATTTTAAGCACTTTTAATGGCTTCCAGAATTGGGTAGAGCACACCTCACACGACCGAATACGTCATTTATCTGCTTATCACTGCACGTACCAATATCCGCCTGACTACGACTGGTACTCGAGGGGATGGCTCCCGGTTTTGTGTGTCCCTCCAAGATGAGGGTCTTTGGCTAACGGCGCAGCGTGTAGTACGAGCCTTATGTTGCGAAATAGCATTGTCACAACTCCTGTGGGGCTGCAGGTACCGGGTTTGGTCCGCAGTAGCAAAACCCAGGTTCTAATCATTTATAAATCCTTGTTTTGCTATTCTGAGAACATTCCTTCCTTCCAACGCGAACATGCTAGATTGAGCAGAAAGTCTTGACCGTTATCTCACTTTTATTCAAAAAGTCATAGTTTCACAACAATACAAGCTCAATCAACTACATAGTCTCCATCATTGTCTAGAACATATGTTCAGCGATTGGGCAGCTTGACAATAAGGGGGTGTGGTGAGACTTCCCATCCAAGTTAAGCAATTTTCGGAGAAGAAGCAAAGACATGCATATGTTGATTTGCGACGCTCTGTTCGATTGACGCAGATCGTGGCGGATCCATCTCGAAAGTATATTGGGCACCCGTCCGAAGTGCTAGCGTCGTTTAGTTCCCTTACAGTGCTAATATTTCAGGGGTGTGTATAAAGTGGTACAAACGACTTTCTTCGCACCTAGTGAGCGAAGAAGTAATTACTGCTTCGCACCTAATATGCGAAGAAGGGGCGAGAATCTGAGGTCACGCAATTATGTAACTTGCTTACAACAGCCACCAAAAGAAAAATGGTATGAATAAAAGAAGCCCGGATTGTATGAATTCTCTAATCGGATACTACATGCCGTTTGAAATATCTATTACATATTGATTACAAGTGATACATGAAGACAAAGCAAATCAGAAATAGATTCAAATTAAAAAATTTTCGGTTCCGTAAATAGATCATATAACTTTGTTGGTAACATATTCAAACATTTCTATGCAATATGCCTTTATTTCCTCAGGAGAAGGCTCAAAGGCTGAATTCGTTCCTTGTACTTCGCATTCTGTTTTTTTTAAGTGAGACTTTGTACACTCCAGGAACGAATCCTGTGACCTTTGAGTTTTTATTCATACAAGGATTATTGATTGAATACTGTGAGTGTGTTCACGAACTGAAGCTCTTTTTCTGCCTTGTAATATCGGATTAAAATCCATTTACTGCTGGCTTCCCTTATTCATATCATTTTTCTTTTGGTGGCTGTTGTAGACAAGATACGTAAATGGGTGACCTCAGATTCTCATCCTCGTTAATTACTTCTTCGCACATTAGGTGCGAAGCAGTGATTACTTTTCCGCACATCAGGTGCGAAGAAAGTCATTCGTACCACTTTATACACACCCATATATCAGGTGTGTGCAGAATAAATGGGTAAAACGGACCACATTTTCCAAAACGCTATAACTTCGTTCAGACACAACTTTTTCGGTCGAAATAAAAACCATTCGAATCTACACAACCTCTTCAATAATCTGGTGAAGGAAATATGTAATCATAATAAGATTCTGGATTGCGAAAATTAATAACGTCAACGATGGCATTTTCAACCTGCATCGTATCGGCGAATTCTTTCTGAAGCAGGTTTGCATCGAGAACCCGGAAAAAGTGGTAATCCGCTGGGGATAGGTCTGGGGAATGAGAGAGGTGAGGGAGAGTCTCGATGCCTAATTGCATCAGTTTTTGCCTGGTGACTTGCAAAGTGTGGGGTTTTGCGTTGTTTTGCGCACCCGGCAAAAACTGATGCAGTTAGGCATCGAAACTCTCGCTACCCCCTTATTCCCCATCCCCAGACCTATCCCCAACGGATGACCACTTTTTCCTGGTTCTCGATGCAATGCGTCAAAAGAAATTCGCCGATACTGTGCATGGTAAAAATGCCATTGTTGACTTTATTATTTCTCGCGATCCAGAATTTCATCTAATGGCATATTTTCTTCACCAGATCGTTGGCAAAATTCTGTAAATTCGAATAGTTTTTATTTCGACAAATAAAGTTGTGTCTGAGCAAAGTTATGGCCAGTTATGTTTTGGCCATTTATTCTGCAAACACCTAATAGTAAGAGCACCACACTCCCGCAAGTTTGCACCACACTCCCTAAGCCCTAAGAAGGAAGGGAACCTTTCTCTCCCTTCGAGGCTTAGGCGAAAATATACACTACAGGGTGCAGTGATGGTTGTAGGGTAGTATCAAATTAAAGACGGCAGCGAAAAGAAGACGCTCTCTAGCTGTACAATAAGCACTGTAGCAAAAATGAACGTGACTGTCGCAATCTCGTAAGGCGCTGAAAACGGCCCTCGCACTGAAAACCAATTTCATATTCGTGTTCAGCATTATGAATAGCTCCTAGATGAGAATTTCAAACAAAAAGGCGAAGACATTTGTTGCACCAACAATTTGGCGCAAACGCCAGAAACGGATGTCATATTCGTGATTGGCACCCCAAATAACACCCTGGACAATGGTTCAGCGAAAATTTTTTTTGACCAACTCGCGGTATCTGGGGTAGTGATAGTTGAATAGTGTATTGCGATAAGCCGTGAAGGCAATCCACTACGGTCTTTTGGCTGCATCCGAGTGTCGTCAGTAATTCCCTAGTAGTAGCATACGGCTCCTCTTCTAAGGCAGTGCGTAGGGTTTCATCGTCCACGACAGTACGCGTCCGGAACGAGGTCTGATTCCTCTTCGGAAGCGCTGACAAACGGCGAACCGTTTTTGGAGATGATATTCCTCTTGAATGCGGCGCAGATAGTGGCAGTAGCAGTCGGCGATGCGTGGTCTTGCAGGAACTCGTAGTAGACAATCGCTCGCAGATGGCTTTGATCGATTGAGATCACTATTACTTCATGACAGTACGCATGCGTTTATATAGGTCTCTTGTTGAAACTTTGAGAGCCCTTTCCTATCGAACCTTGGTGCTGCTGCATCCCCACAACGCCTCAAGCGTTCAGAAAGGATGTAGGAAAAACCGGTCAGGACTTTCTGCTCAACTCGTATGCTCCACACTCATAACTCCATATGAGTATTCCTGCCTCTCAAAGCGTGATAAGCACTGAAAGATTGCTTTGCGGCTCCGGATTTTCCGCTCCTTTGATGCCATGATTCCAATCAATTCGACAACCTCGTCTGTCTAGATTTAGCTATGAGAATCATGAAGCGTTTTATGAGTTTTATGATAGGCCGACAAGAATTGACTGGGGTCAGTGTTGGTCGAGTGGGGGAAACGACTTCACCATTCATGTCACAGATTCCCCTTCATGTGAAACACGTGAAGGAATGAGCTTTTACCCCATGCCTAAGGAGCAAGGATCCCCCCTCAGGCATGGGCTTTGAGTCGACATTCACTCACCACAACTCCTCAGGCTGTGCTGCCATATTTTTACATATGATGTAAATGCATATGATGTAAATGTACGCGATACGCCAAACTAAAGGCATCAAGTCGAGTCTCCCTCGTGCTCCATTGACACAATAATTGAAAATAAAGACTTTACCTGATTTCCCCCTTGATTAAAGGACGGATACCATTCTCATCATTCCGCCATAAAAAAATGGAGCAAACGAAGGCATACATGCCTCCAAGCAAAATGACGCGATTCCATAGGTCTAATAAGGGAGCGAAACCTTCGACGACAAGTTTCAACAAGCTGCTGGAGCATCACTTAGAAGCCAGTGGCTGTGGCAAGAACACGGGAATTTTTGCACTACACGAATGCGATACTATTTTGCGAAAGACGCTCTCCAAAACACCTTTTTACGGAGATCTTGTTTACCGAATGTTCATCTCGTC
Organism: Trichostrongylus colubriformis; assembly: GCA_963978905.1. Lineage (NCBI taxonomy): Eukaryota > Metazoa > Nematoda > Chromadorea > Rhabditida > Trichostrongylidae > Trichostrongylus > Trichostrongylus colubriformis. The sequence goes on from OZ022256.1 coordinate 39,818,293, forward strand.
GTCGTCATCAAAATCCCATCATTACATCAAGACGAGGTGGAACTGATTAGAATTATGACCGCGTGGGGCGAGATAGACTTGTGTGCCAGGAAGATCTTGGAGTGCCTACATCTTAAGCTTTGATGGGAATAAGCACCTCCATAGAACATAAAAGCATTTCGCAAGCGTGTGGAAGGCTTTTGAAGATAAAGCAAAACGAGAAATACATGAAAGACTTCGCTTGTCTGTAATGTGGCCAACCCGTCGCATCAATGCTAATTGGCTATTCGCACAGGACCTGTAGTACACGCTGTGCCGCATGTAAAGGCCTCGGTAAATTCTCTCGCAGAATCGTTTAGCAACTCTGAATGACAGGTTTGAGATTATTGTTCGTAGCTGCATAGGCGCTTTTCATCTCGTCTTGAAGTGATACGGCAACCTGGGAGACCTCCCTTGAAGCGGTGCGCCGCAATGTTCGTACATACAGGTCAACGAGAAGTATTAGGATGTCCCAAAAGTCATGTAGGACTTTTTCGATCATCACTTTTTATTATTTTTTCTTCAACAAGCAACAATCAGGCAACAACGTATTCACCATTGTTATCGACAACACTCTGCCCCCTCATAGGTAAATCGTTGATTCCCTCCTCCCAGAACTCTGGGTTCTGAGAGTCGAAGAAGTCAGCGATCGCCTTTGCAAGCATCTCATTATCAGCGAATTTTCTCTTAGCCGGGGAGGATTCAAGAGGATGGGTAAGGTGATAGTCAGAAGGGGCAATGTCTGGAGGGTATGGCAGTTGGGGTAGAACACTCTAGCCGGGCTCCTGTAACTTCGTGACGTATGGGCGGGCGTTGTCATGAAGGAGGGTGACCGCGGACCTTCTCAGGCGCTTTTCTCGAATTGCGACGGCGATCTGCTGGAGCTGGTGGCTGTATACGGAAGCGGGGACTGTCTCGCCTTGTGCCAGACCTCGTGTAGGAGCATCCCTTTCGCGTCCAGAAGAATCTCCTTCGGATGGAGGTTGGACATGGGCTGCGTTAGCGGCTTGGCGTCACGTAGCAGCGCGGGGTGCGTTGGTATCGTACATGTCCCAGCTTTCATCGCACGAGAAAGTCGTTGCGATACAGGCGGAGCAGAAGCGATTGACAGATGCTCACACGGGCACTTTCGTGAGCATCCGTCAGGGCATGAGGTCCATCGCGACAGCACCTTCCGATACCCGGGCTCGTGGAGGCAACGATTCACGGTTATGGGTGCTTGTCCATTCCTCTCCACCAACTCGCGCATGGTGGGTTCAGGATCGGCGCGAACGGCGGAGAGCAGCGTCTCGTCGTCGAATGCTTGTGGGCGTCCCGTGCGTGGCTTGTCTTCCATGTCAATCTCGCCGTTGTTGGAGCTGATGAGCGAGCGGCACACGGTCTCGTAGCTCACACATCCCTTGCCCAATGCAGCGTTGATGGAGTCGCAAGCTTCCGTTGCTTTCCTGCCCCAAGACCACTCATAGTAGATGACACCACGTGTTGGGTGGGTATCGACTTCGGCCACTGTAGCTCTCTCCACGGAGCCTAGTGGGTCAATATATATTTTACTAGAAAGCTTAGAGAACTTCTACCATATTCCTGAACCGCCTTGACCTGCCTCGAAGTGAACAGGAGTTACTGATTTTTTTGGAAAAATCCTACAAGACTTCTGGGACAACCCAATATAGAAAGTCCCGATTGTCGGGTTTTTAGCAAATCTATGTCGTTCACCTACGATAATTGGCCGGATCCTTTCTTGAACAACCTTTCTTCAATCTGTAGCCCCTGTTGTTCTATTCACATACTTACGTCTTTTCAAAGGAATCATCCACAGAAATTCTCCCATCTTAATTCCTCTCAAAATCACTCTACTAGATGCTGTGCATGAACAGGAACACGAAAAAATTCGAAAATTTTTTTGCTGTAAAGCAAAAAAGCGAACGTGAACTCCTTCAAATTGCCGCCGAGCAACATTCGAACAACCGTTCGCAAGAAGAGCGCAGTTCAAATTTTTGCGCTTAATGTTAATTAGCTTTTAGCTCTGCGTCTCTGACCAAGTGAGTTTCTCCTCTTCGCTCCCTATCTCTATAGCGTTCACAACCACTCGGACACCCAACTCCGTTAATCGTCACTTCGAGGAGCCGTACCTCACTTGGATTCTTGTATTTTCTCGTAAAACTTTGCGTACGGCCCTTGGTTAGTAAATAAATGCGACATAAATATGTGTGCAAAAGAATATCTCAAATTGGCGCGGACGCTTTCTTCACTGGAACAGTTATTTATTGAGGTGATAGTGTTATCTACTGATCGGACGTCACTGATTTGCTGCATGAGTTTGCAGTGCGTCGCGTCAAGACTACTAGTCGGAGTTGTGTGAATCTGCGAAACGTTGCGGTGATACGCAGCCAAATGACACGTATGCGCAGGGACGAAGCCTGCTGCACATGGGGACTTCTTTTGCACGCGTGGGTTTGCATCAGGATTGTCCATCGTATACGAATTGCGTCACCGCGCGCAGCAAACTCTTTGTTGGTCCCCTTGTGAGTAGGTCCAACCCACAAGAGCACGGCGACATTGTCGAACAGTCTTGACTTGCACACGTAGGGCTTTGCTAGAGGACACTGTGAATTTCCCCACAGACTTTCCTTACACACCTCGCTGTCCCTCTGGCCACCCAAATCCTTGCTCACTGCTTTCAGTGGCATGCAAATGTAATTGAAAATGGCAATGAGAATTGAATGGAGAAAAATTCTTTTGCATAAAATTATTTGATGCAATTTTTCTTTTTATTTTTGTCAAGGAGGCCTTGAGGGGCTACAATCCCCGATGTTACTTCGAGGATACCCTCTGCTGCAAAGCCCATTGAGTTCACCCTAGGCGAGTGAGATGCCCATGTTCCGGGAAACAGATCACAGAAAATCAACATGGATTTTGCAGCTTGAACCGGTGACTGAAGGACTCCCTGAAGGATCCATTGACGGCTGATAAGGCTCAAAACTGTCTAAGGAAACCTTGTGGTATTTTAAGTGGTGGAAAAGACGTGACGTCGTTTACTCGCAGCCCCGGGTTGTCACTCGAGAAGGGAGTTGAGGTCTGTGATACAGCCAATGCAGGCAATTTCGAACAGTTTCTCGAGAAATAAATTGTTGTATTTTGTAGTGTATGAAAATAAGTCTTGAAGGACAGAATAACCGCTTTCTGTGGATGTGCTCGTTAAACCATGCGTCAGTACTTATATACCCTATGTGTGCCACGAAGTTCGGCATTGCACGAAGCATCTTAAATGTTCTCGTGCTGTGGTCTCCGTGCTCATACATAGCAATAGTGATAAGAGATTACTCTGAGCCACAATCGCCTTCGTAAGGCACTCATGTTAGTCCTGTGGCTCACATCGGTCTGAGCAAGATGCACGCTCATCATGTCTCTAGAAAGCATCATAGTCACCGTAGTCACTGTGAACGTACACTTTCCACTCGTTTAGCTCCCAAGGCGATCATCAGCGCTTTGCGATTCAGCTCCGGTTGTTCCTTTGGTTTCAGTGTCTGCAATTTGAAAGTAAACTTCATAAAATAAAATTTATGCAATGTTCGCCTCCTTTTTTTGATGTTCTGGTGTGGTGAACCACAACTCTTCGTCAGACTAAGGATGATCAGCGGTTTTATCCGTAGTGTCTACGGCATTCCTTAAACTTTTCACATGCGCACTCTACGTGGCTCCGTCTCGGATCCTCTTATCTCTGTTTCCCCTATTCAGAGCACATTACGCCCTTCTTACTTTTGAGAATCAAATATCCTGCCAATACATAAACCACTTACTTTTATGTGGCTGTTGTTAGTATGTTGGTCTATTTGCCAGCCCCCAAATGAGTGATGGTGGTAAGGGAGTCGATAGAGAAAAGCAATCACTCACCGGGATGAGCTGTTAAATGGTCTCGCAGTATCAATCTTAGATTGTGATAGCCCCACAGCCCCTCATAGCCTCACACTCATGTATAATATATAAACACCTGCTAGATACGCTCTCAGACCTACAGTGTGGAGTTCATTTTGGGTTTTCTGCACAATAGAAAGGTGTTCAGATGTGAATGCTATCAGGGGAGCGGTACGGCTTAGTGTAGATATGAGGAAATCGAGCTAATGAAGGCGATTGCAATCTTCCAATAAGTCATGGTCGGCTCAGTCATCATCATAGTGTGCGTAGAGGGCCAGAAAAGGGTAATGGGTCACATCAGCAAGGTAGCCACGTCGATGACTGATAGATCGTACGAGTGGATGAATTTGCTGGCACAGGTGCTATTTTAATAAAGGTGCACGCTATCCGCTCGCACAGGTAAAGTTGCCCGCTATCAGTTCGCACAGGTGCTACTAATTAAGTTGCACGCTATCTTTGATAAACTAAGTTTTGAGCAACTCCTGTTCAGGTTATCTTGTACAAAGCCCGCTTCTAGCAGTGCCGATGATACTGATGATACACGCATGATACCTTCTTGCAAACTTGCAACTTGCTGCTTAAAATAGTGCGGAACGGTTACTAATAGAATAAGAAGCACTACCAACCTCATTACAACTTTCAAAAAGATTATGCATATTTATCCTGGTTGTATCTAGAATCGCTCACTCGCATTGTTGATTTGCTGCTCAAGTTTTATGGAATAGGTTGTACAAGGGCCCCATTTCGGTCATGTTACTCAGTGCTTTGTCCTACCAAAGAAGTTCGAACGAGGGAAAAATAAGCTAGCAAGTGTTATCCTATTTGAGCTGAAAATGGGACGGCACGAACTCGGTCCAGAACAACTGTCTTTCCGTCGTGATGCAGATGCAGAAAGATGTAAAAAAGGGAGAGGTGTTGTGTGACGGCTCGAGATTTCATCAAGATGTATCGTAAATGATTTGAAAATAAAATATAAATATGCATTACATAAACGAGACGATCCTCCTTTGCTTTTGCCTTCCTTTTTTCCTCTTCTGCCTCCTCCATGCCATGGTACGAGTCTGGCTGAAACTATCACTGTTATTTTCATTATCAGTTTCGAAAGCACCATTTCCATGGCTATTTACACGAAAACATGACAACACCGATAATATGACTCAACACTTTATATGGTTGCTTGGGGTTGACCTGAATCGTTTTGCTATGCGTTCTAACTTAATTTATGCTTTTGTAGCTTAGTTCATGAACAATCATCAGTTACGACATCACTAAGGAGTTATGGGAACTGGGAGGCTATTCAGCGGCAGGGTAGTAACATGCCTTGTACTTCTGCATCGTGTTGTTCTGCCACAAGTAACAAATCATGAACAAACACATTGACGTTGAAAAACTACGATTTTTCTTACAGATTCTGGTATCCTGGCTTTTTTCGCCTTCTTGCTAGGTCTTTCATCATCATGCGCTTTCGTTGTTGTTTGCTGAAAAAAAAATAATCGCGAGGGAGAGTCTCGCTCTTTGCCATAAAAGCCACATGTACGTATGCAGCCACATGTACGTATGCAAGTATAGTTATATATTTATATATATTGGATTCCCGTGAGTAACATGAGTGCCACACCCGAAAGTACATGTTTCTGGAAAGGGTGGGTTGCGCAGGGTACTGCAGCGATTTTTCTGGATACCTGTAGCTGTATGCTTTTATAGACATGTCGCATGTACATACATGGCATGGCATGTATTTAATGGGTCACTCCGTAGATGATGTTGCTTTGCGTTTTAGGGATTCTCCATTAACCATATTATCCCTAATGCTGTCTTTAAGCATCAATACTGTCAAATTTCGACAATGCGACGTAGAGTTGCCCGTGAGAAATGACATAATTGAGTAGGTAATACACGCCAACCTTCGATAGTGCTTGTCCTTAGCTTTGTTGATGGTAGTAGCAAGGGCAAGGCGTATTAAATTGACGTCTTTTAAGGCGGCATGGTAGGCCTTTGTCGGTGTAGTTGTCGATTCGAGGAAGAAGAGTGATCTGGTTCCTTCTGCTTCCTCGAAGAAACACCCAGGAACATACCTACCACAGTGATCACCAATAAATCTGGTGACACAGACCTTTGAAACGCCGAAATTCCGCACAGCATCACAATGCACCCAGGCTTCAATTTGAGTTCATGGGGCGTCATTTCACTGGAGTTCAGTTTATTTAGGAATTCAACTGTGTGGTGAAAGCCTCTTCTGGAACGGCCTATTCTACTTCATTCACGCTTTTGTGCATTTTCGTTTCCAATTGCTCAGACATCTGTTGACGTTTTCACCAAAAATTTTTGGTATCAATTCTCCATTGCTTCTTATTGCAGTCGCTATCTTCACAAAGCCATCCTCACCTTCTGGATAAGCTCCGCCAATCTGCAGGAGCACTATTGCCCATTCAGCGCTTTTCGGAGAAGCTCTCATGCCAGCCGAAAGAGGATACGTAGCGAAATATTGCTATAGATAAGAGCTTTTGACCCTGATCCTTCAGGTCCTCCTATCCACTCCTTTTTACAAAAAAAAAACTTGTCGGAAGTCTCCCAACTATCATCATTTCCTCTCCAAGGGAGTTCATTACGCATGATGTCCTTATAGAAAAGGTCGACGGTTTTGAGAGTCCACCTAGCCACTATAGATATTTCATACCAGGAATTGCAGGACGATACGGAAAGCACTTGCTCCAGACTCCCTCTACGTAGTATACGTCCTGTTACTGTCGTTTAAGAGCTCTTGTCTCGGAATAGAAGTACTAAGTTCTGTCAGGTCCTTATTTCTCTTATATTGTCAGGAGTTTAGCCTCAGTGTTTCCTTTTTTAACCACAGGATCTTACTTTCCTGATACTTGCTCGCATTGGCTGTGTGAAAACCACAAAAACAGCGGAAGGGTGGGGGCCCTATGGAGTTCCATCTTGATGGTTGAGTTCTAATTTTTGAAAGTTTTACTCGACATCGCACTTGACCCTGTCGTTGAGGGCTAACCGCGGAGGCAACGGCCGCCATGGCTCCGTGGTAATCTCTTCCTGTGAACGAGTGAAACGCTGGGTTTCCTTCTCCGAAAGTCCTTCTTTTAAACGTGCCAAGCATAATGCTTCGTCAGTGAGTCATCGCATGCAATTTTTACCTTCTCTAATTCGCTTTGAAAATTTTGGTTCCCATATTTTTAATCGGCTTGGAGACCCAATTGATACAAGTAGGTGTCATTTCATTGTTCATTAGAGAGTTAAAACCCTTCCTTGATGAGAGACAACTCAGCTGCTCATCTCCATGAGTGGTCCTTTTTCTCTATCGACTCGCTTAACACACTCATTTGCGAACGGACAACACACATACCGACATACCGACTAACATCGGTATGTTAACAATCACAAACGCAAACACAAAGCACACGAAATAAGTGGTTTTTATTATGTAACGAAAGGAAATATATGGTGCAGATGTCATAGGTTCAAATGAAATGAGAGTTACCGTTTCACGCAGAGGTGCCCAGAATGTATCTTGTAGTTTTTTGACATTTCTTTTGATGAATTCTCGAGATCCTTTTTTCACCACACTTATGCGGTTGGATGATACCGTGATGCTGCGCTGTGGCTGAACTGTACTTGATGCCGATGAAGACCCCGTGCTTGGTACGCTTACTGCGTGCTGAAAAGAAAAAGGAGAATTGGTCGAAACTGGCACGGATTTTTTGCGGAAATGGGGCACTGATGATGAGTGGCAGAAACCAATAACAGGTGGAGCGTCTTGAAGTAAGTAGTTTCACGCTATAGGAATATGCCATATGGGCTTCATCGATATCGATTAGTCACTGACAAAGCCTACAACACATATTTTTACCTTGCGGTGCGTGCATGCTATAGCTCGTCCGGTACGTCTGTAACCATCTTCAGCAATCAAAGTGCGCTAATTCTATCGGTTCTACAGAGTCTTACAAATGTTGGAGCGATCGACGCTATGGACCAAATACAGAGCTGACGGTCGAGCTATCGCACAGACTTGCGCAAATCGCATAGGAAAATTTGCAATGTGGAATAGCCGATCTGGCAACCGATATCGAAGGCGACGGTACCGCATGATTCCATACTGTGGATAAGCGCAGTACTGAGCGCAAGCTCCACTGGCCTCTGCAAGAAGTTGAATTTCTCGGGATTTCACGCACTTTTTGCGGTCGCAACATTCCTCCCTGATATCGGAGCATAAGCATGCCCACTTGTGAGCAATTAGATTCTCAAGCCTTAAGTTGCTGTCATTCAGTTGCTGACTACTGTGTATCACGTCTGCCATTTTTCAAAAGTCCAGATGATTTAGTTGTCAACGCTTTTGTTACAACTGATAACCGATCAGGAATTATCTGTTGACTCATCGATCATTTTACACTTGGGCTGTAGTGCACTACCTGGGAGCTCAGACAGTAAGCGTTCGACGTTTTGTGATTCGATCGCATCTATTGAAATGAAGTTGTCAATTTATCAATCACCTAATTCTTATATAGTGGCGGTAAATCCACTTTCCGGCTATCCATAATTATCATTTGTCTGAACGTGCACCACTGTTTGAACTTTCACAGTCTAGTGGTCAATACATCGTTGCTCCTAGTACCGCATCATAAGGTTCACTTGCTTTTTCACTTGCTCTTGCTCTTACAAGTTCGAATCGCATCTTGATTATCCTTGTAGATTGAGTATCAGAAGACATTCGGGAAGCTAGACGATATAGCGGTTGCTACATCGCGACAACTGATATCAGAACATAAACAAAACAGGTTCCTCCAGTGTTTACCCATGGAGCATCATACAGCATCAACTATAGTGGTCGTATTGCAGTAGTCAGCGATGTACAGGAGTTCCCAGCTAGTTGCTAGTTATTCTTATCTGCCCCCATCAATCAGTATCAGATTCGGTCCGTCACCATTAGGATCTCCGTACCACTCCCTACAACAACTGTTGCGGTCCTATTGTAGTGGTCAACGGTGTACAGGAGTCCCCACTTAGTTGGTAGTGAATTTTATCTGCCCGCATCAATCATTATCAGATACGATCCGTAGCCACTAAGGTCTCCGTACCACTCCACACTAGGTGATACGGGGGTGGTACGGTGTCTGTATCGTTTCAGCCAAAGGCTTTGCTAATAGAGCGGTGAGTTATCCATCCAACTGATAGTCCCACCGGGTCAGTGTGAACCGGAGCGAGTCGCGACTTCCTGTTCCATGACTCAATAAGAGCGTATCACTCAGCATCACTCACAAACACGTGGAGACATGACAAACGTGGCCTGGAGGATGTGAATTTTGGTCTAACAATAAGTCTGGGGAGTGGAAAGGCTCAAGGTGAGCGATTTCTTCACCAAGAAACCCTTTTGCACATGAAACTTGTCTCATCCTCGTCGAAGCTCCTCCGCTCCCTAACTTACAAGGGAAGGGTACCAGGTTACCGTGGCCATTTGAGATGAGACGTATATTGCCTAATACAGTTTTGAACGGCGATCTCAGATCAATTTTCAAAATCTGCAGAGCGATTCTCTGAATGCAGTCATAGCGGATTTTCTGAAAAATAATACTATTATATGGTACGCTCGGAAGCCCAAACGTGCGAGCCAGTCACTCTCGTGCAAAACCAGTGTGATTTCCGTGTGCAGGGAGTCATACTACCCTAAAGGGCAAGTTTTTGGCCGAGGAAATACTCTTCCTTAATGTTTGTTATGTATGTTTAGTGCGATGGGCAAGTGTAACAGATATGTGTAGCTTGTCTTGTTCAGTTTGCAGAATTTTTTGTTGAAGAAAATTTTAAAAAAATACCACTTCATCCCTGGCCACCCGCAATTTTCCGGGTTGGACCAAAAACTGGATTTGGCTGAAAATTCGCACAGAGTGGTAATTCGACCCCCTGTGTGCGAATATCATGATCTTTTTACGCAACAACGCCTGATTCGTGTGGTACGGAAATCTCTTCGACCTGGTATCCTTCCCTAGTGAACAATGATAGTAGTTATAAATAAAGTGGCAGAGTAAATGATGGGTGCGAAGGGACCAGTACAAGTAAACGTTCAGAAGTTGAAGAAAACCACTTACTGACAATGAAACACAAAATGCAAAAGAGTGCGCATCGGCGGGGAGCGAACCCTTCACTGCTGTACTGCAGATTTGGAACACTACCAATAAGCCACAAATGTCGTTGCTAGCTCAGCAACGGCCGTGCTGATGACAAAGCGCCCCGCCAATGAGATCCAACGTGTAGTCCTTCATTCAGAAAAACCTTTATAACTCCATTCAGAGATTCGCTTTGCAGATTTTGAAAGCTGATTCGAGATCGCCGTTCAAAACTGCATCAGGCAATATACATCTCATCTCGAATGGCCACGGTGACCTAGTATTCTTCCCTTGTTAGACTGAAATCTACACCCCCTTCCTTCACATGAGAAAGTTACCTGCCTCTATCTGCTATAATGACTAATTTGAAAGGGTCCTTTGCGTATCTGTGCGTGACAAGGTTGAGACATGAATGTGAAGTCGGGTCTCACCTTCCCAAAGCCCACATTGACCCACGACATCGTCTGTGCCTTTTCTACTTCCCGACGTTGAGGAGTGTCGGTAAACAGACAAATGAGCAGAGGTACTCATTACCGCGCCGCATTAGTTCACGCGTCGCGGCTTTCATCATGGGCCCGTTGGCATACTTATAAGCTCTGTCTCCTTATCTCATCGGGCAAGACTCTTCGTGAGCAGCACATGAGATCCTCGCCTACTACGGTGTAAAAGAGCGCCGCTGAAGCGCCGAGCCAGGAGTCGCACGCGCTTCGTGCGCATTGAAAGGGAACGAAGCCCCGACGTGGGTGCTATTATGGGGTCGACAAATATCGTTGTTGAGGTTGTAACATCGGTGCAAAAAGTACCAAAAGTTGCGCGCGCTTCGCGCGCAGTGCAAGGGAAGGAAGCCCCGACGTGGGGGCTAACATAGGGTGTCGACAAATATCGTTGTTGTGCTTGTAACATCGGTGCAAAAAGAGTGACTCTTGACTCGCCGTTGAAACCGTGAGCCTACAATAGCGTGAACCGAAAACCCCCACCACAAATAAATCCGTGATTTGAACCCTAATCGCGATAACAACGGCCGATCTTTCTCTTCTGCACCACTGTCCACAGCATCCTCTGCTTAGACGAACTGACCAGTGCGATCAACGTTAGCTTCCCCACCAATCATGCGTAGTAGACGCTGCGGGTATCTCGCCACATGCTCTCTCTTAGGCCGCGTTCATAGCCATCGTGATTGGCGCATCGGCGCTCCGGCGCGCAGGCGCATCGGCGCATCGGCGCGTAGGCGCATCGGCGAATGTGCACAGGATACACATTGATCACAATCAGACGCCTGAGCGCTGATGCGCCGATGCGCCTACGCGCCCAAAACGGCGAGAAGGCGTGGCATTGTGATCAATATGTATCCTGTGCACATTCGCCGATGCGCCAATGCGCCGTTGCGCCGATGCGCTGATGCGCCTATGCGCCGATGCGCCCAAAACGACGAGAGGGCGTGTCATTATGATCAATATACATCTCGTGCTCATTCGCCTATGCGCCGATGCGCCGATGCGCCCAAAACGTCGCTAAGGCGTGGCTAGGCGATCGATGACTATCTTTAAGTACATTCGCCTATGCGCCGATGCGCCAATAACGATGGCTATGAACGCGGCCTTACGCGGAGTGCGCAGACGGAGCGACGAAACGGGAGAAAGCCTGTGCCCAATGACGACGAACCGCGACGCAAGCTCACGCGTCGCGTTAGTGAGTACCTCTGCACATTTGTCCGTTTACCCTCCCCGACGTTGAGTTATTCCAGCCGCACCGTGAGCCGCCACGAACATGAGTTCCAGTAGTGTTCGCTTCCACTTTCCTCCCCCTACCCGCCCTCCTTTTTGTGATGATGCTCCCGCAAGTGGGTATTACCTAATGTCAGGTAGAAACTGTCTTTACTCACCGATACAGGTTTTTCTTCCTGCACCTGCTCCCTTGTTTTTTTCTCACACATGATCAAGGCCCCTACAGAATTAAGATATGGTGAAAGGAAATCTCCGAAATCGGCGAAGAAAAAGTGTCGCTTACATGATGAAACAAGTGCTAAAATTATATCGAGGATTGGGTACATAGCTGGATATGATTTGGAAGCTGAACCGATATGGCCAACCTGAAGCTGTGGGGAAAATGGATGTGGATCATGCAACCTTCTTCCTCATTGCCTCACCTGCCACGTCGAATTAAAGAGTGGAGAACAGCCTTCCAGTTGCACAAAATACTAGAAATGAATCTCCCTCTCTGAAGGATCACAAACATGCATCGAAGGACAATGTTTTCAGCAGTGGGGTAGTGGTGATAGTGGTGATAATTGGTCTGCTAATTTACCCTGAATAGCATTGCCTGTTTTGAGAAGAAACCAGTATGAGCTACGCTATGTATCACTCACATCACTCGGCACTTCTAAAAACGGACTACGCTAAGATAATTCTCAGCGATGAAGTAGGAATGTTCAAGAACACCACCCATTATGAGTCCCCAAAGGTACCCAGAGTGAATGCACCTAAGCAAGGGTGTGAATGTGACAAAATCTCGGACTTTGCCGAGTTGCATTTTCGGCTCTGAAGAAGCTCCCGATACTGCTCGTGCAGAAGGCTGTTACGGAGGTTAGTGATAGTGTAAACTGCGTTTTTGAATTTGAGGATAGAAACCTCATCAGAATCTGCCGAAGTTTGACTAACGTAGGGTTTAATGTGGAGAAAAAAAGTGACTCTTTCCCTCTGGTTCTCGGCAACCCTGTACACTGGTATAGATTTAATAACTGGTCATGTGGTAGATCGAGCCGTATTGCATTAATCCATCACTTAGAGCTTCCTGTATGTGCTTGTATGCGCTAGTCAAACGCAGAAACTGAAATTTTCGATCTATAATCCATGGCTTCGGAGCTCTCCACCTCTCTGACAGTACCTCGCTAGTGGCTCAGACCATTTCTCTTTTCTAACTATCCACAGCTAAGCAAGAATTTTCTACCGATATCAATGTATAGTGTCAACTCTAAATTGATATCGTTAATTTTTGATGTTTTTTGATTCTAGATAGCTGCTGGTTATCGCCGCAGGCCGCGATGCGACAGTTACTACTAGGATATTGAGTTGTGAGCAGAAGCTTCGGTGTCGGACGGGACTGAACCCGCACTCCATGCTTTCCGGGCATATGTGCTAATCCATTACACTACCAACACCCCTTCCACCTTAAAGGGACTGTTCACGATAACATGAGTGTCTTGGTTCCATCCGCGAGTAGAAAGGCCCTACCACAACGGCAAAGTGGGTGCCATCACCGTGGCGTGAGGGTTGGGTGCCAAACGCGTAAAGAATTCTTAAGTCAGCTGGCGCCCACCGTCTCAAGATGGCCCACACCCGTTCTACTACTTAGCCAGCAGAGCGGCGGTGGCATCTACGTGGATAAGAGGCATGATATGGACTGCGATAAGATAGGATAAGGAGGATTCCCATAGTAATAGCAACCTTATCGAATGATATTGACACGGAAAACTTGTTCAAGTGCTTGCTTTCACGTTGAAAGCTCGACGATGCGAAAAGTCGGAAACACCTTATTTTGAGCATTTTCGGAAGTTTCTTGAGCTGCTTCTTCGCTTATGTGTTCTTCACAGGGTCAAGCGTCCAGATGAGGAAAATTTGCAAAAAACACGACCCCCCCCCCAAAAGGTGGTCTCAATACGACCCCCCTTCTTTTACTTCTGTTATTGTTATTTTGGATGGATAATACCTAGATTATATAAAGTCAAAAACCTGATCATACGAAATGGTCGTTTACTACTCAAGAAAACTAATTTTCGAAGCTAGAGGATTCTTGACACGCGCCTCAGCGAAATATACACAAAAGGAGAGTAGTCGGCGAGGAGTAGAGTAGTAAATAAAAATAGGAGAGTAGGGTAGTAAATAAGAAATCGTTTCATCTCCGATACTCTACGACGAAACTTACGTTTTGTAATCACGCAACAACAAGGGGGGGGGGGTATAGGCTTTATCGTTATACTTCGTGTCGCACAAGGTCATATAAATGACCATAACCATACGAACCATGCGTATAAAGAGACATGGCAATGACAACTATTACATTGTAACATACGTTAATAACAACATCTGTGATTGTATTGATAATTGGACAATGGTTACTGAAACTTGTATAATGTGGTGCACTCTAGCGTCACCAAGCGCTTTACAATATGACGAAAATACAATGAATAACCTCAACGCAGGTTAATAGGAAAAACCAATTATACGGGCATGGTAGTGAACCAAGCGATATCACTCGCAACCGAGAGTTAAACCGCATACGCTGATTACACTAAACAATCATCTTAAGACCTAGAATAACGGCTTTAACAACAGTCTGATGATTAATCTAATATGGCAATTTTCTTTAGTAATTACCTTAACAATTACAACTTGGTAAGGTTATATTGGCTGCACTGACTAGCATAAAGCACAAATTACAACGATGGGATATGACTAGTATGTACATCGTGTATCAGAATCACAATGTTTCGAATACAAGAGAACAGAGTTTTCACACACCATTCTGCCTCCGCGGACCGGATTTCACCACCGCAAGTTCAAAAGGCCAAATCCTTCGCTGTAGAATCTGAATTGATAGAAAGCCACTCAATGGCACGCATCATCTGGATCTGAAATCATAACTATAGCATACTGCTCCAGCTGTATAAAATGAGGGTCGTAGGTTTTCGAGGTATCCTGTACCCGAAAACGACGCTCTAAGAGCCCATTGTTGTCCTGCTTCGTAGCTACACCCTCTTCGTGATGGACCAACTTAGTGGTGCGAGATGAACGACATTGTCTGAAAATTCACGCGGGCGCGTCGACGTGACTTCGGCCTTCGCCTAGTCACGCTGACCCGTTCTACAGCTCCCGTCCCGTTACGGGAGCCCGCCTTGCCAGGCGTAGTTGCGTGAACGACAAAACTCCATATCTGAAGCGGCATCGGCTTTTATTTTCGTTTCAGGCGACGTGCGACGCGGCGACCACGATGGAGCGCGGTATCCATACTAAATTCCAACATTTTGGAAATACTTCGAACTTTACCTAGAGCCCATCTTTCAAACAGCTGTAAACTGTTTTCCTAATTACTCCCTTAGACCTATCTATTGGCCACTTGCTTGCTCCAATGGTTGCTAGTTCTCGATATGGGTTTCCAGATGAGGATTTGATGAGGAAAATTTCGAAGTGTTTCACGGAAATGGCCATAACTTCCTTCAAACCAAACCATATGAGTTCGTTTTGGTGAGTCAGGGTCCGCTAGGTTGTCGCTTTCGAATGACTTCCTGAACCATGCCATATCTCCAAAATGGAAAGTTAGTTTGAGGGAAGGTTGATGAGGATTTAATGAAGAAAATTTCGAAGTGTTTCACGGAAATGGCCATAACTTCCTTCAAACTCAACCATATGAGCTCGTTTTGGTGAAGTAGGGTCTGCTAGAATGTCGCTTTCGAATGACTACCTGAGCTATGCCATATCTTCAGAACGAAGCAAGAAACATTCAAAAAAGCCAGTTGAGGAAAGCTTTTTTTCGTCGAATTTGCGAGATGTTCCCACGAATCTTACCAAAAATCGACTCATTGTTACTGAAATTTTCTCAGTATGCGTCCTTCGCTCTCGGAGGCCTAGTGGGAAGGCGAGAAGCGTCGGTCAGCTTTTCTGTGGAATGCGCCATGCATGAGGAATTCATCCACATTCTCAATGAATACAAACGTTTTTCCGGTCCGCATAGTGGCCGCCAACACTAGATTACGTACTTGCGATCGTAGTAAGATATGGAAGAAGTCATATCAGCTAATTTTCCGCTTTCATCCCATTGTTTCTGGAGTGTCCATCCACGGTGGTACCCGTTGATAGATATCGCTTTCCACGGCTTATCGGTGAATTCCGGAGGTGTCTCTGTACGTGGTTTTGGTGTGAGCGGACCAACGAAGGAGTTATTGGTACTGGCCGGTTTCGTTGTGGATTGCGCCATGCATGAGGTTTCCATGATGATTAAGTTAAACTAGTTTTGGGTTCGAACCCATTTAGTCAATTTAATCACTTCTCCCCTTACACTTTAGACCCTTAGCCTGAGAAATTCTGCTGATCATCGCCTACCTCAACAATTACGACCCCCCTCCTAGCGGACCAAATACGACCCCCCTGTTGAGGATTCCTCAACGCAGGCTTGACCCTGGTTCTTAAGCACCCTCAGAGTCTTTACGGGACGCGAAGACGCATGAAAATTATCGTGAATTGTGTCTTTAACTCAGCTTCTGAATGGTATATTTATCATAACTTATCAGCACTCACACGTATAACGTGTTGAGCCGGTCGACCAATATCGGCGTCGAACCGTGATATATCAGGTTGATTCAATGTGAATCGGACAAATTGACAAAATTTTATCTTTATCGTACAACTTTTTAACGACAACTGGGAATCACTTGTAACATGCTCCATCTTTATCGATGACCTTTTGCTACCGGTTAGGCAGATCGCGGATGCTCTTGCTCCAGAAGGCCGAAGGCTGGACCTCAAAGAAGTTCTCCGATACCCTCTTGACGTCGTCGCGTGTTTTGAAGTCTTGGCCGTCCAGGTGGCATTGGAGGTGGGAGGAAAGGTGGAAATTCGAAGGGACCAGGTCTGGGGAGTAAGTTGGTTGTGGAAGCACGGAGCAACTGTACGAGAGCAGCTCGGCCTTCTTCAATCTCGCAATGTGCGGTCTCGCGTTGTCGTGCTGGAAGTACACATGTGACCAACGCCGTCGTGAATTTTGGACATTTGCCTGCAATTCCGTAACTGTTGAATGTAGACGTCAGGGGATACTGTTCCCAGTATTCTACGCCGTGTACGCTCCACCAAATGCGGTCTTCCTCTTCGATGGAATAGTCGTCCGACGCAAACTTCGAATGCCACAGGTACACTATACTTCTGGCGGGGGCATGCTCCTTGTTAACTACCTTTAGGCGTCTTTCAATATCCGCGGGTTCTTGGCCAGATAGCGATAGAGTATGACGTTGCGGATGTGGTCTCTGAACGGCTTCAAATTTTGCGGCATGATCGCGGAATGAAACTAGTTTGGTGTGCTTAATTAATTGTATTCCGAAGAGCTTTTTCTGCTCATTCCAACGGCACCTCGCGCATCCATTTTCGTCAACTCATTGCTGACTTATGATCCCTGGAAGTCATCACTACCATTTGTCTGATTCATATCGAATTAACCTAATATTAGGTTGTCCAAAAAGTCTTGGTTCAGGAATATGGTAAAACGTACTCCAGGCTTTCGCAAAATATATATTGACCCACCAAATTCCGTGGAGAGAGCTGTGGTGCCCGTAGTCGATACCCACCCAACACGCGGTGTCATCTCCTATGAGTGGTCTTGCGCCACCAAAGCGACGGAAGCTTGCCACTCCATCAACGCTTCATTGGGCAAGGGATGTGTGAGCTACGAGAACGTGTGCCTCTGGCTCATCAGCTTCAGCAACGGCGAGATGACATGGAAGGCAAGCCACGCACGGGACGCCCACACGCATTCGACGACGAGACGCTGCTCTCCGCTGTTCACGCCCATCTTGAAACCAACATGCGCGAGCTGGCGGAGAGGAATGGACAAGCACCCATAATCGTAAATCGTCGCCTCCACGAGCTCGGTTATCGGGAGGTGGTGTCGCAATGGACCTCATGCCCTGACGGATGCTCACGAAAGTGCCCGTGTGAGCATCTGTCAATCGCTGCTGCTCCGCCCGCATCGCAACGACTTTCTCGTGTATCTAGCTACGGGGGATGAGAGCTGGGACATGTACGATACCAACGCTCCCCGCGAATTTTGGCTGCTACTTGACGCCGAGCCGCCAACGCAGCCCAAGTCCGACCCCTATCCGATGAAATTGTACTCTACTGCCTCTGAACGCGGGAGGAATGCTTTTCCAAGTGGTGCTGGCACAAGGCGAGGCAGTACCCGCTCCCGTATACAGCCACTAGCTCCAGCAGATCGCCGTTGCTATTCGAGAAAAGCTCCTGAGAATGTCCGCGGTCACCCTCCTTCATGACAACGCCCACCCATACGTCGCGAACTGTACCCAGGCCAAGCTACAGGAGCCCGACTGGGGCGCTGCCCTACCCGCCATACTCTCCCGACATTGCCCTTCTGACTATCACCTTACCCATTCTCTTAAATCCTTCCTGGCCAAGGGAAAATTCACTGATTATGACACGCTTGCAAAGGCGATCGCCGACTTCTTTGACTCTCAGAACCCACAGTTCTGGGAGGAGAGAACCAACGATTTACCTATCAGGGGGCAGAGTGTTGTTGATAACAATGGTGAATACGTTGTTGCCTGATCGTTGTTTGTTGGAAGAAAAAATAATAAGAAGTGATGATGGAAAAAATCCTACAAGACTTTTGGGACAACTTGATATATACTGAATATACCAGTACCAGTTGGCGGGTGCACACCACTGCGCGATATTCATGGCGATGTTGTGCAAAATGAGTTTGAGCGGCCCGACCACAGTTGTGTTTGGAATTGTGCGGAAATTTCCTTTCCCCTGCTTTCAGCTGAGCTATTGAATTGGAAAAAAGCAGAAAAGATGTTGTGATGGAAAAAGCATTTCGTTTTTAACATACTTCAGTCGCTTTGCATCAAACCCATTTTGCAAGTCGTCGACATGAATCACGCGCATAGTGTGCGCCAGCCAACTGGTTTAGGTCATTATTGGGATTTAGATGGTTTAAAGATCGATAGTTTTGTATTCGATTGCAGCGATTGGTGACAATTTGTTCACTTGCTGAGTATCTAATTTCTACACGTAGATGTAAGATCCATATCACGCTTGTCGATGTTTATCGTTTCCCTAAAGAGCCCACGCATGTTCGGCGACAGGCAGCCGCGTGGGACCGCTCCGCCCGATGGAGCGTCGCGACTGCAGCTCATATATGGGCTACGTGGGCTGTTGTGGCCGGCTTTTTGGAAGTGCTCGTATTTTTGTAGGAGACGCGGACGGGAGGCAAAAACCTATGAACTACAAAATCTTGAACTATGATCCGATCTCGGCACTTTCTGCTCCTATCTGCACCCTGTCCGATCTCCCTCATCCATTTGAAGTTTGGTAGGACGGGTAGAGGTGCATAATCTGGATTCCTGATCGATCAGAGTACGCATTTAGCCTTCCCCAGTGACCCAGCACAATGGAATCTATTGAAGAACACCTGGTGAATGATTTCTACCACCTTCTTATCGACGAAGGGACCGAAATAACACAGGATGAGTCCGCTGATAAATCGCTTCTCCCTGATTACTAAGAAGGCTCCGAAGATGATGGAGGAATGGGAAACACCTGGTCCAATACTGCTACCATTCACGTCCGATGATTTTCACTGGAGTGTATGGACTTGCTACTCATATGTTCAATTGCAGTGAGCCTGTGGACTTTTACAATCTCTTTCTCAATATCTCATTGTCAAGGAAGCAAATAGATATGGGAAGCAGAAGGCTGAAATAGAGGAGCAACCTTCGAGCAGATGACAGAAGTCGAGATGAGAGAGTTTTTGGGGATTTGTCTCTAGATGAGCCTAGTGAATTTGCCGCGTCCTCATGACTACTGGAGCCACAGACCAGGCTTGGGCAGACCTTTGCACGTTGGACATGTAATGGTTATACGAGGTTATGTGAAGTTTCTCACCTGCTAGAGTTTCGAGGACGACTTTTTGTAAATCTATTTGTAAAACTAGATAATCATCACTTCGAGAAGTATTTTCTATCTTAGCTGTATTCCTTTGAAAATGTTGCAAGAACAGTATATTTTTGTGACCCACAACGAAAGCGCATTCATTTAGCCCAGCTCAACATGTAATAAACAAAACTTGTTCAATAAATGCAACTAAAAGGAAAAAAACTATTTGATTACTGCTTGTTTGATTTGTCCCACGCGGCCAACAAACTGTAGCCCACATATGGGCTGCATGGTGTCGGAAGGGTTAAGCATGTTTTACTCATTAAGAAATGATTTCGAGTGAGCCGCTTGCTTTGCTTTCACAAATGTCGGTTGTATCATGATTGTATGTAAAACACATATCAAGAGAAATGCACCATTTTTGGAACACTAGGAGATCAGCGGTCGATACATCGGCCAGTGATATCACATCATAAACGAAATATAATAAGTTCACACACTGACACTGTGCATCAGACGCTTTTGCTAAGGCGGTCGTATAGTAGTAGCAAGCGATGTATGTAAAGGATTTCATCCCATCCAACTCCTAATGGTTCCTATCAGCCACTGTAAGCCATTAACAGTTTCACTGAGGCCCCTGTACCCAGCAACACCATTGAGGTCCCCGTACGGTACAGTACTTGCGAATTTCAACATTCCATTGTTAGCCGCAAAAGCGAACCAGCCTTGGTGACACTTCCCTTCTCACGCTCCTAATCGAATCTTATCAACCATTATCAGTTTGGATCGCCCTCATGAGTGTCAGCTCTTTTGGATCAACGGGCAAGGCGAAAAGAATTGGACGACATTTGCCTTCTCATGCTCCTAACCAAATCTTATCAAGCATTTTCAATTTGGATCACTCTCATCAATGTCCTCGTCCCACTCCACAAAACACCTGTGAGTATGAACGCTTCGGGATCAATGCGAAAAGCGAAGCGGATTTCACGACTCTAGCCTTTTTACGCTCCTTATCGAATCTTATCAACCATTATCAATGCGGGTCTCCCACCATTTATGTTCCCGTCCCACCCCGCACAACACTTGCGAGTGTCAGCGCTCTCGGATCAACGCGAAGGCGGAACGGATTTGGCGACATTTGTCTTCCAAGGCTCCTTATCACCTCTTATCAGTTGCCATCACTTTTGCTCCACGGGTGTGTACCCTTATGTCAGGATGCCACATTGCGACTTCCTCCGCGCGACATTGGCGCGCGAGTAGTCTGCCCTCGGTGGAATCGCGTGTATTTGCACAAAAAGGGTGGCGACCGTATCGGCGCCTGTTCTTATTCACTTTGCCGCTATATTGGGTAGTTTTTCCATTGATTTCATTTCAATGTGCATGAATTTAGCTCATTTTGGTGTTTCAGTGTTCACACTAGAAGTAGTATGGGTTCAAATAAAATCAGGGGGAGACGCGAAATTTTCATCCACGTCAAAGCTTCTTTCCCTTCCTAGGTTTAGGCTAAAGCGGATGAGACGGATACTGGGACAGATGCTTTTTCATGAAGGAGAAGGGGATATGAATTTTAGCCTAAGCCGGAAGGAGCTTCGACCAACGTCGGTGAATAGTTGCGTCTCCCCCCCCCCCCCCTCTCTCTCGACTTTACTTGACCCGCAAGAAGCGCTTTGATGCAACTTGATACAGTTTAAACAATACAATAATAACAAAATAATACAATAATACAATTAATTAAACTATAGTGCGACATATGTAGTGAAGAAAATTTCCGGAGAACAAAAATGATGGATATAATTGGTCACGCTCATAGAAAATGGAATGACTGCATGCAAAACACTATTATCAACTAAAAGTAAACTGAAACATGCAAGATGAACTAATTCATACGTATCCCGACTGTTAATATATAAACAATTTAAAAGCAAGCTCAATATCACGCCAAAATGAATAAAAGTAGGCGCCGATACGGTCGCCGCCCCTCCGGTGCAATTACACGCGATTCCCACCGAGGGCCATGAACGCGTGCAAAAACGTCGCTCGCCGCTTTGTCCCGCGCGGCGTCCTGACATAAGGGTACACACCCTTGCTCCACCACCGCTAGGGTCCCTTTACCACCCCTTGCATCACTTGTAAATTTCAGGGTCCCAGCTTTACTGCGACGCTTGATATGAATTTCGTGACAGACAGACGGACACACACACAAACACACGCACAGACATGCTAAGCCAATTATATATAGTAGGATGACGCTATGGTAAATATACCATTCAGAAACTGAGTGCTGAGTTAAGGTAAAGGGGGTGTCGGTAGTGTAATGGATTAGCACATATGCCGGAAAGCATGGAGTGCGGGTTCGGGAGGGGGGCTTTAGTCAGGATTGACCTTCCACGGCTCCTGCCTCGCACCTTCCCTAATTACTTCGCACCTCTCCGAATGCGCCTGAAGGATGACCTCCCTAATTGCCTCCGCTTAAGTCAACATTACAGCGCAAGGAACAGAAAGCGTGGATTTCGGTTGAGACAAAGAGAGCTTGCAGAATCAATTGAAATTATTAGGTTGTAAGGAAAGTTCTGGCCGGTTTTTCGCGTTCATAAGATGAATTCAAATCTCAGAGCGCGTCAACACGAATCCGCGACATAATGTGCTCTTTAGATAAAAAAGTCGCTTTTTCTGGATATGCTTTATTTGAAATGCCACAAGGTTTCCGAATTACTAGGGGGATTTTGAAGTACTGCGAAAATGGCACCTTTTTGGATGACTTCACTTCACGAGTTCTTGTTTAGCCAAGTACCACGAAGATGACGAGAAATGTGAGTGCTGCAAGGGAAGGGGGTAAAGCATTGGATGGAACATTTAGTCCCTGGTTTCAGAAGTGCAGAAATGAGAAAGACTAGCTCGAATTTTCAGTTGATCAAATCGCTTTAATTGAAACGGCAGAAAGCGATGAGAGCCCACACTTGCAGGGGATGTCCAAAAGTATTGGCCCTCAGCACACAAACTTGGTTAGCCACTCCAAGTAGCCTTGATCTGGAAAAACACAAAAAGGATTGCCGCGGGACCCCTCAGGGCGGCTTGCGCAAGCGCATTCTCCACAAATCCTCTTCCAGTGATTGAAGCAGATGCAGGCTGAAGCCCTCACTCGTCTATCATATTCACCAGATCTAGCGCTAACTAAGCCCCACTTTCCCAAACATCTGGACAGCTCCTTCAGTAGCCTTCGGTTCAGGAAGAGTGGCGATTTGGAGTCGACTTTCCTTCATTTTGCCAACATAAATCATCAGCCCTTCATGCAACTGAGATATGTAGGCATGCATAATGTTGCCAAGAACGTAGCAAATCGAATGGTGCCTATTGTGTGAGAAAAGATGCATTCTGAGCCAAGTTATGATCTTCCGAATTTGAAATTGCGAAAAGCGGCCAAAACTTTCCTTACAACCTGCTATTAAGAATCCATGAAAAAAAGAGTGATAAAGTAAAATGTGAGAAATGGAACAATGAGTCTGAAATGGAAAAGAACTAACGGAGAAATTCGAGAAGTAATTCTATTAGTTTTCTGATATTCTGATCTCTGAGTCCAAAAACGTTCATGAGAAACAAAATACTTTCTATCTACGTCTTTCTATTCTTATATTACTAACTTTCAAATAACTTCGAAACTCTCTTTTTTTCTACTTCATAATGATTCCATTCAATTCTAATGATTCCATATAGCTGGTGTAATGAAGATCTTGATTAGTTACGTAGTTGATGAACCGATAAAGACAGATCGGCCAATTAAGCGAGGTCATCCCTTAGGCGCACTCGGAGAGGTGCGAAGTGATTAGGGAAGGTGCGAGGCAGGAGTCGTGAGGGGTCAATCCTGACTAAAGCCCCCCTCCCGCGGGTTCGAGTCCCGTCAGACACCGAAGCTTTTGCCCATAACCCAACATCCTACTACATATCGCTATCATGTTCCGGAAGGGGAAGGGTGAAATTCGGACGGGAAGTAAAAAAATAGTGAACCTGAAAGTCGATATGCCTAGTAACAGGACAGTGGCGAAAAAACGGATGGAAATGGCTAGAAACCCGAAAAATAGGACACCCTTCTCTTGCTGGTCTTCAGCGCGGACGACCTTTCTGTGAAGAGGTGGATAATCCGAACGAAATTTCCATTGGCGTGCTGCCAAGTTGACAAAAGGGAATGTTTGGAAATACCACAGCATCTTTTTCTGGAATGAGCTTCAGGCTAAAACTGCGGAAACGCGCTGTAATACCTTCAATCTCTCCGTCCTTGGCCGCTCTCATCACAGCCGTTCACGAGGTCCTCGTTTGGAGGCGGGGTCGATTATCGAAAGGGCGCAGCTCCTACTCGTTGCGCCGTTTCTACAGCTCGGAGGCACACTTTTTCACCGGGAGTTCGCCACGGATAGCCTTCTTAGGCTCATAGTTTCCATGTAAGTGACTTCTTTCAGGAATCTCTCAATAACCACATTACCCCTTATGCTGTCTTTTATACGTAGTATCTCCATGTTTCAAGGCTGTCTCGAGACCAAATTAGGGATTTTTGTGTTGAGTCCGTCTCCCATCTCACGAAAGCTGTTCATACCATAATAATTTCACCTCCTCGTCCCTGCTCTAGTTTTATCAATAAGTCTTTTCCCAATGTTTTAACCGTTTTGAAATGGAACTGCAAATTTTGTAATAAGCATCGTCCTCTTTTACCCAGGAGTATGTATTCACGTATTGGGTAATTCCAGTAGCAGTATCGTTTTTTTTTCGTGTCGAACTTTCTTAAAAATAGGTAAGTTTTTACACTATGCTATCTACGATCTGCGTATCGAGAGCGGTTCAATTGTTCTTCATTATGGCATGCTCAATTTTCAAGAATGTTACTATAAGGCTTGTAATAATAGGGCAGGGCGGAGGTGGTGTAGTGACAGGTGGCGCACTCACCACTCTCATGGTGCGGGGATCAAGTCCCGCATCAACGCCCGCCCAGGCAAACCAAGCCTTCCATCCCTCCGGGGTCGGCAAATTGGTACCAGACTCGTCTGGGAGGATAAAAGCACTGACTTGTACGGCTGGCCAGCGCAAGTCATTGTATAGGCTACATCACTTTCACCAGCCACCACGATTCTGAATGGAACTAGAATGTGCGGCGCATCCCAGAAAGGGATTGATTAACGCCAAAAACTTTATCCTTTAACTTTAAAGGAATCGTCCACGGAAAATGAGTTTTTGTGTCACCCATATATTTATGTTGTATTTGCCTAATGTTGGCCTCATGCAAAATTTCACGCGAAAAAATGTGAATCTGGCTGAGATACAGCACCACAAAGTGCGGTCCCAGTGGGCGGGGCCTCCGTGTAAAAGCCTCGTACCGCGTCCGCCGTGGTCGGAGACGCATTGTAGGAACAAAAGGTTACGTAAACAGTTCCACTCTCCGTTCCCAACGGTGGCGGAAGACGGGACGAGGCTTTTACACGGAGGCCCCGCCCACTGGGACCGCACTTTGTGGTGCTGTATCTCAGCCAGATTCACATTTTTTCGCGTGAAATATTGCATGAGGCCAACACTAGGCAAATACAACATAAACATATGGGTAACACAAAAACTCATTTTCCGTGGACGATTCCTTTAACTTTATAATAGGGCCAACTTGGGAATGGTTAAATGGTGGGTCCAGTCGACGAAACGGGAGGGGGTCTTTAGTCAGGATTGACCTTCCACGACTCCTGCCACGCACCTTCACTAATCACTTCGCACCTCTCCGAATGCGCCCAAGGGATGACCTCGCTTAATTGGCCGATCTGACTGTCTTCATCGATTCATCAACTACGTAACTAATCAAGATCTTTATTACATCAGCTGAATGGAATAATCACATTGAATGGAATCATTATGAAGCAGAAAAAACAGAATTTTGAAGCTATAAAGAAGTTTTAGTAATATAGCTGGACGTAGATAGAAAGTATCTTGTTCCTCACAAACGTTTTTGACCTCCGAAATCAGAAAAACAGAAAACTACCAGAATTACTACTGATTAATAACCCTTGTTCTCTTTTATTTGGCATCTAGCAAGAGGCCAATGTTTCTCAGTTAGTTCTTTTTCATTTCAGACTCATTGTCCATTTTCACATTTTTACTATGTCTCTCTTTCTTTCATGAATTCTTTCTAACGCACAGGTTTTGAAGTGGAGCCGTGAGCTCACATGCTTGGGGAACAGTCGAGTGCATGATGCTGTAGCAGGAATCTCTCAAGGTTTCAAAACATGAGAGCAAGTGAGAGGGAGTGATTAGGGATGGCGTGGCAGCCACGTAAAATGACTGAGAAGGTCCTGGTGCCGTGCAGGGATTGATTACAGACGCGTTAGAACCCATTTAAAGTGTAGTACCAGGTGATTGTCCAGTGCTTATGAACCACTTTCCAGTCGGAATAATGTCCGCCGAGAATGTGGAAATAATGGGGCTCTGGTAATGGTTGTCGCAGGGTACACTGGAAAGCATGCTCATGCAAAACAGACACGGTGTGTAGTGCTATGTACTACTCTTCTCCACCTGCTCTAATACCTACTCATATGACCTACTAAGAAGATGTGAAGCCCTTAAAAAAGAGAAAAGGTGTCAAAGAAAAGTGCGAGAGGATATGAGGTCAAAGAAAAGTGCGAGAGGATATGCCCTGCTTTTAGGCGATTGTTAATCGCCATTGCTTCCAGAATCTTTGCTCGCTCACGTAGATAGAAAGTATCTTGTTTCTCACGAACTTTTTGGACTCGGAGATCAGAAAATCAGAAAATTACCAGAGTTACTCCTCATAATACACACTTGTTCCCTTTTATCTGGTTTCTAGAAAGAGAGTTGCTCAATTAGTCCTATCTCGTTTCAGACTCATTGCTCTCTTTTTCTCATTTTAACTCTAGCTCTCTTCCATTCATGAATTCTTATAATTTTGCGAATCTCTCTTTATCCCAGCTTAATTCCACGCTTCTGTTCCTTGCGCTGTAGATCTTGACGTAAGCGAAGGCAACGAGGAAGGTCATCCCTTGGACGCATTCGGAGAGGTGCGAAGCAATTAGGAAAGGTGCGAGGCAGGAGTGTGGAAGGTCAATCCTGACTAAAGACCCACACCCGACGAAACTAGCCACAAGACAATCATTCAAAGTCCTATCCCCACTTTCCCTACCATATGTATATGAAACCCTATGTCTGTAGGTCCGTTCGTCCGTCCGACTGCCACGATAAGTTCCTCTCACGGTGGGCGAAGCGTGCTGTGGAATGTTCCCTTCTCAGACCGTAAGTTGTATATTGGGTTCCAAAGCAATTT
The DNA here is from genome assembly GCA_963978905.1 of Trichostrongylus colubriformis. Classification (NCBI taxonomy): domain Eukaryota; kingdom Metazoa; phylum Nematoda; class Chromadorea; order Rhabditida; family Trichostrongylidae; genus Trichostrongylus; species Trichostrongylus colubriformis. The sequence continues at coordinate 39,845,295 of OZ022256.1, forward strand.
GAAAAAAGCGGCACGAGCTTCCGAGCACTGTTGTCAGTTACAGAAGAAGTGGGGCTATGTGTGGTGACTGGTTCACTGACATGACTGGTTTTCCCGAAGTGATATATAGTGTTTGAAATAATGGCCGGTATGGTCAATTTTTGTTGATTGACCTACCACTTCGCCACTCTGAGAGTCGGGATTATTCCAGAATACCTGAAAACTGCACCCATTCTTTTGTAGCGCAGATAAATTTCTTCCGAATGAATAATGTGCTACGCAAGCGTATGATTTTATAAAAAATTTCTGCTCGAAGAACTCGGCATTAGTTATGGAAGGACTGAATAGTGAGCATCACCCGCTCAGAATGCAGTCCGCCGAGTGCGAGTGGGCTCCCTCTATCATTTTCATGAAACCACCACCTTGACCACTGTTTGTGTATGCCTCAATGATGCCATTTTGTCTTCAATCGTTTTGATGTGGGTGAAACAAAGCATATACCCTCCAACGTGAAATTTCAGATTCCCCACTCCCTTGAAACGAAGTAAATCAGGAGCTTCTTGTTCATCCAACCAAGAGCTTGAGAAGTGAAGCCTATATAAGTTGCACTTTTGCTGAATATTTGATCAATGATGAGAATCTTGTTGTACAGTAATCCATGAATTTGCGCACCTTCGACTGGAATTCGTATTGTTCACACGTCCATTGTTTTGGGTCCCACCCATGTTAGCATCGTGAATTAGCGCTACAGTGTTGCTAAACGATGCCGCGAACAGGCCGCTATGCCGTCAAGAAGATCTCTCTCCCTGAACTGTTTCGAACGGATGCGTTTTCATTCTTTGGTATGTTTTTTTTAGTTTCGGGGATGAATCAGAATCTGTCCCTCTATGGTAATTTCATTTATCTATGCTTATGAACTAGGCGGAGGTGGCATAGTGTAACTCACTTAACTCATTCCATGGTATTACGCATTACCGTCACTCCTTCGACTGGGGGTCGGCATCGAAATCTAGTCTTTCGCAATGATTACTACTTTTTTGATAAGAGCACAGGTAATGCGTGACGGGGATGTTCGCGGGGATGAAACCATGATTTAAATATTGAAGCCATCCACTTCTGAATGTATGTAGAATGTACAGTACAGCCCAAAAAGGGATTGCTCAACCTTGTAAGCACTGCATGGGATAAAGAGAAAGTGAGAAATGGGGAGTTCTGTTTTCTGAAAACATACATTCCAATTTAGAAGTGAAAAAGCGCGGCTTGGGGTCCTATCACGATCCCGTAGCCTGCGAGTCGCACATGTATCTGCCGGAGGAGCTGCTTATGGAGCGAGGTAACCTTCGCGACTGGCTGAATTGGCCCCTCGCCCGTCTGCGTCTACCCCACCGACTAGTGATGCAGAGGAGCTCGGAAGGAGATAAATCAGAAAAAAACTTCTGATGTTCTATTTCTCCGATTTTTCGCCGTTATTTCGTTTTCTTCCCGACTGTTACACTGTCGAGCACCCCGACTTTGATAACTGTACTGGTATTCCACATTCTGCCAAACTTACTCCTTTCGGTGTCTCTAATGTACCTGAAAGAGAGAATAGAATTCACAACCAGGTAACTCAGACATACGGAGGAGGTTATATGGTTGCCTCGGAAATTCATCTCTGTAGAACTTTGTAAATGAAAATAGAACGGAGAGATGCCCCCGAAGGTAGAACTGATTGCGTGAGATGCGGAAGTGTTGGTGAACTGTCTTTGATAATCCTTCTTTCAATTAGTATCTACATAAGGCTTCACAAATATGTCGAACCTTTGGGCTATTGCACAGCACTGACCGACAAATATCGAAGAAGTCCATATCGCGCATACCATATCGCATATCCATACTAACTCGGTACTAGGCTATTTTTTCACATTCTGAAAAAATTGAAGGGAAAATTTCTTCGAAATTCGATGAACTGGCGGCGTAATCTTCTGACAGGTCTTATCCAAGTTCGCAGCTGTGTAGGGATTTTGAAGTTTCCGTCATTTCAGACAAGCACCTGCTCCTTGTGAAAAAACCATCTCCTGACTCATTTTCAGGCGCAGGTTTCCCAATGAACTGTAAGCCGTTCGACTCCTCAGGAAAAATGCCATCGAATGATATATAAAAATTTAGGTGATGACGAATTTGTGATTTTCCCGTCTTCCAGCCTTTTCCTTGTTGTCAGTCGACTTCTCAAGCTCTGGTCCGCCGCGTGCGATCGCCGTGCAATGCCATGGAAAAGCCGGGATGCCGTCTTGACGGACCTGCGCTCTTCACGTGCATGGTCGCGGGAAAGTTCTCGGCGCTCCCGATGGCGCCATCGAGCGTGACCACTCACCCGTGCCTGTGCACTTGAGTCGCACGCGGCCGACAAAAGGTGGAGACGTTCATTTACAGGAGGAAAAGGCTGAAAATGGGAAAATAATTAATTTACCACCACCTGAATATTTATATATCATTTGATTGCATTTTTCCTGAGAAGTCGAACAGCTTACATTTCAGTGAGGAATCTGCACCTGAAAATAAGTTGAGAGATGGTCTTTTCACAAAGAACAGGTGCTTGTCTGAAATGACGGTAACTTCAAAATCCTTATACAGCTGTGAACATAGATCAGGGCTGTGAGAAGATTTTGCCGCCAGTAAATCAAATTTCGAAGAAATTTTCCCTCGAACTTTTCAGAATGTGAATAAATGACCTAGTACCGAGATTATCAAAACCGAATTTTGTAGTACCATTCTGTAGAGCTCGACGAGCTGATTCCGAAAATGTATACAAGTCTAGTAAAAAATTTGCACCAATCTATTTATGGCGTAGAAACGATAAAACGCGAAACCGCGTTTTTTAACACTCTTACTGCGCTAACCCTTTGTAGCGCCCCTTCTGATGTGTAAGTTCTTTCCTTACGCAACGAATAATCCTGTAGCATGCGCTACATTTGACAGCAATGAGCTAGTCTTTTCGGATTCCTCATTTTACCTTGAATCACTATCATCATTTTGACCATATTCTTATCTTCACACATTGACCGGTTCCTGCTCGAGAGCCCCAAGTGAATCGCAGCTTCAAAGCAGCATTCAATGAAAAGGCTGATCACACATCGTGACGTCGGCGCACCGATTGTAGGTGCACCCTTATTGATTTTTATGATTTGGCGAGGTCGGTAGGGTTCTCGACAATTTGCCTTTTCAAAAAGCGTTTTTTTTTTCGGGAGGTTTTGAATCTTCATTGCAGCACCATGTCATGTAATTAATGTAATTGAATGATTCACACCGTGTCGTTGGTAGCGACATGGTGTGAATCATTCAATTACAACCACTGAACTTTTTAGTCGAGTTTCGTATGACAATATATTGGTACGACCATACCATCCGTATAAGTTCTTTTCAAATTGTCATGTGATGTTCGTGTACTTTGTTGATCGATAAGCAGAGCGCGACTTGATCGCAAGAAAGCCGGTGGAGCCTCTGGTAGGTAGGTTCGAGGTGTTTCTCAACACGAAAGGTATAGATATGGTCCATCTAGTACAATGCACTATCACTAGCTCTTAAGGGCACCCTACGCGATAATCAGATCTGTCGCTTACTTTCTTAGGGCAAGTATACGCTTGGACAACTGCTCAGACTGCAACCTTGTCGCGGCGTCAAAGCACTTCCTCACGGCGCGATGCCCGCCTGAACTCCACCGAGCAGCGTACCCAGTCGCACCACACCTGCATTGGAGGAGCCAATGTCCAACATGGCGTTTACGTGGCAAAGGGAAGTTTCGGACCAGTACGCGATTAGATAGGATAAGGCAGAAATTCTAGTAGTGAAGATAGGACAAAGCAAGTGAGATCATCGAAATTTGAGTTGTGCTTTCAGGTACAGTGTCGCTTCTAGGCTGTAGGTACTCATACGAGGGCTGTGTTAAGGGTGCCCCATTCTTGATGTTGGTGGAAATTCTTTTTCGTTTTTCTTTTCTAATGAGCGAATCGGAGCCACTGCTCCCAGCAGTGGGCGCGATAATGTTCACAATTTTTCACGGAGTGCCTTCAAGCATTTCATTTTATTTTTTGTCTAGCTCAGTAGCTTTGTTTAATCGTGGCTCGGCGTGGGAATGAGAAACATTGATTGGAAATGCTTGCTAACCCGTATAGACATTGTGGGTTCGCTTTTCAACCAATCAATAAATATAGGTCGTGCATAATTTATTTGTCTATTCATATCTTTGTTCCCGAGAAAATCGTTCCAAGGTCCGCACAACTCGTATAGTTTTATCGTGCATCGATCCTCTGCCCTAGGTATAACAATACGATCTTTTGTTTGTCATGGGCTTGGATGAATTTATGAGCGGCTATTTCATTGTCTACTACTATTGGCGAAGCAAACACAGCTGATCCGATTCTGATGTGGAGCTATGCCATTTATTCTACAAAAATAAATCTCGGCGCTATAAGGATAATAAGGTGAAAGGGCCAATGCCTGGATGTGTACCCTTATGTCAGGTTCGCACGACGACGATCGGCGTGCGACGCAGTTTGTGCGAGCTATGCGCGTCGCGGGGTTGGGTCTTAAGAGGAAGGTCTTCCAACTCATGACGCGCTTTTTGGAAGCTGTTTTTTTGCAGGAGGTACGTACAGGAATCATATAACTGATGTCCATTTTTGCTGAGCGGCCCTACGAATGCCAAAAACCGGGGTCGATGGTTCTTTTTTCAGTTTTCAGGCTCGTAAGCATTTATATATGAAGGTTAAGGGCAGTAATCACATTTAGAACTTCGGACTGCCCTCTATTGCCAGTTTTCAGCAAGTTTGACAGTTCAGTTTTCAGACCTTTCAGCGTTCATAGCGCACGAACGAGGCGTTTTTGCCCGGAAGGGACTTGCTATTCGTGTTCGGGAGGTCGAACTACCCCCAGGGATGAGTTTCCAGCCCAATCGAAGTTTTGACCCAAATTCGAAAATTTGAGCTGAGCATTGGTATACTTTGACTGAACCTTCAACGAAGGAAACGACGGTGTCATTTGTCAAGGAATCTTGAGTATTTCTCTTGCTTGATGCTTGCTGAGTGAAGTTATAGCGATAGACATCCATGCTGTGCATATTCCATTGATTTTCATCGACTTTGTTTGTTTCACTTGTACAAGTAGAAAGGGCACCATGTACCATGACCAAGCATCTTTCTCGAAGTTAGGGTCAAGATTTGGATTTGGCTAGAAGTGGGTCTACGAGGGTATTTTGGTCCCTTGAAGACGAATATGGCACTCATTTGGTGAACAACCGCGAATTTCTAGCGCTACGAGCCCGTACGGGTCCAAAAAAGTCAGATCACCAAATTCACTGAAAAATTCGTGTTAGAGTCACCCTGGCACGCTGTCAACGAAAATCATAGTCATTTGGCATAAACAAACATATTTGAAGATGAAAAAGTAAGGAAAAAGAAAACGCAAAAATTTGGCACTGTCGGGATCCGAACCAACAACCCATACACATTTCTCCGTTCGCAAGTCCATCCTCGTATCCAGTAGGCCATCCGACCGCTGCGTTATGCAGACGTCGGGATACGATTATGAAACTGCCATGCACTTTTAGTACCTGCATGGGATAAAATTTTAGTTTTTTCCATATTTGACTTCGTTTTGCATGTGAAGTAGAAGAACACCTTTGGATCTGCACATGATCAAAGCTACAAGGAGTATGCATTACAGTAATTGGGTTAAAAACGCCTTCTGAAAGGATTTCTTCACTCCTTTTCTGACATTCGTAGGGCCGCTTAGCAAAAACGGGAGTCAGTTATATTTACAGTAGGTAGCCCCATATAATGAAAAAAACCGTTTTCCGAAAGCGTGTCACGATCTGAAGGACCTCCCTTGTTAGAACAATTACGCGGTAATGCTAGGGGCACGATACGCAGTAACTTGTAATCGCTTCAGGATCCAACAATATAGCGCCTTCAGCTCGTCCGCACTGCTTCGCTTGTGACATGCCGCAGTGCGAAATCCTGACATAAGGGCACACACCCAATGAATCTAAATACGTCATCCAGCTCAACCACCATACTAAAGCTGGAGAAGAGGCGAAAAGAGAAAGTGGATGTCGGCCACTACCACGCTATCACGAGTTCATTCTTACAGCAGATGATGGCAGGTGTATTCAATGTAGAAGGAGGGGCCTGAAGAAAAAAAAAAGAGCTTCGATCTGCATGAAACAGCCTTCATTTGGATATGAGCTTTACTGATGAGTACTGGTTCAATCACCAGATCTTCTTTCCCCTTCCCCAGACGCAGGACAAACTCACATCCTTTTCGCCATTTTTGTCATGTTTTTACGTGTTGGAGAGCAATGATGCGCGATACGCTGACACTGAGCCATAGAACGTTCAGTTGCGTGTCTCTCACCCCCTCCCTCTCCCCTCCACCCCGTAGCCACATAGATCCCAAATTTCCTATGCTGTCGTTAAAACACACCTTCACACACAGTTATTTCTACTATCATATCAGCACCGTTTTGTTTTAACGCTGGAATAGGGAATGATATACATTGGTCTAAAAACTCACCTATCCACATAGCACCATGATGCTCAAACAGATGCACTTGTTAATCTCTCCTTGGATCCTGCGTATTTTAAGAAAAAAATACCCGTTTTTTTTTCGAAAGGGCAGCTCTCAGAATGGTCAGAAATTTGATCTGCGTTCTCTTGGTTGTCGAATGTTTCTAGTCTATATCAATAGATTTCTTTTCACGTATATATAGAGCGTGTCGACAGCCTGTGCCCTAATGTCACGCATCGCGTAACAGCACGTGGGATTTGGTCTCTGGTTAATGTTTGATATTTCTTTGATACATGCAATTGGAAATCCAGGTACTTTGTCAGTTTTTTTTCTGTGGAGAGTTGTAGGGCTTCTGCCATTACAAGTGAATTTGGCACCTCGATTGATTGCCATTTAATGCTATACCGTGTTGCAATTGTTCTGGTAAAAATGCTCACGGAAACTCGATTGTTATCCGTTTCAGAAGTTTCCGTTTTCTCGAAGAATAAATTCCTTGACTGGTCACTCTGAATTGCGAATGCCCTTGTTTTTTGCCGAAATGCTCCATTCTAATCAGTGGTCTTATCAACCTTGTGTTTGTTCGTTCGCTGCAGTTTCCAACCGTTTTTGCGGCAATGTGAATCATCAAACGGTTGTAGCTCTCCCGCTCAGTGAGCCTTTGTTTTGAAAACTATCGTGAAAACTTCTGGAAATCTCTTCCTTGCAGTTAGTCCTCTTGAGCCTACAGGTGCTGTAGTGACGGGGAGAGGACAGCTTGTTGAGCGACATACCAAAAACATAGAACAGATTCATACATATGCATGTACGTTTTTGTGAAGCTAATGCTACCGATCCATTTCATCTAATGTAAAGCCATTTTATTATGCAACCTAAAACGAGCTACCTCTCTTCGTCAGTATAGCACCTGCCTCTGTTCATACACAATATTTCGTGCTTCAACTGTCGAACACTGAGTTCTCTTCGTGTAGTTCTAAAAGTTCGAAACTTGGTATCAGATATCGAATTCATTCATCTCGGTGTGTTCATTGAACAAACGACATTTTCAATCAGCCACTTTTTTCAGTCTTCTCACATTCTCTACATGATCTGATAAGTATAGGAGAGCTTCGTGTTCTGAACCACGGACAACCTCCCCTCTTCATTTGAGGATGAGATATCTTCATAAATAGAAGATTACTGACAAGGAGCCACCACGGTCGGGTGCTGTCCTTCCTAACTCAGCCTGGTAGGAGACAACGCAATCCCAACGTGCTGCAGAGGCCCTTTTCAATTCATAATTACTGATTATAGAGTGGACATTTTGGGGTTGCCGCTTCCATCAGATCGTTGGCTCTGTAACCTTTCCAAAGTCTGGAGGCACGCTTAGGCTCAACAGCACAATCGACCGAGCACCAGGAATACCCTTTTAGTGCCACTGATATATGAGTAGTGTTAAAACTGAAGTCACAATGGGTTCAAAAATAAGGGCAAGGTGGCCTTTCCCTTCACGTTACTCTCCTTTTTCATGCAAATATGGCACATCTTCCAACATTTCTTTCTTGTATATCCTCACATGGGTTACTCGCTCTTGTTAGAATAATAGTCTTTTCCTGACCTACTGAACCCATGGGAACCCCTGGGAAAAAGCAGTTATCATTTGAGCTGTGGCTCGCCGCTCATTTTGAGCTAACAACGACCTCCACGGTAACACTACTGATGATTTTCTCACTAAAAAGTCATTAGCCAAGAGCTGCGACGGGGCAATTGCTTTTAAAGTTCCTTTTTGTAACTCACAGCTTTGATGGCTTGACAAGTTCATTTACTTTCGTGGCAAGTGCTCGCAGTGAAGTCTTTATGACCTCATCTTAGTATACTGGCAAGATTTTTTTGAGTAAAGTCCATTCCGGAGCGATAGATAGGGCGTGGCCTGAGTGTCGAGAGTGAAAGTGCGTGGCGAGGGTGAGAGTGTGTGGCGGGGTAAGAAGGTTTGATTTACCACTGTCCGAGTCTTTAGGCCACTTCCTATCAGGCGCTCCGAAATGGACTGTACCCGCGATTCAACTTAAGCAACTTATCCCTGCGGAGGAGTCCCTTATTAAACTAAAAGACTTTCGCATCATTGAACGTCACAGTCCTATGCCGATTACTGACCGCTGCATTTTTTTTCTTTTAGTATTGTGAAGACTACAATGCATCATGCTTACTATGCTCGGTCTAAAACTCATTTCAGTTTCGAAGTGCGTGCGTAAGTGCACGGCTTCCTTCCTCCGCTCCTTTTTAAGGTCGCTTTCATATTTTGCGCCACAGGCCCGGGCACCGGTTTAGCAGCAATTGACGCCGGCATCGGCGGTGGCGACGGCAGTCGAGTACCCGCCGCTGGTTACGCCATACAACGCGCTCTGTTTATAACACCGACCGGGCCATACTACAGTATGATACTCGCTCGGTCGAGCGCGTTGCATTAGTGTCGGCGGCGTGAGCTCGATTGCAGCCGTCGCCGCTAGTGCCGCAAAGTATGAATGCGGCTTAAAATACCATGTACACGTTCCTGCTTGTTTGTCACCCATTCGCCGCTCCATTTTCCTTGTGGAAGTGTAAAAATCGTTCTCTTTTTGAACTCCTACATATTGTACAGCAACAAATGGCTTATCTCGCAAACCCTTTTATTTTCTTATCTGCATAATCTATTCTCAAGGTGTTTTTTCTCGGATGTGGACCACAATGCTTTGCATAGAGCACGGCACGATTTGTCGAGTAGGTGCTGTCGCAATGATAGAGGGACATTTCATAAAATATTGCACACCTAAGCTTGTCTGAGAATCTTTGAAAGGCCAATCTGCACTACACGTCGTCTGTGCCGACTTCACTTGTGCTTAGGTGAATAAATAAAGAGATATCTCCCCCCTTTAGGCTTAGGTAGAAATAGTATTTATTGTGGGATGCTCTCCCCCCCCCCCCCCTCATTGCAATTGCACCGACTATCATAACCTTGATAACCGCGAATCGGTGAAGTAGCCTTTGCTGAAGCCTATAGAGAGTGATGAGGGCACTATTCACCGAAATGGATCCATTCTTGCGCTGACGCCTTTTGGCGGAGTGCTTCTTCCATCAATCTCGTTTTAAACTGCTTCGTTTGGATCAGTTGCGTATCTTGGTCATATGGTCGATCATTTCGAGAGCCATCATCATCCATCGCCATTATGCTCAATGAAATTAAAAATTTTTCGCTTGGCTCCACCTCAAAGCTAGAAGGCGTCACTGAGCCCCCATGTGAGAGGTCTCAACCTAATCGGGCCGTTTTGGCGCAAACGCAAGAAACGCACTTGATGTTCTAGACCACCGCCCCCGGCACCGCTTGATGCAAAATTACAGAGTTTTTTTTTATTCAGATAAGCCCGAGGATTTTGGGGCAAGTGCCAGCCTAGTCGGGTAGTGCCAAATGTATGGTGTAAAGCTTTCATTAAGTCAACTTCCATGAAATACTATTATTCCCCTGCACCACAGATGCGCTGGTCTACCGATATTACTGCTGGTTGTGTACGACTGTTTGTTAATGACACCGGCAGGGGTTAATTTTAGCTACGGTAGAACAGACGTAGTTCGGACGAGTTTCAATGATCGCCATTGCACAAACTCGCTAATTTGACGCCTTGGCATGGTGCCAAGAGAAGGTGTTTCTGTTGTAAGGTTATTTTTTCCTTTTACATTTCTTCTTCCTCATATTGTTTCTAGATGTACTTACATGAGTGCTAATGTAGTTGAGAGTGGCCACTCCACTGTGCTAGGAGTCAGGTGCTACAACTAACGTTGGCCCGGGGCCTGTCTCTTACAGCGGACAACTCGGAAGGTCAGTGTGTTAATGCGAATGGGATGCGAATACGCACCGCAGCGTCGCGCTTTTGAATCTGGGTTTTTTCACCGACTATCGCTTCTAACCTTCAGTGTTCGTTACAAAATGCTCATTTCTTTGCATCTTCCTCTTGTTTCGGACCCCTTTCGGTTCCTTTAAGGGTGTGCGTGACTGTAAGCTAAAAATAAGGCTACGAACTGACTCCATCAGTTCGTTTTCTGATCCGTAGGCCACCAGAATCGTCTCTCCTGATGAAATTAAGTTCGATTTAACAGATCTAACTCAATCTCTCATCTAGTCTGACTCAACCTCTCATCTTCATGACGTTTCAGGTATGGCCGATCTACTACCGGTGGAAGCTCCAGAAGATTTTACTCGGTGCCGAAATCGGGATCACACTGGGAGGCTCTGTCCGATACCAGACGACGTGCACTTCGTTTATGGTTATCGCGTGGAAATGCCACTTTTAGCTTTAACATTTGCCTTCCTACTGTATAGGGCACTGTTCATAGTTCGCGATTCAGGCGACTGCGCGATCGTCTGAATCACTCGATCGATATGTATCTTTTCCTTCGACCTGAAGTGCCCAATCTCCTGAATCGCAGACTTCAAGGAACACCTAAGAAAAGCTTCATGTTTCTATGACTTGCATAGTGGACGTTTAGGAACCGCTGGATTCCGTTACAATGCTGACATGCTACCATTTGTGGTCTTCCGCATGGGTTATTTGGCTGGCCTTAGAGCAAGGTAAGGACATCTGCAATCTCTATGAGCCATAATGACTGGTTCTTGTGCTTCAGGGAGCTGAACCAAGCAGTAGGAGTGATGATTACTGCCAGCCACAATCCAGCAAAAGACAATGGCGTCAAAATTGTTGATCCCAAAGGGGAAATGCTGGCGACAGAATGGGAGGTTAGCTAAATAATCACAATAATTTGCACTTCGCCTATTTGTGTGCCTTAGTCGTTTCAAATGACCAACCTAAAGCGATTGTCCACGGGAAGATGATTTTTAAGTTATCCATATGTTAATGTTGTATTTGCGTTATGTGGGCCGCGCGCAGAGTTTCACGCGGAAAACTGCGAGACCGGCTTAGATACAGCATCGCGAAGTCCTGGCCGGGTGGGCGGGGCTTCCGAGCAAGTGCCCACCCGTCGTCCGGCGCGGTCGGAGACGCGTTGTAGGAACAGAAAGTTACGTGAACAGTCCCACTCTCCCTTCCCAACCGCGGCAGACGACGGGATGGGGCTTCACTCGGAGGCTCCACCCACCCGGCGAAGAATTTGGGGAGCTGTATCTTCGCCGAATTCTCCCTTTTTTACGTGAAACTTTGCATGCCATCGTCGCGAGCATTCGCGCTGCGTAGTTGTCGGTTTCTATGCGATGTTGCGAGTTAAAACTCTGAATGACCCTAAAAAAAACTTGAATGAGAAATGTAAACTTCGACCAAATCTATGGTTAGAATCCACAGCGCATATATTTTTGACCGCCGCTGTATGTATCTCGGGTCAAATAAAGATATAGTCGGGTGGAGGGGGAGACGCAAAATATTCACCGACGTCAAGGCTTTTTCCCCCCAGGCTTAGGCTTAAGCAGATGAGACCTATGTTTCGGCAGATGCTTTTATGGAGAGGATATCAATTTTAGCCTAAGCCCATGGAGAAAAGGAGTTCCGACGTCGACGCAAAGCTGCGTCCCCACTCCCCCCCCCCCCCCCTCCAGCTTTATTTGACCCTGTATCTATATACGAGCTACTGCTCAAACGTTTTTAATAATTCTTAGAGATATGCATCAGAACTCGTGAACACCAGTGACGAGCAACTACCTACAGCAGTGCGAGCTTTAGAGGTCCAAGTAAGTTTGCTCTTGTTTTTCCGATTTTGTTGTCAGTTGTCGTAATTTTTGGCTGGTGGAGTGTTCAAGATTGCTCCGAGACCCTCAACTCCTAATGCTCTGGTGATCTGCGCTATGGACTCACGTGATAGTGGACCACACCTTATCGAGGCGGCAAAAGCGGGTGCGGCTCTCATGGGTGTTCCCTACGAAAGTCACGGTCAGTAACGACAAGCAATTAGAATGCTTTTTCTGCGGGTATGTTCCAGGATAGTCAAATTCTATCATTGCGTGCGACAGTTACCATGTTAGTCTTGTAGATCGGCCGTGCCGCCGCCTTTTGAAGCAATCGTCCATGGAGAAGTGAGTTTCTTCGTTATCCATATATTTATGTTGTATTCGCCTAATAAGGGCCGTGTGCAAAGTTTCACGCGAAATAGCGAGAATTCGACAAAAGTACAGCTCTTCCAATTCTCGGCCGGGAAGGCGTGGCCTCCGTGTAAAGGAAAGGCTCCGTCCCGTCGTCCGCCGCGGTTGGGGATGGAGAGTGCGATTGTTTACGTAACTTTCTGTACCTACAATGCATCTGCGACCGCGGCGGACGACGGAGTGGGGTTTGCTCGGAGCCCCGCCCACCCAACGGGCGTTGTGGTGCTATATTTTAGCCGGATTCATTTTTTTCGCGTGAAACTTTGCATGCTTTCCACATTTGACAAATACAACATAAATATATGGGTAACAATAAAATTCATTTATCCGTAGACGATTCCTTCAACGTGACATGACTCAATTCGAGTATCCTGTAACATTTTCTTTTTCCCAATTGCTCTACAGTACAATATCTCATATTTGCTTTGGAATTGTGATGCACTGAACATTTCAGGTGTTTTAACCACTCCTCAGCTACACTATATAGTGAGGTGCAAAAATGATCCGAGTTTTGGAGATGCACGAGAAATCGGATACTATGCGCGAATATCAGACGCATTCAAGAAGCTTCAAAAGGTGAAGTTCCCATTTTTTCTGGAATATATGGAATTTTACGAGATTCAAACTTTACATTGATTCCAACGATCAACTTCTTGCTCGCTGTCTTACACGTAACTTTATCCACTTATATATCTCTATATTGGCTCCCTGCACTACTTTCGCCTTACGTTGATCCACATTTTTATATTCGTATGAACAGGATAGAAGTGATGACGGTGAGAGTAGGCATCCGTGCCGTTGTACCACAAAACTGCTGGCTTTTTTGAGAGCAGAAGATGAATATATTAACTCATAGTCGCTAACCAATCAACTCATTGCGTTCGATCTGTATTTCCGTGTACGGTTGCTGGGTAGAATCGTCCTATGACAAGTAGAACTTCTAAATTACAATTAATCAACAAAGGATGATAGAGGTGAGCACTGTGATGGGCGCTGGTATGCCAGCTGAACTTTACATACCCGCGAACTCCGCCTGTGGGAGATTGACCAAAGAGCCCCATTCAGCTCTGGGGTGGTACATTTGCTGATGACTGACAAACTCATCGCTAGAAACTGCAAATGATGGATCAGCCAAAGTGCCTTATGCTTTGCTCAAATTGACCACACAACAGGTTCGACGATGTGTCATTCTAGCCTCCCGAATTGAGAGTTTCATTCACATCTAAAAATGACAAATGCTTTTGTGGTTCCTTTCTTATTTATTTATTTATTTGAGACTATTGTACAAAGTGGTGCCGTGCCAGTGCCGTGTCAGAATGAGGACTACTTGACAATAGGAAACGGTAATTAAGTAGAGGAAAAAAAATAGGTACAATAAAAATGAATTAATTGGCTTGCGCCCTTAAGCATGAACAGAGAAGATAGGAAAGGAAAAATACTTTCACAACATGTGAATTAGTTTGCGTAAAATGAGAGAGTAAGAAATAGGAAAACGGAGATACGTTTACAACATGGGAAGGAATAGGAACATGGGAAAAGGTCACTGTCAGTGCAGAAATGTAGTATACTGAAATGCCGTTGCTGAAAAGATGGGACTTTTTTTACATCAACAATATTGGTTCAAATGGAAGAGCAGATCTATCTAAATGACTCACCATTGCTTTAATAGTGATACTCCAAGATTCAAGATTTGGACATCATTCCGAACTGAGTAGGGAGAGGGGGGGTGCACCCTGTTGATAAGGGGATCTCAGAGAATGCGTTGCATAAGGCAACCAATGAATGGCGTTGGGGAGCAAAGTGCGCTATCAGCAGCAATGAGAAATCAATGAAATCAATCAAATGAGGGCTAGCAAACTACTTAGACGCCGAGGGATTCGATCCTGTCTTTGTGCTTGGGCGAGTAGCGAGCACACGCCTTGCGCCATCGAGAGGTTACAATCAATGCGCATGTGCGGGCAATGAAAGCAGACATCAATGACGCACTAAACCTTTTAATACAACCACACCTCAGTCGGCATTATTGATTTGATGCTTAAGGTAGTTGGCTAGCTCGTTCTGAAAACTTCGTGAATGTCTCCATTTGAAATAATCGCATTCGAGCTTATTCCAAATCGATACTACTCTAACAGTGAAAGATCCTTCATAAGCACGAGTGTTAGGTTTGTCTGGCCGTAGGCGGAAGGGATGCCCTCTCGATACTCCAATGGATGGAGACATCTCGAAAATATCACTTAATTTTAAATCCATTTCACCTGTAATTAGCTTGTACATTAGCCCAAAATCGATTAACTTACGTCTGAACTCAAGCGTTTCTCCACCAAGCTTTCTGAGTCTGTCTTCATATGATAGAGAAGTAATTCCTTTTCGCATGAAGCAGCGATACGTGAAACTTTTCTGTACTTTCTCAATTTCGTCTATCAGATGCTTTTTGTATGGCGACCATATAGGTGAACAGTATTCTAGAATTGGCCTGACATAAAGATTAAAGAGACGAAAGAGCAGATCCGGATCACGCATTTTAAACGCTCTGAAAATGAAATTAGACCTCGCTTTGGCTATGGTTACTCTGTCATGGATAAAAGTTTCAAAATCAAGTTTGTCACTGTATAGAACGCCAAGGTCTCGGACTTTATCCACACGAATAAGCTGATTGTCACCAATAGTGAATGTGAAACTTGGGTGGTTTTTCCCTAAACCCATAATGGTCGTCTTTTGGAGAGAGATATCTAAACTCCACTTTTTCGACTTTATGAGCTGTCGGGGGTATATCGTTAGATTAGGACTTCCCGCACGCGCCCATGGTGCGGCGAGTGCGAGTTATCTCTGTGATTGCGTACATTGTCCTGCTGTTATTTACTGTTGTTATGACCTGTTTATTTGAAGGACTTCACTGCCGTTCATAGCCCATACGCTCCAGATTGGAAGCCCAATCGGCCGCAGTTCTCGCTCCGGAAGCGTCGCGTGCGAAGGTCGCTGTATGCAATCACTGGTGGAGTAGTGCGCTTTGCAATGTTGATGTGTCGAATACTTGTCCTTTGTTATATCAAAAAGTTACGCAATACACAATCAATTGTTATAGAGCTGTTATGAATGAGTAGCACAAGTGAAACACTTCGCCTTCCATAAAAAAAATTAGATAATTTCAGCTGGGGACGAAATTGGAAAGATCGGGCTATTCGCCAGATTTGATACTCGATTGTGCCAACGGTGTGGGAGGCAGCAAGATGCGCATGTTGTGCCGATTCTTACCTGAAGGCTCATTGAACATTCAGTTCAGAAATGAGGACGGCGAGCTCAATCACGAAGTCAGTAAAATAGTTCATTCACTTCTCTTCAGCTTAATATGTCTGATTTTATAACACCATCAGGTTGGTCCATAATCAGGCACCTCGGTCAGGTTTCGCCTTCTATCTTTGTTATTTCGCCTCAGTACTCTCCCAACGTAGTATGCATCACAATTATCTATTATACTTGATTCTTCTTATGTGGAACTACATACACAGACCCTTGGCCGAAGAAAGACTGGATGTCGCTTCTGAGATCACCTTGGCTAGCTTACCCTTTCATCTCGAGAGATTGAGCTAGGGAGCAAAATAAGTGGTTGTCTGTTCGCGAAAGGTAAGGTTCATGAGAAGAGCAACATAACTACTCCCGGAACTTTCACTTTTCCTGAATTTCTTCGCAGTTGGGGTGCGGCATCATCAGAAAAAACAAAATCTGACTCATTCACTTTTTACCTGCATGGCTACACTAGTTAACTGTTTACAATATTAATATGCTTGACATTGTTACAAAAAATAAAAGGTACTATGACTACCTCCCCTCGTCTTCCATTGACAAGTTTACAGATCCTTTTCGATAAATTTGGCTCTGACTGCGAAATTTGCTTCCCAGAGTAGCTCTAAACCTTGACCATGACTATCACAGAAGCTTTACGAGAAAATTCCTGGTTCCCGCGTCGAAATCGCTGTCAGGTCCAAACAGATCAGTCGTTCAATACCAAAGAAAAAAAACTGAAAACAGGTTCCAACTCCTCTCTTCGTAGAACCTTGGCATTGATATAAGTTTGATCTTCTTCTGTTACGCCAAGACTGCTGCAAATGTGTGCACAGGCCCGACAGAGTGGCGAGAATCTATACGTCTAGCTTCTAACATAGCTGCATCAAACGGCTATGTTGTACCTCAACGTAGTAGGAGAATACGCACTGAGCAACGTAACATACCCACAATAAGGTTCCCTTATGCATACCTTTCATCTCTGACAGAGTAACTGCTGCAATCCAAAGATGCCTTGTTCAAGCACAGCTGGATGATGATGTTGTCTTAGTGAGTGTCCCTAATGGCAACATCAAAAGCCAACTCGTGCGAAATAGGCTTTACGATAAGCGTTGCGTGTCAGAGAATTGTGTCACATGTCCGTATGGTACAACTGGGGATTGCGCCAAAATTGGTGTAATCTATCAAATTGAATGTCAGACTTGTAACGCAACGTACATTGGGGAAACTGGAAGAAGACCAGCAGTACGTATCGAAGAACATCTTGCTGGTAAAAGACTAGGTAACACAAGAACACCTCTGGGAAAGCACATGGCCGAGGAGCATGGCGGAAACGACTTTGATGTAAAGTGCAGTATTCTAGCATGCGAGACTGAGATTTCCGCCAGGAAAGTGCTTGAAGCGTTTTGGATTTCTGCAAGAAATCCAAGTATGAACAACCGAAATGAGTGCTTATCCATTACGAATGATCCCTTGCCATTTGCGCAACATTGCGAGCTACTGATATGATGAGGGAGACATGCATGTCCCCATTATACTATATATGTATAAGGACAGTATGGCATCCCTCATTCACTGACGACAGCTAACAAGGAGTGGCGGCGTCCACTCTCGCGGTGGTGGACTGGGTGAGTTATGTTCTTTCGTACGGGGTTCCTCCGGCGGTTTCCTTGAGTTTCGTCAGAACTGCTAGAGGGATAAGGCGTTTGGTGGTGTAGTGGATAGAATCCTAAATCTTGAGCCACGTTTAGGCCGTTGAGGAAGACGATCTGGTCGAAACGTTAGGCCATAAATAAATGTTCCACCTAAAAACCTCGTTGGCGTAACAGAAGAAGATCAAACTGAAAACAGGGGTATTTTGGCAGGGTGAAAATGAATTTCGCACGTAATAATTCGCTTGTGCGCTCGTTGTATGAACAAAAAAGGACGGCCTTGAAAAAAAAGCAAAATTTTGTCTTAAATGGGAATCGGACCATCAGTCATTTATCGGTACTCCCAAAACCATTTATCCAACTTTGACGCCGGTTTTTTGCTTTATGGTTCGGCCTCTATAACATGAAAACATTCGTTTCGGAAAAGCTCATTACGTCTTGGTGGGCCTTCTCCCAGCTCACCATAGATCGCTTTTTTTCCGCTTCCAAGGGCATATCCATGGACGGTGACTGATATCGGAATCGTCTCTTAGACGAGCAGACTGGCTGCACATCGGCTGGCGCCCTCAAATTATTTTGGGTGGGCCAAACTGCAGTAGAATATCACGCTAATTTGAATATGCTGCTCAATCAGAAAATTGTCTCGCTTTTTCAAAATGCATTTTTTCACGCGGAGGCGCACTATGGCATCATGAGTAATACTAATTATGTCTTCCAGGAAACCTCCTTATTACTATAATTTTGCCCTAAGCTAGCCTCCTCACTTTCATGGTCAAACTACATTCATTTCTTAACCAGCTGGTCTAAAAGGAATAAATTAACTTTGCAGTTGTTCATCTTCACGCTTCCTCAATCGTTGAAATATTGCACGAGGTTCTATAAGCAGTGTAGAAACATATTCCATGTTCGACTCTCTTTTATCTTGGCATGGATAGACGCTCTGGCTGTTTTTTATTCGAAGCTAACGTTTCGGCATCTTCGCCTCCTTCAGAGCCTGAAAAGTCGAAAGACCTGAGACTTAATTCACTCCAAGACTCTAAAAATCCCGAGAAGCTTTTCAAGAATTGGTGAGATTCGTCGAGGCGGAGGTAGTGCTCCTCAGTCTACTAAAAGTTGTCCTTCTGATGGTCTGTTTTGCGCCTCGGTCGCAAATGCCAAGGTAAGCCCATGCCACACTTCGATCGATTGATACCCAGAGCTGGTTTAGTACACTGTTGAAAAGATGCTCGGGATTGTGAAAGACTTGGAGTGAATAAGGTGAATTAGGTTCCAGGTTTTTCGACTCTTTAAGCTCTGAAGAAAGCGAAGACGCCGAAACGTTAGCCTCGAATAAATAATACCGTAAATCCTGGAAGGTTCAACAAAAATCAGCCAGAGTGTAGAAACAGTTTATTATGAAAACTGCTTCGTAATTCATTTGTGGACTCCCCTTACAACGACTGATTCCTCGAGATCTTTCAGCGATTGTGGAAAACGGCAATTTCTCGCTCCAAATATAATGCAAACACGAAACAAAATACTCATGGAGTATTTTGTTTCGTGTTTGGGAGTAGTTGCGCAGCTTCAACCTTCTTAATTTTCTCCTATTTCATTCGGATTTTCCAGTGTGGTGCCGATTACGTGAAGATCGGTCAAATTCTTCCTGCCGGCTTCGACGATGTGGACGTGACGGCCAAATGCGCTTCTTTCGATGGTGATGCAGACAGATTAATATATTTCAGGTACATTGCGACTATATACAAGCTGTGTAGCGGTTCCAGTGAATCCGCAATTTTATGCAATCTCGCAATCAATCCCTGCTTTTCTCGCTTCGGGCTTACACCCTCTTACCGTCCTTGGTCGCTGAACTGCTGCCAAGTTAGTTCAGAGTTTCGAAAGCTCATAGTTGATGTCAGTTAGACACTTCATGAGTAATCGCAGAGAAGGCGTTCGATCGTCTCCCTAGATCAGTACATGTAATGTTTTGCGAAAGCTCCATGTGCGGGAATGTCTGAACGCCCCCAAAAGGGATATGTAGGACGAGGCCAGGGCAGCTTTACGCACTCCGCACGGATTGTCATATGAAGTGGATATCACGGTAGAAGTACACCTAAGGTCGGTCATGAACCCGTTCCTCTTACTTCTCCCTGTGGATATAATAGTGAAAGGTCTCATGGAGAAGGCCATCCCCTACACTTACAGTCTTGTCTTGATAGCGGATAGCAGAGAGCAATGCCGTACCACTGTCCAGAGGTGGCAGGAAGTGCTATGAGCGGATAACGGTCTTCGCTGAAGGTAAAAAACTCTAAGTGCCTGACTCCTGAAAATACCCAGAAACAGTGAATTGTCATGGGGGATCCACAAAGAAGGTAGAGGACTCCCGGTACCTCATAGTGGCTTAGCGGCTAAAGGTAAGGGAAAACCCGAATAAGCGCGACAAGGATAAAATGGAGAGAGTCTACAGGAATCCTGTGCGATTGACGATGCTCTACGATGTTTAAGGGCAAGGTGTACAGTGGTGATGCCTGTGATGCGAAATACTGGCTTATAATAAAAATACACGTGCAAATATGCAAGGTAGCCACACGTAGCTGAAATGAGGATGTTCAACGGGCGGGCGGCTGGATGCGACTGGACAAGCTCAGCAACGAGGTCCTGAGAGCGATCATACAGACGTCTCTCGTCCATGGACGTCAAGGACAGCGGCTGAAATGGTATGGACACGTGCTGAGAAGACCAGAGTACCATCCTGTAAAGAAAGCGCTAAAGTTTGAAGCGAAAGGGAAGCGACGCACGGAGCCCCACAGGAGAGGTAGACACACGTTATCGAGAGGACTTCACGAGAGTGAAGGCCACAGCGCGAGATGCCATGGATAGGAACAAGTAATGACGTCTGACAAGAATAGCGGACCTTCGACGGCGTGGGCTTACGCCAGGAAGAAGAAAAGGAAAGAAAGAAGAAAGATAATAGCACTTCTCATACATGTGATGTGCAGGCTGTGGGCCTTGTGCACTGACTCGCCCTTGTGTGGAGGAAATTTCACTCTTGCTATTCTAGCGTTTCCTTACAAAGTTACTTCCATGAGATAATAAGATAAAACTTCCATTGCAGAGCAGCAGGAGATGGGAAAAAAGCCGTATTACTTGATGGTGATATTATTGCTGTGCTTCTAACGAAGTTCATAAAAGAGGTGAGATTCCATCAGTTCAGCGCCTCAGGCTAGGTTTTTAGCACCACTTTTGAAGGCCTGCCTTTTCTCCCCTCTCTTGGAGTTCATAGTACACTTCCTATGGTATTAATAGCTAATACCACTAAGCCAGTGAAAGACAGTCGAACTCTAGCGACTCGAGAGAGTTAATAGTGGTGAGCATTCCCACGGAGTTTTTCTCAGAAATCTTCAGCGAGGTGTATAAATCAAGGTTTTAGAGCAGCTAGTGAAAGTGGGCAACGAGAAAGAAGTCTAGCTTTGTCTATATCAACAACTGCTGCAGCAATTTTATCGTGAAAGTGACTTTTGTTTCTCCTTAAACCTTCATTGAGATTTCCTGGAAATCATTTCATGATATAGACAATCAACAGAGCAACACATGATATTGAGCGATGGCATGTGTACTAAACGGCATTACTACGACACGATTTTTTCCACTTGTTTGGCACACACTTTTGAATTTGAGCTGCGGTTGTGTTTCAAATTTGTTTTGAGGCAGGGTTTATATCTGGGATATTAGGCTAGGTTTCAGATTCTTCGCTGGATTCCTCATGATTCACCATAGCAGGAGCATAGCAGTGTAGTGGTAGTGACGATCGATCGCTAGTTGAAAAGGGGGGAAGACGTGCTATAGAATGCAATTTCGTAGAGAATTTTGCGATTAGCGCCACGCAATTTGTCCTTGAACCCGTGACTATTCGAGGCATCTAGTAGTAACCCACCTTCCTGCATATACAAATTACAACTGTTTCAAATCGGGATCACAATCCACTGATACCATTCGATCTTCCATCTCCTTACAACGGTACACCTATACTATGCGAGGTCAGACCCAGTTCCTCGACAAGCCCGGTATTTTTACCTATAAAGTAAAGGGATGTAAAAACGTCATATCGACAAGCTGACAGAAAGTCCACTAGTCCTGACTTCGCTGCTGTCGCCTTTCTTACCGATTCCTTACAACGGTACCAATTCAAATAGGCCTGGTAAAACGGACCGATGATTCGCAGCGCTGAGTATCGGATCGGATGAAAGTACCCCGGTTTTCGCATTAGCTATATCTTCGTGACTTTGCGGTAATATATATATTTCGTGATTTTTCAGATTATTCAGAAACCGCCTTGTGGAGAAAAATCTGCATATACGCACCTCCCGAGGGACAATCCCAGGAGAGATGCTGTCCTCACTGTTATGTCACAGAAAACCACGACATTTGACTGGTGACACTAGATGCTCTGAAGCTTCTAAAAAATACGTTGCAGTTAGCTCTGAACGTAACGACTAGTTTGTGAGGGGACACTGCCAAGCCGTGAGTAGTAGGAAGGTAGCCTTGCAACTGCACGTATGAAGAACAATGGTCTGAGATAATGCTCCCTCTGACCACCTTTTCAAAGGCTGCTGTAAGCTGTTATGCCAAAATTCTACAAGATTTCTATTGCAATGGAACCTTCCGAGAAAATCCGGCCATGGTTCACTGTGAATATGTATCCGCTCTTTTCGAACAGATGGGGTTCGTTTGCCTCGCGCAGTGATGCCAACCCCACATTCAAAGATGAGCTACACAAAAAGCTGCACAAAATCAGATACCGAATCATCATTCTTCATGTATATCACTCGGAGAGAAGGTGTCTTGTTATGCAAATGTGGGCTAATTGACAATGAAGTACCTCTTCTCGAAAAGAATTGTCGCAATATCTGAAAACACGCGATGGTGGATTATCTGCCAACACATCAAGATGTACCAATCTAGGACAAGGCATTGATAATACACCCATAACACTCCTGGATTCGATCCTCATTTTTCACCGGGAAATGTCCGAAATAGTCCAGCCCTACGTGTGCGAAAGAGTAATACCTCGTTATTCTCCGAGATAATAGATGACCCTGTTTAGAGTACCTGTGGGGCAAATCGTTTAGCTTCTGGCATTGATGCATCGTCGTAGAAAATTCGTTTTTTTCGGCGCGAAGCTCAGGGATTCCCGAACTCTTCACATAGTATGACTTGTGCTAATACTGAGTACTCTAAAAGTCTTTTCGTAGCTTTAGATACCACTTTTTCCCTTCAAACTGCTTCCCAGCAATCTCTTCTGTACATACACATGTAGTACAAGTCCACACGCATATATAGGTATTATTGTCTTCCACTCCCGGATAACCTTTTTCGGCAAAATAAACATATCAAAGGTCAACCTAATTTTCAAAACAAAAATTTTTCTTTGAATGGCATTAGACAGGGAAAGGAAAAGGTGATGATCCGATGGAGCAAGATCAGGGCTATAAGGTGGATGGGGCAGCGATTTTTATCCAAGCTCGAGATTTTTTTGGCGAGTCACTTTTTCAATAGTGGGAACACTTGTCAAAGAATTGCCTCGCCAAAAAATTTTCGGGCTTGGATAAAAGTTGCTGCCCCATCCACCTTATAGCACTGATCATGCTCCATCGGATTATCACCGTTTCCTTACCCTGTCTAATGCCATTCAAAGAAAAATTTAGTATTGAAAATGAGGTTGACCTTTGATATGTTTATTTTCCTGAAAAAGGTTATCCGGGAGATGGAAGACAATAATACCTATAGATGCGTGTGGATTTGTACTACATGTGTATGTACAGAAGAGACTGCTGGAAAGCAGTTTCGGGGGAAAGAGCGGTTTATAAAAATACGAAAAGACTTTTTAGACTACCCAATATGAAGTGCACTTTGGCGGTCTCCGATAATCCGTGCAAGCCATGACTTTCAGAGAAGTGATAGGGGAAACTTCGCTGGATCCTCTAATTGTCTGATCCCTAATCTCCGTCATATCTCATGATAACGCATTGGTCTTCATAAGATACAAACGATCAGAGATTTTCGAATCGCATCATTGTGTAAGACTTTTGATGGTGTTTGACTTACACATTGATAGCGATGTTCATCTCCCATCCCTGAATAGCTAAAGGGGGTCCAAATACGTTCTTTCAAGATGGCTGTGAGTTTTACAGAAGCTGCTCTTTTCTCGTACACGCGAATAATCACACTTCTTATGAAGCATAATATGTATAGGCGACTACTCGTTTTATGCTAGAAAATGCAGAAAAGCGAATATTCAGGAAAAGATCTGCATAGTTTTCTTTCTTGCTTGTACTTCCTTTTCCTTGTTTGCTCGATCGGTTACCTCTCGAAAACTTTCAAGAGTGACCTGCTCATACTCTTCCTTCCTGTTTTCTACTTGCTGTGTGAGAAATTCTGCGTTCTGTCCAATTTTCTTGTAGCACAGTTCGCCGGGTTGTTCGTGATGGTATATAACCAAATTCTACATCATAACCTTTTTTCCTGGTGGGGCAATATATTTTGGACCTCTAAAACTAATGAATGGACCTAGGCTGGGACGTAGTTTTGCTCTGATTCAATTCAAGGCTATCTCTGGATGTGACAAGACGTTTATGTTTGTTTTTGAAATAACAGACGCGATTTGATCTACCACCATTATTAAAATAGCGGACGCACATTCAACGTGAGACCACCTGATTCCATTTTCGTCCACTTTTTCTATTTTCATGGTACTCGCGTTTGCGCTGGCTTCCATCATCCACTGAGCAATATAGTCGACCCCAATGTGTGCAAGCGTAAATTTTCTGCTAGCGCATCGTCGTTGGAAGAAAACCTAGCTCCTGAGCTCAGGAGAACTGGTACCTTTCTCGACTGTCTGTAGATGGGTCCATACTTGAGAAATCACTCATTAGAGGGGAGGTTTCTCCTCTCTCGAAAATGCCCACTAATTTTGAATTTTAGGCGTTCCTGTGCTTCATTGTGGAGCACGGTAGCTCCTTGACGTATCTGATGATTGGTTGTAGGTGAGGGTTGCGCTTTCTGTATGGGCTATCCTTTATCCTCAATTGTTGCGAGGAAGGCGATGAGGTTTCGATGATCCGTGATCGCTCTTTCTAATGATCCTGTTTTGGAATAACAAGACGTATGATGTCTTTCTTGGCATATGAAGCGCAATCTCCCTTTGAACTGAAAAGTAGAATGCTGTGGAGAAGCGCAAATGAAAAGCAGTTTGTGCTCTCTCGGATAGTTGGCTCTCTCCTGAGGTGTCCCATATCTCGCGAATGATACTGATCTGTGATTCTCTTCGCGGTACATGCATGCTCACGTGCAGCGTTCTCATCCACGCGTCGAAGCTACTCCCTATAGTCCCTCTCGTTCTCTGAGATTACAGGAGACGTGGTGTTTTTGGAAATGTACGGCGCGAAATTTTCTTCACTCGAAATGACATCGCTTAGATACCGAAGAGGATTTTCCGTATAAAAAGATCTCACAATGGAATTCTTCTCTTCCAAAACTCTCGTTTGCTGACCATCCGTGAATTTAGATTTAACTCGCTTCAGAAGCATCTACCCGTCGACTTGCTCATTTGTCTCGAAGTTGCGCCACTACAACCTGGACTTTCTCCGGTAGCAACCGCTGGTTTTTGATCGCAGAGGAACGCTCCCCGGTATTCTCCAGTCAATCGATCAAGCGGAATTACTCTCTGTGTTTTGGAATTTTTTGACTGTATTATAAGCCTCTTCCTGCAACACGTTGAAAAGGTGGTTAAACATGAAAAGAGATGGTAACGGCTGTGAGTGGACGTTAGTAGAAAAAAAGTACCCAAAACTTATCACAACCCCATATATTACCTGTGAATACAGCGATCAGCAAAGTGGGCAACTCCATCTTTTCCTTCCTTAGAGTAGTTCAGCGACGACTGATCCGATGTGGGCGAACCCATGGTCTCGTCAGTACTCCCTACAATCGATGTGAACGCGCGCACTTGACCTTCTAGCACAACTGTAAAATTAAAGGCCGAGCTGAGAGCTGCTCAAACCTGAGCGGAATAGGACTCGCAGTGTTCAAGTCTGATTTGGAAAGGTGAACAAGTTTTTCTAAAGCGCAACCATAGCCTTGCCACAAGTGTTTCATATTCGAGGTGCATGCCTCAATAGTCTCTAGTCCTTCTTCAGTCCACTTACGGCATCCCTTTCATGTCCTGACGGGTAGTCGTTTTACGATGCCTTCATCTTCTGTGGCTCTTTTGAATGCGCAATGACTTCTTCAGATTTATTGCAGTGCTGGGTTAGCATCTTTTTGTAACAAGAAAATTGCCCACTCAACCCTCATCCTACTCGATGACATCAAATCCAGTGTGTGGCCAAAGGCTACTCACGCGACCCATAACCAATAATACTTATACCCCACATGAAATGGAATTTCCTATCGTGACAAAGTTCGCCACGGATGTTTGTATTTCTCCCAAGAAGAGATAAGCAAGCTAGGTGTCATAACTGTTCACAAAAAAAAAGTTCCAAGGTTCGAAAATCAGCCTCCCAGTTGTGATTTGTTCGAGGAGCCGATGAAGTGAGATTTGTTATAGGAGCTGATGATGGACCAGTTGAAGACCCAGTTAGGTCATGAATACCACTAGCCCTACCGACAGTTGGAACACTAACTGCGAAAGACTTCTTTCCTTCACTCCTCTCTAGCACCTCCAACCTAGGCAATTAAGCATTTATTCAAATATAAAATTAGTAAATTCAACCATAACAGAATGGGTCACTTGAATTAGGTGAGTGGAGAGATCAATAAAACTCTGTGTCTCCTTTCCTTCCGGGAAATCTTTTATATCATCCTTGGCGCATGATCACCCTTTTGAACCCGTTAATTCAATGGACGACATCTCGTCATTGACCAGCCATTATCTATGTTACAACGTCATGAATCATTGGAATTTCAGGCACTGGATGACGCTAGAATCAATGATCTATCGATCGGTGTTGTACAAACCGCTTACGCTAATGGTAACTCGACGAAATATCTACAGGAAGTCGTGGTGAATGAATATAGTACATGTATAAGAACATTGCTTCGTTGATTGAACATGATACCTACTATAAAGGGGGGAGGGTGCCGCTATTGAAACTATTCCTAGGGCACTATATGCGACGAGTCACGTCTTTTGCAGCGTTTGAGGAAGTGATGCTTTCACAGAGGGAAGGCTATAACGTTTTCTCATCACACCTGGCACAGTGTCTTGTCTTGAATCTAGTGCAGAAGGCTGTGGCTGTTGATTCCAGAAGTAAACATGCTGACTGACACCACAACAATGGAGGAATAACCTAATCAAACGGCCAAAAAGCAGAGAAAAAGTGCCCCTCTATAGGATGGTTCTCATTGCAGACATGTCTTGCGTTATCTGCATCACCAGAGGATGTGGATCAACCAACAAACAAAGCCGCGGCAGTAGCCTCGCTAACCGCCACTAGGCCTCTGATAAGGACCTGGAAGGCGCACTTCGCGTTGAATTGTGAGCGTTATCGCAAATGTTACTGGAAACAGAGGTCCTGATTCGCTTGCCAAGAGGAAAAAAGGAAAGGACCTGGGCACATCCAAAATTAGGCAACTTGGACACAGCCTTTGTAGAAGCACCACTGCCAAAAAACAAATCTTTGCTTGATGGTATCACGCAAAGCCTAACAATATTACTTGTTTTTCCTTGCTTATGTCGTCTTCACCATATCTCGCATTATCTCATCCAATTGCTGAGTAAGCTTCTTCTGCCAATAATGCGCTACGTTGAAAATAGGTTCGTCCAATGTCAGGTGTGGTTTGCATGGGTGCGCTAAATCTGAGAAGATATAGGGTGTTGAGGATGCGTTGTGACAGTGCAACAAGAGTGCAATCTGAGCATCATCTTCGGAACTAATTGCACCAAGCAGGTAGGCGACTAATGTGATTATCGTATGGTGTGCCTTCGTATCGCGTTTTCAAACACGAGTTTTGCCCCACATCGTCTTCGTGAGTCCCGTGAAGCGTTCATTGTGAGTAGGCCTTTACATTGCTGAATACCCTAGTTATTGAGTAGGCCTTTACATTGCTGAAAACCCTAGTTATCTCCTAATTGCTAATGCCTTCAATTAATCGAGGGGGGTTGTGGTAAACGCGATGATTTGATTTACATTTCAGTCACCTAAACTGAAAGTGGAGCATTTATGTGGTTTCGCTCTGAAAAGAACAGTAACACTGAAATCATGCAAAATGGCACCTCTATAGACCCTTAATCTTGATCAGTGAACAACTTTGTCTCAGTAACTGTAAATTTGGTTATTCAAAACAAAGTAGATATGGAAGTATGCACTTCAATCAATTTTCTCGACAAGAGAAAGGTTCTCAGCGCTCACAGTGTGGGGCCCAATGTTGTGGTCAGAAGACCTTAACTGAGAACAATTCGTATCACTCATTTTCTCACTGCTTCTGAAGAAATTTCCAGAAAGAACCAACCAATCGGACTGAGCAAACTGCAGGAAAAGAGAGCATTCGAAGAGAATAGCTTTTTTGAGTATGTCAACTTCCAGGGCGTGAATCCAGTGTTCGTGCCAACAGGCGTAAAACACCTACATCATGCCGCCATGAAATTCGATATCGGCATCTACTTCGAGGCAAATGGGCACGGAACAGTAGTGTTCAGCGAGAAGTTCGATCAGTTGATAAGAAAGTGGGCACTTTTGCTTCGAAAAAAATCAGGTGGAGGTTTCTCCCACTTACATATAATGGTGCTACCGATATGAACGATAAGATACGATATTGGTTAACCTCAAATTACTGAAAACGGCGGCCGTTGGGACGATGTCGTCTCACACAGAAGGGAAATCCACGGTGGTGAATGAGTGTGCACATGTGGCGCGCTTCCATTCCCCAAGTATTAGATTGTCCGAAAAGTAATGAGAGAAATGTCGTAGTGCAGTGATTCGTCGGTAACTTTATTACAAATCAATATCATTTACTATAATATTCGCCATTGTGTTCCTTCACATACTGCCATCTTTGCGGCAGAGATCTGATTCCATTAGCAAAGAACTCCGAAGGCTTCGACTTCAAGAAGTTGTTGACAGCTAATTCGACGTCCTCCCGATTGGTGAATTTTTTTCCAGCAAAAGAGGATTGAAGAGAACGAAATATGTGGAAGTCTGATGGAGCGAGATCTGGAGAGTACGGTGGATGGGGTACAAGTTCGATCTCCAGCTCTCTCAGCTTACTCTGAGTCCTTTTCGACGTGTGTGGCCTGGCGTTATCCATGAGGAGTAGGATTTTGCCTCTCTCCGGCGACTACGCAGAATTTCAGCTACTCTTTCCAGCTGAGTACAGAATCTTTCAGAGTTGACCATAGAACCAGTTGGAACCAGTTCCCAAAACACCGGGCCTTTAATATCCCACCAGAATGAGAGCAACTCCTTCTTGTCATGATAGGGATGTTTCGGCTGTGGTTTCGGCAATTCATCGAAGTCGACCCAATGTTTCCGGCGCACCGTGTTATCGTAGACACAATACTTCTCATCCATGGTAACGATGGAGTCGATCCAGGAAAGCGTGCGATGACGGCTGAGCAGAGAAGTGCACACTTCAACACGCTTCTTCTTGTCGTGAGGGCTGAGAGCGTGCGGAAGAACCCGAGGCAACTTTGCCACTTTACCTGACGCACGAAGAACATCGTGTACCGTGGATTTAGGAGCACCCGAGGAGGTGGCAAGCTCGCGCACTGTAACGTTAGGTCGTTCCTCACAGATGGCAAGTATGAGCTGCTTCTTTCGCGTCAGTGGACGTCCTGAACGACTACAGTCTTCGAGACATTTCCCTACTTTGTCGAACTTGCCGTACCATCTGAAGCACGTCGCTCGAGAAGGTGCTTGATCCTTCATTTCTTCCAGCAAAAGCCGATGGGCCTCATCCGCGGATTTACCTGAACGATAGTGTAGAAGGAGAGCTGCCCGATACAGCTTTTTTTTCTCATCCATCTTTAGCACGTTTGTGAAAGATGAAAACAGTATGGACCATATGCCCTTGGTGGCATATATGTACTGGACTTGAAACACTAAATTCCAGAATTTTGTCCTCTCACGACTTCGACGTCCAAAAATACTTAATGTTAAATCTCACCACTGCATTTGTCTCATTACTTTTCGGACAACCTAATATTTTCTTCTCTGTGATCACCTACTCACTCACTTTCATTCTTTCGCCTTTTACGTATTTTCTGTCCTTGTCGCGACTCAAAAACTCGTATACCGTGACCACTGCTCATCGCCACCTCTTACAGTCCTTATCTTTCCACAAAGGAGAAGGATGAAGCCTTTGACGTCAATCGATCCCTCTGTGGGATGCGTCGTGCCCAGCTCCATTTAGAATAGTGGTGACAAGTAAAGCAATGTGGCCTATACGGAGTGCGGCAAAAGTATTGACCGCCTCGCCAAGCTTCACCATACTGGGAAGAAATCAGGTATCAGCGCGAGTTAAAGTCGTATATGTAATTAACGGCAGCTCCCACTGGCATATCATAATACACCACCAGAATTCGAAAGAATCCATTTGGTCTGGGCACAATGCCGAAAAGGGCGAGGAAAAGCAGCTACTGTGGATCGCAGGTGATCGCAAATCCCAATGTCCAAGCAATCTAGGGAGGCGCTTCCGCAAGGCGGTGCGGCGTAGCACCGAAATCCCACAAATTCGGCGATATTCGAGTCAAAACCGACCAACACAACTAAATCAACAATGTCATCGAGAGACACGTACATCCCTAGGCAACACCTCAGCTAAGACCTAAAGATGACCTCTAGTCGGGAAGCAGCAAAACCCCATAAGGCGTACATAGTTGCGGCAGTATTGGTCTCAGAGTAGTCTCCACGGCTTGACCTCCTTGCAGCGATGATCACCAGAAGCATTGATCTCAACCCGCTCATTATTCCTTCTGCAGTATCTCGGAGGGCGAAGACCGCGCTACCTCGCCCATTTTATCTGTTTTGGAAGTGTGTTTTTGTCAAAGTTTTGGACGATACGCTCTTCCTCGCACTTTTCGTGAGTGTGTATGAACCGGAGGCGATCTTATCAGTTCTGGTGCTTCATAATGAAATGTTCAATGTCATCTATACTTTAAAAGAATTGATGTTGATACCTCCTTTCTAGTTGAGATAGTAAGACTTTGTTCAAGCAGTCAATACTTTTGCCGCACCCTGTACAATAACCTACAAGGGTCAGCCGATGTGCAGTTCAGCTTTAAGCCTCCGAGTCTGGGACCAGTTCACCTATCCTGCAGGGAGACGAGTCTGGGACCAGTTCACCTATCCTGCAGGGATGGGACGCTCCGTTGGCCTGGGAGCGCGTTTATGCGGGACTTGATCTCCGTACCATGAGAGTGGGATGCACGCCATTTGTCACTACACCATCTTGATATTTGCAGTGAGCACATGATTAATATCGTGGTGATCTCGTGTTTCACACTCGAAACCCACTATTTACAGGAATAATCAGTCGAATGATGCCGTGAAGCGACTGCACTATCTCTCCATTGTCATAAATGAGGTACGTATCGAAACCTATTTTTCTTGAAGTGTAGTTCATGCTGGATTTATGGTTGTTACATAATTCTTCTCTTGAAGTGTAGTTGAAAGCACGTTCTGCATCGCCGGAAAATTTATCGCATTTGGAAGTGTAGGTGGAGTGTTGAATTTCCTGCCACTGAAAAATTACAAAAACGTCAGAGATGAGACCTTCTTAGAACAGAAGAGGCGAAGCTAGGCATTCGTCAGTCAAAGGAACGCTAGTATTCCGTATCTCCCTTCCTCTTTTCGAGCACTTTTGCAGCGCAAAAGCTTCAAATATCTGTGCAGGTAGCACTATCCTTCTCATGCGACTTTCATTTATGACACGTTGTAGTTCCCCATCTGAAGTAAAGTTCATGCTGGATTGATGGTTGTCACATAATTCTTCTCTTTCTTACTGACGAGCGTAGAGAGAGGGTGGTTACATTTTTCAGTGTTACCCTAGTAATAAAACCCATACCGCCCGCACTTTTGGTTAATTGACACTCTGCCTTTGGATCGTGAAAGTTCGAGTGGAATGCAAGGGGTGGACAGCAGCGGATTTGTCTCGGTGTGAAGGATCGATAGGTAGCTTTCCATTAGAAGCTAGCAAAAATTCTTTTTTTACCTTCAGGTTGAACTTTGACTGTTCAGGTCTCGCATTCGCACTTCTAATGCTTTTTGCTTACAACTTCTTTGGGCACAAAAATCAATTTTTGCCGGGAGCGTTTTAAGACATTTTCGAAGGACTGAGAACTGGTCTCGTCAAAGGCAAGGAGGAAACTCAGAAAATCACTCAGCGGACACTGACCACGTTCGGGAACCACTTCATCTTCTTGGTTTCAGTCATGCGGTTCTTTCATTAAGAGGGTCCAAACAGCACGTCTATTTCTATAACGACAGAGTACAGCAACGAAAACGCTTGGAGTCTTCGAGAAGCACACTCTTTCTTCTCGCATGATGGTAGTTCTGCCCACACAAGCTCCACGTCATGCGCTCAGCACAGGCACTACTCCTTTATGTATGAAGATGTACAAAAAAAACGTGGGAGCGCTAAAGATTTGCATTGCTGCATCCAGGAGGAGAAATGCTGTTCAAAAATTTAGGAAGGGTGTGGATTTGTGAAGTATGAAGGTGCTGGCCCATACCATTTAGAAAGACAATAGACATTTTACAATATGCACGTAGAGTTCGATATGATCTCTTTTGACCCATACGCACTGACGAAGACGGCTAGGGAGAGCGCATATCGTCGAACACAGGTGATTCTCGTACAAGTCGTCCTGAAACTTCGTCTGAGTAGACTTCAAAGAATTGACCGGATTGTGGTATTAGCGCCGGCCTCGCTCTTCAGCATACCCTGAAAGAATAGTGTGAGATTCGGTCTATTCAGTTGGTTACTGTTGCAAGGGGATAAGGTCGTGGATTCGTTCACGGAAAAATTAGTTTCTTCGTTACCCTTATATTTATGTTATATATGCCTAATAAGGGCAGCATGCAAAGCTTTACGCGAAAAGTGAGAGTTCTGTTAAGGTACAGCTCCCGAAACTCCTGGCCGGGTGGGCGTAGCTTCCGAGTGAAAGCCCCGTCCCGTCGTCGGCCGCGTTGGAGAACGGATAGTGGGACTGTTCAAGTAACTTTCTGATCCTACAATGCGTCTCCGACCGCGACGGACGACGGGAGGGCACTTGCTCGGAAGCCTCGCCCACCCGACGAGGTCTTTCTGGTGCTGTATCTTAAGTGGATTCACATTTTATGCGTGAAACTTTGTATGCGACCCACATCATTCGAATATAAGCAAGATTGTACGTGCCTTTGGTTGAAACTCGGATACCGTAAGACTAGTAGAATTTTGAAACACTCATCGCAGCATCGTCTCGCTCAATGTCCTTTCAGACTACCGAATATAAGACTGTTTCTTATCTATTGACTAATTATTTTCCTGACTATTTCTTTTCAGACACCTTGAAGCACAAATCCCGCTCTAGTCTTCACAATTTGGTCGCTGCTTTTCAATATTCTTACGGAAGCGAGGGGCGATTTGCATGACGGTCACCTGCAACCCACATTAAGTAACTTTTCCCACGGTCTTCGTCATTGTGCCGAATCCAAAAGATGTTGTATGAATTCTCGCGACATATTATGAAATGTATGGAAATGTGTTGATAACATATACCAGCGAGTGTTGACATTTGCTTACTTCTTATTGTTAGTATGGTAAGGCTTAGTCAAGCGCTCATAACTTTTGTCGCACCCTGGAAATAAATGCACAGTCATGGGTTCATTTTTTCCATCAGTATGTTCATATTTTTCTCGGAGCCCTTGTCCAAGGTGGGTAATTGCTCATTGGTAATTGAACTTCCATTTCTTCCGTGAGGTCAGGTCATCACCTCGCAGTGTTATCACAAAACCGGTATCATCCACCAGACCGCTTACACTTTTGGTTGTGGATTAGGAGGATCAAATAGGGGAGAAAACCTCAATCCCTACTATTTCCGGTCCTCCAGGAGCTATGCTGCCAGTCTAACCTCTCACCATTTCAAGTAATTATATTCCGGCACGTTGGTCGAGTGGTTCAGATCCTCTCCCGCACACAACATTTGCACATTTTTTTTGGTTTACAACAGTGAGCAGTTATCAAAGGAACCGGAAGGGGCTCAGAAACAAAAGGAAGATGCAATGAAATGATCATTTTGTAAAGAACACTCAAGGTTAGAAGCGATAATAGGCGAAAAAACTCGGACTCAAAAGCGCGACCCTGCGTGTGTATTCGCATCCAGCGCATCCATTCCGTGTTGTCCGCTGTAGGAGACGGGCCGTGGGCCAACGTTAGTTGTAGCACCTGACTCCCAGCGCAGTGGAGTGACCATTCCCAACTACATTAGCATTCATGTAAGTACACCTAGAAACAATATAAGAAAGAACAAAGTAAAAAGTAAAGGAAAAAACAAATTTATAGTAGAAACATCTTCTTTTGGCACCATGCCAAAGCGTCAAATTGGCGAGTTTGTGCAATGGCGGCCACCTAAACTCGTCCACACTATGTCTGTTCTACCGTAAGCCAAAATTACCCCCTTCTGGTGTCTTTAATAGGCGAAATGTGTCGATGTGCCACAAGGCATTGACACGATGTGAGGAAATGGGGGTATTGATCTATTACTTTTGGTGAAAGGAGATGTCTCAAAGAACAGAAAAGCAATAATAAAAGAAGAA
Organism: Trichostrongylus colubriformis; assembly: GCA_963978905.1. NCBI lineage: Eukaryota > Metazoa > Nematoda > Chromadorea > Rhabditida > Trichostrongylidae > Trichostrongylus > Trichostrongylus colubriformis. Next base: position 39,879,608 of record OZ022256.1, read on the forward strand.
TGCGTCACCATGAAAGGATTCATACGCTCGAACAACAATCTCACTGAACTGAATATTAGAGCATTTTCCATTCATGTTTTTGTGCGTAGTTCTCATATGGAAGTGTAACCTCTTTGAAACCATGATTCTGAGCTTGTATGAGCGCAGCTGTCATCGTTTGAGGAAAAGGTTCTTCGGTTTTCGAAAACCATACAATTCCCGTTGCTTAGAGGTATTATTTCAGAAATGAAGGAGAAATGATTTTGTAGCAGAAATACTCAGTGCACTGGTGTTTTAGTTCCTATCACGGAAGAACCGGTTGAGTAACTAGGACAACAAAGTGATCTATGCGGTCCAACTTACGTTTCAGAAACTGTCCAAAGGTTTTTTTACTCTCCCTCTTGTCTTTATTGGATACGCTCCCAAATTTTTGAAAATGTCGTGTAACGGTCCTGGTAAAAAAGAGCCTTACAGTTTCAACGAAGAAAACTCACAAGGAAGTGATATTTGTGCGGAAACCAACGACTAGTATTGAAAATATGAATGTCAACTAACGAGCAGCAGATTAGCCTACATGTCGAAAAATTTTGCCATGTTATGATCTCCTCATCGTGATAGAGCCTCATACATGAACGAAGTCGTGGGAGTAAGATGAATGCACCGATTTCTACCTCTTTCCAATCAATGCTCTTTAATTGAGTTGTGACGGTGCGCTCAATCGATCGAAAATGTCGATCAACCGAAAAATGTGGACGGTATTGCATGAACGAAGTATGGATTACTACTGTGTGTACTGTGTGTTTCAAGCCTCTCCCAATTTCACCGAATCTTCTCTATCTACTTTGACTTCCATTAAATGAATGTTATTTTTTAAATAAATCGTATACTGCTATATGTTGCACTGATATTTTCTTTGTGAAGGTTGCATTACAAGCACTGACAACTAGCGTTGTAGGTTGTTGGTGACGCTATGGCAGATCTTCTGGTGGTTGAGTCGCTGTTACGCTGGTATGGCTACTCCATAGATGACTGGGAACAAGCACTTTACACCAATGCACCCAATGTTCAAATCAAACTACCGGTATGTGTTTATACGTTCTCGACTATCAACCTTAGCTCGCTTGAGGGGCAAAGTTAGGGAATACTTTGAAGGTACGTCTGAAGTTGAACGCGTTGCTCAATATTGTTTTTGATCACGAATGATACATGACAATTCTTGCAAATAAGGTACGAAATTTTCCGATCTCTGAGGTGACACATATTGAGGGCTATAGGATGGATATTGATTTATCTTGAAGTTTGTACACGTTTCTTTAAAGATATCTAATCCTATGGGGTGCGTATCGAATCTATTACGAAGATGGTGAGGTCACCGCCCGTTGCGACGAGAATTACAGAAATATTTTAACACTGTCTAAGCTTCAGATGGGGTTCAACATTTTTTAGTGGCTGATAGTGGCTTACACTCTGATCACCGCGCTGCCCATCACGCGATGCACCGCACGTGACGCGATTTCAGGATTTGGCGATAATCGCTCGTCTCCCAATTTTTTGTAACGACAGAAGTTGCTGCACATGACGAGAATGCACGCCGTCTGTCGCTACACCACTTTCGCCCATTTGTATAGTTATCGGAATTTGATAAGATGCGCTAGTGCAACCCGTCTTAGACGAATCGCGTCGCTCTTTCCGTCACACCAGTAGCTATTATATCCACCGAGGAAAAACACAACAGAGATTATGCTTTGCTTCTTCTTGAATCCTGATGAGAAGTGGCACTCCCAAAAGGACAAATTTCCGTTGACCATTATTTGGGAATTTAAAAGGGAAACTGAAGTGACCCCCTTGTCGTCTTTAGAAGAGGTATGTTTGCCATGACATAAGAAGACCTTAGAACCTGAAGCTTCTTTTAGACACGTCTTCTGCAGCTCTAACATATTTCTGAACGCCATCTATTCCTGTCATTCAGCAGCCAATCCGCTTAATCTTCAAAAGGATCCCCTTTGCTATAACAGGTCGTTGACAAAAATGCTTCCACATGTTCGTGATCGATACCACATATTGTTGGATTGAATTCGATCCAGAAAAATGATCGAGATATGCGCGAACATTCGAGGCTACTCATTGAATAAATTGAAATCGGCACGTTACGAGTTGTACTTACGCTGACGAGTAACACATCACAATGGACAGTAGCCTACTTGTGCAGTTAACAAACTCACTTGTCTGAGCCAATAGAGTACATGTATTCACTATTTTTGAATCACTGGCATCACTAGAGATTCACGTGGATCAAATACCGCAAAACTGATTTGGATCAAACGCCATCTTGGTGCTCAAGAATGGATCGCGAGATGTATTGACTAAGCATTGTCCGACTACACTTTTGTCGGTGATGCTTAAGCTTTTTCTCGCTTCATTTCTAGTGGCAAATGCCGCACTCTCACTATATACATGTGCAAAACGCAAGCTGGTCTCCGTGAAAAAGCTGCTCAACCATTGATAATGTCCACGTGGTTTCACAACTCACAGAACGCTGTAGGGAGTAACGAGCTTACAATGCAAAACGTAGAGCTACCTTACGGCGTTGAAGTAGACGGCAAGAAGCTCTAGTTCACTGTTTTCTCACTGCTTAGGAGCCCAAAAGTTTTTTTTTTTTGAAAAGCCTCTCGTCGTGAAGTTCTCGAAACATATTTGGAGAAACTCAGTGGATGAAGAGCAATATTGCAAAGGATTATAGCCTACTCTCAGAAGGCTCAGGGATCAAAGAGGTCTCTTCATACGTCTATCTCGATAAGGCAGTCACCATGTGCAGCGACTTTACGACAGTGGCCGGCTGTCGCCGTTAGGTTGGCTAAGCTGCGTTCGACATACATCGCAATGTCTTGAATAAGCGCGGTTCTACTCCCTTCCGAGGTCAAAGGTTCTGCACCTAGCTTACTAGACTTATTACAATAAGATTAGCATCGATGGCGAAATCAAATCAGCGTTTGATGGGGAACAAGTAATCAAAAGGCAATTGCGGCAGAAAAGACCATGATCAATTTTACATCAGTACTTTCCGCATTGAAACTGTTGCATCAGTGCAGTAATATGTGGACCACGTATATCTAGGGGAACGAGACTTTTCCAGACTAGTAGTGTCGCAGGCAACTGCAAGGGCTGAAACTCGTAGTAATCTTCATTTATTGTAAAGTAACTGATATTTAGCTCACGCGTTGTCACTTTCGTTTAGCTACTTATAGTGCACCTTTTTTCGCATTTAAGCAGGACCTGTTAAGGTTGTTGATCGTTCCAAGTACAAGACTACTTTTGAGGAGACGACTTTGCTCGAGCCTGATGGGATTCAGGAAAAAATAAATGTCCTAGTTGCACGCTACAATGGTGCCCGAGCTTTTGTGAGGTACGACAGGGCTTCATGAATGATCTCAAAATTTTATCTTCTTACTTATTCGAATATCTTGACCTAAATTCATCAGGCCTTCTGGGACGGAGAACATTGTTCGCGTATATGCTGAAGCTGTGACACCAGAAGATGCGGCAGAGCTTGGCCAGAGTATTGCGGATTTAATAAAGCTGTTGTAGATGTTTAGTAGATCTTCGAATTTCATGCATATCAATGATCTGAAATCTGGTAAATCTTCACTTCCATCATTAGCAATATAAAGACGTTCTGTTAATGTATGAGACGTGTGGTGCATACTACTGAATCCCGTTGACACAACGAATGATGTTAAGTTAACGTGTCTTGTACACTTGCGGTGTTGATGTAACTCCAGTCCATGTCTGGATTCTCAGGTTTACACGAACCTCTTTTCGCACCGTTTGGTGAATCCTCTCCTCATTCAACTTTGCCTTGGCTACTGACCTCAATAGGAGATCAGTCACATATACGTTGAATATGGCATCCAAATTTAAAACTGCCGAACAAGTAATGTGCCGATGGGGATGTAGAAATTAATGAGGAATTTACTGAATGTGGTACATGGAATCAATGAGAAAAATGAAGGCACCGATGGTGTGCCCACACTCACTGACGCAGACACGTAAGAGCATTCGTGTCACGTTTTTCCACTGAAGATCCAAGAGCCCAGGGCAACCATCTTCGAAAAACCTTAGGGCAACTCAGTTTCTGTTGGATACTCGATGTGGAAGACGAGATAGGTTGCAGCTTTATTAAAGCAGTGAGGATAGAATGAATAATAATGAAAACAACCGCCTTATATACACTCCCAATGGGCGGTCTTTATCATTGGCTTTACCTTTATACCATCCTACAGTGAGTATGATGCCTTCATGCAGATCACGCATTCAGGGATGTAACAGTTTTCCTAGTTTTCCTACGAGGGAGGTCTTCCAGGTCATAGCGCGCTTTTTGAAAACGGTTTTCCATCGTATAGGGGCACCTGCATGAAACATGTAGCCGGCGTCCATGTTTACTGACCGGCCCTACGAATGCCAAAAAAAGAGTGTAAGATTTCTAAAATTGTGCAGCAGTCTTATAACAGTCCCCTAATGTGATGCTGCACAGCGAACAGATGGCCTACAGAATGATGGTGAACTCTCAAGCGGTTGATATGGATGGTTTTGTGGTTCGGATCCTGCTATTGCCAAACTTTTGCGTTTTTTCTTTCACTGTTTATCTTTATACATGCCTCTTGATGCCAGACGACAATGATTTCCGTTGACAGCGTGTCAGGTTGACTCTCATCACTAGTTTTAAGGAATTTGTTGACCGGATGTTCAGGACAGGCGTGTAGCGCTCGAAATTCTTGTTTTCGTGCTGAATGAGTATCGTATTTGTGTTCTAGGGATCGAACTACCTTTGGGGACACACTTCTAGCTAAATCCAATTTTTGACCCTCACTTCGAGACAGTAGTTTGGCCATAGGCAAAATTGTGCCCCTGGTATTTTTAGAAGAAATAATCGACATAATCGATGAAATTCACTAATATGCTCACCATGAATGTGTTTCACCGTAACTTCACCTACCAAGCAGCAAACACTTCACCTACCAAGCTAATAACGTCGTTTACTTCGTCGGACGTGCAGTGAAAGGATCAGTGCCCAACGCAAAAGCAAAAGTGCAAAAGTTTCGTGCAAAAGTGTCTCGCTCGTGCGCAACACTGGCAGCCTCAAAAATTGATCTGTCAAATCCGCCGATAATGGTAATGAAGGGTAGCCTGACACTCTAGAAGCAGAAAGTGCACTTGATTTTAATATTCAAATGTTCACGAAAAGAGAAACTGAAAATCTAGTTTTTGCAAAAATTCGTTCTCAATAGGGAACGAACCCCAATCCCTATTCGGCATTCGTAGGATCGATCAACAGAAATGGACATCAGTGGTATGCTCCATGCACCAACCCCCACACGGTGCTAAACCACTTCCAAGAAGCGCGCCATGACTGAACGACATTCCTTGAAAGGGATGGACGGTTCGGTCTTACTACATGTACGCCAGCTCTTCTGAATAGCTTATACTGTTCATGGTGCCACGCGGAAAACCTCACTGCTTTAAACACTGTACTGATACATAGCTTTATGACAATAAACAATAATGATCAACCTGCACTCTTGTGAGGTACACCTTTTTTCTACTGACGACTGTGTCTCGATTGTGTCTATCTTGTACCTTCGGGCAAGATCTATCTTGTACCTTCGGGCAAGATCAGGTATATGACGGTCTACAGCATCGCAAAAGGCACAGATGTTGCTAACTCTGCTATTTCCAATGTCTTTATGAAGAAACGTGATGTACAGGGGGTGCCAAAAAAAAGTAATTTTGTCTCGTCCACTTTCACCCCACTTTAGTCGAACTACAGCAAATTCTGTCAAGGTATTCACATCCCCAGATTCGAGAGCAGACCTCACTCTATCACTATACTCCGTGGCAGCCTTCTGTACGAGCAGGAACGAGAGCGAGGAAAGAGTGAACAAGATGTGTCACCTCAATTGGGCAAAATCCGAAATTTCGTCGCCCTCGTTCACAACCTTGCTGAGGTCCGTTCACTCTGGGTACCTAAGGGGATTCATAATGGGTGGTGTTCTTTAGGATCCCGTTTTTTCCGGGTTCCCGGCGCCCTTTGTTTCCAAGAGCCAAAACGTGCACTTACCACTGAAACCCCTCCGGAGGCGGATTTGGGCATGAAAATGATACTTCGGATCATAGCAGCCCTGTCCAAGCAGCATGGGCTCTGTGATTTCCATGAACCGAAGGGCCAATCCTTGAGAAGCTTCCCACAAAAGACCTACCATGAAACCCGGCTTCACTGTTTTAAGGGGCTCTTGATACCGTGGGTGCTCCAAAGCCCGACTGCGCCGCTTAAAGGTTCTATATTTTTATGAAAACGAAACTATTGAGTCTCAGCTTGTTCCTGCTTCTAGAGGAACATTTCGGGAATATTTTGCCCCAATACTTTCATTTCTTTCGTTCCCCTATGTTTTGTATAATTGGGAGATGTGAGCCGTGGGCAAAATTACTTTTTTTTGGCACCCCCTGTATATGTCCTTGTGCAAAGGGTTATTACGCAGTCTGCGTGCCTTTGCTAAGGTATCAAGCAACGAAGAGAAGCGACGCGAAGAGAAAACATAGTTGACAAATCGGGGCCTCCCTTCAATGCTGCGTCCCATTCTGTATGTTTAAACGGGTCGGGTCTCAATGTCAAGTGAATCAAGAATGCTCGAAACGAAATTCTCGGTATGTGCTTGACGCCTTCATGGAGGGAGGCCATTGTCAGCCTCTGGTACACCAAACAAGACAACAGTCCTTTCTCTTTTGTCTCTTTCAACTACATCATTAACCAGAATGGGCAACTCACCTACGAATTGGTCCAGTAATTCAATAGCTTCAGGCCAAAGCATCGTGAATTTTCTTCAGCGGGCCAAGTCTATCGCTGTTAAGGATCGAGCTAGACATGAGTCGGATAACTGACGATAGCGAGGCACTAGGGCCATTGCTTCGGTGCTTTAGAGTCGAGTCCATTGAAAGAAATTAGTAGACCAACCGTCCACAGTGAGCGCGGAAGGGAGAATGGATTGCATTAAAAGTAGTCCAATCGGTATGCGGATTCTTCTGATATTACAAAAACCCGAACACGCATTGGACAACTTTAAAATTTCTTACAAAATGCCATGCGTCTGTCAGAATACTTCATAGGTTTCATGTTCAAATTACGTAATTTTGAGGAATTTTATGACACTTTCACTTAATTGACATTTATTGTTCTGCTTTGATCTTGTTCAATTATAACACTATCGAATTTTCGTTATTGAAGTTCATGTCCAGTTATTAACGCACTATTACCATTATTAGTTATTAAACTTACCTCGTTCTGATAATTCTTCTCGACATCATTGGAGTTCTTCACTTATAACATTCTATTGTTTGATACAAAGGTTGATGTGATGATCACATTTCTACGAGCTTACGATTGTCACAGGAGAATCCACCTCATCCATGTTCCACCAAAACGCCGTTCTTATGAGTAGCTATATCAACTATTTGAAATGGTTAGCAGAATGGTTAACATGAACTTGGAATGACGAGTGGGATGGATTAAAACAAAAAACGTTTACAACTCCCTAGCACAGAACAGTCAAAAGTGACTTGAAGTCTAGTGATAGTGCTAATTATAACATTGGTGAATAAAACACGATTAAAGTAATAATTTCCATGGTCAAAACAACTTTCACCTCTCCAGCCAGTGACATGCCAAGTGCCGCAACCTCGCTTCGTCACTAACGCTCAAACACTGCGCTATGGTGTTCACCATTTGACCTGGACTTGACTAGAACAGACTTTTGACATTGTGTAACATGTTAATATCACTTGGCAGTCGACAGATGAATAAACTGTCATGTCTGCACGTGTATAATACTGTTAAACACACACGTATGCCATAACAAGCTAAAATACAGTCCATTTCCCAAAAACTGAGTAGGCGTGTCCTACGGACTTGTATAAACGTGTATCAAACTCTCTCAATTCTCTCACCCCGCCACACACTCTCACTCTCGCCACTTACTCTCACTTTCGCCATTCACCCAACTTCGAAGGACACGCCCAATCAGTTTTCGGGAGATGGACTATAATTAGGGACGAAAAGTAGGGGGAGGAAAAAACTCACCGGCGGTGCGTGTCAGTCCACGTCGCAGGCCCGCGCGGCGAGGAGGATAGCAATAGCCTGCGCCGCCGTCAGTATGCTCCAATGAAAACAATTCGCTGCCATTTTACTGACGCAGGCCTACTCCGAGCTCCGAGCAGCAGTGAGCTTCGCTCACGTCCTTCCGCCCTAGTCAGTTGTCCTGCGTGTTCCCTATTCTGCTGTCATTTACTCCTAACCATTGTCTGCAATAACTCTTATCTATGCTATACTCATTATTATGGACGAGGGTACGTCTTTTTGATTAGAAGCGTTGGTCAGAAGTCGTTGAGTTAACATGATTAACGACTAAGACTAATTAAATGAGGATGGATATGATAAGATGGATATAATATATAGTGAACTGAGGGAAGGGGGCGGATTTTCGAGGAGGACTAGAGACCTGGTAGTTTGGTGACCTACGTAGTGTGCAAAATTGCAATAACGTAGTGTGCAATAACGGAAACGATGCGAGCTGACTCCGTATACTACCTTAGCATCCATTTTCCCACAAGATTGTTGTTGTTCCTTCACCAACCAAGTATACTTCTCCTGACACCATGTTGTTGTCGTTCTCTTTAGTCAAACCCGACGCAAGGTGGCACTGCTCACTGACAACTTATTATTAGTGAATGTTTCACTCATAAGCTAGGAAGACCAAACGACTTTTCCACGCATACACGCTCCTTTTTTCTTATCCCTTCTAATATTTCAATGTTTTTCATATCCATTTCATGACCACCACTTTTAGGGGTTTCCCAACTTGTGGTTCAGTCTCTCCTGATTGAAAACCGTCTACCCGATTATCGCCACCTACCAGCACACATCGCGCAACATTGTCTCTGAAGAAATCTACTTTGCATTACCTTGGTTTTCATTCATGAAGGAAGACTTACAATATGTACAATCGAAGCTCTACAAAAAAAGGCTATGTCGCCTGGGAATGGCGACCGCTTTCGAACATTCCAGCCATCAAAGCAAACATTGACTTTCAAATACCAAGTCGGGAAATACAAAGTTTTTTCTACTTTTGCGGCTTTGAATTTCTAAGAATGAGCCATACATAACTCAGCGACCATTCAACGCTCGTGATCTTAACAGCCTTCCTCAGAGCTTAGCGGATATGAGGGAAAGACAGGCACTTGCCGTCACAGCCTGTCTAACGCAATTTCCCATGCCCGCACCTCGCGCTTTGATAATCAAAACACTGCGCTAGACGCGTTTTTAGACCATGTTCACCTGTGAGTTAGCTGAGTGCAGCCCTCCGTTTTGGAAATCCTCATAGCCAGAATACCCCTCGCGCCGGTGCGCCATGTTTTTTTTACAAGGCAACTTCATCCGACAGCTTTTTGCGTCATCATTATTCCTGGATGAACCGTCAAAGCCTGCAGTGCCTCCGAGATATTCCAGAGAGATAGGTAAAAAAGCTTGGCAAACATGGAATATGAAGGTATAGAATTCCAGATCCAACTGAATGTTTTGTATATACTTTTTTCGTACATATCACTTTCTGAATTTAGAAGAGGACTTGTGACAATTTTCTTGGATCGTCCTAGATCTAGCCTCTCGGCTGGAAGTTTCACTTTTAGAGCAGGTGGTGAATATTTGAGACTATAAAAAGACCACCCCCCATTTTCTTTTCAGGGTCAGCAAACGCCATGTAGTCAATAAACTACAAAAGAACTTGAACTCCCAACTCTCCAGACGGATCGTTTGCAGTTCTTTTCACTATTTTGTACTTTCTTGTTGACGTGACGTCGTCGACTTTTATGTCCCTTTTCTGTCTTTTCCTCAATCATGTTTTTTCACGTGTGCCTTGAGCAGACGTAATAAATTTGAACTCGAGCTCAAATAGATATTTCACAAGAAATGTATGCCTTACGACGTCTGTGGCTATGGAATCTGTCTATGTGTGTAAAGGGTGCAAGAAGGAACTTCTACGCAAGCAAACTGTGGTCCACTTATTTATTCACAATCACGATCAAGTAATATGACAATAAGCAGGATAAAATAAGGCTGTTGGTAACCAGTTCCAGTCGGACCCTTGTATGCATCATCAGCGGTGCATCATTGTGCAATTACTGTTCAAGGCAAGGTCGAACGAAGAACGCACCCAGTGAACCCTCGATCTTGCAAATTGTTTTCGCGAGGGACTGCTCGTTTATCATGAAGGATCATATGGAACAATCTGTTCTAGAAAAATTTTGCAATTCGAAAGAATCCCCGGTACAGGAAGTGTACTAGCACAAAGATTCTCGAAGACATGCTGATGGAGTGAGAACCATCGAAAGAACCATCAAATGTACTCAGGAACGCGAAGAAATGATGCTCCGCTCCCACCGCAGAGACTTGGACTCGAGAAGGAGCGCAATTACGAAGTAATTTACATAACAATGCCAGATAATAATGCATAATCTGCTATTATCTGCGAATACTTTGATAGGGGTGAGGTTTTCACAGTTAGGTCTTGAATTGGGATAATATCCCGGAAGCATTCTCTTATCTCGAAGGTAATACTCGATTTCTGCAATTGCAAACCCAACACCTGCACATATACATATTATCGCAAAAATTAATAGAGGGAGCTATCGAGTTTATTCTAAGTCTTCTATGCTTTTAGGTGCCCGAGCTCCGAAAAGCATAAAGAAATGGCTTGCACTTCTAGTCGCCGACGGGACATGCACAAGGTGTAACCGGTGCAGTAGGAGGACCATAATCAGTTGCATACAATTCACGGAGTGTGTGATGACTATTTAGAGGTGGCTCACTTTGAATACCACGGTGTCACAATAATAAAACTTTTTAGATACAATTGCATGTTCCTCTTATGCACGCTGTGAAACGGAACAAAACGGAGGAAGCATACAGAACGATTTTCGTGCAGTTGAAAGATGAATTGGTCGCTTCAGGTGTGATATGCAGTCTGCGTCTTGTTATTGTCTTTGAAACCACAACCATTTGCACCGCGAAGGCCATGGTTCCCAACGTGAGTGTGGAAGACTGTGATTTCCATTTAGCGCAAACCTGGAACAGGAAGAGAGACTCGCTGGGCCTGAGGCGCTACTTTGTTTGCCCTTATCGGAGTAGAGCAGTTTTGAAGTGGGTGAGAATGGAAAAGAGACTCCCACTCCTGCCCAAGCACCTTCACAGTCATGCTTCTGGACTTCACCGCCCATCCCGGCATAAGACTCACCAGAAATGCAAGGGGTATTTGGCGTACTTGCGCTCGACATAGATGAAAGTACCATGTGCTGACTTGTTGTGCAATTGGGGTATCACTGAACATCGGACAGCAAATATTGCCGAAGCATAACACAGGTAATTAGACTTTGCTATCTGGTGACTACAACAGAGTTGTGTTCCAGCAAATCACGCCGTATTTTGCAGAGGAAGTATATGAACCTGGAGGTGATGCATAACAGCACTGAGAGGTCCTTAAGCGTTGGAGCGTGTGAGTTTCGTTTCGAGTTTTCACACCATTCTTGCTGGAACTTACGGAAATCCTCATTTTAGCTACGTAACGTAAAAAATATTCAGGAAGATGCGGGTTTTCAAAGAGAGCTAGGCTGTGCATGTATAGCAACCTCCACCATCATTAAGTTCTGCCGCAGAGTGTCGCGATTTATATCAGGAAAATCAATTTGTAGAGTTACATGATCAGCCTGAGTCAAAGGAAGTAGGGAATTTCAAAATGTTTGGAACAAACAAATTCTATGTGCAAAGGGAGTTTTCTCATTAGTTCACTCACCAACCTCCTTGGGCTGAAACCAGGGTCAAGCCTCCGTTGAGAAATCCTCAGCGGGGTCGTATTTGGTCTTTCAGGAGGGGTCGTAATCGTTGAGGTAGGCAGGGATCAACAGAATTTTTCAGGCTGAGGGTCTAACGTTTAAGGGGAGAAATGACAAAGTGACTAAGTGCGTTCGAACCCGAAACTAGCTTACCTCAATCAACCTCATGCATGGCGCGATCAGCAACGAAACCGGTCAACGCCCATAGCTCTTTCGTTGGTCCGCTGACACCGAAACAACGTACAGAGACACCTCCAAAATCCACCGATGAACCGGGAAAGCGATATCTATCAACAGGTACCACCGTGGATGGACACTTCAGAAACAATGGGATGAGAACAAAAAATTAGCTGATATGGGTTCTTTCATTTTACTACGATTAGAAGTATGTAATCTGGTGTTAGCGGAGACTATGCGTACCGGAAAAACGTTTGTATTCATTGAGAATGCGGACGAAATCCTACTGCTGGCGCATCCCGCAAAAAAGCTTATCAACGCTTCTCACCCTCTCGCTAGGCCTCCGAGAGCGAAGGATGCATACTAGAGAAATTTCAGTAGCAGTGAATCGATTTTACGGAAGAATCGTGGGAAGACTCGATGCAAATTCGACGAATTCGACGAACAAAAATTAACTCAACTGTTCGAAAGCGGCAACATCGCAGACCCCGGACGACAAGACGGCTCTTATGTGGGTAAGTTTGAAGAAAGTTATAAACATTTGAAGTGATTCACTTTGAAATTTTTCAAAATTTTCCTCATGAAAACCCATATCGAGAACTTCGCATCACTAGAGAAGGCAAGCGGCCAATACAGTCCGTACCAGAAGTTTGTGGACCCCTCAAATTTTGGTCCGACAAAAACACCGTTCAATTTTGCAACACGCCGTTTCCGCTTTCAATTCCTTGCATGCGATGACCTTAGAATACTTTACCAGAGAGGGTTTCGTGGGCAATTTAACAACTTCATATTATTGAAAAATTTCTTTGTACCAAAAGTATGTGGACAAAAGTATTTGCACTCCCTTCGTGCCGCGTAGACCCTCAAGAGTAGCGGGGAGTGCGGACACTACCATTTCTCACCGTTTCTGAAAGGAACGCGGCGCCGGAGACACATCTTCTAGCAGGACCTGATCGGCGTCCACGTCTCACATTTGGTCAAAGGACGACTCAAATGCAATGTCAAAAAGATGGATTAGCCAGCCTGGCTCCTGAGTGCGGTGCACCTAAAAATCCATGGGGAGTTATTGTTCAACGATTCTACCGAAACAACAAGCAATGCTGGTTCGTCAATGAATTGATGAAGGCGGTTCTGATTGCCTGGGACCCATTGGTGAAGAAAGTACGCAAAACCTGGTTCAGAGCATGTCGAAGAAGTTGCTCTAGTCAATTTGAAACCCCCCATAGGATCCAGTGTTTGTCAGTTCCGGCGATGTGCTTGTTTTTTATTAAGAGTCCACACACTTTTGGTACAAAGAAGGTCCACATACTTTTGGTACAAAGAAGATTTTACTCAATGATAAAAAATTGTTAAATCGCCCACGAAACGCCCTCTGGTAAAGTATTCGAAGGGTATCGCATGCAAGGAATTGAATAGTGGAAACCGCGTGTTGCGAAATTGAACGGTGTTTGTGTCGGACCAAAATTTGAGGTGTCCACATACTTTTGGTACGGACTGTGGATAGGTCTAAGTGGGTCAAAACAGCTCACAGCTGTTTGAAAGATGGGCTCTACGTACAGTTTGAAGTATTCGAAAATGTCCAAATCTAGTATGGAGAAGATACTGCTCTCCATCGTAATCGCCACGTCGCAGCCGCACTCAATCCCATTCAGAAACTCCTAACTAACTTCCTTTTCCTAGCCTTTTCCTGTTCCTGACTTGACCTGAATCGAAGGAAAAATCCCGGGGATAGATGAACCACCTATGGCGTCTTTCACATCAATGTACTGCATTTTCTCATTTTTAGCCTCATTCTCATCCTTACTGAAGGCATTCCGCCCGCCGTACTTTATTGCATGTTATTATTTGCCATATATTGATATGGAAGTCACTATCGTTATCAGTAATACAATAATCATGATAGTCATTCATTCATAGTTTGTCTATAAATCGTTAGAAATGGTTTATTGTTAATGCTAACTACCACAGAGTAATTGATTAAAGCTCTTCATCAGTCATCATACTTTCATGTCCCTCTGTATTCGTCTGATGTTTATCTGTAAACACTAAGTAAGTATCACGTTGAGGCCCGGTTTATGTTCCATCGTATCCTATCAGTTGCCGTGTGCCACTTGACGTTCAGTGGTACTTTGGCAGGGCCGAATATCACGTGTTCTTGCTGCCACTTTGTTGTCTGTTTCTCGCTACTGCTCCCACCATATCTTTCTTTACTTTCGTGAGTGCTGTTTCATGTCTTATGTGGAGTCTCCGTTCATTCCATTCTCTCCTCATCTGTCATCTAATGTCTGTAGCTAATGTAGCTATTATAATGTCGGTATTCTTCATTTGTTAGGATTTGTCGTGATTCCTTTCAGACAACTTTTTTACTTTCAATGAAATTTTGTTGGTATTATCATCGAAGTTATCTTTAATGAAAAGGTTTTATGAGCTTGGTGTCCTTCACATGTTCAACCTGATGAGTCGACATATTCGTGTTCGGTAAAATCATAACTGTAGCTTATCTAAACTTTATCAGGCAATTGTTTATACTAAATTTCTGAGAAAAACATTATTTTCAGATTATTTCATGATAGAAATCATTAAAAAGAATGGAGCAGTGGACGTCTGTTTTGTAGTGAAGGGCCTACTAGTTTAGCTCAAATACACCGGGATGAAGGCAATTTTGGTTTACAGCATGGGAGGACGGCGGTCGCTATGCACACACGACACCTTGCCAAAACGTCAAAAGTGAAGTAATCAGGCTTTAGTTGCAATCAGACTTCTTCTCACATTTCGCTTATTCTTCACTTGGTTGTTTTACTTGTTTGTTGCTGTATGTTGTTTCACTTACTTCATCACCAATGAATAAAATACACTCTACAAGACAACAAAGGACATCTCTCAAGCGGTCAACACGGAAAGTCAGTATGCTGATGAGAATGTGATGCGCATACACACCACAGCGCCACTCTTTTAAATCCGGGTTTTCCCACCGATTATCGCTTCTTGCTTCAAGTATTCGTTACAAAATGATCATTTCTTCTTCGCAACATCCTCTTTATTCGGACCCCTTTCGGTTCCTATAAGTTATAAGTTAAGCTACTTAAGCAAATAGCTTAAGTTACTCGTATTTCTTTTGCGGGCACATGTAGACGAAAATGCTCGATTTCGGCGACTTTTAAATGACCTAAAAATGACAAAAATTAATTCGAACAAAAAACGTAAACACTATCTAGTAGAGCGAGAGTTCTATCGAATGGCACAATACACTCCGTCGAAAAATTCATTTTCGTCACGCAACCTTGAATTGAAAAACAGGTGGAAAGTCATCTCTAAATGCTAAAACATGAGAGGATACAAAAGAAGAGTGGTACTATCATCTTGTAGGGCAAAAAAAGCACTATCGAATGCATATATACACATCCTCTCCAATTTCTATGGTAGGCAAGAAGGAGAAGATAGCAGAATTGATTACTTTCGAAAGTACTGCATTCGTGAGTCTTAAAAACAGCAAAAAGTTGAGCGATTTAGATAGAGTAATACCCTTCTGTAGAGCTGAAAAATATCTATCTAAATTATATACGCATACATTTTTTGATCTCGATAGCAGACGAGAAAGAAAATGTGCGCAAGTGCCAATTTTTTGTCTCAGCTTGCTTATTACCAAACCTCATAAATATTGGATAGTCGAAGGATTCGAAAGACATAGTAGCATTTTGTAAAGCAGATAAAGCTCTACCGAAAAAACATATAAGCTCCGTTGAAAGGTAAAGAGAACAATGTGAAAAACGGGGTTAAAGAAACCGCGGGAACTTATTCCTCAACCCAGTTATAGAGGGCCCCTTATCTACGCACTCTTGCCCCTCATCTGGTACCATTCATGAATCACTAGTTTGTACAAACAGAGGTAAACTGCTCTGCATGATTATACAGCCATCCAGATTTTGTCCATAAACTTTTATTGCAAAATGTTTCTGAAAGTTCCTCCAGTTAAAAGGTATAGTGATACTGAATACGCATCCACAAACTAATACCAAATTTCAGCTGATATAATGCAGAATAAGCCCTGTCTTTTTTCAGAGGATGCCGTTGTGACCATTTTGCAGAATCATACAGCCGCTCCTTGCTTCCCCGTTGCTTTTCATTTGTACTCGTTGAAATTGCTCTGTTGTTGCAATGTCTTCCATTTCCAGGTAATAGGAGAAGGAATGTCGTTGTCTGACTTCGAAAAAAAGAAATCTTTGCAAAAAAAGAACTTGGATTCTCCAGTCGTTAGATTGCAGGAGAATTGGGCCGCTGTCACGCAGTAGTCGACAAGTTCATCAAGAACCAGAAGAATATGGAACCAAGAAGCAATCGGGACGTCTTGCTTCTCTTTGCGAAGGAGATAAGCGCCGTATATTGGGAGAAGCATCGAACTCCACGAAGTCGTTCTCGGAGATCATGCGTTCCTTGAGGCTTCACGTCTCAGAGACGACTGTTTTGCGAGTTTTGAATAAGTGCAACTTCATTTCTCGGCAAAAGCTGAGAAAGGCACGGTCAATGACGAGAGAGCACCGTGAAAAGAGATGGATTTTGCCAAAAGATTCAGCCGAATTGACTGGAGCAAATTGCTCAAGGACGTAGGGCCTCTTCCAAAGACGTAGGGCCTTTCTCCCTCTTTATGGTTTTTTTCCAGATTGCTTTTTCTGATGAAAAAAATCTATTGCGAAGAACCAGACGGCGATCGATTCTACTGGCATGATCTTCGGAAGGAAAAGCTGGTGTTCTCACGACGAAACTTTAAGGAAGGAGTTGTCTTGGTCTGTGCCGCGATTTCATAAAAAAAAGTCTGAAGTTATGCTTTGTGTCACAAAGATGACCACTTCCGAATATCAAGTAATCAGCTCCCCTTCCTTTCTGGCGTGAAAATCAAGACGAAGATCTTGTATTTATGCAAGATAATGCTCCAATCCATGTAAGCCAGAGTACTCAAGTATGGTTCAACCGGCACGGAATAGACCTTTGCCCTGGCCGGCAAACAGCCGCGATCTGAATCCGGTGGAGAATGTATGGGGCTCCATGGTACAGAAGAATTATGCCAACAACAGGCATTCGAAGGAGTTGAGGAGCTTAAACAGGCTATCATCCGCGCTTGGCATCAGGTGGACCGAGTTCATTGATAATCTTTATATGAGTTTAGACGACCGTATTTTTGAGGTTATTAGGAATAATGTAGATCGATGGATTATCGAAGTAGAATTTTCCTGTTTTTGTTGCTTTTCAGTTGTGAAATATCTCAATTTGTTGAGTGGCTGTATAATTTTGCAGAATGGCAGGAGCCGCATCTTACCCAAAATAAAGAGGATCTTTTTTCCCTTTTTTCAGCTGAAATTTGAGTTGATGCGTGAATGCACGTTCACCTTTACTACGCTTTTTAACTGGAGTTTTTCGGCAGCACCCTGCAATAAGGGTTTCTGGACAGTTTTCAGGTGACTGTATTATTATGCGAAGCACTGTATATTTTCGAATATCTGAGAAGCTAGAGATTCTCTCTTACACCGTGGTTTAGGCAAAGAGCGCAGACGAAAATAGCGTCGGACGCCGAGCACAGTGGAGTTCTCTACCCTCTTTCCCAGTGCATAGGGGATCTCTCTGGTAAGGACATGGAAACAAAAGTGTTTTTTATTCGCTTTCCAAATGATCATCAGGGATTACGTTTTGGTTCTGAGGAAATCCAATGGGGAAAAATGTCAAGAAATTTATTTGACCAGAATTCCAGGGAAGGCGTTTCAGCAGGTTGAGAGAATAAACATGACAACGTCTTGTGGACTTGAAATGTGAACTACATCTTTTATAGTTTCGAATTATTTAGGTGGCTCGCGATTGCTAGCCAGGGTTAAGCGTCCAGTTGAGGAAAATTTTCAAAAAATACGATCCCTCCTCCAGATAGGGAGCCTCAATACGACCCTTTCTTCAGGTTCCGCTTCTTCTGCGGTTCCTGCTAAGCCAATGCGATCCACCAGGAAAATTAAGAGCTTATGGTAAAAAAAAACACTGAAGTCAAACCAAACTTCTGAGAAAAGAGAAATAAGAACCTATCAAAACTCATTGCTCATATTGCAAAACAAAATCGTCTAAGATAGGATCCCATTAATTCGAATACTTATATTCAGAAACGAAAGCCACGCCGACCATTGGTAATGTGCTCGTGCTCTGATAACAAAGAAGGCTTAGAAGTGATGCAAATTATGCGGCAAGGATAGAAGATGAAAAAATAGGAATAGAGAAGTAAAAGTCAAAAGGAAGACTACATAGGAGCCATGTAATACGCTCCCCATCTGATCGCGGATCGCTGCTGCGGCTGCGACGCGGCGATCACGATGGAGCGCGGTATCTTCTCCATACTAAATTTTTGGACACTTTGAATACTCAAACTTTACCTAGAGCCCATTTTTCGAACAGCTCTAAACTGTTATCCCGATAACTCCCTTCGACCCAACTATTGGCCTCTTGCTTTCCCTAATGGTGGCGTAGTTCTCCATATGGGTTTCCAGTTGAGGATTAGTTGTGTAAAATTTCGAATTCACCTCAAATGGTCATAACTCCCTTCACGCTCAACCATATGAGTGCGTTTTGGTGAGCTGAGTTCTCCAAGGTCACCGCTTTCGCAAGATCATCTGAACTATGCCACATCTTCAAAATGAAAGAGGAAACCTTCAGGAAAGCTAGCTGACGATTAGTTGAGGAAAATTTCGAAGTGTTTCACTTCAGTGGTCACAACTTCCGTACATTTTGGTGAGCTGAGGTCTGTTCGGCCGTCGCTTTCGAATGACCACCAGAACTGTGCCATATCTTCAAAACGGAAGAAGAAACCCTCAAGAAAGCCAGTTTTTTTGTCGAATTTGCGAGATCTTACCACGAGTCTTCCGAAAAATCGATTCATTGTTACTGAAATTTCTCTGGTACGCATCCTTTGCTCTCGGAGGCCTAGTGGGAGAGCGAGAAGCGTCAGTCAGCTTCTCTGTGGGATGCGCCATGAATGAGGATTTTATCCACATTCCCAATGAATACAAACGTTTTTGCGGTCCGCATAGTGGCCGCTAACACTAGATTACGTACTTGCAATCTTAGTGAGATATGAAAGAAGTCCATAACAGCTTATTTTTCCTTTTCTTCCCATTGTTTCTGGAGTGTCCATCCACGGTGATACCCGTTGATAGATAACGCTTTCCCGGTTCATCGGTGGATTTCGGAGGTGTCTCTGTACGTGATTTCGGTGTCAGCGGACCATCAAAAGGGCTATTGGCGCTGACCGGTTTCGTGACTGATCGCGCCATGCATGAGGTTGATTAAATTAAACTAGTTTTGGGACAATTAGTCACTTTGTCATTTCTCCCCTAATAGGACCCTCAGCCTGAAAAATTCTATCGATCACTGCCTACCTCAACAACTACAACCCCCCCCCTCCTAGCGGACCAAACGACTCCCATCCCGTTGAGGATTCCTCAACGGAGGCTTGACCCTGTTGCTAGCTACCCTCGATGCCCTTCATAAGCGCAAACAACGCATGAAATGTTGTAGTAACGACTTCGCACCTTTTATTGGGTCTCGACTACGATTTCTTCATGAGGATTGGCGAACGCATATGGCGAACAACAAGTACAGCACAGCGTTTTGGTCGCTCGCAATTATGCTGTTGATGACGCTGCCATGGTGACCGTCAGGCCAAGGTTTCCACCTCAATGCCGCTTAAAATTTCACGCTCATGTTTAAGCTCATGTTTACGGGGAAATGGGGTGATAAGCTATGATAAACATGTGTTTTGCTTACTTCGGTTTAATGCTCTCTGCTTGTTGCTCAGTGCTCATCAGCTAGGTTTATGGATCTATAATAATTTGGATCCTGGACCTGCTCAACTTCCGTGGTTGCGCTCATAACTCAACTACTCAAGGTTGTGAGCGAATACAAATTTGTAGTCTTTCAACAATTTCTGGTCGCTGGTTGCAAATATTCCGAAACGGTTGTATGATATTCGAGGTTTCCAGAATCCTCCAGAGCCGAAAACCTGCTCCAGACTGTTACTGGTCACGTCTTCTAATCTGCTGTCTGGTCCGTCCTAGATGTTCCTCTGATGAACATATCCGCGGTAATACGCATTTCCTTATGATATCTGCACTTTGAGCATTCTAGAAACTGTGCTTCACAACATAACCAGCAATCGTGGTTATTCGTAGATACAGCGTCTTGCAGTCGTTGTAGTATCTGTTGAACTTCACCCTCTCTCATGATGCCTCCCACCCTTGATGCCTTACAATGACGAGAAGTTTTGTGTAACTTAGCAGCAATTTCGGAAGTTATACAAAGTTTACTGTATTCTCTACCTCGATAAAACTTTTAGGAGCACAAAGAGGCCGCTCGAAGATTGCCCTGAATTACGTTTACTGTAGCAGCGACAAAGCTATCCTCGAGGTGTATTTCCTGTTTGATTATCGTGGAAGCAGCACGTCCATGTGTTTCGCTGTTTCGATAGTTCCAGACCAATTTACTGTCACAAAACCAACCTCGAGAGGGTAATTGGAAGGAGAGTCATGGTACTTCGTAATAAAACCCGTAAATCACCAGTCCCTGAACTATCCTGAAACACTTTCTATGTTTTTCAAGCAGCTGCAGTCTCTTGCATCGCTACTGCGTAAATACTCCCGTCATTGATAATGACTACCGGCCCCCGTAAATGCTTTGTAACTATTTTCCAAAGCAGACCACGTCATGTAATGCTAGTACCGGAGAGGATGCTATATCTATCCGTTTGCACACGTTCGCACCACGTTTTGTTAGAGTTTTTGGGTAGTTATTTCGAAAAATTGACATCGTTGTTCTTACGACGTCTTGCTCATAAATCGCTGCATTTTTCATCAACTCTGGAGTTCGTCGGTTAGTTGAGGTAAATGGAAAGCTTTCGAAATAAAGAAGAGGTTAAGTTAGGTATGAAGCTCAATATATGACTCAATAAAAACACATTTATTTTGCAAAAACTAGTCCCAATAGATGTTGGTGAATGGGCCCCGCTCATCTTGTGCGATGATAAAGTGATCGTATGTCTGCGCGTACACGAGAATGCGTCATTTGTTCCCAATGCACCGTCACTGGTACTCCCTTTCAGTCAGCATGGCATACTCTTTGCGTGAACTAAAACTTCTTGCTTAACTAGCACAGGTGACTAGACACTGTGATGAAGGAAACTCACAAGGGAAGGGCCCAAGGTCGAATCGGACGTTGATCTCGAACTGCTTCCCAAATTTGCAGAACGATTCTCTGAGCGGGGTTATGGAGGTTTTCAAAAAAAACACTATTAGGTCGGGGTTATGGAGGTTTTTCAAAAAAAAACACTATTAGGTCTATGCAGAATAAATGGCCGAAACGTAATTGGCCATAACTTTGCTCAGACACAACTTTATTTGTCGAAATTAAAACCATTCGAATCTACAGAATTTTGCCAACGATCTGGTAAGGAAAATATACCATCACAATCAAATTCTGGATTGCGAGAATCAATAAAGTCAAGAATGGCATTTTTACCGTGCATAATTTTTCTGCCGCAGGTTTGCATCGGGAACCCGGAAAAGTGGTAATCCGTCAGGGATAGGTCAGGGGAATAAGGGGGTGAGGGAGAGGCTCGATGCCTAACTGCATCATTTTTTTACTGGGTACGCTAAACAACGCAAAACCCCACAGTTCGCAAGTCACCCGGCAGAAACTGATCAAGACTCTCCCTCACCCCCCTTATTCCTCAGACCTATCTCTGACGAATTACCACTTTTTCCCGGTTCCCGATGCAAACCTGGGTCAGAAGGAGTTCACCGAAACGATGCATGTTGAAAATGCCATCGTTCACTTCATTAATTTTCGCAATCCTGAATTTGATCATGATGGCATATTTTCTTTACCTGATCGTTGGCAAGGTTGTGTAGATTCGAATGGTTTTTATTTCGACAAATAAAGTTGTGTCTGAGCGAAGTTGTGGCGTTTTGAAAAAAGTAGTCCGTTTTGGCCATTTATTTTGCATAGACCTAATACTATTACATGGTAGGTTTGTAAGCCCGTGCACGCGGGCCAGCGTTCTCGCGCAAAACTAGTGCGATTTTCTTCTCGCACGACCACATGGTGTACCGGTAACATGTGCTTAGCTGCGTTACTCACCCAAAACCGCCGACCACTTTTGATTCTCGTATTTTCTTTGGTGATTTCCTCTTCCTCACATGGTCTCAATCCTCCTTGGTTTTTGTTTTTGTTTTTAAGAATGAGTGTTTTGATAATTTGTTTCTCCAGCATATGGCGCACCTCCTGTATTGGTGAATAAATAGATAAATAAGCAAATTTTCGTGCTCAGGGGATCAAACTACCTCATGGATTTTGTTTTTAGCCAATTCGAGAATTTCGCCAAATTTCGGGGAAATTCTTGGACTGTTGGTTGGCAATCCATACAACAAAGGAAAAGCAGTTGACCCTTTCCGAGCACATGCTCCTGCTTGGCGCTTTTTACGTATATTTTTTGTCATGGGCATCTGTAATAGATATATCTAGGTTATTTTTGTCATGGTTGATGGATTTTTTACAGAAAGTCAAAAGAAAGGTACCACTCACATCATGGCCACCCCTGATCTCATCAAGTTGAGCCAAAAACTTAATTCGGCTAAAAATTTGCACAGAAAAGTTATTCGGGCTCTAGACTGCCAATATCATAATCATTTTACGAAATAACGTCAATGTCGCAAACGATACGCTATGGTAGCTGCTCAATCAAAAAAGTTGGATCGCGGAGTTTTCAGCGATCTTGATGGTAGGAGTGAGGTACACAGAAAAGGAATATAACACTTACTGTACATGACAATCCTTTGGATATGTTCCCCAGACATTAAAGGGGATTATCAAAATGAAAATGCCTATGCATTAAATTTATCGATCGAACATGATATTTGCGAGGTGCTTACCATTTGAACATGCCTGATGCCAGGAGGCCATCTAGATGAGGTGATACCAAAGTAGAAGTGTTTTATGCTGTCAGTAGGAAAAGTTTAACTCTTCATTTTATGAAGCGAGACACTCACCTCTCTGCCAGGCGGCTGCTGGCAGTCCATTCGCCTGTGGTGTACTTGAGTCGGAAAATGGCTTTGTAACTCTGCTCAAAGAATTGTTTTGCAAATTTGGAATGCAGATTTGAATCAGCGTCCGAAAGTACATCGGACACCCCATTTCGAATGACCCCTTCGACCTCAGGTCCTTCCGTTGCCAGTATGCCAGCTCATGTGCATTCTTCCACCAGCTCTAGCATCTGACACTCCGAGCCAAACCGACGAAATCGAGATCATCATCGCAAAAGCGCTCGAATCAATTTGTGCGATGTGGTAAGATAATCTCGAAACGAGTATCCGTTAGTGCTAGAGGTGGGTGCTGCTGCTGACTCGTTGGGTTGTGCAGGGATAACAGTCAATGGCGCCAATAAACTTGTACACACGTATATGAGTATGCCCAAAAAATATTCTTAAGGATGATTAGTAAATAGGATCAGCACTTTTGTACACCGCGGGCTCATTCTCGACAACCTACATAATACGAGTTCCAGACGGTTTTACTGCATTTCATCCACAACAGAAAAAAATATATGGTGGACCTCAGAAGATTTTAATTCATGTGGTCGCATAGGGATTTGCAGCAGCCTTGTTGAACCACCTTAATTGATGTCAAACGGAAAAATAAGGGATAGACTTGTAGAGGTTAGTCGGAGCAGTTTCGCAATACAGCTCGAAAGTAGTATTATTGCTGCAATTGCAAAAAGCCATGCAGTCACAAATCTTTTATGAATAGATCTTTCCCGTCATACACAGAGGACACAACTCCTTCGGGCCCTCTGTGTATGTCTTACAATTAGTCATTCTTCTGTCGACGGAATTCCCATTCTTACCTCATTTCCATTATAGAGCTTCTACACTTACATTATTGCAGCTGCTTGCTTCATTTCACTACAACTGCATTGTAAATGGGATTAGAAGTAGACCAGACTCACTACATCGTCGCATTTTCTAGCAGATAAAAGGGATATTTCTTGACTGATGTCCACTCAACACTGGTTTGGACGCTCTGCAAATGCCGCGCTTACACCTTCTCCGACTGCACATTGGTTAGACATGGCATTTACTCAAAAGGACTCCCGTCACTCGTTCGCGAGAGCGCAAGCGAAATACTCCCGCATTTCTTGTGCTGTTTTTGTTTACACACAATGGAATGAACTTCCGACATTTCGCATCCGCTCTCCTAACAAAAGCTAACACTCTCCATAGGATTATCCATTAATCGCTCATAGGTCGCCAATCAGGCATAAAGCTGCTGGAATCGAATTCCAGTTGTATAGTGTCACGCATCGGTGGATAACGCTATAATTTTTATGCTTGAAAACCGTTTTTTTCTCTCTCGAACAGCTATGAATAATCGTCGGATATAACCGGCTGGTTCATGTCGGAACCAGGTGCCGATTTGTTCCGGTTGTTGACTAGAGACTCCTAGGCTCATTGGGTTCCATTTCATATCGCCGTCATCAATTCTTCAAGCTATTCATTCGCCAATGGCACATATGTAATTGTTCGCAAACTCACCTTCATCTTGACACAAGTTTCGCAGTCTTCGTTGATGGAGTCTGTTGTGAGTGAGGGTAGGGATTTCTGACCAAAAAAGGCTCTCACCTTCCATGGCTCTCTGAATGGGGACCTAGTCTTATCAGTAAATTTTTCAAGTTTTGATGACAAATATGATAACCAAAACTGCTACAAAGCAATTAGGAGCAGCAGCATAAAGGTAGTTATTTTGACGACACTTATAAATTTGCCTACGAACATTCATTTACAGCGTAACACAAAAGTAAAAGTATGTTCAAGCTTCTTTCTCCCCCTTGGTGGTCAGACATTACAGCAAAGGCATCTTCTACGTCTCCGTCGTAGAGCATTGTTTTTATCACTTGTGAATAATGCAGTAGTCTAAGTTTATAAATATGTACAACTCATGGTTTGTAGTTGTCACACCTATGGTTTCGAAAGGTAGCTGAAGGCGAATTTTGCTCCTACCAGGTGAGCTTCGCGATCTACATCGCGTTACGGGGCACCGGTGCGAAGTGGGCTGTGGGCGAAATGATGTAAACAGGTGAGCTTCGCGATCTACATCGCGTTACGGGACACCGGTGCGAAGCGGGCTGTGGGCGAAATCATGTAAAAGAAATTGCACAGCAATGTGGTTTGGCGGAAATCAATACATAGATTTTACATTTGTGCTGAGGGGTAGTCCATTTACAGCCATCTTTACAAAGGTCCTTATAGCAATAGGTATCGATCTACATGCAATAAGCTCTACAGAATGTAAGCTTCTGCAATTATGTCCATCCACTGGTGTGGCCCATCTCATTGCCCGGCCCTCTGTAAGAAAACCGACAATTACGACCTATAGCACATGATGCTGCAGTTTTTCAACCTCTGCGACTGTAATCATTCAATGAGATCCCATTACCTGTTCAGCTGTTTGCATAGAGATCTATGATTTCGATCGATGTCAACCAATAGGACTTCATTGAAGTTCTGCAACAGCTTCACCTATTGGTGTGGCTTGCTGATGATTTTCCAGGATTTCATCTTTCATGACGGTACTCACTGAGTCTATGGTCCATAAGACGTCTGCAGCCTTTCGCAAAAACCGATACTTTCAGCCAATATCCTGATGACGGCCCGTCTACCGTGATCAGTTGACATTATTTTTGTCACTCTAGCAGCATCGAATTACTTCCGCTCTCTACGGCACTTTAGACCGCTCCGGGCGGTGTTATATTTCTTATGAGTGAGCACGATGTTGGTGATTGCACGTTCCGCCCATTGTAGGCGGGCCTCCACCTACCTCAATAATGCCTAGACAGCACTAATCTCCATCGATTTTTTTCGCAGTTTCTGGGCTGCACCTGAGACAACTTATAAACGCTCGTTAGACACCACCTACGTGGAGCGTGCTCCGCCTACTGAAGGCGTGTATTCTTCATCTACTACATACACCCTTCACTCATTTTGGCCTACCTTATCGCTACTCCTGGCTCTTTTGGAACGAATTACAGCGAAGGGGCCGGTGGGTCTCTTCAGCAGTCACAAACTCCCTTGACTCATTTTGGCCCACCTCATCCCGACTCCTGGGCTCTCTTGGAACGAATTATAGAATTTTGCATTTGGACACCGAACATTGTAACGCACGCCCCTCCCACAGGTATATGGGTTATGTTATCCCGACTCATGGGCTCCTTGGAAAGAATTATAGAATTTTGCATCTGAACACGGAACATTTTAACGCAGGCCTCGGCCATAGTGTCCACAGTGAGCGGAGTCTGACATAGTCTGGTAAAGTAGTGTGCAGTAAGGACACCTTCTGCACAAAAACCGATATTTCCGATCAATATCAATCGGTGGTGCATGATGTTATAGGATTTCAACTGTCCATAAGCCGTTTCCAGCCTTCGGCACAAACACTGATATTTTCAATCAACATCGTAGCGAAGGCTCCGCCTAACGTGATCATTTGGCATTATTTTTGCCACTTCGGCTGTTACACATTTTGGTTTCCACCCCGTCCCTGGACCGCTCTAGAGAAGAATATGATGTTTCATGAGTGAACACGATTTCGGTTGCTTGCACCGCCCACTGTGGGTGGGTCTCCCCTCACTTCAAATATACTGGAAACAGCTCCGATCTCGCTGATCTCCAGCGATTTTTCCTCAGTCTCTAGACTGCTCTGGAGCTGGGTTATGAACAGTTGCAGTAAGCACCGGCCGCTTGCAGCACGCTCCGCCCGTTGAAGGTGGGCTTCCCTTAACTGCTACATATACTCCGATCTCATCTTGGTTCACCTTCTCCCGCTGCCCGTGGAAGTTTGAGATGAAAGAATTTTAGCGTTGATCTGAAGACAATGCAGCGAACGCCCCGCCTACTGCGGGCGGAGTCAGGCTTGCCCATGTCCGCTCTGATCATCTTGGCCATGCCCACCCAACCCGAACTTGACCTGACCTCCCCACTTGTCTTACTGGTAAAACGGAGAATCGAACGGACAGACAATAGTACACTTACCAAACTCCTTGTTTATTTATAGGTTATGCTTCTGCAAAAGTAGGAATTGAGGAGCTTTAACCTGCTGGTTACGCGGAATGGACGACACTCGTTCGTAATGTAGATGGAACTAACAGTTCTGGACAGCCACGAACCTCGGTGGGGCAAAACCGTTCTTCACTTGGGCACATCACATGTCAGGAGCAGGCATCGTCGGCATCGAGCTACGGTGATGCGCCAAAACTCATAAGAGTTTTGGCGCATCCCCGTAAAGTTAAATATACGCATCGATCGAGTAGATGAGCGCATCTGCGCATCCGCGATTTGTGAGAATTGGCGGATCGGCGCATTCGCGATTTGGGAATTTAGGCGCGCCACGTCACTCTTGTAACCGCGATCAGTTGAACGCGGTGCGTGCCAACGTGCGGCTTTCGATAAGATATGCAAAATTACGAAAAGGAAATAGGAGAAAAAGAAGTCAAAGGCACGTTGGCACGCGCCGCGTTCAACTGACCGCGGTTGCTAGAGTGACGTGGCATGCCAAAAATTCCAAATCGCGGATGCGCCGATGCGCTAAAGCTCTTATTCAATTTGTTATGCCATACCCAACTAAATGAGAATTTTGGCGCATTGGCGTAAAGTTAAATATACGTATCGATCGAGAAAATGAGCACATTTGCGCATCTGCTATTAGAGAGAATTGGCGCGTTTGCGTAAAGGATAAGATACGTATTAATCGGAAGGTGAAAGTATTGGCGCATCCGCCATTTTGGATATTTGCCATAACAGATATCGGCTTTCGATAAGATATGGAAAATCACGAAATGGAAAGCGAAGAAAAAGAAAGGAACCGCACGTTGACACGCGCCGCGTTCAACTGACCGCGGTTGCTAGAGTGACGTGGCATGCCAAAAATTCCAAATCGCGGATGCGCCGATGCGCTAAAACTCTCATTCAGTTTGGTATGCCATACCCAACTAAATGAGAGTTTTGGCGCATTGGCGTAAAGTTAAATATGCGTATCGATCGAGAAAATGAGCACATTTGCGCATCAGTGATTTGGGAATTTTGGCGGATATCGACTATTGCACGCACCGTTGGCCGGCCGTGATTGCGTAACTCTGCGTCTATGTCGTCCTTCGCCGTCTGGGTCTCTCGGATTTGCCTGAGCCTTTTCAGGGAAGGAGCTTTGGCGTCGCGTACTCTGGCCTGTCTGATGTCTCACCTCGCGGCAGGAAGCGTGTTGCCGAAAAAAAGCCAGCTCTCCTCAAGCCGGTGCGCAATCACGGCCGGCCAACGCTGCGTGCAATAGTCTATATCATTTTGGCGTGCCACGTCACTCTTGTAACCGCGATCAGTTGAACGCGGTGTGTGCCAACGCGCGGCTTTCGATATCGACTTTCGATAAGATATGGGAAATTACGAAAAGGAAATAGGAGAAAAAGAAATCAACCGCACGTTGGCACGCGCCGCGTTCAACTGACCGCGGTTGCTAGAGTGACGTGGCATGCCAAAAATCCCAAATCGCGGATGCGCCGGTGCGCTGAAGCTCTCATTCAATTTGTTATGCCATACCCAACTAAATGAGAGTTTTGGCGAATTGGCGTAAAGTTAAATATACGTATCGATCGAGAAAATGAGCACATTTGCGCATCTGTGATTAGAGAGAATTGGCGGATCGGCGCATCCGCGATTCGAGAGAATTGGCGCGTTTGCGTAAAGGATAAGATACGTATTAATCGGAAGGTGAAAGTATTGGCGCATCCGCGATTTTGGATATTTGCCATAACAGATATCGGCTTTCGATAAGATATGGAAAATTACGAAAAGGAAATAGCAGAACCGCGGTTGCTAGAGTGACGTGGCACGCCAAATCGCCGATGCGCTAAAACTCTCATTCAATTTGGTATGCCAGCTGGAGCACACTACTGCGCGTCACACATGGAAGCATGCAAAGTCAGCGCGTGTATCGAACTCTCTCATCCCGTCACACACTCCCACTCTCACCCAAACCCGTAGGCCACGCCCTCTACACCTCAAACTTGGGTAGTTAAACCAAAGGGTGGACACACAGATATACAGACTCACCAAACTCCTGTTTTATATATGAGGTATGATATCCCGACACCTGGGCTCTTTCCGAACGAATTATAGACATTTTCATCTAAACACCGAACATTTTAATGCAGGCCCGTCAACAGTGTCCACAGTGTGCGGAGTGTGACATGATCCAGTAAAGTGGTGTGCAGTAAGGACACCTTCTACACAATAACCGATATTTTCAATCAATATTGATCGGTGACGCATGTTATTGCAGAATTTCAACTTTTATAAGGGCACTTAATCAATAGTATGGTCCATAAGCCGTTCCCAGCCTTCTGCACAAAAACCGATATTATAACTCAATATCGATCGGTGATGCGTGATGTTGTAGAATTTTAACTTCTATGAGGGCACTCACTCAGTAGTATGGTCCATAAGCCGTTTCCAACCTTCTGCACAAAAACCGATATTTTCAATCAATATCGATCGGTGACGAATGTTGTTGCAGAATTTCAACTTTTATAAGGGCACTTAATCAATAGTATGGTCCATAAGCCGTTCCCAGCCTTCTGCACAAAAACCGATATTTTCAATCAATATCGATCGGTGATGCATGATGTTGTAAAATTTCAATTATTATGAGGGAACTTAATCAATAGTATGGTCCATAAGCCGTTTCCAACCTTCTGCACAAAAACCGATATTTTCACTCAATATCGATCGGTGATGCGTGATGTTGTAAAATTTTAACTTCTATGAGGGCACTCACTCAGCAGTATGGTCCATAAGCCGTTTCCAGCCTTCCGCACAAAAACCGATATTTTCAATCAATATCGATCGGTGATGCATGATGTTGTAAAATTTCAATTATTATGAGGGCACTTAATCAATAGTATGGTACATAAACCGTTTCCAACCTTCTGCACAAAAACCGATATTTTCAATCAATATCGATCGGTGATGCATGATGTTATATGTAGAATTTCAACTTTCATGAGGGCACTTAAGCAATAGTATGGTCCATAAGTCGTTTCCAGCCTTCTGCACAAAAACCGATATTTTCAATCGATATCGATCGGTGATGCGTGTGTTGCAGAACTTCAACTTTCATGAGTGCATCTCCTACCATTCCCCACCCAACCCACACTTGACCCGACCTTTCCCGCTGATGAGCCGACCTTCCGTTGGATCGGGTACATGAGCCGTTTCCGGCCTTCTGCACAAAGCCGATACTTTCGATCAATATCGATCGATTCAATCGATATCGACAAAGTCGATGTGCGTTCTGTACATCCCCCATTACGCCTCACCCAGCCAGCACTTGGCTCGACCTTTCCTGCTAACTTCTGAGGGTCTGTATAGTGTCACGTACCTCAAACTTGGGTAATTGAACCGGACACACACACACACACACACACAAACGGACAAACCAAACTCCTGGTTTATATATATAGGGTATGACCTTCTGCACAAAAACCGATATTTTCAATCAATATCGATCGGTGATGCATGATGTTATATGTAGAATTTCAACTTTCATGAGGGCACTTAAGCAATAGTATGGTCCATAAGTCGTTTCCAGCCTTCTGCACAAAAACCGATATTTTCAATCGATATCGATCGGTGATGCGTGTGTTGCAGAACTTCAACTTTCATGAGTGCATCTCCTACCATTCCCCACCCAACCCACACTTGACCCGACCTTTCCCGCTGATGAGCCGACCTTCCGTTGGATCGGGTACATGAGCCGTTTCCGGCCTTCTGCACAAAGCCGATACTTTCGATCAATATCGATCGATTCAATCGATATCGACAAAGTCGATGTGCGTTCTGTACATCCCCCATTACGCCTCACCCAGCCAGCACTTGGCTCGACCTTTCCTGCTAACTTCTGAGGGTCTGTATAGTGTCACGTACCTCAAACTTGGGTAATTGAACCGGACACACACACACACACACACAAACGGACAAACCAAACTCCTGGTTTATATATAGGGTATGATTACCCTTGAATACCGCTAGTTCTTCGAAACTTCTTAGGTGGAACATTTGCTCGGAGCAGTGATGTTAGCAGAGTTTTATTATTTACTTTGAAATCCGAAACTGTAACTAAAAATACTTCCACATTACTGTTCGCTGCTTGCTTACTGTACTACCCATGTCTACGAGGTCGCTCGCTGTAATTCGTTGCCTATTCGCGCCTGTCCTTTAAAATCGGTATATCGTTTTTAAAATAAAATCAGTTGAGGTATAATCGACATATTTTTTATCGTGTTGTTGTTCTATGATTGGGGCGGAAATAATATTCAAAGACACTCCTTTTGCATATTCAGGCACATCGTTTCGAACCCCTTCCTGTAAACCCGTCCTGTTTTTTCCAAAGACACCGGAAGGGGCAATTGGGCAAATTGTAAAATATTGAATTAGTGCACAGCAGTGCAACAATCGAGAAGAACTAAAACGGCGAAAAACTCGAGAAGCAGGGACGCGTATACCCCTCTCATGCAACTTTCCTTTTGGGAGAGTTCATTGCGGCGTCCGGCATACGTGGCGATGGCGCAAGCTATGCGTACCGTACTGGATGATTCGCAAAGCTGGGATGGGAATCATCCAGTACGGTCCATTAGGTGCTCTACTCCTTGTTTAGGCGGAATCGCTTTGAGACACGGGTGCTGTTGTTAGGCGCGGCCCATTGTAGCTAATTCACCAATGCGCGCATGCGCATTGCTGCCACCCTAATGCTGATCATCCGACGCATGTGCTGCGTCGGATAACTCGTCCACATACCCAAACTCTCAGGTTTTCGTCAACTGCAAATTAATGAGGAATAGCTTGTACTGCAACTTCGAAATGATTAGAGTTGAACACCCAAGGTAAACAAGCAGTGTTTGCTAATGTCGAAAATGTAGGGGAGACGAAAAAAGTGGAAAGGGGAAAAGCAGCCAGAAATCACGCCTAGATCACTAGTCAAAGGGAATACGGTTCGCGAAAGGTCGTCCGTTATGACTCTATCGATCAACGAAAGTCGGGGGTTACATAATGTGAGCGAGTTGTCCGACGCAGAGGATACGTCGGATGGTCGGCGTCAGGGTGGCGGCTAGAGCCCTATCGCCCCATTGGCAAATTAGCAGCAAAGGCAGGGTTCTCTCCGTCGAAGAATCCTGGACAGGAGGGTCGTATTTGGTTCACTGGAAGGGGGGGGGGGTCATTATCGTTGAGGTAGGCAGTGATCAACGGTATTTCTCAGATTGAGGGTCCAAAGGGTAAAGAGGGAGATGTGATAAGACAGACTTACAGGGTTCGAACTCAAGACTAATTTAACTTAATCTTCATAGAAACCTCATGCAGGACGCGATCCACAACGGAGGGGGCCAGTGCCAGTCACCCTTTCGTCAGTCCGTGGCACCGATACCACGTACGGAGACACCTCCGAAATTCACCGATTAACCGTGCGAGGCGATATCTATCCACGGTTTCCCCGTGGGTAAATATTTCAGAAACTATCAGATGAAAACGAAAAATAAGATGATATGAACTTCTTCCAAATCCTACTGCGACAAACTCGCAGGCCCCGGACATTAAGACTGCACCCATATGGTTGAGGAAAGTTATGACCACTTGAGGAAAGTA
Organism: Trichostrongylus colubriformis; assembly: GCA_963978905.1. Classification (NCBI taxonomy): domain Eukaryota; kingdom Metazoa; phylum Nematoda; class Chromadorea; order Rhabditida; family Trichostrongylidae; genus Trichostrongylus; species Trichostrongylus colubriformis. Next base: position 39,912,448 of record OZ022256.1, read on the forward strand.
TGAGCACTTGAAGTATAACACTTCGAAATTTTTCAAAATTTGCCTCGACTGGATACCCATATCGAGAACTACGCAACCACTGGGAAACCAAGCGGCAAATAGATTGATCAAAGGAAGTTATTAAGGAACCACTTTACAGTACTTCGAAGGGTGGAGCCCAAGTAAAGTCCCAGGTATTCGAAAAATGTCCAAGTTTAGTATGGAGAAAATACCGCGCCCAATCTGCCGGCGATTAGATGGAGGACGGTGTAGCGTATTACATGATTCCTATCTAGTTCCTAACCCTTCTATTCTTGTTTTTTATCCTTTATCCCTATCGCATAACTTGCATGTTTTTTGAGCCTTCTCTTTTGTCATTAGAGGACGAGCACATTAGCAGTGGCAGGTAGTACGGCTCCACTCCCCCAGCGGCGGAAAACATGTATTCCCATTTCCCAATCCCTCCTTAGGCCGCTTCATACTTTGCGCATCGACGCCGGCACCGGCACCGACAGCGTCAAATCGTGTGCCGCCGCTGACTACGGCGACACTCTGGTGACGCACCTCGTTTGTAAAATGGACGCAACCACATGGTTTTACGTCGTTGCTGCCGTTGCCGGCGTTCGTGGGCAAAATATGAACGCTGCTCACCCCATGGTGCCTGTAAATACAGTGGATGCGATAGGCAGGTGTTAGTGAATGAAAATAAATATGACAGAGATCAAGTAAAAGTTATTCTTTTGGGAGAGGGACGTGCTTAAAGCAATTCAGGAAGTCCTAGAGTACCTGGCAACCATACTTATGGATAAGCATGGCATGGAGCGCGTGTGACCATTTCACACCATGTCCCCGCCTGGCGTTGTTCGATACTAGGGTGATGCAGCGCGATGTAAGACATCCTCATCCAGAATTAATCAATAGGCCCTATTCTCGTACTTCCGGCCTCTTCATTTAGTACTTACTCGCTTTCACAGCACTTACCACCTTTATCTAAAATTTTGATTCTCGATCAAATTGTCGCGCAACGGCGCTAAGTAAGCTTACATAACGCCCGACTGCCCTCCACACTGCCAACTGGATGGATTACTATGAGATTTCAGAGAACAATATACATAATTTGAAAAAGCTGCTGAAGGACTGTACACAAGTGGTGCATTTGAGTCGGAAAACGGTCTTGTAACTCTGCTCAGGGAATCGTTCTGCAAATTTGAGATAGATTCGAGATCAGCGTCCGAAAATACATCTGACCATATGTACCCCATTCGGAATGGCCACTTCGACCTCGGGTCCTTCCCTTGTTGGTGTAATTACCTCCCTAACGACATCAGCACTCAAGTATATATTGAATTCTCACGATTACATATCGAATTCTCAAGATTGCCACGTGAAGTGAACTTCTTGTGACCTATGTACATGCGTATACATATACATAGCTAAGCGGCAAAGTGCATATGTACATACGGAAGTCGTCCACACCATCAATAAATAGCAGTGGCTGGATAGGACAGTTTTGTAACGAAATGTGCCATGAAATCACCTCAGTCTATTCATCCATTTCAGTTTTCCTCCCGACAGCATTAATTCATCTATGTTCGCGTCATTGCTCTATGATATGGTTATGACATCTGACTCCGTATAGCATGTTTTGCAGATCTTAGATCTAAGTTGTTTCAGAGTTTGGCCAGTGTTAGCTCATCTTGGATTCTCGGCAATGTTCGTCGAATTTGTTTGCAATACTTCTCTCATGGGGGTCTTATTGTTAGGCTGAAAACCTCATGGCAGAAATATAGCAAACAAACCCAAGTCATTCTGATAGGTTTCTTCATTGTTTTTTCTTCAAGTTTTGTCAGATTGGATGGTACGGGTATTATTTTTTCATGACCACCTCATGTCAAACCTGAAACCCGCTCAAATCTGAACTTTTGAGTTAATATCCATCGAAAATCCCGTGCTGTGGTGATTTCACTGAAACATTAGGATGTGACATTGAATCTGACACGAAAAGGTGATCAGGCCAGCCTGACCATCCGCAGTGGGATGTATACCATGTATCCTTCTTGTAACTAGGAATCTAGATCTGCTTTCCATTTCGCGGAGAGACTCTGTTAGTGAGGTTACGGAGGCCTTCTCCCGACATGGTCGGCACTCTTCCTCGCATATTCGCAAAAGTTGACGTGGAATTTGTCACATAAACGTTCCTTGTGGTGTAGTAGAGAGGGCGACTGTTTCATAGGAGATGAGACGCTGGGTCGGATGCTTTGCTTTGTGCGACCAGAAAGAAAGAACGTATCAGGTTGATTCATAATAAATCGGACAAATGGTAGTGATGATTTCTAGAGATCATAACTCAGTAACGAATTAACAAAAATGGACGCGCGAGGTACCGTTGGAATGAGTATGAAAAGCTCCTCAAAGTACCGTAAAATAATCTCTCCAAAGTAAATTTATTCCGCCACAATGCCGCACGATTTCAAGCGGTCCAGAGACCACATCCGCAACGTCATACTATTTATATCGCTATCTGGCCAGGAACCCGCGGATATCGCCAGACGTCTGATAGAAGTTCACAAGGAGCATGCCCCCGGCAGAAGTACACTGTAGTTGTAGCATTCGAAGTTTGCGTCAGGCGACTATTCCATCGAAGACGAAAACCGCGGTTGGTGGAGCGTACACGGCGTAGAGTACTGCGAGCTGCTCGATGAAGGTACCACAGTATCCGCCGACGTCTACGTTCATCAATTACGAGAATTGAAGGCCAATGTCCAAAGTTCGCTACGGCGGCGGTCACATGTCTACTTCCAGCACGACAACGTGTCTACTTCCACAGACCGCACTTCGCAAGATCGACCAAGGCCGAGCTGCTGTCGTACAGTTGGACCGTACTTCTATACCCACCGTACTCCCCAGACCTGGCCCCTTCAGATTTCCACCTTTTCTCCCACAGCCAACGCCACCTGGACGGCCAAGACTTCAAAACTCGCGACGAGGTCAAGGCGGCACTCGGCAACTTCTTCGAGCTCCAGCTTCCGGCCTTCTGGAGCAAGGGCATCCATGATCTGCCTATACCGTGGCAGAAGGTCATCGATAAAGATGGAGTATATTTCAAGTGAATCCCTGTTGTCGTAAAAAAGTTGTACGACAATGATTAAAATTGGTCAATTTGTCCGATTTATTATGAATCAACCTAATATATTTGGGTATTTGAGAGATTCACGTTCAATTCAGCATTTGAAGTGAACAGCCTTCCTATCTTCTTCACTTATGCATTTTTTCAAGGTTTTCATTTTGAGACATGTACTGACATAAAATATGGAAGAATAGTTAAAAATTCTCTAAACACATGCGATACCTTTGCACATTCGCTAGTACGTGCGTCAAAATATCTCGCCGCGTACCGGAAATAAGACAGGGAATTTCCGAAACTACATAGGCGAACAAGTATGAAATTAAACTGTAGGAAAAAGGACATCGCTTTGCCCACCTGTATTGAAACAGCGGAAACTCATAGTTTTATGGATGGTTTCATCGGAAATTGACATTTTACCTTATCCTTTTTTACTGTACATCACCAAAATTGGTGCTCCGTCGTGACACCCTTGTCAATCTACGGCACTTGGCATCGTTTGAACTCCATGACGAGTGTGTGCTCCTCTTCTTCAAAGCATGACTCCTCGTCATAGTCAACTATAAGGTTATCGAATGCCGCTTCCCGCAAGATAAACGAATGTGAAACACATTCAGTCTTGACGAATATGAAACACCTCTTCAATATTGTTCCCATTCCAAATGGTTAAGAGCTCCGACTGCTATGTGTGGAGCTCTCTTCTTTCGCTGTGCACAATGTGAAAGATTATTCTGTTTTGTCAACTTAGTGCAGGAGATCGCTCTCGAAACCTAAGTCTAGAAGAAAGGCACAATTACTGACAATAGGATGAAGGTCTTCTCCAGATGCTGATACAGACGGAAATCTCTTATATACCCGAATATACGTACTTTCTGGGTTGATATGAGATGGGAGAAAAAGCAAGACAGTCGCACGAAGCATCCGACCCCGCGACCCATATATTGCCAACTGGATACACCGGTAGTCGAGGAGGAAGCCAGCGATAAGCACTAGAATCCAAACTTTCGATACGCAGATGAAAATTGAAGGGTATTTCACTGCGAGATCCTGTAAAGTGTGGAACAATGATCCTTTCGCTTCAGGTAAGAATACATAGCAGTAAAACTCAGTGCAACTATACAATCCGGCAACAATTACTGGTACTGCGGAGGTCAAAAGGGAAGGGAGCCGTATGTGTGTAAAGGGGGCGGAGTCCGGAGCGACTGTTTTTCTCTAAATCTGGGAGCGGCTTGCCTGTGTTACGGCACCCTATTCAAAGCTCCACAATTCACTTTGATGCATCAGATTCCACGACTTACGCGGCATGGGAGGAAGAGCGCCTACCATGTCGGAAGTGTCTCCTAACTTTGCCCACATAGTCGTCCCGCAATCCGAAGACAGCAGATCTGATTTTCTTATTCCAAGGCGAATAAACTGGTATACATCCTAATGCAGATCGCCAAGCTGGCCTATTGACTTTTCTTGTTAGCGTAATGTGTTCACTTGTGGTTAAAAGTTACAGGCTCTATGCAAACTGCTGAACCAGCTTGTTTAGCCACGCCAAAACTCGCACCGCGCGAGCCATTTCGTTGCTTGGGCCAAATGGTTGTCATTTCCTGCTGAGAGGCTTCGCAGGCCACTTTCCTGGTAAAGACCGAGCTTTGATCGGACTTCGACAGGCATGAATAAGTACTAGGGCTTTTTTCCATTTCCCCATTTGCGTCGGTTGGTGAGGCTGCATTCACAGAAAAGTTTTCGGGATATATAGCGAAATGGAAAGTACAATAGATCAGCAAAATGGGCGAATCCGCTAGCCCGCGTTTTGGGCGTGCAGCAAATTGAATGCACATCTCTTACTTGCGACTACTTGATTTTGCCCACGAATACTATCCCATAACACTCATCTAGCCAATCGTTTTGCATTCAAACCCGCCGAAATGCCGGATATCAGCATCGCCGAATATCAGAACAATGATACGTATGAACGCAATGTAAGAGTGGCAGAAGGTTGGCTTGAAATTACGTCAAATTATTCATCGAGAGACCTGATGGCTTGAAATAACGTCAAGTTGTTCATCGAGAAACCTTCTATAACTGCGTTCCCTCATCAGTCGTCTGTTCACATGTTCCGTTGATTGTCTATTATAGTTGGAGGGTTTGTATAAATACGAAGATGTTTTCATTTCAGCAGTCTCCACGTACTCATGGGCACGTCGGCAAGCGCTCATAGAACTGCAGTGAAGAGCATTTCGATCGATCAGAATGGATGGAATAGGTTGGATGGTTGATTCAGTCAATTCCATAATGGGAAAACAGCCAGTAACAGTATGCGTGACACCAAATTATGATTGAAATCTCATCCATACCAATCAACGACATCTTTCTCATTTGAAGGTCCTGTACCAGTGAAAGAGGTTCTAGTGCCGCTTCACGTCGGAGCCTACCGATTCTATCGAACTGGATTGGAAATGTGAGTATTTCTTCGATCGCATTGTACCACTTGAAGTAAGCATGCTAAAAATCCATGATTCATTTTTCTCTCAAAATCACTACTTCATAAGGTCGTGCAATAAGTTTGTTCGGTTTCTTATCCTCCTTTGTTCAACAACGAATGGAGTACCCAGCTGGTAAAAACCTGCGATTTGGACGCCTGCTTTTCTCCACTTACATCAAGTTGCTCGGAACGTCTGCGACGTCTAGAGAGAAGGTGCTGTAGAAGAGCGCGCAGCACTAAAATGGTTTGCATTAGTCACCAGAGTTTAAAAAGCAACTGTACCACTGTCGAACTCCCACGTTCTTCCGCTACGGGACGTTTCGTGGACATTAAAGTCACTATCTTTGAAGTTTGCATAACATTTTTGAGCTGCGTATACAAAGCAGCCTTAAACGCCTTTCCGTAAATTTGCAAACGTTCCCAGCGGCTCATTTTGTGTACTCTGATGATAAGCGAGTAAGAGCAGGTGTCAAGTGCGGATTTTTGCCTCCTGAGTTCCATTTTTGAGCCTCAGAACAGTGGGCCATATGTTCATCTCCTGATAAAAGAAGAAATGATAAAAAGTCATGGAAGAAATGTGGCAGGTATGAAGGATGAAAAGGAGGATTAGAAAAATAGAAGAACTAGATTGCGCGCTCCACCGGCCATGGAGCGCGTTACCTTCCCCAAAGCAAATCTGAGCCTTTTCAAAATACTTGTAACTTTACCAGAGGTTAAAGATTTCGGAGTAATGTAAACTGCTTCCATGACTACTCCTAATCTTATTTCGCTCATTGCAGCATAGCTCTCTGTATGTAGATTCAAATGAGGAAAATTTGGAAAAATTTCAAAATCCCTCTTTTCAAACGGTCGTAACTTCCTCCAAACGTAATTTCATGGGAACTGATTTCCAAAGCGGGATCTATTGTGTTGCTGCTTCCTAGACACCTTTAAAACTATATCACATCTACAAGGAGAGTGATTAGATTGAAGACACTGATCGAGAAATTTTTTTTTCGTCGATATGGCGCAATTTTCCTATGATTCCTTGGCAAAAAAATATGCAGTGTATCTGAAATGTTCCAGTACATATTCTTTGCGTTCAGAAGACCAAATCGGTCCCGGCTACGAACGCTTTTCTGGTTTGCAAAATTGCTTGTAAGCACCAGTTAAGGTGTTCGCAGCGTAGTTACATAAAAGTTAGCCCTCTGCTGTTGTTTTCATTTTCACGCCATGGTTTTTTTGAGCATTCATCCAGTTATGATCTGTGGATAGATATGGCGTCCCACGGTTAACCAGTGAGTGCAGAGGGTTTTTTGTAGAGTTCTCCGGTGCCGACGGACCAAGAAGAGGGCAACTGGCGTTGGCCGGCTTCGTTGTGGGTCACGCCATGCGTCAGGATCCCATTGACAATTCATGTAAAGTGATACACTATTCCCTCGGTCGTCTGGGAATGGTGAACTGCGAACTAGGCATTAAATATAAAACGAACTGTGAACTCCATGAAAAGATGCGTGCTTGCCTTGCAAGTCCATCCTTATGACATATCAGCAGCAGCAAACTCAAGCAGTATGAAAGTCTCAAAAGTCATACTTAGGTAGGAAGAGGGCGCTTAAGAGCTGGAGAAGAGGAAGTCAGTTAAGTGAACACTACTCGGTAATGAGATGCGTTGTCATCATGCCAGTTTCCGAAAAATTCTCTGCACTTTCACCACTATTTATCTTTTCTTTTGTCAGATCAGTTGTTAACAGCAAGCATTTAATTTAGGTACAAGAAGACATTGACACGGGGATATTTCAGAAATCATCACGAGGTGACGGCGGCTTGACGAAAACGGAACGTCTACGCTTAGTCGATCGAGCCATGAGAGCTGAATCCGCTGCTGTTGAATGCGAAGGGAAAATGAAGGGATTGGAAAGAGAGGTAAGCAAATCACCTGGACAGCATAGTCCATCAATCCAGCTTATAGGTCCAGCACCGATTAAAAATGATATCTTTGGTGAATTTATTATTACTCTTTGTAAATTGAAGAAGATTAGAGTAGTAAAGCTAAGAGATTTGATATGGCCCACTACTCAGTATGTTCACCACCCGACTGACGCCCAAAGTCAAATCGCCGGGTGTCCGTCAGGAATTTTTATATTGGCCACCGCACCACGCCAGGTGACGGCGCGCGGCGTACTCTTTACTGTAAATTGGCCCAGTTCACGAGAGGACCAGCAAAGTGCTTGCGCTACAACTTACATTCCGCGTGGCCGGTGACCTAGTTAGAGAGTTCTGTACTATCGCCTATAGGGCCATGGGCACGGATGAGATTCCATCAAAGTGCGCAGCGGTATCCATAGCGTTTTCGTTGCAGCAACCTGCTATTTTTACGGCCATCCCCATTTTTTATAAAAGCTTCGTTTGCTTGTACATCCGTCCCTCCGCGTGTCCCTCCGTCTGTCACAGAAATAGGCATTACATGAAAATTAGCGTGTGGGAATGGGTAGAGCATGGGATCAGAACTTAGGAATACTTATGAACCAACTTAGAGGCACCGAGAGGGGTGAGGAGAAACTGAGAGCCGTGAATACATTTTCTCTGGAAGCAATCATTTCACTTCAGGTAGGGTGATGCATGGCGACTTCGCATCGAAAAAGCGCGGTCTGGTGCCTTATCACAGCACAGCGAGTCATTCTGCCATCCATCCTCCAAGGGACTTGCCGGTGAGGGCAGCGAATCGTTCACGGCTGGGTGATTCAGCCTCTCCTCCCTTCTGTAATCTACAACTCCGGGCTAATGATGCAAAAGGGCGCCCGAAGAGAAGGAAGTTTCGGGGCTCCTATTTCTTGGGTTTTTTGCCGTTTTATTTCATTCTTCCTCTACTGTTACGACGCTAAGCACCCCTACTTTTATACTTCACAATCCGCCAAATTTACCCTTCCTGGTGTATGTAAGCTCCGCTCACGATGGGCGGAGAGCACGAAACGTTTGATCGTTAGACCAAAAAATGTTAACTAGGTTCCAAAACCACCCGAGCATAAGGAAAAGATGGTTACAGTGATTTTCTGAAAGGCATGGAAGAGTCCGGCTCACGGTGGGCTGAGCGTGTACTCAATTGGATGGCGCTCGCTATAAAAGTAGCAATTCTTAAAGAGTGGTTTACAGAGAGGAAGAATAGTGGGAGCGTGCAGTAATAGCTAGCCACGAAAGGAAGATAAATTTCAACAGAGAACGGAGCTTCGGCCGGAATATAAAGGTGCGATGCAAATTGCTTTCAAAGAGTGGGATGAGTGTAGGTGGGAGAAGCTAAACTGAAAAAAGGGTGGGACGATGTGAGGTAGTGGTGAGCCCGGAAAAATCCCATGATATGTAAAGCGGAGGAAGTAACAGAATTGAACTCTTACACATCATAAGGGGATCACAACTGCTCAAAGAAAATTCCACAGATTATGAGTATGGTTCGATCGAAATACCGTTTGTGCAAAAAGCCGGAGATGGGTAATGCACCACTCGACGGATGGGTAATGCTGCAAATGTGAAAATAGTATGAAACCAAAAACTCATCTATAACGATCGCAACGATCTGTTTCTGCGTGGCGGGCTAAGGGTGAAGAACCACTCCAACAAGTCAGCAATGTTGAAGTGGCGAATTTCATGGAACTACGAGCTATCGGTCGATATCGGCCAAAATCATCCTTTTTTCTGAAGAGCTGATAATGGGTGATGAACCACACCAACGGGAGGGGATGCTTCAGAGCTGAAATTTCTATGGAATTACGCGCCAAAGATGGTAAGGTATGATGTTAGGTTGGAGTGGTAATGGTTAGGTTCACAGAGAAGGGCAAATCCGATCGACTCACTGACGCCCATCGGTGATGCGCGCATCAATGTGCGAATCCCCAAAAAGCTCCAAACTAATGACTAAGCTTCACGCTTCTGCAGGCCTTCGATGCTCCACGCAGTAGCATCAGTAAATCGCAGTGTCTAACACTAAGGTATGTTGGTATTTCAGATTCGTACTCTTGAGCTTCGTAACCACGATTTGTCTACGGAAGTGTGCTGGTTGCGTCAGCAGTGCACTATCGCCTGCCCAGATGTGAGTTTTTGGACCCTATTCTACATACCCATGAGAAGAAGGGGGTGCTCGTGTGAAGCTACCGTGATCTAGTCGTGTGGCATTAATTCTTCCTGGACTCAAAATAGATGTTTAAAGAGAGCGACAAATGCGGGTTCTCCGTAGGCGAGGATGACGGCTACTCCCTCTTACCGACTTGGGCTGCCCGAGCTAGGATTGCACGGGTGAACCTACTTACACCAGAAAACCGCATGGCCGCCTCCGCCGAACTGCGCGGCGGGTGCGAGTGCCAGTGGCGGGGCATGGCAGCTTTCAAGCGAGGCAGTGTGGCATGGGTGGAGGAGGCAGGGTGGCATGGGTGCATGAAGCAGTGTGGCATGGGTGAGAGCGCAGAGGTGACGCGGCCACGCTGTGCCGGGCTCCCACGAGCAATCGATTCGCAAGTCGCACTGGTGGCGCCGCGAGTGCGACGCCGCTGAAGCGATTTTCTGGCATAAGTAGTCCAACCCGGATTGCTTCGTGCAGCCCACGATCTAATTAGAAATCAGAGGATTACAGCATCATAATCCCAAGTGTTAAGTCGCTGCGAAAGAAATGCAGGTTTTGAATCTAAACTTCAGTAAGTAACTTAGCTCAGAATAAACATTATCAATCGAAGCAAAAGCCGTTAGAGTCAGCACATTGTTGTCAGCAAAAAACAGTTTACTTATGCCGATAGCACAGAAGTGGGGAGTTTTAGAAGCGATAAAAACAAAGGCGTTTTGAACATCGTTTTGGTTTCTGAAGCATTTCTCGTGAAGGAAGTTGTCCACACGCTTGGATGAGGTAGCCGGTGGACCATAAGCTCGACGGGTTAGATGGAGTTTCATAGCCCAATTCGTTCAACTTTTGTAGAGTTGGTTGTGCGTGAAGAGGAATAGGACCCTTCATATTGACCAATTTGGACAAATTTGATATTTTCCTCGTCCCTAACTTCGTTGATGTTCCGAACGGTCTGGGCTGCACTACGCGCTACCTCGAAGTAATAGAAGAAAACATTGCGAAAATAACGTTTCAACACCTGTAATTGAATTCCAAATTATTGCTATGAAAGACTTTATAATAAATTTTTGACAAATATTTCTGAGAATAAAATTAGTTCTCGAATGACATATAACAATTTACATTACAATGAAAAATTGCATTAAATATAGAAATCGTAACCTGAATTTTTTTGCAACAACTTAAGATTTTATAAATTTGTTTTTACTGAAATTAGTTGATTGGCCACAAACATGCAGAGTAAAAGGGACATTTCTGCGATTTACCAATCATCCGGAGCGGTAACCAGTAGATTTTTAGCAAAGGATTGGGGGTGAAGCGAAAATACTCCTTCACTCACGCGAATCAAGGCCACCATCTTCCTCGTTGCCTCCACGCATTTTCACATTCCTCCGTCAGCTGACAATCAACTCTTACGTTCCCCATCCTGATCAGTCATAAACTGGCCTATGTGTTACACCGTATCTACCAACTAGTATAAGACAATCAGCGCTCCAGTGTTTAGGTACCTGATGGCTCTATGGCTTCCTTTGTGCCGCCAAACTGTTCTGAGCAGTGTCAAGTGGAGAAGAAGGTGCTGCAGGATAAAATAGCCAAACAGGTAAAGGTTTCGCAAAGCAGATGATCTACATATGCGAATAGCTGAATTCTATGGTGTCACTCACGTCACCATGTCAGTATCAGAATCAGGCGACATAGGCAAGCCTTTGGTTAGGATTTTGACCGGCTGATTTCCTTTCTTGCAATTAATAGGTAATATTATATATAGCCCAAAAAGAAGGGACAATCCTGGTACCTCTAACCACGTTGTGTGCAATCCCCAAGTTATTAAGGCATAGATTTATTGGGTAGTCTAAAAAGTCTTTTCGTATTTTTAAATACCGCTTTTTCCCTCCTAACTGCTTTCCAGCAATCTCTTCTGTACATACACATGTAGTACAAGTCCACACGCATCAATAGATATTATTGTCTTCCATCTCCCGGATAACCTTTTTCGTAAAATAAACGTATCAAAGGTCAACCTCATTTTCAAAACAAAAATTTTTCTTTGAATGGCGTTAGACAGGTAAAGGAAATGGTGATAATCCGATGGAGCAAGATTAGGGCTTCAAGATGGGTGGGGCAGCAATTTTTATCCACGCTCGAGAATTTTTTGGCGAGTCACTTTTGCAATAGTGGGAAGACTTGCCTAAAAATTGCCTCGCCAAAAAAATTCTCGAGCTTAGATAAAATTGCTGCCCCATCCACCTTACAGCCCTGTCTGCTCCATCGGATTATCACCTTTTCCTTTCCCTGTCTAACGCCATTCAAAGAAAAATTTTTGTATTGAAAATGAGGTTGACCGTTGATATAATTATTTTGCCGAAAAAGGTTATCCGAGAGATGGAAGACAATAATACCTATTGATGCGTGTGGACTTGTACTACATGTGTATGTACAGAAGAGATTGCTGGAAAGCAGTTAGGAGGGAAAAAGCGGTATTTAAAAATAACTAACCAATATTTTGATGTCTAGTAGGACACGATATCCTACACGTTAAGTAGGCTCAAAAAAGGTAGGTGAGGGGAATATCCACGCTGTCGACTGATTCTGATCTAGCTGTACTTGAATTGCTTGTTTATGCCTTGGCAAAAGATAAGACGAGTTTTCAACGGATATTCTTGATTTTTGATTTTCCAATAACGCTTTGATAAATGATAAATGTCGCTTTGATAAATGTTGCTTCAGAACGGCGAGTTGAGTGGTTTGCGAATGGAAGTGGATCGCATGATAGCCGCCGATTTGCGTAAGGACATTCGGATTTCAGAGCTCATGAAAGAGCTTGAGGGAGCAAAAACTAGAGTGCAAGCACTGGAAGGTGAGTACAACCGCTAAAGCCATAAACAAAACTGCTAAAGGGCTTGAATCGCCTAAATCGACAGGACTGACTTTACCAAGTCTTTCTATAGGTTTTGTATGTTTAATAGTTTTACCTCTTCTACAACAATCATCTGCAATACCGCCCACACTTTTGGAAAATCGACACGCGGCGACTGATTAATCTACGCAAACCGCCGTCATAACTTCGTTTAAAGTATATAGAAATTTGGGTACCTAGGTCACCAACATTTTGGTGAAAGCTGCAAAGATTTCTTTTTTTACCCTCAGACAAGACTCCAACTTTTTTGGGCCCACATTCACATATTCAGTTGTTGCTCGCCCAGTTCCGCACTAGCACCATTTTTCCAATGAATTATCTTCAAGTATCAGCACACTTTTCAGCAAGGCTTTTCAAAATATAAATAGAAGGATAAAGTTTTTGGCGTTAATCAATCCCTCTCTGGGATGCGCCGCACATTCTAGTTCCATTCAGAATCGTGATGGCAGGTGAATGTGATGTGGCCTATACAATGACTTGCGGTGGCCAGCCGATGTACAAGTCAGTGCTCTTATCCTCCCAGGCGATTCTGGTACCAATTTGCCGACCCCGGAGGGATGGATGGCTTGGTTGGCCTGGGCGGGCGTTAATGCGGGATTTGATCCCCGTACCATGAGAGTGGGGTGCGCACCACCTGTCACTACACCACCTCCGCCCTTCAAAATATATTTACAAGTTTTTGATCTAATTCAGTCAGAATTGATCGAGTAAAAACACCCAACTTTCGCACTGTACTACTCGCGTGCTGTAGAAATCATCTTAACTTTCGAATTATATGTAGGTGAGCGCTTCTTCTATGATAAAGCCTCAAACATCAGAGTACGGTGTGTTTTGAGCTTCCTCAAATTAATTTCCTCTCTAATGATTCTCAAATGATTCCTGCAGCACGCAACTAGTAGTATGAGGACATTGAGTAATTTTTTTCCAGTTACTCGATCGATTTTGACGAAATAAGTCTTGAAACCTTTCGAAAATAGCGTGAAAAGCTCTGAAAAGTGTTCTGAAACTTAAATGAAAAAGGATGTTCGTGCGTAACATGGGCGAGCAACAATTGGACATGTGAATGAAGGCCTCAAAAGATGGGTTTTGTCTGAGTATAAAAAGAGGAATCTTTGCAGCTTTCATTGAGAAGCTGGTGACCTGCTTGAGCAAATACGACATTTGTCGTTGAGCTCGTGGCCTCGAGACGAATACAAAGCTTTCATTTTTCCTCATTTATCTATTTCATCTTCTTTGAACAAAGTTACGACGGTGGCTTACGTTGATTAAAAGCACATTCCAGGATTACCTTTGGTGGGTTGAAGAGATCGCTTACGAAATCAGAGGTGCTTTGGAATACGCTGATGAAGGAAAATCTAAAATTAGCTCACGAAAAAGGCAAAAATAGGGTCTCTTGACGTCTAGCCTTGGACGAGATTACCGCGTGGAAACGAGCCTTTAATCCGTTCCCGCTGAATGGTATCATACGAACTCAGAGAACCGCTACTTACTCGTGTCAACATCCCTTTATCAGTTGTGCAACGCGCATCACACATGGAAGCATGCTAATTAGGCTTGATCGCCTCAGTCGATCAGTATCATCTTTCGAACGGTTAGCGATAACAGGGAATTCGCAAAAACGGGAAAAGGAAACAAAATTTCTACCGTATATCTCGTCCTTCCGCATCAATCGATATCGATCGGGCTCATTCTGCATGCTTCCATGTGTGACGCGCCAGTAGTGTGTGCCTGCCCAACTGGTATGTAAAATTTAGATTCCCATCTTTGCTGCGACGTGAGATATCAGTTTCCCACCATTTGCCTTTTGAGGCTCCTTATCAGCCCTTATCAGTTGCTATCAGTCCCACTCCCTCACTATTGATGTCCCCTTACCCCCTCCCCCCCCCCTCCCATATCACGTTAAAAAATCAAAGTCCCAGCTTCACTGCGACGCAAGATATGAATTTCCGGTCAAACACACACACACCAACAGACACACTTAACCGATTATATATATGGTAGTAGGATCATTGGCATCTCATCCTATCTTAGATTATCACACAAATCGTAGCCTCTTTTACCACGTTGTTGCTGCTTTTGCCACCGTCACTGCCAACAATCACGTCTGGGGTGGACGGGTCAGAGCTCCGGGTGTGGCTTAGCTGGCTCCAAGAGCTCCGCGCGCTGCGATCACTCATCATCTCGCTGCGATATGGGCACAGCCTCCCTGCCTTCTTGGGGAACTATTAGCTCGTGTTAAAGAGCTGCACTGTTTCCCTAATCCTGGAGTGTGCTTTTAATCCATCGCCAGATATCGACTTATTTCAAAAAATGTGGGTGGTATTGGATGTGTGCCGTCATTTCAACATGACGCTTTTGCATCTTTCTCATGCTTAAGTTTTAGGACCTCTTCTCATCACTTGTGGCTATTGTCATTTTCTGCCATTAAACTTTGCACCAAACCAGCACCCTTTCAAAAAAAACTATGCTCGCTTAGAGATCGAGTATTCTTTTCGGTAAATTTCAGACTTATGCAGGGATCATATGAGCGGTGCGCGCCGATCTTCACATCTCTCAGTGGAGGGACCAATTACTGAAGGTGAGTAGCCGGAAGCAAGTACGTTATTGCTGAATAGCGTTACACTCTTGAAATTCATCCTGCTTGTAAGTGATGTGTTTTTTACCCCACTTCTGTGCATATCCCTTCGACATCTCCCCTGTTGCAAATACTACTGTTAAGCGATGTTTCTGATTGATTTCTTCGAAGTGCTTTTTATCGTTCTGAGGTTCAGGAGGTGATTCTACTTGGAATAGTGCATCAGAGGGACATACTGAGCCACGAAAAACCGAAGACTCGAACCTTCGTCTGCTGACGTCCCGTCCCCGACCATCATTACGAAATATTTTCACAGCGTCCAAAGAACGGCAGATAGATGGAAAAGGTATAAGTGGAGTCTTTATGCGAGACATTGCATTCTGTCAAACATCATGGCCCTTTTTCGACCTCATATACAAACCTCGTTTTCTTTCTCGACGTTGCACCACACCGTTTTCGTAGTTTATTGGGAGCTCCCCTATAATGGAGGCGAACCACCTAATTTTAATCTTTTACCAATTCTCAGTAGATATCGGTATTACATTGATATTTGTAGTAATGTCATTAATGGAATTCCAATAAAGCCCGCGCAGCCTACTTCATTACAGCTCGTCCTAGCACTGCAATCGAGTCCCCGTCTGGATCGTTCAGCCCGCCTCCACTGGAAAGAACTGACACAGTACCTGTGCTAAGAAGCATCCAGATACTGAAAGAAATTCCACATGACAAGCATCATAAAGACGAAGTAAGTGATGGGTTATTGAGACACCTAGATGAGCTCAAGTATTTCATTTTCAGCAACCTCAGTCTAACAAAGTCTCCCACGATAATTCTTCCTACCAAGACAAAGAGCTTGCCCAAGATGCAGAAAGCGATGACTCGGACATTGATATCACCGATATACTCGAATCTTCTACGCGTTCTACTGCCTGGGTTTGTCTTTCTATGTAGTTCATTCGGATCGCATTATGCGTTACTGATGGATGGTCAAATTAGCGTATGATTTTTATATTCTACAACGTGTCGACATTTGTTGAAGAAGGATTGCGTGACCGAGCTAAGATTAAAGGCATTGTGAGGGTTATCTTGGACATTTCTGGGTGGGGAGAGATTTTCGTTATATATGAACACATATGTAGGGGAAAGGAAAGGCGTGTGGTGTAATTCTTGTTGAAAGGCGTTTCGAGCTCATCAACAGAAACTAGTCCAAGTGGCCGAGTGATGATGGAGAGAAAGAGCATCGACTAGGGGGAGAATTATTTCGGTGAATTGCTGCGCTAGGTTGGAAAACACAACCACGAAGGAAACAACGAAAAAATGGCCCCTCGCATTCCTGGATTCCGACACTTCCGTTTCGCTCCTGCTTGACGACGATACGATGTAGCATCTGTACTTTCATATTCAACAATCGACCAAAACATTTATTGCGGTGCCCCCGATCTCCGTTTACGCAATCTTGGTCAACCATCCAGCAAATATTAGGTTGTCCCGAAAGTTCCGGAACACATCGACTTCTTTCTTCCGAATTTATTTCTTTACAACATAAACACATTTCAGTCAACAAGACATGTCATCTGTAGAGTAGAAAATTCTCTTTCGAATGATGTATGACATGCTGCAAAATGCTTTATGGTGTAAAGAAATAAATTTGAAAGAAAGAGATCGATGTGTTCCGGACTTTCGGGACAACCTAATAGTTTATTAAGCGCCATCGTAGAATCGCTTCCAGCTGTAGTAAAATATGTGTCTAGTGACTACTCAAGGCATCATAGGGGGTAATGAGGAAATGAAAATTGGTACGATAAGACGTGCTCTGTGAAGACACACTAAAATTCCCTTTTTTTACCTTCTGGCAAAACTCCGACTTTTTTGGGCCTATATTACAACAGGAGCTCCCATGTTCCTCACAAATCATATTCCTAGTGTGTTGTCTTTCCACCCTCAAGAAAATCATTGCTTAAGAGCCGTTGTAACGATCTACCGGTTTCAACTCCACCATAGTATAATACCGCTCACATATTTCGAAGAATCGACACCTAGCTGCGGATTAATGCGCGCAAACCATCACACCGTCATGTCTTCGTTCAATGGAATAAAATGGGAAATATGGAAGCGTTAGATTCGATCGATGCAACGAGCTCAACGATCTCTCAAATGTCGAATTTTGATAAGTAGGTGATCGGCTTCACTGTGAAAGCTAGTTCCATTTTTTAGCCCTCGGGCGAGGCCCTGACTTTTTTAAGCCTATGTTCACATGTTAACTTGGTGCTTGCCCATGTTCCGTACAAACATCATACTTTTAGTGAGTTATCTTAAATCTACAGGAAACCTTTCAGCATGAACTTTTCACGACATTTTTGAAACTTCTTAAGCTCACTGCGTCAGATTCGATCGAGTAAATGAAAAAACAGCCCTTACAGACTACTAGCTGCATACTGCAGGAGTCACCTTTTCTTCCGAACTTCAGGAAAGCACTTCTTTTGTGATAAAGCCTCGAACAACAATGTACGGTGTATTTTGAATGCAGATAAATTTCCTCTCTTATTCCCTAAAATAACATATTGATAAGTGAAAATCGCATGAAGTCCTCAAATATGACATTCTACACATCCAGAAAAGGAAAGTGGAATAAAAATGATTCAAACCGCAGTGAACAGCCTTTTTGACACTAAGCGTGAATATAAGTTCCGTCTGAAAGTAGTTAATGCCCGTCCATATTCATACTATCATGTCCAAAAACACCCTTTTTAAATTCATGATTCCGGGCATTGTTTGAATGCCGCTTTCATTTTCCGGATGTATAGAATGTTATATTTGAAAGCTTCATGCGATTTTCAGTGATCAAAATGTTTTTTTTACAGAATGAGAGTGAGAGGAAATTAACCTGCATTCAAAATACACCGTACACTGATGTATGAGGCTTTATCATAGATCAAGTGCTTTCCTGTAATTCGGAGGTCAAGGTGATTCCTGCAGTATGCAGCTAGTAGTCTGTGAAAGGTAAGTGATTTGACGGAATGAGGTCAGCAACTTTCACAAAATGTCATGAAAATCTTATGCCGAAAAGTGTCCCCAAACATAAAGATTATTCACTAAAAGTATTAGGTGGTGTGTTTGTGCGGAACATGGGCGAGCACCAATGGAACATGTGAATATAGGCCCAAAAAGTCGTATCTCGCCTGAGTGTTAGAAAAAGAATCTTCGCAGCTCCCATAGAGCAGTCGATCCCCTACTTATCAAAATACGACATTTCAGAGGTAATCCAACTCGTTGCATCGAGCGAACCTAACGCTTCATTTTTTTTACATTTTATTCACGTTGATTGGAGTTAAGACGATGTGACGGTTTGCGCGGATTTATCCGTCGTCAGGTGTCGATTTTTCAAAAAATGTGACTGGTATTGTACTGTGGCGGAGCTGAAACTGATAAATCGTGATAAGGACTCTCAAAGGAATCGTCCACGGAAAATGAGTTTTTGTGTTACCCATATATTTATGCTGTATTTGCCTAATGTTGGCCTCATGCAAAATTTCACGCGAAAAAGTGTGAGTCTGGCTGAGATACAGCACCACAAAGTGCGGTCCCAGTGGGCGGGGCCTCCGCGTAAAAGCCTCGTACCACGTCCGCCGTGGTCTGAGACGCATTATAGGAACAGAAGATTACGTAAACAGTCCCACTCTCCGTTCCCAACGGCGGCGGAAGACGGGACGAGACTTTTACACGGAGGCCCCGCCCACTGGGACACGAGTGGGCGGGGCCTCCGTGTAAAAGTCTCGTCCCGTCTTCCGCCGCCGTTGGGAACGGAATACAACATTAGGCAAATACAACATAAATATATGGGTAACACAAAAACTCATTTTCCGTGGACGATTCCTTTGAGCAGTTAACTCCTTAGGGTGCAAGGATTCGCCAGGGGAGGAAAATAACGTTCTCAATAGAAGGCGCTCACGATGAAAGCTCACAAATCGGTTTCGGTTACGACGACTTAAAGTTGATGACAATTTGTATCGAAATGATAAAATGAGAACATAGCTGAAAATACTCAAGGGGGACGTAGACGCGCTCTCAGAGGGGTGATGATCGTGTCAAGGTTCATTACTAGGCTACACGATGAAGTAGGGGATCGGAAAGGATGAACGAAGAGATACAGTTTGTGAATTCTTGGTAAAAATGAACAGCTTGCTGAAGGGAAGTGAAGCAAAGTAATCGCGCTCACAAAACATTGTACAGGTGTTGGAGTATGTTTATCGAAAATGCTCCCTTTAACGTTTAGATCAAGTGAGGAGTACAACATGAAACAAAACACAATCCAGCTATTAAGAGGGAGGGCGCTTCAGCAGAGTGGACAAGGCATGCGGTCATGTGGAGCCGCGTAAACCGCTGGGAACCAAGCGGGTCCTTTTCTTCCACTTTGAGTTATGTTAGATGAAGTATAACTTTATGAGAACTTGATTTTTAGGGTGATTTCAGTTTTTATAGAGCTCTCAGTTCCTCAATCATATGGGTTTAGTTCTTGTAGTTCTTTATTTCAATTTCGGAGATAATATGATTTTCGTTCTTCCTTTCTAATGCTCATTACGATGTTCAGTCATTCCCCACTTTTTCAGTCATTACGGACTCAATCGAGCAAGAGCCGTGATTCGGGAATATGCCGAGGCGATTCGTTTCCCACCAAAAATATACTGAATAAACAGATTGTATACTTGCTGTTGCTTACATTAATAATCTCATCAATGACGGGCTACTCATCACAGTTGTGTAGTCTTGTCCGTCACATTTGGTGGTGACTGCATGTAGTTTTTCTCTCCCATAATATGCCCCACACTTCGCAAAATTATAAGAAAGTATGTACTTAAAGTACTACTAAGTACTGCTAAGTATCTCCGAAAGATACGCTCAATTGCCTTCGAAAAAAAAATATATTTATGGTTTATTATTGCATTCCTTGGCAGTATAGAAGATCTGTGTTAAGAGTTCTTGAGTAGTAAGCAAGACATTGTTGTCTTCATGGACCTCATGTGATTCAGGAACTTCCCAGAAGTCAAGTTCAAACTAGGGGCGACTGAAACACTGTTAATCATCAGATGCTGCGATAGTGACTAAACAATAAGTGGAATAGCGCCTACAATATCTCAAACAACGCCTGCAATATCTCAATCACCTTGGAGTCAGCTCCCGGCGTCCGTGTGATCCTTGCAAATATACCGAGCATCACGACTTCCTGTTCCTTGCCGCCCTCGCAGTTAGAATAACAGCGTTAATGGGTCGCTCCATCTAGTTGGTGTCCTTCCCAGCAACTATTTCACTTTGCAAGGAAGCCACCTGTCAGCCGTAACGTCCTGCGGTCATCGCCAAGACAAGCAGCATATCCATTGCATCACTTCTCGAATCGTCTTTGGTTTCGATGATGTATTTGCAAAAGCCGAAGCTCGAAATATTGGAGAAGTCTGATGCATGGCGCGATACTGTCGACGGGCTCTTGAAGCCGTTTCATCGGATACTGCTTCCAGTTCTGAAAAGTAGGCACAAAGAGGTCAGTGAAGCTTACCCGAAAGTGCCGTGTGGGAATGCTGCACCGCGCGAAAAATGAGATGAAGTGCGATCGGAGTCCTTTGCATGTATTATGGGGAATTTTTTCCAACAATACAACATTCACAGGCTAATTCTCCGTCAGTGTGCCCTCCAATTGGCTATATTTGTCGTGCTTCCCTCGGCCAACGAGCCCCTACGTCATATTCACCAACGCCAACACCACTTTGCCACATGTAACTAACAATCGACTCATGATTGATCGACAAATATTTTTTGAAATTCTCCGAACCTTCCTTCGTACCCTCTTCTCCTCTCGCGTTGTGAATCAGGCCTCGTATGATGTTCTACATTAGTCATTAGAGATTCCCTACAGCGTCCACATTCGAGGGGCCTTCTTTTAGAGCTGGAACATGTTCTATAACTACAGAAAATGAATAGGATCGTAGAAGTAGGGAAGAATCCCAGTGTAGAGAAAATGCCTACAAATTATTACCTTGATAGTTACCATAAGTGATCATATGTAGTGTAAACCACCTCATTTGAGATTGAATGAATGAGGATGAAGGAGGGTAATCGGTTACAAGGAATTTCGGCTGTGATTTTTAGTTATTTGACTTTTAGTGGTTTTTGTTTTGTTAGTGACAAAAGCAACACACCATCATCAACATTAACAATAAAAGTCAACACCAACTCCATATGGATATTTCGTTGCAAAAACCGTCTTCCTTTGTTCTGTCCTCTAATGTTTTATCACATTTAGTTCTTCAACGTTGTATAGATACCCTTTCCTATTTTTTTCGATGCCTCGGTTGAAGCACGCTCTTCCTGTCCTCAATACGAGTAACTGAAACTTGACTGCCTGTTTTACACATGATCAGCATTCATTTGCACTCTAATTGTGTAACCATCGTCCAAGCTTAAAGTAATAGCAGTCAAAGCTGGTAGCATTACTATCAGTATCAAGCTAATGGTATAGTCATCAGAATCGCTAATTGTCTTAAAATGGTGTGGGCAGTATGTTCACCAGAGCACCTCATTCGCGTGATTGACCCCTTCAGCAGGCGCGAGAGTCATGATTTCACGATTCTGTGATTTCGCTGGGGTGCCACCTAAGTACTAGGTCATTCCATAAGTAATGAGGCTTTTTGCAATCATAAATTTTTCTCAAAAATTGCATGTTCGTGCAGCACCTCAAATATCATTCGGAAGGGATTTCTCGGCTCTATAATATGACGTGCTCCGTTTCCCTCTCCATCAAATGCAGCCGATTTTCAAATTGGATGGATTAGTAGACAAAATATTAAACCGGCAATTAACTGAAAAATTATCTTTCATCTCGGATACATCGAACTCGTACTTTGCCCCGACCTCTTCTATTGGTTCTACTGAATGGTTGCTTGGAAAGTCTCGTCGTTCCTTTTCCAAATTTGGTTTTCCCGCCACCTTCGATAATTGTACCAACCAGTCCGCTGAGAGAGTAGTGAAGTGTTAAGAAGAGGTATTGCGTAGGGGTGAGAAAATGTTATTGACCAGAATCCTTGACTTTCTATTGGAAAAATAAATAGTGGAATAATGTCAGCGTTACCCCTACTACTGGGTTTTAAAACTCAATGTGCATAGCAGCTGGAACAAAACCAAACCCATTTCTGATTTGTAGAACAGAGAACTTCTTCCGAAGGCTCATAAAGCAATCTTGAACAAGGAATTTGGAAGGAAGACTTTCATTTTGAATAGACGTGAGTGTTTTCGGGGAAAGGAATTCGGGAAAGGAACGAGGCGAATCCCCGATAAACCAATAGGTGGAACTTACAGAAGAGGTCGGAGCTATGTAAGTAGGAGAAGCATGATTGGGTAATTCTCCTAAAGTGAAATGCAGTGCCTCAATTACCGGTTTGATCAACCTTTGTTGGCTAGATCCATTCATCAGCCTAAAAATCGGCCCCATTCCAGCATACTCAAAAACTGTACACTCACATTTATAAAGCAGAAAAATCGCTTTTGAACGACATATAGAATGCTGCACAAACCCGTAAGTTGATGGAAAAATTTTCGTCCGAAAAAGACGACATCACTTATGGAATGACCCCATAGCTCATCAGGGCACGTTGCATCTGTTGGGGTACAGCGGAAAATCGTTTATGAGTGCCGACAGAATTAGATAGTATAGTCTTTTCCTTTTCAGTATCATTTTTAGAAAGGTGCGAAAATTTTACGTGTAAGTGTTTGGTAATAAAGTAGCTCCCGTGCACCACTTCATGTAGGATTTTTGCTCTGTACATCGACTTGAACCTACGTACTCCACAAAATAAAAACCACGGAAATCAAGATATGCACGTCTTATAAGTTAGTTTTACTGTCTACATGTCCATTAGGCCTCTGCGCGTTCTCAGATCAGTTCCATTCAATCTCATAAAAATTTACGAAATTGCCTATATTATTATATGTATTATGCCATTATGTAGCCAGCCATTTCTAGCTTGCTCATTTGCATTCATAAGATTGCTTTCTTGTGACTCTCTCATGATTACCCAGTCTGTCCAGTTCTCTGAATGAGACCAGTCAAATCTGTTCCGAAAAATTAGACATTTTTAGACGTTCATACTCCTAAAAATCCAATATATAGGTATGACATTGATCACTGGTGTAGGATCAACCACACTGCATTGAAAATGCTTTGCAACAAAAATGATGAAAGCTTTCTACCCATATCATTGCGAAATAAAACAGCTGAAGCCTATCAAACACGGCGAAAATCAGAATTCGGAAAGCGCTCTTTTTCAGCAAATGTATGGTCTTTTCGTTGCACCATTAACTTTTGTTGTTATGGACCAACGGCAAAACAATTTTGTTCGCTATTAGAATCTTCAGCGAAGATTGCCGGGTCGTTGAGGCTTTCTCTATAGTATTAGGTTGTCCCAAAAGTCTTGTAGGATTTTTCCAAAAAAAAAAAATTCAATATTGTTCACTTTGAGGCAGGTTTAGGCGGTTTAGGAATATGGAGGAATGTTCTATAAGCTTTCTCACAAAATATATATTGACCTTCATAAGTATCCAAGTTCGACTTTCTATAAATCTTGGCATTGTGTTTAATTATCTGTAATTCTTCTTGAAGCCGTGACCAAGATGTTAATCAATTTTATTCGGCTAACGTTTCGGCCTTGTCGCCTTCGTCAGAGCCTGGAAAGTCAAAGATAAATGCGATTTGTCCCCCAAAACCATTTCAAACTTACAAAACAGTTTTATCCAGACTAGAAGAGTTTTGGAAAGGAGTCGCATACCAACCACGGTGAAACTAACCTGTAAACACGACCGGCTGTCGCTGAGACAGGCCGAGGAATGGGGCGAGTTCACTTGTTATGGCTATGCACTCATCTTTCCTGTTCATTTTGGGGTTTTTGGCGTTAATCCACATTGCCTCTAAAGTTTTGCGAGCTGGGGTCTGGGGCTGGCGTGACAGGATCCCCCTTGTAACCCCTGACCTGAGAAGCCAGGTTTAGGCGGAATCACGTCATGGAATCCTTCGACGTGACATCTCTCTACACCAACGTATCGAATGAAAGCGCATTGCAGGCGATCTTCGAGCTCTTGAGCGAACATGGATCATCAATCAACATGCATGGCTTGTTCAGGTCATGACACTGACCAAGGAATGCCTGGATTGCTCTATTTTCAGATGGTGTGGGAATTATTACAAGCAGATCAGGGGGCTAGCGATGGGCCTAAAGTTAGCCCCTGCTCTAGCCATAGCCTATATGTCCAAGATAGAGAAGCCTCTATTGGATCGTGGACCCATCCTGTATTGCCGTTATATCGATGATTGCTTCGTCGTCTGCTCGACCCAGAAGGAAATGGACACGTGTTTTAACCTGCTCAACAACCAGACCGAAAACATCCACTTCACACGAGAGAAGCCCAAGGACACCTGGCTTCCTTTCCTAAACGTACAAGTGCAACTCGAACGTGGGTGGTATCGAACAAAATGGTATAGGAAACCTAGCAGCAAAAATATCTTGGTCTATTTCCGGTCGGCACACCCTCTGAACACCAAGCGGGCTATCATAAAGAACATGTTCAGCACGGCCAAAAGGATGTCATCGGGCACTCAGGAGAAAGCAGATTCTTTGGAGCTAGTCCGTAAGATAGCGCAGGCAAATGGCTACCCCATCACCACCAAAGAGCAGCCTCTTCCTGAACCATCCATGAGAAGGCCTCCGAGACCTGAATTCGACGAGGGCGAGAAGGTACAGTTCTGCATGCCTTTCATAACCGATGCCATCAGCTCGGCCGTCAGTAGAGCTCTACGCAGGTGTGGCCTCGACGATGCAGACTAGTTGGTCGAAATTCCCCCAACGTCCCTTAGGCAACAGTTAGTCCGGAACCGAGGCTATGATCGCATATGTGCTACCTCTCACTGTGTGGTCTGTCCTAATGGACGAGAAGGTGACTGCCAGGAGTCAGGTGTGGTCTACGTGATAACTTGCAAGCTCTGTGGAGATGGCTATATTGGAGAAACTGGGCGACCTCTCTGCACTAGAATCAAGGAACACCTCGATGGCCTGAAGAAATCGAGGCCTGAGACCCTCTTGGGTTCTCACCGCTTGCGATGTCATGGGGATGTGGAGTTTGAGATAACTGTAGGGATCCTGTCACGCGAGCCCCAGGCCCCAGCTCGCAAAACTTTAGAGGCAATGTGGATTAACGCCAAATACCCCAAAATGAACAGGAAAGATGAGTGCATAGCCATAACAAGTGAACTCGCCGCATTCTTCGGCCTGTATCAGCGACAGCCGGTCGTGTTTACAGGTTGTTTCACCGTGGTTGGTTTGCGACTCCTTTCCAAAACTCTTCTAGTCTGGATAAAACTGTTTTGTAAGTTTGAAATGGTTTTGGGGGACAAATCGCATTTATGTTTGACTTTCCAGGCTCTGACGGAGGCGACAAGGCCGAAACGTTAGCCGAATAAAATCGATTAACATCTTGGTCACGGCTTCAAGAAGAATTACAGATATATATTGACCCACTAGATTCCGTGGAGAGAGCTACAATGCCCGTAGTCGATACCCACCCAACACGCGGTGTCATCAACTATGAGTGGTCATGCGGCACCGAAGCTGCTGAAGCTTTCGACTCCATCAAAGCTGCATTGGGCAAGGGATGTGTGAGCTAAGAGACCGCGTGCCGCTGGTTCATCTGCTCCAGCAACAGCGAGATTGACATGGAAGACACACCATGCCCAGGACTATGCTACTTCTGGAACGCGGAAGGAATGCTGGTACAAGGCGAGACAGTTACCGCTGCCGTATGCACCCATCAGCTCCAGCAGCTGGCCGTCGCTGTTCGAGAAAAGCGCCGGAAAAGGTCCACGGTCACCCTGCTTCATGACGACGCCCGCTCCCACGTCGCGAAGAGTACCCAGGCCAAGCTAGAGGAGCTCGGCTGGGATGTGCTGCCCCACCCGCCATACTCTCCACTCCAGACATTGCCCCTCCTGACTGTCACCTTACCCATTCTTCTGAATCCTTCCTGGTCAAGAGGAATTTCGTCGAGTATGATTTGCTTGCAGAGGCGATCGCTGACTTTTTCGAACCTCAGAACCCAGAGTTCTATGAGATGGGAATCAACGATCTCCCTATGAGATAGCAGAGTGTTGTCAATAACAATGATGAATACGTTGTTGCCCAATTGTTGTTTGTTGGAGAAAAAATAATAAAAAGCGTTGATCGGAAAAAAAATCCTACAAGGCTTTTGGGACAACCTAATATTTTAACCAAATGTGTCGCGATCGTAATACATCCTAAAGCAGCACTGAGGTCATAGTAAAGGCATAAGTCACACACCTGCACCAAAGTGCGAATCACCACGTCATCTATGTTTGTCCCGTCGTCTCTCGTTTTCATGGATGATAAAAAATGACTTTCCGGAAACTGATCGATTACTTTTGTTCCAATGAATGCTTTGATGCTCCCAGATTTCTCCATTGATGGATTTTTAATCTTAAAGGCAGTGATAGGGATGACCTCTGGCAGAATCTTAAAAGATTATTGAATGTGAATATGAACAGAATATGAAACAGAATATGAACAAGACACGTAATTATCGTCCTCATAGCCGATGACAAGGTTGTCACTAACGCGTCAGACAAATCAAAAAAGAACCTTGCTATCACCTTTCGCTCTCTCTTAGATGGTGCTCGCCTCACATCTGCGGTACCGAACTTCAAGATTAAATGCGAAAGCACCACTTTTGGGCAAAACGTTGCTCAGGTAACTTGACGTAGAAGGTTTGATCACACGAATAAACCAGCTGTCTTATGTTAGAAGTATCAGACACACAACGGTACAAAGATACGTATCGAAGTAAAGTACGCGCCGAAGATGTTGCCATCCTACGATACATCAAAGTTGTCGAAATCCTAGCTCCACGTTTCGAAGGTTTGAGCTAGGCGTACATGGTCCTTCATCTTCCCAGTATGAACATTGCAGATAAAAGCTCAGTTATCTAGAAAAGAACCGACCGATATAACTCATCAGTGGGGCCGAGGAGTGCTTGAACGAAGCGTGAAAGCGTTTTGCAAGCGTATAGAAAACACTCAAAGCAAAAACAAAACTAGCAATTGCACCAACAATTCAAACGCTCTAACCCCAATTAATAGCCGGACACCTTACCAACACTTTATCCGAACTGATAGCGCATTCTCTCGAGTCACATATGACCAGCACCTGGGCTTGCGCCGTATCTTTCAGGCCCCAGTAACTTCCTTCCCAGAATCGTTTAGCAGATTTGGAGCTGATTTGAGATCCCCGTTTGAAACTGTATAGGGACGTATACAACGCATCTGGAATGGCCACGGTGAGCCGGGAGCCTTTCTTGTAAGCATCAATGTCCCTCTCTAGCCTTCGCTAAATAACTCCTGATACATACACGTATGTTTTTTTTTGATCGATACCTCTTCGTTTCGTTTAGTTTCGAAGAACATATTTTCAAAAGCGTCAGGAGGAAATGAGAGGCTACTAACCAACAGATTAAACTGATAACTAGCTGTATGTTGATGAGGACAGTAAAAATGAAACATTCACCTCAGCTTAATCACGTCCTACATCAGTTATATTAGGTTGTTCCAAAAGTCTTGTAGTATTTTTTTCGATCATCACTTTTTATTTTTTTTTCGTCCAACAAATAACAAATAACAATTAGGCAACAGCGTATTGACCATTGTTATCGGCAACCCTCTGCCACATTATAGGAAAATCGTTGATTCCCTTCTCCCAGAACTCTGGGTTCTGAGAGTCGAAGAAGTCAGCGATCGCCTTCGCAAGCAAGTCATAATCAACGAATTTTCTCTTGGCCAGGAAGGATTCGAGAGATGGGTAAGGTGATAGCCAGAAGGGGCAATGTCTGGAGAATATGGCGGGTGGGGCAGCACATCCCAGCCGAGCTCCTATAACTTGGCCTGGGAACTTTTCGCGAAATGGGAAATGGGAACGGGCGTCGTCATGAAGAAGGGTGACCGCGAACTTTTTCCGGCACTTTTCTCGAACAGCGATGGCGAGCTGCTGGAGCTGGTGGATGCATACGGCAGCGGTGACTGTCTCGCCTTGTACCAGCACCTCGCGGAAAGGCATTCCTTCCGCGTCCCAGAACCAGCACAGCCCAAGCGTGGTTTGTATTTCATGTCAATCTCGCCGTTGCTGAAGCTGATGAACCAGCGGCGCACGGTCACGTAGCTCACACATCCCTTGCCCAATGCAGCGCTGATGGAGTGGCAAGCTTCCGTCGTTTTGGTGCCGCAAGACCGCTCATAATAGATGACACCGCGAGTTAGGTGGGTATCGACAACGGGCATTGTAGCTCTCTCCACGGGATCTGGTGGGTCGATATATAGTTTCCTAGAAAGCTTAGAAGACCTTCTTCCATATTCCTAAACCGCCTAAACCTGCCTCAAAGTAAACAAGAAGTATTGAATTTTTTTTTTGGAAAAATCCTACAAGACTTTTGGAGAGGATGGGTAAGGTCATAGCCAGAAGGGGCAATGTCTGGAGAGTATGGCGGGCAGCATTGCACAGAGGTAGACGGGTTCGCTAGGGTGGCACCATTGCTGGGATCCCCATGAAAGCGTGTTTTTGCTTTTGATAAGGCCTTCTCTTATGCCTTGGGAGCATCTCTGAAGTACTGTCATGTACAATAACTATTATATTCGTTTTCCGCGTATCTCACTATTCCTGCTTACAAGATTGAATAGAACTCTGTGATCGAGCTCCTACTGATGAGCAGACTCCTGTAGTACACTATTCAGGCGCTGTTGCGTGAAACACTTATGATATTTGAGCTCAGTCAGGAGGTCTGATTACCACCCTGAACACCTGTTAAGCCAAACCGAAGTTTTGGCCCAACTTCGGAAAATTAGGGATAGTCATGGGGTAAGTCATAACTATATAGAACAACTAATATATATAGAACACAAACTTAAATGTAGCCACCTTGACTGAAGCCATGCTATAATCCACGAAATTGTTTTCTATGCAAAGTCTGCCGGTTTTAGGCACTGTTGGAACATTTCACGTCGGTAATCTGTAGAAGATAAATAGTGTATTCTAAAAGGGAAGTAGTTAACAGGCATGGATTGCGAAACAAATTTTTGGTTCTAATAATCAGTTTCCATTTTAGGTGGTACGTCAGTTACTAATCGTATAAGCTATCCAAGTCTGAGTTCACTCCCGCATCCAGTCATAAAAGCAACTCTACCGATTCATTTCATCCACTTGCACTTGTTAAGTAGTGGGCGTATATTGTGCATGTGTAGGTAAGCCTGTCATATATATGTTCCCAAATTTGCGGCATACTTATGCAAGAAAAATGACTTTCGCGCTTTCAATGAAACCCATTCAACACTGCAGTGAATGCTAAGTGAAAAGACAAATAGACGAAAACGTACAGTAGTAAGGCCGATAATTCCCCTACAAAATTTTTCTAAGCCATGTCTGTCTCATTTGAAACCAATCATTAAAAACCAGGTGGGAATGAATCAGTGTGCAGGGGAATGCTGGCGAAGGCACATACTGACACCTTCTGTAGTCATCATGTGCGTGAAGCAATTGTTTTGAGCGGCGAAATGGCGCGGGAATTCAAACGAATAACCCAAATTACGGAACTGCACCAATCCTTTTCATTGGTTTTCGATTTTTTGGGAAACGCTTAATACTCAAAGCGAAGCAACCGTTCAGGAATTCACCTAAGAGCTCATGAAACTATCGACTGCCTTCCTGGGCATAAAACCATCAAAACCCTGAAAATTTTTACTTATGATTATGGGACTATTTTTGAAATCTCGTAGTCTGATCTACCTGATTCTCTCTAAAGAGCAGGCCTTTTTTGTGGAAATCAATAAGGGGCAAAAAAATCCAGCCGCTATCAGATATACATATGACCTGTAAAAAGGTCAGCAAAAACCATGAATGTGGTTAGCCTTAGGTAGGTTATAAAACTTAGTTCAAGCATAAAGGGGGGGGGTCGCTGATTGAGGATTTTCACACTTGACGAGGCTGCTCATTGGTGGCCGTTGGATAGCCTTTGTTTGCCCAGTGCTTATTTCGTCGGAGCTCAGATTAGGCTGACTGGGTTGCCGCCGCCGTAGAGGGTGAAAAGAGATTGGGACACGACGGGTAGAACTCATTCCCAATCAAAAGAGCGTCATTGCACTATTTCGTACTAGCTGGAACATGTGCTTCTGATGTACGATGCCCTCTTTTACTTCCAAGCTCATCTGGATAACCCAACCTCATTGAAATCCCGTTACGCCAATAAGAATTCTACGTTTGTACGTCTATTGTTTTCATTGGCCCATAAATCGCTAAATAATTCCATGCAGAACATTCGATTCTGGTAAATTCTCGGAGTTCATTCACTCCTCGAGTGAGAGCAAGTCAGCCACTTTACCGTGGCCATGCTCATCATCACGAACGAGACACATCCACAATGCAACGACATCTATCCGGTGAGCTGGCTATCATAGTGAAAACTTCTATCGCAATTTTATCACAGCTTCACATAAATTGTGTGGGAATTTCAGGCTCCTACAGTGGACGCTCTCGTTGTTACTTTGCAACTAACACTGATTATCATCGGTATATTAAGCAACCTGGGTCTACTTATGCAGTTCTCCGGTCGAGCAAAGCTCGGCACAGCAAGGTTCGACATTGCTCAGTTATTCAAACGGCGCTTTTCACACCGCCATTTGATGTCTTTCATATTATTCCCACGGCATCGAAAGGGGAATCAATAATCCTGAAATTGCTGCTGATTGCTGATGAGAAACGCTGAAGGCGTCTGAAGCATGTCAATAGGGATATATAGGGAAAGTAAGTTAAGAGGAGGGTTGGGAGCCCAACCTGCAAAAATTGCTTTTTTGCGAGCTGAGCTTTGCAACCCACTCTCCTGTGCAAATTCCGCTTAGTTCGCCTTTGAAGACGCCGTTCGACTTTGACTGCTCGTTCATGCTTCATAAACTTTTGTGCCCTTTTCACAGCCATCACTTTTTCTTGGTAGTATTGAAGAGCTTCAAGCTCGCCTGGGGAACCAAAGTTCCCTGTTCAACTACTGATCTGTTTTTCACGTGATTCCGAGAGTTCCGAGATTTTATACAGGCTTGCTGTCAAGGGAAGGATACCAGGTTGAAGTGGTCATTGAGAGACACATATCTGCCGACGCGCTTTTGGCGCTGATTTCAAATCTGTTTTCATATCTCCCGAACGATTCTCCAAAGAGGTTACAGAGGTTTTTCCAAATGCACCGGTCCCACGTGTGGAAGCGTGCTCCTCGATCCCATAGCAAATGAATACAAGAGAAGTAACAGTCATTCCAGCAGCAGCATTGCACAGAGGTAGACGGGTTCGCTAGGGTGGCACCATTGCTGGGATCCCCATGAAAGCGTGTTTTTGCTTTTGATAAGGCCTTCTCTTTATGCCTTGGGAGCATCTCTGAAGTACTGTCATGTACAATAACTATTATATTCGTTTTCCGCGTATCTCACTATTCCTGCTTACAAGATCGAATACAGTGCGTTTCATAATTATAAGGTCACCCCTTAATTTCAGGTTTTCTTGACAACACTCCATTGAGGAATCTTTTCAGTCTCATAGACGGATTCCTCACCTGAAATAACCCCCGTATGCGATTTTTGGTAGCAGTCTCGTTTACCTTATGTTTTTAGGAGTATTTTTTTGTTTTTTGCACCGTTTCATAATTATAAGTCACCCTGGGAAAAGGAAAAAAGTTCAGGCCCCGGCAGGTCTGTGATGGTAGATTTGTCTTCCACATACATCTTCGAGATACATATTCAATCGCCTTGTGGCCAGATTCTATGTTCCGAGAAAAAAGCCCAGATTTGGGATTCTTGTGATGCTAGGCTCAGTTTGAGGGCCATTCCAAAAAAATCGGAAGATTCCTGTGCTCAGTTAGATAACATCTGAGAGGATCGGTGTCTTTAGATGTTTTTCAGGCTCTGGACTCCCACGTGAAATTATTATCATCAACGAGGAAGGGATTGTGGGGGCCACTTTCTACAGCACCTCCTGAATGGACCAGATTTGTTTGGAGTTAAACCATTTTTAGTCTGGAACCACAGCGTGTACAGCAGCGAGGAAGAACAGAAACATCACTGAAGAAATAGCGAAGTATTTAGTTTCCGAGGCCTACAGCACACCATAAGGCGGAACGACTTCAATACATAAAGTTGTTCTTGAGCACGGATTGAACGAAACTGAATTTGCATAGCAGTTGCACCCTGCATGCGAATAATTCCATCCGAATTGTACTTTTGAGTCTGAAAATACTCTATTTGCATGGTGTTGACGGGTAGAGGTAATAGTAGCTTGGTCTGAGAAGTGCGCCGATCTAGCGGAGCCTTGGCAATTTTTCTGGGAAAAGGGTGATGGCCTGAGTGGTTTTCGGCAATATGGTTGTATTGAACCTTGCCTTCGAAACCTGCAGAATGGACTCCAAAGACTGCTAGAAGATCTTACGAAGAAATCAGTTGCCTTTTGGGGTCGACCGGCTCTTCATAATTGCGTCTAACAGCATGACAAGGCTGTTGTTCATGTAGGTCATTCAACGGAATCGTGGTTAAAGTTCCGAAATACAAACCTCCAGCCATAGATAACGTGCAGTCTTTGTCTCAGCTCTACTGGGGAGATCTGGAAGACATCGCCGCAAAAATATTTACCCCAATAATCGCCAGTTCTGGGAAACAAAGCTGCTGAAACAGGCAATTGTTAAAGACTGGAACAATATCTGTGGTAAGGCTCTTCGAAATTTCGTTTCTGCTTCCCCAAATCGGCTAGTTAATGTCGCTATTAAACAGGAGGGAACCATAGATTATGAGCTCCTTCGCATGCGCTGTTAACTCTAGCAAATCTTCTCTTTCTTCGGGGTGACCTTATAATTATGAAACGCACTGTAGAACTCTGTGGTCGAGCTCCTTCTGATGAGCAGACTCCTGTAGTACACTATTCAGGCGCTGTTGCGTGAAACACTTATGATATTTGAGCTCAGTCAGTAGGTCTGATTACCACCCTGAACACCTGTTAAGCCAAACCGAAGTTTTGGCCCAACTTCGGAAAATTAGGGATAGTCATGGGGTAACTTTCTAAGTCATAACTTTTTGAACTTTTTTCTGTAAAAAGTCATCAATCATGACAAAGATAACCTGACATATGTATCTTTTGCACAATGACTTCCCATTTGTACAAAGTGTTGCCATCCCTATGAATACCATGAATTTCACCGGAATTTGGCCGAATTTTCAAGTCAGCTGATAACCTATCCCATGTGGTAATTCGATTCGCTGAACATGAAAATCACATTAGTTTCGCCCGAGAACGACTGGCTCTGCGCTATGGGCTCCTGAACGCACCACTGATATTCCGTCAGATAAAAATTCATAACTCATACAAGAGTATTGCTTTGCAGATTTTGAACACAGATTTGAAATCATTGTCCAAAAGCAGAGGATAAGGGGAAGAGAAGGAGGGTAGTAACCATAAGAAGGGGGCAAAAATGCCGTTGGTCACTAAGGAGCCGTTCATCGTAAATTCATTTCGCAAAAACTGTCAAAGTTCGACGAAGACGTTGAACTACTGGCCTTCGAAGATCTGGCTGTTACGTTTACCATTTTGATACATTTTAACACTACTATACCAAAATTCACTTATGAGAGAGCATTAGGGATAATGTGATTATTGGAAAACCCCTGAAAGAATTCATTCACATGAAGACTATGGGCCTAAGAAGCTTATTTATGGCGAAATCTCTGTCAGAGAGCGCCCCGAGCTGTAATGACGGCGTACTGTTATCACTACACCTTTGGATGACAGACCCCACCTTCAGGCGACGTGATTCCTGATTGGCTATGATGCGAGCTGCCAAGGATAGGTGGCAGGATCGATCGCATTGCGTCGCTTTTTCTCAGTTTTACCTTGAAGCTCACTCCAGAAAATAGATGCTGCCGTATTGTTTAACATTCCCTTGTGTTTACTTGGCAACATGCCAATGGAAATCTCGTTTGGACTGCTCGCCTCTTGACGGAAAGGTCGTCCGCATTGGGAATCAACGGTGGAAATGGAGTAATATTTCTCGGGGTTTTGGCCATTTCTTTCCGTTTTTTCTCCACCATCGCATTACACATTCACTACATTTTTCACTGTTCACCCAAATTTCCCTATCGCTACCTTTAAACCGCAGCGTTTCAGTGGCTGAATTGCTGCGTGGTGGGGAAACGGTTGTAGCTGGCTGCCATGCCCCTATCCTCAGCGGCTAATTATGTAGAGGAGGCGAATAGGAAGCAGCGAGAACCGGACCTCATTTTTTGAAAATGTTGAAGAAAGCCCAAGGCGCCTCTAAAGAATCCACAATGGTGCCTCACAACAAAATCCGCCCTACGCACCTTCATTCCCTGCATCCGGAGTATATCCCATGCTTTCTAAATCGAAGACAAGCGGTCTACAGGCAACGTAACATACGAGTGTTACTGAACGCTTAAGCGGCGTTTTCTAGAAGATAAAACTTGTCAACGCTGACCACTCCAGCTGACCACTCCAGGTCCAATCCATAATTCGGAAAAGCTTTGTTCAATCTACAAAGCTATATGGCTGCATTTGGTGTGATGAGAAAAGTCAATTCACTAGAAATGCCTGGCAAAATCATTCGTTGGCTTTACCAAAACTAGCGCGTTCAGTGGAGGGATTGTCGCGGAACGCGACTGTCCCTGTGGGCGCACCGCGCGCCTTGCCCGCCCCCAGTAGTGGCTCTATAAAAGGGGTCGCCACTGCCAGCCGGGGCACATACACCTTTCCCCCGGGAGGAGAGGGTCACCGGGCTAAGGCTGAGGATGCCAGGCCGGACTGTTGAGGGTGAGCGCTTGACTCTCATGCTCTGCAGGCCGTCAGGAAGCGGTGCGGTCGGCTTGATTTAGCACTGGTACACTCACGTCCGTTATACCCGAGGACGTGGAAGGCTGCAGCCGGGGTAGAAAGCCTGCAGGGTGCAGGAGTCACCGCAGTTACCGCTCATATTCTAACAGTTGACCCTTGGGGGGATGGAGCACGGTCGGACCTAAGTCCGGGCAGGAAGACGGGAGTAGGGCGACTATTGTGAATAGTAAACATAATAAATATGGGGACTATAATCCTTGTACTTGCTGTCGTCTCAAGGGTAGGTCATAGGTAGAAGTGCGAGATTATATACCTCCTAGAAGCGGCGACCATACTGTGGGGAAAGCAGTATGGCTCCTGAGGAAGCCCCCCCCCCACCCTCCCCAATCCGCAGGCACAGCAGCCGGTGGCGGGGTCCGGAGACCTGGCACACGATGCTGTTGCGCTAGCGGTCAGGAGGACAACCGCCCGACGAGCCGCAACAGGGATCCTTGAACACGAAACCTCTATCCGCAGACCTCGTCAAGCCTGCTCTGGGCGATCATCACCAATGGCAGCGAACACTTTGAAAAGGCTCAGCAACTTTTTAGAAACCGGGCGATGCATAAGCAGCACAACTGGTTGGGACATAGGAGCAGGCCGTAAACAATAACGAAGTGTGCCTTGTTGATTGACTTCCCTATACAAATTTTCGGAAATATTAAGTTATTCATTAAACATAAAATATCAGACATTTAGCTCCCAGAGGTCGCCAACAATACAGATCCCCATTGTGTACTTTGCACGACGTTTTCGGTTGATTCAATTAAACAGAGTATGTGCCTCTTTGCTTGAATCAAACCATACAAGCCATACAACGGGCTATCCTATCGTTGTAATCCTCTTTTCGTGTTAAAGCCTATCTACATAGAACTTTACAGCTAATCTAGCGCTACCTTTCCTATTAGGTTGAGAAAGTTTTGGCCGGTTTTCACTATTTCAATGTCGAGAAATCATCCAGACTGCAGTTTTCTTACAGGGTGAACACCGCTTGATTTACTACACTTTCAAGAACATTATGCATACCTGAGTATCTCATTTTAATGAAGGACTGACGTTTTACATATTCAGCGAAATAAAAAAAGTCGGCTCAAATCACCACTGATTCTAGATACGCTGCAATTGAAGGAGCTGTCCAGATATTTGGGGAAGTGGGGCTCAGTTAGCGCTAAATTTAGTGAATATCATGGCTGAGTAAGGGCTTTAGCCTGCAACTGCCTCAGTCACTGAAAGAGGACTTTTGAAAAAAGCTCGCGCAGGACTGCTCCGAAGGGTCGCGCAGCACCTACTTCTTGAGCTTTTTCAAATCTAAGCTACTTGAGGTGGTCAATTACATCTGGACTGGGAAGGCCAATAATTTTAGTTATCCCTTGCAAGCATAGACACTCATCGTTTCCTCCCGTTTTAGTTAAAGCATTTTGAGCAGTAAGTTTCAGAAACTCTTTTATTTACGCACTCCTGAAAACAAGGAGGACATAGTGTACCATGCAGGGGTGTGTGCAAAGTGGTACGAATGGAAATTTCCGCACATATGGTGCGCAGAAACAATGACGAGGTAGAATCAAGGGGTCTAACAGCAAGTAGGGTCAAGTAATTAAAGAATAAACTGACTGGAAAAGGGAAGTATCTAAACAGAAGAAGGAATCGTATGATTTCAATGATAAACTTCAATATTAATAATAACGTTAATCTAATAATAATTCATTATTTGATATATCAAACACGGACAAATGGATATGACCTTGAAATTTCGAAATCTAGAAATGAAGCATTGCCTTCGTTGGGACTCTACTAAACAAAAACTAATGAAGTGAAGTCATCCAAAAAGTGCAATTTTCGCAATGTTTTGAAATCCACGTAGTAATCTGGGAGCCTTCTGGTATTCCAAGGAACGCATGTATTTAGCAAGAGCAGCTTATCATCTATTCAAGGGGCACAACATGTACGTTGTTTCATATTGATCGTTTTCAGATATGAATTTATCTTGTGAACGCGCAAAGTGGGCTTAAACTTTCCTGGCAACCTGATGAAATTGCGAATTCAGCTTATTCATTGTTTGACTAGCCGAGCTGGACTATTCAGTTAAGGACTGCAAGAGCTAAGCAACGCGGGTACTATTGAATCGCCTTCATGGTTGCTCCAAATAGAACAGACTAACAATGAAGTGAGAATCCCACTCTGGACCTTCCATAGTTCTTCAACAATGCCCGCTGATTGGCACCATTGTGCTCAAAAAGGAACTTTGCGAAATTGAGATTCCGACGGTAAGTAAGGATCGGAGGGGCGATATGTGCGTTTCACAGAGTTCTTCGAGCTTTTATGAGAAACCTTTTCAGCGGTTCCAGTGTTGCACTAGTTTTGAGTGACTTCGACCTTACCTTACACGAACATCAATGCGCCTTATTCTCTCTTTCCAACAAAGATACTGAACTGTGCCAACATTTTGCTACATGACAAAAGACATCAAATAGAACTAAAGAACTTTTCTTCTTCGCACCAACAGTAAGAGTGCCGCATTTCCAATTCTAACATGGGCTACTTTAGTCGAGCGAACCTTTCAAGAAGTGGTGGTTCGTGAAACAAAGAAAAGTATAATGCTATCACTGATTCCCAAAGTTCATACTCGTGACATAAGTCCTAACCATGATGGAATCAGTGCAGCTTCAGGGTATGAGGGCTCAGAATTTGGCAGTGGAATCACGCAGTCCGTATCCATGTACATGTATGGTTACGAGGTTCTTTCCTTATTGCTAGGTGCCATAAATACATCAACATGGCTTTGGTACCGTAACAAATTGGCTGGCCAAGCCTATATCGCCCGATTTTTGTCAAATTCGCTAATAGCAGAAGTTGCTCGGATTCTCGCTAATGCTTTTCAAGAGGAATCCCTACAAGATTCTCGAGTAAGGCGTCGCTTTTATGGGCGCAAGGTAGAGATGTGTGTAGAACAAAGAATCTATTCTCCTTCCGCTAACCAAGTGTTTAACGAATAATGCGTGCTTCAGGTCAACGCTAACATTTTGTTTTCAGTTACACATATATCCGAATAATCGCAATCGTGCAATTCGTCTTCTTCATCGTACCGTTTCCACTGAAGATACTCACCGAACACTATCAGCGTGGTCAAACGTGGATTGCCACCAATTTCCTGCCTGTTGTAATCGGCCTTTTTCACTTCGCCATCTCGTCGCTATGCCTTTGTGTTGCCTTCCGACTACAACTCTTGCTCAATTATGTCAGGGTCAGTGCTTCCGCTATTTATAATTGATCAATAATGACAGCTCCACGGCTTGGTGAAACAACTTTTTCGCAGCATTTCTGGCATCAAAACGACATTGACTCCGATCAACAGCAACGCTCGAGTGCAAATTTGGCACATACAAGTGAGCACCATGCGGAAAATGCTCTATTTCACCTCTGATTGTCAGCGAGCACGTCTTCTCGCGCCCGTTGCGGGCGAGAGCAGACCAGGCAACACCGCTCAGAGCCATGACAAAGGACTTCAACTGAGCTTACTCGAAATTGGAGTAAATCAGTTCATTCTATGGATACGTGAAGATTATCGAGAATGAGCCACTCCCGCAACTCGAGGTTGACTGGCTGAAGCGCTAATACTCTATAAGTCGGAGGAGGCTCACCATCTAAATTACCAGGGTTTTCAGCTTTTACGACCCTTTCGCTCATTTCTCTCAGTGTGATCTCTTTCTCATTTCCTGTTTTTTTCGTTGCTCCCCGTAATCTCCAAAAGTGACTGAAATCAGAGGTGGCTAGAAGAGCATGATTTTGAGTGTTTTGGAAGCTTTTTGCTCGTTCCTCTTCACTGCCACACCTTTAGAGTCCCCATTTTCATTTTTGAGTGCGATATACATACTACACAATCGTGAAATGCTCTTTAAAAGGTACACCTTTCGATGTCAGATGATTCAGCTTTCTTTCTGAGGGTAATGGATGTGTAGTGTATATTGAAAGTTGGGGGAAGGATTTCCTCTGTGAGCAAACCCGAGGATTTCCTTAACTTCAATATTGCACTAATGCTCGCCTATCAGTGAGGAAGAAAAGACTCACTGGCCACACGGTGTTTCGTAGTTATTGACAGATATTGATACTATCGAATATTGCAGATTCTGCGATGTAGATTATTGATACTGGAACAGGATACTATTGGGTTTAGGAATAAGTCCCCGCCGTTTTTTTAAACCCGTTTTTCACATTGTTCCCTTCATCTTTCGACGGAACTTATATATGTTTTCGATAGAGCTTTTCCTGCTCTACAAAACGCTGCTACCTGTTTTTTGATTCCTTTGACTACGTCATATATGTGAGTTTTGGAAATGAAGTAAGCTGAAGGCAAAAAATTGTCATTTGCGCACCTCATCTTTCTTGCCTGCCATCGAGATCAAAAAATGTACTTGTATGTGTTTTCGATAGCTTTTGCTCTACAGAATGGTATTACTTTTTATTCAAATCGCTCAACTTTTCGCTGTTTTTAAAACTTACAAATGCAGCACTCGCAAAAATGTACACTTTTGTTGTCTCTCTTCCTCGTCTGACATTGAGATTGGAGAGAATATTTTTTTATATGCATTCGATACGGCTTTATTTGCTCTACAAGATGACACCATTCATGGAGCTCTTTTCGCTCCACAAGATAGTGTTTACGGTTTCTGTTCAAATTAATTTCTTTCATTTTTTAGATCATTTAAAAGTCGACGAAATCAAGCATTTTCGACACCGTGTTTGAACAGAAACCGTAAACACTATGTTGTGGAGCGAAAAGAGCTCTATCGAATGACACAAAACACTCTGCCAAGAAACTCATTTTCATTACGCAATTTTGAAGTGAAAAAAAAACGTGGAGACTTATTCTTACATGCTAAGATATGAGAGGGTACAAAAGAAGAGTGGTGTCTCTTGTAGAGCAAAAAAAGCCGTATCGAATGCATAAAAAAGTATTCTCTCCAATCTCAATGTCAGACGAGGAAGAGAGACAACAAAAGTGCGCACTTTTGCGAGTGCTGCTTTTGTAAGTCTTAAAAACAGCAAAAAAATTGAGCGATTTGAATAAAAAGTAATACCGTTCTGTAGAGCAGAAAAAGCTCTATCGAAAACATATATAAGTTTCGTCGAAAGATGAAGGAAACAATGTGAAAAACGGGTTTAAAAAACGGCAGGAACTTATTCCTCAACCCATTATAAAAACCTATATTTATTGATTGACAGTCCTGAATAATGTACCTCAGATAATATCAACCCGAATCTACCACTTGGTTCCAAGGGCGTATCAATAGCATGCAGCAAATCTGCAAGAATAT
This sequence comes from Trichostrongylus colubriformis, assembly GCA_963978905.1. NCBI lineage: Eukaryota > Metazoa > Nematoda > Chromadorea > Rhabditida > Trichostrongylidae > Trichostrongylus > Trichostrongylus colubriformis. The sequence goes on from OZ022256.1 coordinate 39,952,903, forward strand.
TTATTTATTTATTTATTTACTTTGCGTCCGCAGACGCGCTGCCATGACATATCTTGCAGATAGGAGTTAATCTGGATATCGTTCAAAAAAACAATAGTCAGAGTAAATAGCAAGTCAATGTCAAACTCGGAAAACACAGGCTGTAACAGAACAAAAACAATGAAATAAAATAAATCTCTGAGAACATGGTAGTAACGGAAGTAGAGTGAAGAGAGAGTACGATGAGTTCAGGCTCTGTCCAGATTTGTGGAGAAGATCCTTGCAACTGGAGTGGTAGCGCAGCAACTCATCCGGCTACCAAAACGGCCAGGTGACGTCGTGACCGCTCCAACCCGCATATGTAGAAGCCAGAACACGATACTCCCCTGCACCAGTCGGCTATGGTGCCCGGTCGCCACAAGTGGGGTCATAGGGGCTTACCGCAACTTCGAGACACGGGTATGCCGACCTCCCTCGTGGAAACGGTAAGCTAGGAGAGTATAATGCCTAAACTACACGCATGCGCCCGGAGCGATCATCCAGTTCCCAACCGTTGGCCCTAGACAAGGAGTGAACCCCCGAGCTACAGAGTATCTGCCTTCCTTAAAAGCTGTTAAGAATCCGAATAAGGTCAAGCTGAACAAACTGATCAGTGACAGATTCAGCGACAGGCGAGATAGGAGAAATAAAATAAAGCGAAATAGGCACAACTTCAGGAAGCAATCCATTGAAAGGCGATGCAAGAGAATAAGAAGGTATGTGCCAGCTCAGCATCAAGCTATATCGGGGATGCCGAGTATCTCTAGAAGATTCAACCGCTTGATGGCCCTTTTGAAATGGTTGAAGTTTGTAAGTTCCAGGAGAGTAGAAGGCATAGCTTCCAGCCATTTCGCTGTCCTTGCAGAGAAGCTGTTCAACCAAAGTTCGCGACAATATTTGCCCATCCTGTGGTTGAGAATAGAAACCTCTTCTGCCGGATGTGGGCAGAAAAGTCCAGTAGGTGGATGGCTTAATGCGAAGTTCACCTTTCAGAAGCTTGAAAGCAAAAACTAGATCCGATTGAAGGCGCCTATAATAGAGACTTTTCAAATTCAATTTTTTCAGCCGTTCTTGATACCCTGGCAAGGCTTGTGGATAGTTATCAGATGGAAAAACTCGGTAAAATAGAATCCTAGTGAAAGTCTTTTGGATTCTTTCGATTTTTTGCATATCACCGACAAGAGAAGGGCTCCATACAGAGCTACAGTACTCTATCACTGGTAGGACGTACATTTTATACAGCTTAATCCACACGTTAGCCTCGGAACTATGTATATTTCTGAATAACATATGGACTAGCCTGAGCCCCTTTTTGGAAATCACTACAGTGCGTTTCATAATTATAAGGTCACCTCTGAATTTCAGGTTTTCTCAACAACACTCCATTGAGGAATCTTTTCAAACCCATAGACGGATTCCTCACCTGAAATAACCCCGGTGTCCGATTTTTGGTAGCAGTCTCGTTCACCTCATGTTTTTAAAAGAATTTTATGTTTTTTTGCACCGTTTCATAATTATAAGGTCACCCTGAAAAAAGGAAAAAGGTAAGGCCCCGACAGGTCTGTGATGGTAGATATGTCTTCCAAATACATCTTCGAGATACATATTCAATCGTCTTGTGGCTAGCTAATATGTTCCGAGAGAAAGGCCCAGATTTGGGATTCTTGTGGTGCTAGGTTCGGTTTGAGAGCCATTCCAAAAAAAATTGGAAGATTCCTGTGTTCAGTTAGATGACATTTGAGAGATTCGGTGTCTTCAGATGTTTCTCAAGCTCTGGATTCCCACATGAGATTATTATCATTAACGAGGAAAGGATTGTGGGGTCCACTTCCTACAGCACCTCCTCCACGGACCAGATTTGTTTGGAGTTAAACCATTTTTAGTCTGGAACCACAGCGTGTACAGCAGCGAGGAAGAGCAGAAACATCACTGGAGAAGTAATGAAGTACTTCCCGAGGCCTACAGCACACCATAAGGCGGAACGACTTCAATTCATAAAGTTGTTCTTAAGCACGGATTGAAGGAAACTGAATTTGCATAGCATTTGCACCCTGCATGCGAATCATTCCATCCGAATTGTACTTTTGAGTCTGAAAATACTCTGTTTGTATGGTGCTGACGGGTAGAGGTAGTACTAGCTTGGTCTGAGAAGTGCGCCGATCTACCGGAGCCTTGGCAATTTTTGTGGGAGAAGGGTGATGGCCTAAGTGGTTTCCGGCAATGAGGTTGCATTGAACCTTGCCTTCGCAACCTGCAGAATGGACTCCAGAGAGTACTAGGAGATCTTACGAGGAAATCAGTTGCCTTTTGGAGCCGACCGGCTCTTCATAATTGCGTCTAGCTGCATGACAAGGTTGTTGTTCACGTAGGTCATTCAACGGAATCGTGGTTAAAGTTCCAAAATGCGGACCTCCAGCCATAGATAAGATGTAGTCTGGGTCTCAGCTCTACTAGAGAAATCTAGAAGACATCGCCTCAATATTTACACCATTATTAGTCAATTCTGGGAAGGGAAACTGGATGAAAAAGGCAATCATTGAAGAGTGGAACAATATCTGGGGTTGGGCTCTTCAACCGCTGGTTAATGTCGTTCTTAAACAGGAGGGAGCCATAGATTATGAGCTCCTTCGCATGCACTGTTTACTCTAGCAAATCTTCTCTTTCTTCGGGGTGACCTTATAATTATGAAACGGCACAAAAATCACAAAATATTCATAGAAATATCGGGCTAAAAGGTAATGTCATCAAAACTAGTATGGAAGGGTTTTCTGTGGTGAGGAATCCGTAAAAAATACTTAAAAAATTTTCGGCTGGCTGTGTGTTCTGAAAACCGAAAATTTGGGGGTGACCTTATAATTATGAAACGCACTGTATTATATGATCGCTCCACTTCAGACTCCTTGACAGGTTCACTTCAAGGTCTTTGGTAGTGTCGCATTTACTTATTGGAGTTCCATCAGGGAAGCAGACGTCTAACTGAGGCGACCCTAATGTGAAAAGATGGGTTTTATTCGGATCAATTTTGAGTCCCCATTGAGTACACCAATTGACCATCTTTTCAACGGCTTGGTTCAGAAGGTTCTGAGCGCTTTCTTCACTATTTTCCTCATAAGCAATAGAAATTTTTATGTCATCGGCAAAGGCTGCGACCTGCAGATTGTATCCGTTCTGATGTAGCCTACGAGGTCGTAAGTATAGATAAGGAAAAGCAGTGGTGAAAGGCTACCTCCCTGAGGAACTCCAGACGTGCAATTTCTCGAGGTGGACACATAGTTGGAGTAGCGGACTCTCATTTTCCACTCTGTCAAGTAGGACTGGAACCATCTAAGCGCACACCCTCTGACACTGATGCTTTCAAGCTTCACCAGAAGGCTGGACCTGCAAACCGTGTCGAAAGCTTCCGTTAGATCGAAGTAGACGATGGCCATCCTGCGACCCGAATTTATTGCTTCAATCCAGTAGTGCGTGCAATCAATTAGTTGCGAGCACGTAGAAGCGCCAGGGAAGAATCCGTGTTGCTCTAGAGGAATACACTTCAATTCAGTGACCCATTCCAATAGAAAGTTCTTGACTATTTTTTTGCAATACTTTCAGTGGCGTAGATAAGATACTTATCGTTCGGTAGTTTGAGACAAGATTGGAGTCGTTTGACTTGGGAATGGGAGTTACGATTGCATGCTTCCAAATCGAGGGGACCTGTTCCGAAAGGAAGGATATATTGTAGATGTGCGCCAGGCGTATTGCAAGCTGTTTAGCGAACACCTTGAAAAAAAACTGAGGCACACCGTCAGCAATTAGGGAGAAAGAGGGCTTCAGAGCTTTGAGTTATTCGTGCACCATTTGTGGGGTAATAATTGGAAATTCAAAGCATTTATCCGTGATACAAGGTGTGGTGTGTAACCTGTCAGAAGCCGGAGTGAAAACGCTTTCAAAGTAGTCAGCAAGAGCCTCAGTTTTATCGAGATCCGTGGTGTATTTCTCACCTTTTATTCCACGAAGATTTTCACTTACTATCTTCTGTTTGAGAAATCTACTTGCGTATGCGGCTAAACGCTTGATGTTTCCTTTCTCAGCTAACTTCTTAATCTTATAGTTGAGGAAACGTTTTGAATGTCTGTCGAGTTCTTTGCTCAACTCCAGGAAGAAGGCTGATTTACAAGTATGCGGGCTTTCATAGAAATGTCTCACTCGTAACCCAATTAGATTCAGAATATGCTTTGGATAGCTTCCTACTTGCATTCCGATATACTTGAGGGGAACAAACTGCTCAATGAGGTTATGAAGAATACAAGCGAATCGAGCGTAAATTTCATCAACGTTATTGTAGCCATTAAAAGTCGCCAACCAACTAATATTGCTGAGATGGTACGCTATTGCCTCTTCATCTAAATGATAGAAGTCCCTTGCCACGGTTCTTTCCCCATCACTGCGGACGCCAATCAATTCAAAAGATACAATATTATGGTCAGAAGCTGCTAACGGTGGTAAGGGTCTAATCTGAGAAATTGTTCCTACTGGGGAGAGTACTAAATCCAGTAATCTTTCTTGACGCGTAGGGAAATCCACTAACTGAATCACCGAGAGAGCATCAAAGATCGATAGGAATTTGTTTTCTGTGGCTGAGACCCCTGAGCGATTGCACCAATCAATATTCAGATTGAAATCCCCTAAAATCGTGGTGGGGAAGGTCACCGCAGAAACGAGATCGAATAAAATCGATACTAGGGCATCGTCTGACAGGCTGTGGAATCGGGAGGTCGATAGGCAAGTAGGAAGCGATGTCTAGTCGGCAAAAGAGTGTCAAAACAAATAACATCAGATTTCAAGGCTTCACCATCGAAAACAATACTTTCGTAGGACACTAGACTATGTATTAGAGCGCTACTCCTCCACCCTTTCGGATAGACCTATCTTTCCTCAAAATGGAATATGGAAGATCAGAGCAGATTTCAGAATTTGCAATGTTTCTAGTTAACCAGGTTTTTGTGACGAATACGAAAAGGGGCGTGGAAGAGCTAAGAAGGCAGTGTAAATGAGAGATTTTATTTACCAAACTTCGTGCGTTCAGCAGAACACACTGTGCAGTCAAAAATTTCGTGGAGGAGGAGAAACTTGAAAACTTTTTCACTTGAGAAAAAGGTGCTCCAGAAGCAGCTTTCTTTTTCATCAGTGGGATATCAGAAGCCTTGACTAGCTCACCTCGATAAACAACATAGGTACGCTTACCTTGAGGCTCTTTTCTGTTACAGGGCCGGGGGTGCTGAAAAAAAGTAAATTTGCCCACGGCTCACATCTCCCAATTATACAAAACATAGGGAAACGAAAGGAGTGAAAGTATTTGGGCAAAATATTCCCGAAATGTTCCCTGAAAGCAGGAACAAGCTGAGACTCACTACTTTCATTTTCATAAAAATTTGGAACCTTCAAGCGGCGCAGTCGGGCTTCAGAGCACCCACGGTATCAAGGTCCCCTTAGAACAGTAGCCGTGTTCCATGGTAGGTCTTTTGTGGGAAGCTTCCTAAGGATTGACCCTTCGGTTCAGACAAGGCTGCTATGATCCGAAGTATCATTTTCATACCCAAATCCGCCCCGGAGGGGTTACAGTGGTAAGGGCACGTTTTGGCTCTTGGAAAAGAAGGGGAACCTGGGGGCCCGGGAAAAACGGAATGTTAAAGAAGGCGAAATTCCGGATTTTGCCCAGTTGAGGTGACAAAACTTGTTCACTCTTTCCTCGCTCCCGTTCCTGCTCCTGCAGAAGGCTGCCACGGAGTATAGTGATAGAGGGAGGTCTGCTCTTGAATCTGGGGATGTAATACCTCAACAAAATTTGCTGTAGTTCGACTAAAGTAGGGTGAAAGTGGAGGAGAAAATTTTTTTTGGCACCCCCTGTAGTTATTGACCAGTCGACTATTGATTAGTAGCAGAAATACCTTGCTGCTGTTGAAGGGGTCGAGGATATGGCGATGTCGCCGGCTTCAAGCAAGTCGCAGCTTGAAGGGGTCGAAGAGATGGCGGACGTCGCCTGAAGGCAAGTATAGGGAGTATTGAAGCCAGAAGATCCGAAGAGCCGAAGAGCAGCTGAAGCCGAAGCAGAAGCTCCGCCAGAGGTGGCGGCGGGGTTATATACAGGCGCGTATGAGTCATTAGCTGAGAACTATCGCACAATCTGAAACATTCCTCAAGATCAGCGTGAAGATAAAGAAATGAAGAAAGAAATGCAATCAATACTTGATCCTGCTAACACACTTAATTAGAAAAAGCCTTTCTAACCGTATATTTACAAAGTAGCAATTTACTACAGGATGGTTGGTAACTATCGTTATGCACTTTGCATGTTGCGAGGTGTGTACCTTTATGTCAGGATTTCGCACGACGACGAGCGGCGTGCGACGCAATATGTGCGAGCTATGCACGACGCGGTAGTTGGGACCTGGAAATTACACGTTAATGCTGGGCGCGATACGCAGTTGACTTGTAATCGCTTCGGGACCCAACAACATAGCGTTTTTAACTCGTCCACATTGCTTCGCTTGCGACATGCCGCGGTGCGAAATTCTGCTATAAGGGTGCACGCCCCATGTAGCGGCGCCACAGGGCGCCCATAGAACATAAAATGGCCACGCCCACCTGAAATGACTGTATGCGACAATGAAGCGACTTTTTACTAAGTGGCATTGCCTGGGTGGGGGGAAATCCGCCAAAAAATCGCGTGGCCGCCCGCGGCGAGCGGCTCGGCTGGTGCGAGTACCAGTGGCAGGGCATGGCAGCCTTCAAGCGAGACAGTGTGGCAAAGGTGGAGGAGGCAGGGCGGCGTCGCTGGAGGAGGCAGTGTGGCATGGCTAGAGTGCAGAAGTGACGCAGCCACGCTCTGCCGGGCTCCCAAGAGCAAAATCGATTCGCAAGTCGTACTGGTGGCGCCGCGAGTGCGACGCCGCTGACGCGATTTTTTGGCGGATTTCCCCCCACCCCGTTTGCCTAGGTAAAGTTGCTTGCGAACAAGGTAGTACAACAAAGAAGTTCAAATCGTCAAGGCAACGTGGGAGAATGTCGTCGTTGAACATTGCGCTATCCCACCAAGCGAGGTATTGCTCTGACTTACGGTACCCGTACGACGTCTATGGTCAGGGGAACTTATTCCCGATGATCATGAGGTTGCAGCTATTTTTTCACTGGTGGGTAATTGCCCACGTGTAGCCTCAATAATGAACGCGATAGTGCCCACATTTATAATGGACATATCTTGCCGGCCATGTATTCCTGTATAATCTCTCTGAAAGCCACTGTGATTTTCTCATTTCAGCGATCGAGACGATGGAACTCTCTGGCCTGGGTAGCATGGCGGAAAATCTGCTGGATTCTGCCTTTTGGAGTCATTGTCAATGTATCGCTATGTTTCGAATACAATCTCGATTACGAACTTTGCGTGATTGGGTAGGTCTCTTCATATCTCTCTATAGCTTGCTTCACAACTTACGCTGCGTAAAGAAGTTCACCTCAATGGTTGTTGTTTTCATTGCAAGAAGTGCTTTCATCTGGTTTTGCAGATTCTGTTGGGCTCTTGACATGGGTACCATATACAGTGTTAAATTTGTGTTGTCACATACCTCATAAAATACCACCTTCTGCTTTTCAAAGGCCAATTTTGCTCCTTTGGGGTTTTTTCCAGTGGTTTGAAATTGCGAATGTGCATATCGCGGCTTGCTTTGCAGTGGTCAATCAGCAGCCTTCGCACCTTTACCTTTTTTGAAATTCTGTTGTATTTCCCACGTTTTCTGATGAAACTTCATTTCGGACTCGCTGTAAGCCTTATCGTATCTATTGATGAAGGTGAAGAGTTCTTTCTCACCAACGAAAGAAATGAAAAGTTCTAGGACATCAAAAATAGACCCCTCTATTCGGTTCTCTACGGAACACTGTAGCACAGTAACGTCGATACAAGCGAGTCTTTGCCTGAAACGTTAGCGCATGCCTCCTCTGTTACCTTGACCTTCACTGTTAAAATTCGCGTTTTAATCTATCATGGTTCTTGCCACGTTGATGTACCGCTACCACAAGCCACATCAGAGGTGATAAGATGTGACTAGTTTTCCAGTAAATTAGTACTGATCGCCGTGCCGTGCAATAATGCAAAATGACTAGACTAATCGGTGCTGTCCTTGTAAGTGGAGTGGAGGGGGACATATTGTATTGTAATGAACATGTGCATCACTAAAATGACAAACTCGGTAAACGTCGAATATATGGATCCCTTCAATGTCGTCAGATACAGACTCACCATATCATAGCATTGATTAGTACACTGCTCACGAAAATGACTAAGACCAGGGTAAATATCGCGTGTTCCTCTTAGCAAATGTTCTGATTCTTCGCTGTTTTTCAGAAATAATGCGCACGCCATCGGACGAGCCAGGCTCTCTGAAACTGCCAGGCAGGATCACATCAAAATGGAGGTGATTCGGTTCACACCGTCGTTGATTTACTGGTACTAATTCTACACTTTTTTTGAATATCCATTTAAGTTTTTCTGTCATTATTTGATGGAACAAGAAGCTTTTGTTCCTAGCCACCTTTGATTATGCTGCACTCACATAAACCCTCGCGCGAACCATATGTCGTTGTTGGGGAACGATATGAGTGATCACAATAGGCCATCATGGCACCATGAGTCGAATTTGCGTAGGTGATGAACATGCAAGAGAGGGTCGCATTATATCTCTGCATAGTCATCGCAACATCAGAGTCTCTATTCCTGTACATCACAGTCAATTGAGGGTTTATCCACCGAGCTCTGTCTGCTTTTTAGGAGCCGACTTCATGTGCCACTTCCGCGTTCGCTCCTCCTTACAATTAGACACTTACAGCGACTACGTCATTTCTCGCAATCCCGAATACCCTAGCCTTTTGACGAATCCACTATGGCAGTGCAGGACTGGCTCATCAGACTCGAAACCGTTGTCTTTTTACGTGGAGTCAGTGCTTACACTCTGGCAGCACTTCCTAACATTGTAACCTTGACTTGAATTTCCATTTTGTTACCCCTTATGAAGCAGGTCTTGTGATACAGCTATGTATAATAACTTGTGCTGCTCTCTGATCTGATGTATGAGAAACAGCCAATACACCCATCAGCATTTCTCAATTCTCATTTTTTAAATATTTATGGCATGGCAAGGTGGACCCATGGCTCAAAGGCACAATCCAAGATAATTATTGTGGGCTCTATTATAAAATTAGGGTTCCGATAACACAAAAGGGAAGAAAAAATCGAATTAATGCCCAGCCCTGAAAGGCCTTTCGCAGTCTTACAAATACCCATTTTTGTGGGTTTTCCGAGAATAGGTTTTGTACTACACACAAATTACACGATCAGTTATGAAAACAAAAAAATGATGCGCTGTTTTTTTACATTGTAGTAGTAACTGTGGAACAAATGACCACGAAAATTTTAAAAGGGAAAGTGAAGTAACCCAGCACGGACACCTCCACTGTAAGCCTTGTAGGAGAGAGAGAAAGGAAAGTTACGAGGCGATTGAAGGGAGGTACTGTGAAAATAACCAAACAGACAGCTTAAATATCTCCAAAATTAGCTGTTACTGAAATTTCTCTAGCGACTCTTCAAAAGCCATTGCAGGCTGCAAATAGCCTCTCTACCCTTGCGCATATGGCGATCGGCGGACCAGCGCTCCACTGGGGTTGGGCTAGCTTCATGGCTCCTCCCGCTGAAGCAACATTACAGACTCAGCTCACGTGCTGGTGTAGGAATCATCTGCTCATAGAAGGCGCTGCAATAGTCCATCATCCTGTAGTGCGCCTTTGAAATCTGATGGAACATCAGCACCTGAGGGTTATTTCTTTGTGTATCATATGCACTGAGCAAGGCTCTACGCGATAACCTGACGAAGCCGCATTTAGAATGTGGAGCTTATCTATTATTTTATGTTACATTTGTATTGTTATGTCCAGTATGTTCCAATATGTTGTTGTTTAGGGTAGCAGTGTTCTGCTGCGTATGTTTCATTGTTTCCGAACGCTGTCTATTACCGCAAATCGGTTCTCCATATGCGGCCAAGCACGCTCCGCTGTTCGCCAACCTGCGTCCGATGCTACTGGCGTTGATCCTTTCTCAGTCTGTCGTGCATCAGCCCAGCACCTTCTGTGCGGTGCGACGATGCAGCATCGACGACGCGACCAAGGTAGATAATACAGTTCGGTATTCACATCTTTAGATATATTATATAGCAATAGATCTAGATTACAGCTCATACTCTACGGATTCGCCTATTCGCTACCATTTCCGTTCATGCTCACAATGAGCACCACATTCCGTTCACATCTTTTTCATATTCTCACTAATTGGATGCATTCGTAAGTTTTCTTCAGTGCGTAGGAAAATGGTGTCGCTTGAACTATATCGGCTTCAGGCGTTCGAAAGTCCGCAAGGATTCAACGTTGCGAAAAGTCACAAAACACATCACACGCGCCGTTGCCTACAGTAAACTTGAGATGGAAAACTCTGAAATTGACGACAGGAATTATAACGTGCGCCCGTGAGTGGTTTATTCATAAGCTTCTGGTCTGCTCCAAGGGAGGTGAACTCATAAGCACGATACTAGTGTGAATGTGCATTTCATTCATTGGCGATGATGTGAAATAAGTGGGACAACACACAGCACCAAACAAGTAAACCATCAAATGAATAATAAGCGAAAGCGTAATTAAAAAGTGTGATTACAACTAAAACCTAATTAATTCACGTTCGACGTCTTGGCAGGGTGCCGTCTTTGCATTGCGGCCACCGTCCTCCCATACCGCAAAATTGCTCTCCTCCCGGTGTCTCTAAACGGTTCCCTTTTTTAATTTGATCTCGTGACATATCAAAACCTCCGTCCTACAGTGTTGGCATATCCTAACCACGTCTTACGGTGTGTCCCAAAAGTATAGGTTCTCTTAACCTTTCTGTCTATATGCTCAGTTGTAAACTTTTAGTAAGTGAACGATTTCGTGCTGAGATTTGTCTACAGTGCTACTCCACGAGGATCACACTTATCCCAAACGTAAGGAGGCAACTATTACGAGGCTTTGGGACTCAGCGTTCGCGAAATTCAAGGAAGGCGGACCGATTCCTCAACCTGATCAACGATTTCTTCAGCACCATTGTCCTGAACGACACGAAAGCGAAAAGTCTCAGGACGGCAAAAGCTCGAATTCTAAACGTGCGTCCATTTCCACAAAGAGGATGTGACAGCTGCTCAGGGAACTGATACCTAGTATGTCATGTCTTGTGCAACGTCTGCTGAAATCATTTCCTCACATCAAACAAAGGCCGTTTTCCTCCACGGCCCAAAGAGGGTCAGGCCCTTTTTGCCAAGGAACATGTAAGCTGAAAGCACCGGTAAGATGGGGTAGTTTACAAAGTTTCTTTATTGACGTAGTCAATAGTTCACGGCGTTACTAGTAATGGCTTTGCTGATGATCTTTTCTGATGAGAAAAAGTTCATTATGATGAACCAGGTGGCTTGGCAAGTTATTGGAAGGATTTGTGGAAGGAGCAACGCTCTTCTCCGAACCGTTGATTCGCTGGTAGTAGTATTATGCCGTCTTCTCTCGCTTCGGTAAGAACCGCGTAAACATCACACACCGCATGGGCTCGACTGCCTACCAAAACGTTCTCTGAAGTGACTGGCTTTATCTAAGCAGCGACTTTTAGGCGTGCGCTGTCTGCTCTACTGTCCATATATGTATTAGGTTGTCGGGAAAGTTCTTTCTTTTTTTAAAACTTGCTTTTTTCCCTCAAAACTGCTTTCCAGCAATTTCTTCTGTTCATATATATGTAGTACAACGTTCTCACGCATCTATAGGTATTATTGTTTTCATCCCGGATAACCTTTCTCGGCAAAATAAACATATCGAAGGTCAATCTCTCTTTCAGTACAAAAATTTTTCTCTGAATGACGTTAGATAGGGAAAGGAAGAGATGGTAGTCCGATGGAGCAAGATCAGGGCTATAAGGTGGATGGGGTACCTTATAGTCACTTCCCATTTGAGCGCGGAATTTTTTGACGAGTCTATTTTTTGGCGAGTCCCACATATTGAAAAAGTGATCGCCAAAAATTTCTCGAGCTTGATTGGGAATTGCTACCCCATCCACCTTATAGCCCTGATCTTGCTCCATCGGATTATCATCTTTCCCCTTCCCTATCTAACGCCATTCAAAAAAAGCCTTCGGTAATGAAGGCGTCATTGACCTTTGATATATTTACTTTGCCGAAAAAGGTTATCCGGGAGATGAAGGACAGTAATACCTATGGATGCGTGAAAACTTGTACTACATATGTATGTATGGAAGAAATTGCTGGAAAGCAGTTTTGAGGAAAAAAAATGCAAGTTTTTAAAAAACGAAAGAACTTTCCCGACAACCTAATACTTACACAAAGGCGTGGTTTGAAGCGAGGAATATCAGCCTTTTGGGTGGACAACCAGATTGCCATACTTGAATCCAATCGAGAACATCTGGGGACTCCTCGCTTAAGAGGTTACCTTCTGCTGCAAACGTTCCAGAGTTGAAAGACGCCATCCAGGCTTGGAAAATAGTGTCGCTAGAAACGATCTTTCATGGCATGTCGAAGCGGTTGATTGAAGTAGCTGAAAAGGGAGGAAAGCCTACAAGCTCTCAAATATTAATGTTGCGGAAGTACTAAATCCTAGGTGAACATATACTCTTAGAACTCTTGTTTTAAAAAAAGCAAATAAAATTTTGCGATTTTTGTCTTCATTTTCGTTTGATCGCGGCAGTCATTAGGTGGTATTGGTCCAGATTTTGGAGGCTGTCGTTGGCCTATTCTAGCGATATAGATGAAAGATTGGGTGAACCCATACTTCTGGAACGCACTACAATTTCAATTCTGACAGAGTAGTTTGTCACTCTGTCAAATGGAGAGCACACAACAGGCGTTGTTTCAAACGGAAGTACCCCTCTGTGAATCCACTGCAGACGGAGGACGAATCCACTGAGGTTGGCTTCTACAAATTAGAAGAGCTGACAATTGTGGAGCAGATGGTCTGTTGAGAGTGCAAGATGGCAGAAACTCTAGTACATAATGTGTTTAGTGCACCTCTGTTAGGCGTCATTCCCTTTATCGATCTGGTGATACGTCTCAGTCAGTGCTTACAGAGAGAAGAGAACCGAAATCATTCCGTAGCAGCATTAACTGACAACGACGCCTTTCTCCAGCCACTGCACTCCTTCCCCTCTCCCACTCCACCACCTTGACAGAACAGATCGGCGAGGGTCGTGCCGGCATGAGCAGTTCCTTCGGCCCCACTCTGTGACTGGATTATGAGGATGGTTGTTGTGCCATATCCCTCCCATATCAGCTCTATTTGCTAATTACATATTGGCCATGAAGAAGCTGTGCCCTGATCGTGTTGTGGCTTTGCTGCGTTTGTACGTACCATCTTCATCATTTTGAAAGCTGCTTATTCATACTTCACAAAAGTGCGGGAAAGGATTCACGCCAGCAGCTTTGTTAGCATTAGATTTTTGTCGTTCCAGGCAAAGCTTACAAGCCGTTCTGAAGGAAGACGCGATATATCGCATTCGATTCGCCATGCCGCAAAGTGTTGGTGTAATCGAAGAAGAGGACGAAAGTGGCGAACAAAGAGACAGCGAAGCAACTGTGGCACAAGCTTTCATCGAAAGTGCACAATTTCTCGAGCGACCTGTGTTCGTTGACGAGGACTCGAATAGTGGATACAGCGAACACATGCTTTGAATAATAGTAGGAACGGTTCGAGAGTGTGTGGCATTAGGTAAACGATGCTGGATCAAATATGAGTTGTGCCACTTCTGACTGTCTCCAGTTTTGTGTGGCACCCTGTCCTGAGATAATGCTATGTGTCTGTCCCTACAACAACGCTTGCATCCACTCTGTTATGTATTTATTACTTTGAAAAATAATAAATCGCTGATCACTTGTTATTATTCATTCTTGTCCAACTGCGTTGAGCGCTAAAGTCTTCTGCAGGACTTCTCAAGTAGAACTTTAAGAAAGAGCGTGAAATTAAACACGTAGGCACCTATGAACGTCGAACATCCTTCACAGTTGACAGCCGGCCTTTCTGTGTCACACAGTTCTATTTGCATCAAGCGCAGGAATTCTCCACACAATGTTGCTCCTGCAAATTGCGCAAATGTATGCGTTATGATCGTCAATGTTCAAAAGTGAGAGAGTAAGGAAACTGCCCTTTAGAAACTTAGAATTGAAAAAGTTGTTAAGACTACGCGAAGTGTTCCCATAATAATTGTGGGGATCGCCGGTCGGTTCGCCTCTGCTATAGGGACCGGATCCATATTCGCGGTAATCCATATGACACAAATTTAGTTCATTGGCCGGTAAAACTCGGATACGAGTACACGAAGGCCGCTAGGCGCGACAATGTCGACCTGTGAAAAGCTCAAGTTACACTGTGAGTACCACGGTTGCCTACTAATATTCAACCCAACCTCGAACGGCTCAAAAGGGTTCAATAGTCCCACCTATTGGGTTGGGAATAAGTCCCCGCCGTTTTTTTCAACCCCGTTTTTCACATTGTTTCCTTCATCTTTCGACAAAGCTTATACAAGTTATCGATAGAGCTTTTCTTGCTCTACAGAATGCTACCATCTGTTTTTTGATTTCTTCGACTACCTAATATTTATGAGGTTTGGAAATGAAGTGAGCGAAGGCAAAAAAGTGACACTTGCGCACGTCATCTTTCTCGTCTGCCATCGAAATCAAAAAATGTGTGTGCATATGTTTTCGATAGAGCTTTTTCAGCTCTACAAAATGGTACCACTCCTTATTCAAATCGCTCAAGTTTTTGCTGTTTTTAAGACTTACAAATGCAGTACTCGCAAAAGGGTGCTTTTTCGTTATCTCCTTTTCCTCGCCTACCATCGAGATTGGAGAGGGTGTGCATATATGCATTGGATAGAGCTCTCTTTGCTCTACAAGATGATACCTTTCCTCTTTTGTATCCTCTCATATTTTAGCATGTGCGCGTAAGTCTCTACGTGTTTTTCAGTTCCAAATTGCGTAATGAGAATAAATTTTTTGGCAGATTGTTTTGTATCGTTCGATAGAGCTCTTTTCGCTCTACAAGATAGTAATTACGGTTTTTGTTCATACCGTTTTTGACATTTTTTAGATCATTTAAAAGTCTTTGAAATCGAGCAATTTTGTCGCATGGTGTCGAAAATGCTTGATTTCGTCGACTTTTAAATGATCTAAAAAATGTCAAAAAACGGTATGAACAAAAACCGTAATTACTATCTTGTAGAGCGAAAAGAGCTCCATCGAACGATACAAAACAATCTGCCAAAAAAATTTATTCTCATTACGCAATTTGGAATTGAAAAACACGTAGAGACTTACGCCCACATGCTAAAATATGAGAGGATACAAAAGGAGAAAGGTATTAGGTTGATTCATAATAAATCGGACAAATTGACCAATTTTTATCATTGTCGTACAACTTTTTTACGACAACAGGGATTCACTTGAAATATACTCCATCTTTATCGATGACCTTCTGCCACGGTATAGGCAGATCATGGATGCCCTTGCTCCAGAAGGCCGGAAGCTGGAGCTCGAAGAAGTTGCCGAGTGCCGCCTTGACCTCGTCGCGAGTTTTGAAGTCTTGGCCGTCCAGGTGGCGTTGGCTGTGGGAGAAAAGGTGGAAATCTGAAGGGGCCAGGTCTGGGGAGTACGGTGGGTATAGAAGTACGGTCCAACTGTACGACAGCAGCTCGGCCTTGGTCGATCTTGCGAAGTGCGGTCTGTGGAAGTAGACACGTTGTAGTGCTGGAAGTAGACATGTGACCGCCGCCGTAGCGAACTTTGGACATTGGCCTTCAATTCTCGTAATTGACGAACGTAGACGTCGGCGGATACTGTGGTACCTTCATCGAGCAGCTCCCAGTACTCTACGCCGTGTACGCTCCACCAACCGCGGTTTTCGTCTTCGATGGAATAGTCGCCTGACGCAAACTTCGAATGCTACAACTACAGAGTACTTCTGCCGGGGGCATGCTCCTTGTGAACTTCTATCAGACGTCTGCCGATATCCGCGGGTTCCTGGCCAGATAGCGATATAAATAGTATGACGTTGCGGATGTGGTCTCTGGACCGCTTGAAATTGTGCGGCATTGTGGCGGAATGAATTCACTTTGGAGTGATCATTTTGCGGTACTTTGAAGAGCTTTTCATACTCATTCCAACGGTACCTCGCGCGTCCATTTTCGTTAATTCGTTACTGAGTTATGATCTCTAAAAATCATCACTACCATTTGTCCGATTTATTATGAATCAACCTAATATCTTGTAGAGCAAAGTGAGCTCTATCGAATGCATATATGCACACCCTCTCCAATCTCGATGGTAGGCGAGGAAAAGGAGATAACGAAAAAGCACACTTTTGCGAGTACTGCATTTGTAAGTCTTAAAAACAGCAAAAACTTGAGCGATTTGAATAAAGAGTGGCACCATTTTGTAGAGCTGAAAAAGCTCTATCGAAAACATTCGCATGCGCAAGTGCCACTTCTTTGCCTTCAGCTCACTTCATTTCCAAACCTCATAAATATTAGGTAGTCGAAGAAATCAAGAAATCAAAAAACAGATAGTAGCATTTTGTAGAGCAAGAAAAGCTCTATCGAAAACATGTATAAGCTTCCTCGAAAAATGAAGAGAGCAATGTGAAAAACGGGGTTGAAAAAAACGGCGGGGACGTATTCCCCAACCCAATACCATCGTGGCCAATAATGTTAGAACGTCCAACGTATAATTCGAATGCGAAAACGGTTTCTGCCTCGGTGCGGGTACGATGAAAACTGAATCTGTGATGAACGCCATTTCATCACTGCTGATCCTGCTTCTAGAAGACATGCTCAGTTGGTCTTTTTATTTATCTGCCTGTCAGTTTGCCCACGTGCCTGTTGTACTGTCGGTCATGAAATTCGGCATTGCGGTAACTTTCCCACCATCCTAAACTTCACAGGGTTCGACAGTGGTTTGTAGCAAGATACACCCAGTAGTACGATATTGCGATCGCTTTTCTCTAATTGTAAGCACGGGGGCGAAAGGGTTTCCCCTGCCTCCACAGTGCTATTCACCGTAATAGGAATTAGTTAATTTTAGCTGTGCTCAGTGTTGGGCCTAATACGCTTGAGCAGAGATGACGTCGTTGAGCTGAGTTAGCCAGAACGGTGGCACTGCTGCAACGGTCCAGAACCGGAAATGGATCGGGCGGAGATATCGCAAGATATCAAGAAATAAAAGTGGTTCCCATAAATACTCGTCGATATCAGTCCTCCTTTCGTTTCCTGATGTGTTTCAAACTCCAACCGAAATTCACAGATGCTTATTTACTATCGAAAATCAAAAAAATAGTAGGCAAGGTACGAGAAACGCGCTTCGACCCGTGTGCCCCCCAAGTAAGAATGCTTTCGTCGTCACCGAGTTAAGCCACTCGAAGTAGATCACAAATCAAAACTTCTTGAATTGTTCAGGAGAAAATTTTGTGACGCCAAATCGATCTCCGGTCTAGTAGTAACCATGCACGGGATGGTATCGTGCGTAGTCACTGTTAGACCAGATATCGATACAGCATTACGCAGCGGAGTACGTCCCTTCCAGCTCGCGTTAGTGCCTTCCAGTCCCGGGAACATTTTGTTCTCTTCAAAGCCTGAAAGCGGAATAGTGACCGGTTCCTGAATGCAGTCGAGGGGACATTGTGAAGAAGGTGGTGTATCGCTAAATTTCTGTATCTTATCCCGTTGCCCGAAAGAACTGCTCCCAACAACCCGTTCAGCCTCCCTTTAGGCTTTAATAAAAATGCCTATCACTGGAGTGTCGCACTGCGTGCTACAATATGTGATGTCGCTCCCCAATCACATCAACTCTGATATGGTTTGAGCGTGTTGTGCATTTTCGATTTCATGTGATAATAAAGCGCAGCGGCTTATCCTATGCAGTATAAACCGATTCCAACTTTGTCACAGGCTGAATACTCCCTATGACAAGGTGTGCCTACCCGTGAACTTTGATCGAATGGATACTCTAAATGCCCGTATTGATCAACAGAGGAAAGGGTTCAGGTGCTACAGTCAATCAAACGATTATTTTTTGATTTATCGCCTTTGAGTCTACTTGAGATATGATTTATCTACTTAGGAACTTTCTTGGGATTTGATTTATCGCCTTTGTTACTTCTGCAAAAAGTTTTTGTGGTCACGGCTGACTTTTTTCGTTTTGAGCAGAGGAATCGATTGCGATCACGGTGATTATACGCTTCGCCCACCCTTTGCAATTTATTGTCATCATCTACCAAAATAGAAAGAATTTTTCATATGGGTTGAAAAGTCAGCATCTGCTCTTCTCTCTTTGTTTGCCACATTGAACAAAAAACACTATGAGCACACTCCTGTACGTTCATGAACATTCCGACTACCTTCAATTATCTAGCCTTGTGCATTTCTGACTCATATTGCCAAATGGGAGTAATCAAGTGGAATGAGATCATAGATCAAAATTTCTCCGTCAGCCAGGGGTGTTAGCATATAGTGGCAAGTCGATCCCTGGTCTAGCACACTGTGCTAGCATGGTATCGGGATCAGCAATGGTGAGATAGATATTTCCCAGCGGCTCAATGCCAAGTCTTGTGATCATTTTATATTTTCTTTCAGTAACTACCACCCAAAGTGGTACACAGAGTTCCTTGTAAATTGTACAGCGTTGACTCATGTTAGGTCATCTACTACATGTAAGCCACTATGCTGTGCTGCCTGCCTCAGATCACAGGCGGTATGCAATGGCATTGCTCGCAGTTTCTCGCTATCTCAACACACCGCCTCATGTGGACGGGTATGTCTACCCATGAACTTTGATCGTGTGGCCGCCATGGACACACGTATTGATCAACGGCAACAAGAGTTCGTATTCCCACGGCCAAATCGGCTCGAGTTTTCTTGTGTCATCGTCTGTGTGATGGTTTGTGGTGGAAACGTGCTCACCAGTTTTGTCTCTTTCTTGACAACTTATTTGTTTTCTAGTTGACGATAAGGTCATTTGGTCACCTCTTGTTTCATTTCAACGATATGCAACTCGATAAGCAAACATCAAACTTGTCATTTTAAGTGGGTGTGCAAGAGTTTTATGAAGCAGGCTATGGGGATTTTTGGTATCTACACTATATCAGCCAGTTCATTACGTAGATCTGTTTTTGGGTTTAACTCAAGTGAGTGGAGGTGAACTTCTCTAGGAAAATTCGCGTCCTCTGTTCTTTGATCGTTGCTTTTTTCTATGAACCAGTCATGTCATCATTGTCCGCGGGCTCGTTTAAAAAATGATGACAAATAAACAAGCAATAAATAGCAGCACACCCCTCAAGATTGCAGGAAATCCGTCGCGTGAAGGGTGCTCGTGGTCACTTTAAGCGAAACTCTCTGCTTTTTTGCTCGTCATTGTCTAAACACGCCTTTCTCTATGCCATGTACATAAAACGTGTTTTTCGAAGAGGACCCATGTCCCGATTGTAATCCAGTTTCGTTACTTGTCAGACGTTGAAACCTAATTACAATATCATAGTTGGCTCAACAATCTGGAAAGCCTTTGATGTCGATCCGTTCACATATTGGGTAGTCTAAAAAGTTTTTTTCGTAATTTCAAATACCGCTTTCTCCCTCCAAACTGCTTTCCAGCAATCTCTTCTGTACATATATATGTAGTATAAGTCCACACGCATCTATAGGTATTATTGTCTTCCATCTCCCGGATAACCCTTTTCGGCAAAATAAACATATCAACGGTCAACCTCATTTTCAATACAAAAATTATAAAAAATTTTTTCTTTGATGGCGTCAGACAGGGAAAGGAAAAGGTGATAATCCGATGGAGCAAGATGAGGGCTATAAGGTGGATGGGGCAGCAATTTTTATCCAAGCTCGAGAATTTTCGGCGAGTCATTTTTTCACTAGTGGTAAAAAATTTTTTGAATTTTTTCTTTTGAAAAATTTTCGAGTTTGGATAAAAATTGCTGCCTTATAGCCCTTATCTTGCTCCATCGGATTATCACCTTTTCCTTTCCCTGTCTAACGCCATTCAAAGAAAAATCTTTTTATAATTTTTGTATTGAAGTATTGAAGTATTGAATTGAGGTTGACCGTTGATATGTTTATTTTGCCGAAAAGGGTTATCCGAGAGATTGAAGACAACAATACCTATAGATGCGTGTGGACTTGTACTACATATGTATATATGTACAGAAGAAATTTTGTGGAAAGCAGTTTTGAGGGAAAAAGCGGTATTTAAAAATACGAAAAGACTTTTTAGACTACCTAATATATCGCGTTTTGTATCCAGGCATATCAGATAATTCTTAAAGGTGCTGGCACATGACTCATGGTAATTGGAACTACTATAATAGTCATCATTTGATTCAGTTTGAGCGGGTAATCATTCAATTTCCACATCTTAAGCCTCTTTTGCTCAGTAATAAGCATCAATTTTACAAACATCGGGGTCTGTACTGCACTGCCGCTGAGCCCTTTCGGCACTCTATAATAATTCACCCAATAAAATTTGGGAGGAGGTAGCCGCAGAACCTCCTCCCAAATTGCGTAATGGAGAGAGGGTTGCACTTTATAATCTTCCTCAAATTTTATTTCGAAACCATATCTCACCCTTTCTGCACTAAAATCATTTGGTTCTACGATTGCTATAGAATGGACATTCCTTTTCATACACCCTCCTCCACTGGCTGTGTCAGTGGAAAGTTTTGTCGCGTTACACGTTTGTGCATAATTCCCCTCTCAACAATGTCTTCCTTGTTCACTGTTCTTTCGAAGTCTTCATTTGTGAAGCTTTACAACACCTGTGCTTTCCTTACAGAAAAGAAGAGATGAGTCCGTATTCGGTGATGGTGACTGGTGCCAATCGTGGCATTGGTCTCGGTCTTGTAAAGGAGTTTCTCAAGAACAAGGAGATTCGTCATGTAATTGCAACCGCACGTGATCCAAGCAAGGCTACAGTGAGTTGACAAAACAATGTGGTAACATGCTAAACTGCTCGGTGCACAAAAAACCATTTAGCATCTTGTGACATCCCACTATTTGTTGTGGGCGCTAGAGACTAGGGGGTATAATCGACCCTTTCTGACCCCTTTCACGGCGGTTCAATGATTCGTGATAACGATAAGAGTAGCTGAACAGAACAGAGAGAGGTAATCATAAATTGTGTGAAGCCTCCACCCCAGTATCCCTCATACAGTCTTGATCACGCCCCCCGCCAGAGGAGGACTCATTATGGATCATCGCCTCGTTGGCGATGATACTATTCCTTATTCCACATCAAACACCCTAAACAGAAAGTGGTGAAAATGGGTGTGTTGGAAGTGATATAAAGTGAAAATGATAGTTGCTCTTCACGCCGTTAACAAGTGTAGGATACACAATTAATTCGTGTATTACAGCCACTTCTTTGATGCCACCTCTAGCTTATTACCTCACGCCGATCGTAATTGCGTACTATGGGTGGCTACCGTAACCTAAAGCCGGATTAAACAGCGCTAATATGCCCAGCTAACACTGAATTGACGCCAAAAAGCGAACCCTATTACGAGTAAGTTAGGGTGTTAGTGTAGTTGGAGGGGCACGTATTCTCACGTTGTCGTTGCTTACCTGATGTCATCGAACAATCATCACTGTACAATAAAGTGTATATTTTACCTAAGCCGTACTTACAATTAGGGGGAACACGGGTTCCCCTCAACTAAGGCTCAGGCAGAAGCCTAAGCGAAAATGGCGTCGGACACCCAACGTAGTGGAGTGCCCCTTCGAACTCAACCATATGAGTTCGTTTTGGTGAGGCAGGGTCTGCTTGGTTGTCGCTTTCGAATGACTACCTGAGCTATGCCATATCTTTAGAACGAAGCGAGAAAAATCCGAGAGTCAATTGAGGAAAATTCTTTTTCGTCGGATTTGCGAGATCTTCCCAAGATTCTTCCGAAAAAATTCATTGTTACTGAAATTTCTCTAGTATGCATCCTTCGCTCTCGAGCGCCTACTGGGAGGGCGAGAAGCGTCGGTCAGCTTCTCTATGAGATGCGCCATGCATGAGGACTTCATACACATTCTCAATGAATACAAATGTTTTGACGGTCCGCATAGTGGCCGCTAACACCAGATTACTTACTTGTGATCGTAGTAAGATATGGAAAAAATTCATATCAGATAATTTTTCGTTTTCATCCCATTGTTTCTGAAGTGTCCATCCATGGTGATACCCGTGGATAGAATTGCTTTCCATAGTTATTGGCATTGGTGGGTTCGTTGTGGATCGCGCCATGCATGAAGTTTCCATGATGATTAAAGGAATCGTCCACGAAAAATGAGTTTTTGTGACACCCATATGTTTATGTTGTATTTGCCTAATGTTGGCCTCATGCAAAATTTCACGCGAAAAAATGTGAATCTGGCTGAGATACAGCACCACAAAGTGCGGTCCAGGTGGGCGGGGCCTCCGTGTAAAAGCCTCGTCCCGTCGTCCGCCAAGGTTGGGAACGGAGAGTGAGACTGTTTACGTAACCCTCTGTTCCTACAATGCGTCTCCGACCACGGCGGACGACGGGACGAGGCTTTAAACGGAGGCCCCGCCCACTGGGACCGCACTTTGTGGTGCTGTATCTCAGCCAGATTCACATTTTTTCGCGTGAAATTTTGCATGAGGCCAACATTAGGCAAATACAACACAAAAGCTCATTTTCCGTGGACGATTCCTTTAAGTTAAATTAGCTTCGGGTTCAAACCCAGTCAGTCAGTTTTATCATTTCTCTCCTTACACTTCAGTCCCCCTCAGCGTTAGAAATTCTGTTGATCACTGCCTACCTAAACGATTACGACCCCCCCCCCTTCCTAGCGGACCAAATAAGACCCCCCCCCCCCGTTGAGGATTCCTCAACGAAGGCTTGACCCTTCGTGACTCCCATCACAAACTTGTTCCCATTGCTTTTGTGGTTGAGGAGTGGCACTTCATCTTACCCCGTGTCCGATGTTATTTTTGTGAGTTCTCAGTAGTTGAAGGAAATCCCTGTCGCTTCTAAAGCGAAGGTAGAAACGTACGCTCAGGTGTGAAGATTGGTGCTTGCGTAGTACCTGGTGAGGCATCGCGGCAATGAGTGCTGAAACACTGAATTCTGGAAAATAAAACTCTTTTCACGTCGTCGATAGATTTCTCCAGGTCGCGTACTAGGAACCTAAAGAACTTCTATAAAGTGCTGTTAGCGAGAGAAGAAGCTGGCGACCGGTGACTGATCAGCACCCGCGCATTCTTTAAACCCATGAAAAAAGGGCAACGGGGAAGGATGCGCGGGTGCTGATCAGTCACCGGTCGTCCACTTCTTCTCCCACTGACAGCAGTGTATAGGAGGTCTTCAACGATTTTCCTGATAAACGACCTAGAGAAATCGATCGACGAGGTGTGTTCTATTTTCCTGTACTACTCAATAATTACAACTCCAACTGCGGTGCTGCGTATGTGGTTTTCTTTCAAATTTCTTCTGCTGGTTTATTCGTCGAATTGAGCATGACCCTCTTAGGCACAGTACGATGATAGTTTGATAAGACTACTCCAGGTTACCATATTCTGGCTTACAAAAAATCTGATCGTTTTTTGCGAAAATTTAGCGTCTCTTCCATCAAATATTGGGTTGGGGAATAAGTCCCCGCCGTTTTTTTCAACCCCGTTTTTCACATTGTTCCCTCCATCTTTCGACAAAGCCAATATATGTTTTCGATAGAGCTTTTCTTGCTCTACAGAATGCTACTATCTGTTTTTTGATTTCTTCGACAACCTAATATTTATGAGGTTTGGAAATGAAGTGAGCTGAAGGCAAAAAAGTGGCACTTGCGCACCTCATCTTTCTCGTCTGCCATCGAAATCAAAAAATGTGTGTGCATATGTTTTCGATAGAGCTTTTTCAGCTCTACAAAATAGTACCTCTCTTTATTCAAATCGTTCAAGTTTTTGCTGTTTTTAAGACTTACAAATGCAGTACTCGCAAAAGGGTGCTTTTTCGTTATCTCCTCTTTCTCGCCAACCATTGAAATTGGATAGGATGTGCATATATGCATTCGATAGAGCTTTCTTTGCTCTACAAGATGATACCACTCTTCTTTTGTATCCTGTCAAATTTTAGCATGTGGGAGTAAGTCTCCACGTGTTTTTCAATTCAAAATTGCGTAATGAAAACAAATTTTTTTGGCAGACTGTTTTGTACACTTCGATAGAGCTCTTTTCGCTCTACAAGATATTGATTACCTTTTTTGTTCAAACTGATTTTTGACATTTTTTAGATCATTTAAAAGTCGACGAAATCGGACATTTTTGACACCATGTGACAAAAATGCTCGATTTCGTCGACTTTTAAATGATCTAAAAAATGTCAAAAATCAGTTTGAACAAAAAAGGCAATCAATATCTTGTAGAGCGAAAAGAGCTCTATCGAAGTATACAAAACAATCTGCCAAAAAATTTGTTTTCATTACGCAATTTTGAATTGAAAAACACGTGGAAACTTACTCCCACATGCTAAAATATGAGAGGATATAGAAGAAGAAAGGTATCATCTTGTAGAGCAAGAAGAGCTCTATCGAAAACATATATTGGCTTTGTCGAAAGATGGAGGAAACAATGTGAAAAACGGAGTTGAAAAAAACGGCGGGGACTTATTCCCCAACCCAATACATAGGCCTTTTGGCGAAATCGCTGAATTTTTTAACGTGGAGGGCAATCAATATTCCGACCACGAAAAGCACATTCACTGCTAACGTCGTTCCTTCGCCTTGTTTGTTGGACCACACTAGCGCTGATTGATATCTGCTGTACATAAAAGTGATCACCATATTCCTAATCGGGGTACACAATAATCTCAGTGTAGCAATTTGCCGAATTCGAAGCGTCGATATACAGGGGTGCCAAAAAAAGTGATTTCTGTCCTCCACTTTCAACCCCACATTAGTAGAACTTCGGGTATTTTCATCCCCAAAGTAAAGAGCTGACCTCCCTCTACCATTTTTCTCCGTTACAGCCTTTTGCACGTGCAGGAACGGTTGCTTGTCCAGAGTGAACAAGATGTTCACTTAAAGGTACGACCAGGTATTTTCATCCCTAAAGTAAAGAGCTGATCTCACTCTATCACTGTTTTCCGTTACAGCCTCCTGCACATACAGGAACGGTTGCTTGTTCAGGGTGAACAAGATGTGTCACCTCAGCTGTTCAAAATCCGAAACTTCGTCGCCCTCGTTCAACCTTGCTGAGGTCCGTTGACTCGGGGTACCTGAGGGGATTTATACTGGATGGTTTTCTTGAATATTCCGTTTTTTCCAGGTTCCCATCGCCCTTCGTTTCCAAGAGGCAGAACATGCCTGTACCACTGAAACCCTTGCGGGGGCAGTTTTGAGGCATGAAAAATGATGCTTCGGATCATAGCAGCCTTGTCCAAGCAGCAAGAGCTCTGTTACTTCCATGATCCGAAGGGCCAATCCTTAGGAAGCTTCCCACAAAAGACCTTCCACGGAACCTGGCTCCACTGTTTTAAGGGGACCTTGATACCATAAGTGCTCTGAAGCCCGAGTGCGCCGCTTGGTGAGTCTCAGCTTGTTCCTGCCTCCAGAGGAACACTTCGAGAATATTTTGCCCCAACACTTTTATCTCTTTCGTTTCCCTGTGTTTTGTACAGTAGGCGAATGGGGCCCTGACCAAAATTACTTTTTTTGGCACCCATGTAGAGTGTAGAAATCAGGAGAGAAAAGAAAAGTAACGTAAATGTGTTGTCTGGACCGAAGACTGTTGTCACTTTGTGATAACCTCCTTGACAAACCGCTGCTGGGTAACAAACCTGTGCTGGGAATGTTTACGTAAGATTTTTTTTTGCTAAATGACGGGCAATGGGGTTTTCAAGGTGATTGGTGCCATTCCTTTTTTGATAGCAAAATGAGTACATAATATGTTAAAAAATCTTGGTGTCGATAATTTTGTATTGGTTTCAAAATGATAAAACAGTCATGTAGAGAGGTCACGATGTTAGCAACGTCAACAACGATTAAACTGGTTGCTGCTGGATTATCTTGTTTTTCCTTCTCAGGAACTGACGCAGATCACTGACAGCCGACTGAGCACTGTTAAGCTCGAAGTGACGTGTGATGAATCCATAAAGAATGCTTACAAAGAGGTTAGTCTGCTATGAATAATCACTTCATTCTGAAGAAGGCTCTTTGTACTTGAAAAAGGGGTCACTGTTCAGTGAATAAATGCTGTGATGAGGCTAAATCTAAATGCTCACAGGTAGAAAAAATCGTTGGCGATAAGGGTCTCACTGTGTTAGTGAACAATGCCGGTATATGGGTGAAGTACTTCACGAATCAAGAGCCGAATCGAGCTGACCTCATCAAGAATTTCGATACGAACACAGCAAGCGTGGCTGTTCTTACCCAGGTTGGTTGCGCTCGTTTATAATACTTCGTACACGTGGGTGCCACTGAGATGGCTCTTCATGGACGTGGCTTTCTTCCAAAGAGGAACAAAGCTTGTGCTGTGCGTATTAAGCGCATCCCATAATGCACACACAGATTGGCTGTTAGCCATTCAGTTTCATGATTTTTATGTCAATTCAATTTGGATATTAAGACTTTCCTGCCTCTTCTACGTAAGGCCGCTAGCCAAGTGACTTCCGATGAGTTTTCTTCGAACCGTGCTGCTATTCTCAATATCTCGTCAGGAGTGGGTTCCATTGGCACGAATACGTCAGGATCTGGGCAGTTTGGTTCTTTGGCCTACAGGATCAGCAAGGTGAGTGCTCATCTAAAACTTCTGCCCAGTTCTAGTCGGATTCTATGCTCATTTGGAGGCACCCCACGCAATAACCAGATGAGTGGCTTACTTTCTGGGGCAACTAGGTCCTCAGATAACTACTCAATTGCACCTTTGCTTGGGCTGCACGGTGCACCCTGACGGTATTGCGCCTGCTTGAACGCCTGGTTTTAGGCGAAAAATTCCCAATGTAGCGCTCGCGTGGAGCAGGAAACCACCCGTGAAAGAAGGTTAGTAAATGAAACAGCCATTTTGATGATGAAGGCAGTTTCGAAAATGGAAATTCGCTCACCTGAGGACAGGTGGGATTTGGCTGAGTGGGCGTGGCTGTGTAGTCTTCAAGCAGGCACGGCATCGTGAGGGCGCACCGTGCATCCACAACAAAGATGCAGTTTGAGCAGTTATCCACGGACCTACAAGCTCGAGAAACTAAGCCACAATCTGATATAGCGATTATCTTTAAAGGCATCATTAGGGGAAAGTCGGACGAAAAGTAAAAGAAGTAGTGCATATGAAAGTCGAGATGCCTAGTAACAGGACAGTGGAGAAAAAACGGATGGAAATGGCCAAAAACCCGCGAAATAGGACCCCCTTCCCACCGTTGATTCTCGACGCGGACGACCTGTCTGTCAAGAGGGAAGTAGTCCGATCTTGTTTCCCATGTTGCCAAGTAAACACAAGGGGATGTTTGGAAATACGACAGCATCTATTCTCCAGAGTGAGCTTCAAGCTAAAACTGCGAAAGCGCGCAGCAAAACCTTCAATCCTGCCGTATCTTCTTGACCGCTCTCACCCCAGTCAATCCGGAATTACGTCATCGGGAGGCGGGGTCAACCTGTCAAGAGGCGGAGCATAAGTGCGTTTGCGGGGTTTTGCGGCGTTTCTACAGCTCAGAGGGGCGCTTTTTCACCGGGATTTCGCCACAGATAGCGTTCCTAGGCGCAGGATTACCATGTGAGTTACTTCTTGTAGGGATTTCTCCATTACCGCATTACCCCTAATGATGTCTTTAACTTCAAGGCAATGAGATTTCACTGTAGACTTTTTGCAGTCTGCTCTTAATTCTCTGATGAAGACAATGTCTATCGATCTCGAACCTGAGCACATTCTTGTTGCGAGTTTCTGTCCTGGATGGGTGCAAACGGATATGGGAGGAGCAGGCGCGTCTATTACGGTAGCCACACTTCACTTAGCAACTTCTTATAGTTATGATCCATTAGACTGAATTGAGTTCTTCTTTGCTTTAGGTTGAAGAGTCAGCATCTGCTCTAGTCTCTTCATTCGCGAAGTTGAACAAAGAACATCATGGAGGCTACTTCAGACGATCTCTTGAGCCAATTCCATTCTAAGAATGCCCTTATTTATTGTACGGTTTATAAAATACTATATATATTGGCTTTTGTTTCGTGTCCCATCGAGTTGCAAGTTAGTGGGGTCAGTTAGATGGCCTTCATGCCCGCTTAAGCTTTGGCAATTATTTTCTGTGCGTAAGGAGGCTCATCCCACATAAAGGAATGCCTGTGAGACGGTGTCTTTGATCCACTGAACTGCCGGCTCTGTGTGTGAGTGCCCTCATTTCAGAGCCGTACCATTACCTAGGATGTCATTCATGCTGCTCCCTTCCATCCTATACGTTTGTTGTGTTTGTGTGCATCTGATTGTCACATACTGCACTTTTAGTTCAACTGCGCGTAGAGGTCGGGCAAGTTAGGAGTGCGTAGGGGTTGACCAATGTGCATAAAGCTCATAGGAACTAAACTTAACTATGCTCACTGTGGGCGGGACTTAGGCGAAAATGAACTGTGCTCAAATTCAAGTGTACGCTTGGGTTCTAATATTGGGCAAGTTAAGAATGGGTTTGGAGACATCGGGCAAGCAAAAAGTGGGTAGGGGCTAGCTGTATTGTACGAAGCATATGAGAAGCAGGTTAGCAGTCCACTCTTAACTCAACTGCAGCCTGTAGAGGTCAGAAAAGCTGAGAGTGGGTAGAGGCTGACCAAAAAGCACGAAGCTCATATGAATTGAGCCCAGCCTCACCTACGCTGAGCGGGGCCTGCGCCGAACTCGATGAGTGCTCAAATTTAGGTCCTCGCTTGGGTTCCAAGAATCGGTCAAGTCAGGAATGGGTCTGTTGAGGTCGGGCAAGTTAGGATTCGACACGGGCCAACCCAAGTGTACGGGGCACATAAGAAATAATATAAGCAACTCCATCCACCGTAGACGGGCTCGAGTCGAAATTGAGTGCGCGATTTAAGTCATCGCGTGGGTTCAAAAAATCGGGAAGGTCAGGAATAGGTCCTCCCAAGTTCGGATTCGCTAGCCGGCTGACGCCGGCCAATCCTTGGAGGGCCGCCTACGGTGGCCCGCAATGTGGCTTTGCCGGTTTCCTAACTATACTTGGCTAGACCTGAAAAGACAGAACGGCATAATTTTTTGCATATTCCATGGTCTGAGAGGTATGTCTCAGAGATCTTCACCAATTGATGGAATAAAAGTAGTGTGACAGTGCAGAGTAAAGATTCGTAACGGAAGATATCGGCTTCAAGAGAGAAGTAGAAGCGACTACATTCTGATTCGTCGCTGCAAGAAATGGAATTACCGCTGCATTCTTGATAGCAGGAACATTAGATAGTATTGAGTTCAGAGCAGCCTCTCCACGTGTAGGCATTGTGACACAATGAGCAAAGTAACAGCAGCGGAACTGTTCTAGAAACAGGTGAGATTCAATTTTTTTGCTTTCCCTATCTTCCAATCGACATCAATGTTAAGGTCATCAAGTACAGTCTGATGATCACTGGAGAAATAGTGACCTGACTGCGATTAGCTGTAATGTGTTATCTAACAGAGAATTTATAGGATTGTTGTCTTTGTGAATGACCATTTAGGTGGGCTGTGAGCCAAAATAGTCTTTCGCAACGCATTGAAAGGTCTGTGGAAACCGTCTAGACAGGGCAGTTCGGAGTTGAGGCAGAAAAAGCTGGCAGGCTGAATTAAGTTGATCACGCTTTTAGCAGTGCAGCAAACGTCTCCACCTTTCCGAGCTCTGCGACCATGGCGAAAATATGATATCATAGGGAGACTCCTGTCAGCCAAGTTTCGGTAATGGAAAGTATTTCAAAAATCTTCGGGGTAACTTGAATTTGTGTGGTGTGGGATTGTCCAACTTGAGCATAGAGAATAGCTGGAAAATTGAGTGAGACGGTATGAACGCAGAGAGTAATGGTGAAGTGGATGGAAGACTTTTTGGCCCTATGCGTGAGAGTATGTACCTGCTACGATCTTTTACAGCCGGGTTGCTTGTTTCGGTAACATTTCAAAAAAGGCTTGTGCACCTGCTGTGTATTTACAGTCTGAGCGCACATGAATTGCTAACGGCATTTCCATTTTCTCCTATAAAAGGGTGCATGCTACTTGACTCCTACAACAGTTCTTTCCTTGGCGCGCCATGTAGCCTTATAGACGATGTGTCCTATCATACCCTATATATAAACCAGGAGTTTGGTTTGTCCGTTTGTGTGTGTGTGTGTGTGTGTGTCCGGTTCAATTACCCAAGTTTGAGGTACGTGACACTATACAGACCCTCAGAAGTTAGCAGGAAAGGTCGAGCCAAGTGCTGGCTGGGTGAGGCGTAATGGGGGATGTACAGAACGCACATCGACTTTGTCGATATCGATTGAATCGATCGATATTGATCGAAAGTATCGGCTTTGTGCAGAAGGCTGGAAACGGCTCATGTACCCGATCCAACGGAAGGTCGGCTCATCAGCGGGAAAGGTCGGGTCAAGTGTGGGTTGGGTGGGGAATGGTAGGAGATGCACTCATGAAAGTTGAAATTCTGCAACACACGCATCACCGATCGATATCGATTGAAAATATCGGTTTTTGTGCAGAAGGCTGGAAACGACTTATGGACCATACTATTGCTTAAGTGCCCTCATGAAAGTTGAAATTCTACATATAACATCATGCATCACCGATCGATATTGATTGAAAATATCGGTTTTTGTGCAAAACGCTGGAAACGGCTTACGGACCATACTATTGATTAAGTTCCCTCATAATAATTGAAATTTTACAACAACATGTGTCACCGATCAATATTGATTGAAAATATCGGTTTTTGTGCAGAAGGCTGGAAACGACTTATGGACCATACTATTGCTTAAGTGCCCTCATGAAAATTGAAATTCTACATATAACATCATGCATCACCGATCGATATTGATTGAAAATATCGGTTTTTGTGCAAAACGCTGGAAACGGCTTATGGACCATACTATTGATTAAGTTCCCTCATAATAATTGAAATTTTACAACAACATGTGTCACCGATCAATATTGATTGAAAATATCGGTTTTTGTGCGGAAGGCTGGAAACGGCTTATGGACCATACTATTGATTAAGTGCCCTCATAAAAGTTGAAATTCTATAACATCATGCATCACCGATCGATATTGATTGAAAATATCGGTTTTTGTGCAGAAGGTTGGAAACGGCTTATGGACCATACTATTGATTAAGTGCCCCCATAGAGGTTGAAATTCTACAACATCATGCATCGCCGATCAATATTGATTGAAAATATCGGTTTTTGTGCAGAAGGTTGGAAACGGCTTATGGACCATACTATTGATTAAGTGCCCCCATAGAGGTTGAAATTCTACAACATCATGCATCGCCGATCAATATTGATTGAAAATATCGGTTTTTGTGCAGAAGGTTGGAAACGGCTTATGGACCATACTACTGAGTGAGTGCCCTCATAGAAGTTAAAATTCTACAACATCACGCATCACCGATCAATATTGATTGAAAATATCGGTTTTTGTGCAGAAGGCTGGGAACGGCTTATGGACCATACTATTGATTGAGTGCCCTTATAAAAGTTGAAATTCTACAATATCACGCATCACCGATCGAAATTGAGTGAAAATATCGGTTTTTGTGCAGAAGGTTGGAAACGGTTTATGGACCATACTACTGAGTGAGTGCCCTCATAATAATTGAAATTTTACAACAACATGTGTCACCGATCAATATTGATTGAAAATATCGGTTTTTGTGCAGAAGGTTGGAAACGGTTTATGGACCATACTATTGATTAAGTGCCCTCATAGAGGTTAAAATTCTACAACAACATGTGTCACCGATCAATATTGATTGAAAATATCGGTTTTTGTGCGGAAGGTTGGAAACGGCTTATGGACCATACTATTGATTAAGTTCCCTCATAATAATTGAAATTTTACAACAACATGTGTCACCGATCAATATTGATTGAAAATATCGGTTTTTGTGCAGAAGGTTGGAAACGGTTTATGGACCATACTATTGATTAAGTGCCCTCATAGAGGTTAAAATTCTACAACATCATGCATCGCCGATCAATATTGATTGAAAATATCGGTTTTTGTGCAGAAGGTTGGAAACGGTTTATGGACCATACTATTGATTAAGTGCCCTCATAGAGGTTAAAATTCTACAACATCATGCATCGCCGATCAATATTGATTGAAAATATCGGTTTTTGTGCAGAAGGCTGGGAACGGCTTATGGACCATACTACTGAGTGAGTGCCCTCATAGAAGTTAAAATTCTACAACATCACGCATCACCGATCGATATTGAGTAAAAATATCGGTTTTTGTGCAGAAGGCTGGAAACGGCTTATGGACCATGCTATTGATTAAGTTCCCTCATAATAATTGAAATTTTACAACAACATGTGTCACCGATCAATATTGATTGAAAATATCGGTTTTTGTGCAGAAGGTTGGAAACGGTTTATGGACCATACTATTGATTAAGTGCCCTCATAGAGGTTAAAATTCTACAACAACATGTGTCACCGATCAATATTGATTGAAAATATCGGTTTTTGTGCGGAAGGCTGGAAACGGCTTATGGACCATACTATTGATTAAGTGCCCTCATAAAAGTTGAAATTCTATAACATCATGCATCACCGATCGATATTGATTGAAAATATCGGTTTTTGTGCAGAAGGTTGGAAACGGCTTATGGACCATACTATTGATTAAGTGCCCCCATAGAGGTTGAAATTCTACAACATCATGCATCGCCGATCAATATTGATTGAAAATATCGGTTTTTGTGCAGAAGGCTGGGAACGGCTTATGGACCATACTATTGATTGAGTGCCCTTATAAAAGTTGAAATTCTACAATATCACGCATCACCGATCGAAATTGAGTGAAAATATCGGTTTTTGTGCAGAAGGTTGGAAACGGTTTATGGACCATACTATTGATTAAGTGCCCTCAAAGAGGTTAAAATTCTACAACATCATGCATCACCGATCGATATTGATTGAAAATATCGGTTTTTGTGTAGAAGGTGTCCTTACTGCACACCACTTTACTGGATCATGTCACACTCCGCACACTGTGGACACTGTTGACGGGCCTGCATTAAAATGTTCGGTGTTTAGATGAAAATGTCTATAGTTCGTTCGGAAAGAGCCCAGGTGTCGGGATATCATACCTCATATATAAAACAGGAGTTTGGTGAGTCTGTATATCTGTGTGTCCACCCTTTGGTTTAACTATCCAAGTTTGAGGTGTAGAGGGCGTGGCCTACGGGCTTGGGTGAGAGTGAGAGTGTGTGACGGGATGAGAGAGTTCGATACACGCGCTGACTTTGCATGCTTCCATGTGTGACGCGCAGTAGTGTGCTCCAGCTGGCATACCGAATTGAATGAGAGTTTTAGCGCATCGGCGATTTGGCGTGCCACGTCACTCTAGCAACCGCGGTCAGTTGAACGCGGCGCGTGCCAACGTGCGGTTGTTTTCTTTTTCTGCTATTTCCTTTTCGTAATTTTCCATATCTTATCGAAAGCCGATATCTGTTATGGCAAATATCCAAAATCGCGGATGCGCCAATACTTTCACCTTGCGATTAATACGTATCTTATCCTTTACGCAAACGCGCCAATTCTCTCGAATCGCGGATGCGCCGATCCGCCAATTGTCTCAAATCGCAGATGCGCAAATGAGCTCATTTTCTCGGTCGATACGTGTATTTAACTTTACGCCAATGCGCCAAAACTCTCATTTAGTTGGGTATGGCATAACAAATTGAATAAGAGCTTTAGCGCACCGGCGCATCCGCGATTTGGGATTTTTGGCATGCCACGTCACTCTAGCAACCGCGGTCAGTTGAACGCGGCGCGTGCCAACGTGCGGTTGATTTCTTTTTCTCCTATTTCCTTTTCGTAATTTTCCATATCTTATCGAAAGTCGATATCGAAAGCCGCACGTTGGCACACACCGCGTTCAACTGATCGCGGTTACAAGAGTGACGTGGCACGCCAAAATTCCCAAATCACTGATGCGCAAATGTGGGCGCTACTGGAGTTGGGGGGGGGGGGCACTCGACAAAAGCATAAGTTGCCCCCAATTTCTGTTTATAGACACTCTCAAGGTTATTTTATGCCTAGATACAGCTAACTAACTGAAAAAACAAACTATCCTCCATCAGAATATAACGAGAAATTCACTTCAACTAGACTAAACAACCACTTACGCATATTCGCCTAAGCCTAGGGAAAGGGAATCTCCTTCCCCAAGGCTTAGGCTAACATAGGATGGAAAAAAAGCACGAATTTGCTTCATTAGAATCGTTTCTATGCAGTATTCGAAGCCGATTCGGCTAGCGCTATGGCTTCTCTGCGCTCTATCCCTGCGTTAGAGACGCAGAGCACAGTGCGCTGGCCCTCCCAACTCCAGTAGCACCCAAATGTGCTCATTTTCTCGATCGATACATATATTTAACTTTACGCCAATGCGCCAAAACTCTCATTTAGTTGGGTATGGCATACCAAATTGAATGAGAGTTTTAGCGCATCGGCGCATCCGCGATTCGGAATTTTTGGCATGCCACGTCACTCTAGCAACCGCGGTCAGTTGAACGCGGCGCTTGCCAACGTGCGGTTGATTTATTTTTCTCCTCTTTCCATTTCGTGATTTTCCATATCTTATCGAAAGTCGATATCGAAAGCCGCACGTTGGCACACACCGCGTTCAACTGATCGCGGTTACAAGAGTGACGTGGCACGCCAAAATTCCCAAATCACTGATGCGCAAATGTGCTCATTTTCTCGATCGATACGTATATTTAACTTTACGCCAATGCGCCAAAACTCTCATTTAGTTGGGTATGGCATGACAAATTGAATAAGAGCTTTAGCGCATCGGCGCATCCGCGATTTGGAATTTTTGGCATGCCACGTCACTCTAGCAACCGCGGTCAGTTGAACGCGGCGCTTGCCAACGTGCGGTTGATTTATTTTTCTCCTCTTTCCATTTCGTGATTTTCCATATCTTATCGAAAGTCGATATCGAAAGCCGCACGTTGGCACACACCGCGTTCAACTGATCGCGGTTACAAGAGTGACGTGGCACGCCAAAATTCCCAAATCACTGATGCGCAAATGTGCTCATTTTCTCGATCGATACGTATATTTAACTTTACGCCAATGCGCCAAAACTCTCATTTAGTTGGGTATGGCATGACAAATTGAATAAGAGCTTTAGCGCATCGGCGCATCCGCGATTTGGAATTTTTGGCATGCCACGTCACTCTAGCAACCGCGGTCAGT
Source organism: Trichostrongylus colubriformis (assembly GCA_963978905.1). Taxonomy (NCBI): domain Eukaryota; kingdom Metazoa; phylum Nematoda; class Chromadorea; order Rhabditida; family Trichostrongylidae; genus Trichostrongylus; species Trichostrongylus colubriformis. The sequence goes on from OZ022256.1 coordinate 39,988,442, forward strand.
TGAACGCGGCGCTTGCCAACGTGCGGTTGATTTATTTTTCTCCTCTTTCCATTTCGTGATTTTCCATATCTTATCGAAAGTCGATATCGAAAGCCGCACGTTGGCACACACCGCGTTCAACTGATCGCGGTTACAAGAGTGACGTGGCACGCCAAAATTCCCAAATCACTGATGCGCAAATGTGCTCATTTTCTCGATCGATACGTATATTTAACTTTACGCCAATGCGCCAAAACTCTCATTTAGTTGGGTATGGCATGACAAATTGAATAAGAGCTTTAGCGCATCGGCGCATCCGCGATTTGGAATTTTTGGCATGCCACGTCACTCTGGCAACCGCGGTCAGTTGAACGCGGCGCGTGTCAACGTGCGGTTGCTTTCTTTTTCTTCGCTTTCCATTTCGTTATTTTCCATATCTTATCGAAAGCCGATATCGAAAGCCGCACGTTGGCACGCACCGCGTTCAGCTGATCGCGGTTACAAGAGTGACGTGGCGCGCCTAAATTCCCAAATCGCGAATGCGCCGATCCGCCAATTCTCACAAATCGCGGATGCGCAGATGCGCTCATTTTCTCGATCGATGCGTATATTTAACTTTACGGTGATGCGCCAAAACTCTTATTCGATTTGATATGTACACAGCATTAGAAACTCTTTTCATTGTAATTCCGCTCTGAACCACTTATTTGAAGCCGACGATGTCTGCTCCTGACATGTGACGCCCAAGTGATGAACGGTTTTGCCCCACCGAGGTTCGTGGCTGTCCAGTACTGTTAGTTCCATCTACATTACAAACGAGTGTCGCCCATTCCGCGTAATCAGGAGGTTGGAGCTCCTCAATTCCAACTTATTATTATTTACTTTTGCAGAATACAGCTCTAAAATGCTTTTCAGTTCGTACATTTCTGCGAGTCCCCAGCCACATGATCTCTGCCACCTACCGCCATATAGACGTGATCAACTGATATGTGGGGCTCTCTGTTGATCTTACCCATGCGCGACCCGTATTCGGAAGACCTCCTCGATGCCGACGATGCCTGCTCCTGACATGTGATGTGCCCAAGTGAAGAACGGTTTTGCCCCACCGAGGTTCGTGGCTGTCCAGAACTGTTAGTTCCATCTACATTACGAACGAGTGTCGTCCATTCCGCGTAACCAGCAGGTTAAAGCTCCTCAATTCCTACTTTTGCAGAAGCATAACCTATAAATAAAGAAGGAGTTTGGTGTGTGTACTATTGTCTGTCCGTTCGATTCTCCGTTTTACCAGTAAGACAAGTGGGGAGGTCAGGTCAAGTTCGGGTTGGGTGGGCATGGCCAAGATGATCAGAGCGGACATGGGCAAGCCTGACTCCGCCCGCAGTAGGCGGGGCGTTCGCTGCATTGTCTTCAGATCAACGCTAAAATTCTTTCATCTCAAACTTCCACGGGCAGCGGGAGAAGGTGAACCAAGATGAGATCTATATGTAGCAGTTAAGGGAAGCCCACCTTTAACGGGCGGAGCGTGCTGCAAGCGGCCGGTGCTTACTGCAACTGTTCATAACCCAGCTCCAGAGCAGTCTAGAGACTGAGGAAAAATCGCTGGAGATCAGCGAGATCTGAGCTGTTTCCAGTATATTTGAAGTGAGGGAAGACCCACCCACAGTGGGCGGTGCAAGCAACCGAAATCGTGTTCACTCATGAAACATCATATTCTTCTCTAGAGCGGTCCAGGGACGGGGTGAAAACCAAAATGTGTAACAGCCGAAGTGGCAAAAATAATGCCAAATGATCACGTTAGGCGGAGCCTTCGCTACGATGTTGATTGAAAATATCAGTGTTTGTGCCGAAGGCTGGAAACGGCTTATGGACAGTTGAAATCCTATAACATCATGCACCACCGATTGATATTGATCGGAAATATCGGTTTTTGTGCAGAAGGTGTCTTTACTGCACACTACTTTACCAGACTATGTCAGACTCCGCTCACTGTGGACACTATGGACGAGGCCTGCGTTAAAATGTTCCGTGTTCAGATGCAAAATTCTATAATTCTTTCCAAGGAGCCCATGAGTCGGGATAACATAACCTATATACAAACCAGTAGTTGTTGTGTCTGTTAAGTTGTCTGTCTGTCCCAAGCGAAATTCTATACTGCCTGAAAAACAAGCGGGGGAAGTCAGGTCATGTTAGGGTTGGATAGGTTTTGCTAAGAGATGAACAGGTAGCACATGGACCATGTCAGACTCCGTCCCCTGTGGGAGGGGCGTGCGTTACAATGTTCGGTGTCCAAATGCAAAATTCTATAATTCGTTCCAAGAGAGCCCAGGAGTCGGGATGAGGTGGGCCAAAATGAGTCAAGGGAGTTTGTGACTGCTGAAGAGACCTACCGGCTCCTTCGCTGTAATTCGTTCCAAAAGAACCAGGAGTAGCGATAAGGTAGGCCAAAATGAGTGAAGGGTGTATGTAGTAGATGAAGAATACACGCCTTCAGTAGGCGGAGCACGCTCCACGTAGGTGGTGCTTAACGAGCGTTTATAATTTGTCTCAGGTGCAGCCCAGAAACTGCGAAAAAAATCGATGGAGATTAGTGCTGTCTAGGCGGTGTTGCACATTATTGAGGTAGGTGGAGGCCCGCCTACAATGGGCGGGACGTGCAATCACCAATATCGTGCTCACTCATAAGAAATATAACACCGCCCGGAGCGGTCTAAAGTGCCGTAGAGAGCGGGAGTAATTCGATGCTGCTAGAGTGACAAAAATAATGTCAACTGATCACGGTAGACGGGCCGTCATCAGGATATTGGCTGAAAGTATCGGTTTTTGCGAAAGGCTGCAAACGTCTTATGGACCATAGACTCAGTGAGTACCGTCATGAAAGATGAAATCCTGGAAAATCATCAGCAAGCCACACCAATAGGTGAAGCTGTTGCAGAACTTCAATGAAGTCCTATTGGTCGACATCGATCGAAATCATAGATCTCTATGCAAAGAGCTGAACAGGTAATGGGATCTCATTGAATGATTACAGTCGCAGAGGTTGAAAAACTGCAGCATCATGTGCTATAGGTCGTAATTGTCGGTTTTCTTACAGAGGGCCGGGCAATGAGATGGGCCACACCAGTGGATGGACATAATTGCAGAAGCTTACATTCTGTAGAGCTTATTGCATGTAGATCGATACCTATTGCTATAATGGACCTTTGTAAAGATGGCTGTAAATGGACTACCCCTCAGCACAAATGTAAAATCTATGTATTGATTTCCGTCAAACCACATTGCTGTGCAATTTCTTTTACATCATTTCGCCCACAGCTCGCTTCGCACCGGTGTCCCGTAACGCGATGTAGATCGCGAAGCTCACCTGTTTACATCATTTCGCCCACAGCCCGCTTCGCACCGGTGCCCCGTAACGCGATGTAGATCGCGAAGCTCACCTGGTGTAATTTGAAAACCAGAAATTGAAGCAGCTGCGGCGAAGAAGGCATATATGTTGTCTGAACACTTCTCATCACTAACTACAACTTGTACCGACACATCACGCAACATACTAGTAAGGTGGCCAACCCGAGCGATGTCACAGATTACAGTCAGTTACTATTGTGCATTTTGAAATTTGAATTTTTGCCCAGGACTCACGCACGTGTTTCTTGTATAGCCCCAATAATCACTCCGAAACTCGTCCCAGCCTCACCAAAAGAAATAATAGAGTTGTATTTTTGTGGTATCCCTATCTTGTCGGAATGGAGAGCAACATACTCATACCTGGCCTCTGGCAGTCAGATATGGTCATGCTTCCCAGAATTACCAATTATCCATCGGTAAGCAGCACTGTTTGATCAAAAAGAAAATGACATAAATTACTGATGGTTCATTTCGAGTGTGTCCTATGAACACCCAGGGCATTAAACTCTCCATAGAGATAGTAAAATAAATAATATATTATCTATCTCAGGTTCTGGGGCAGAATGAACTGAGTTGCTGTGACTGAGTTCATCCTTCGTATGTACATACGTTTATGGTGAATTACCTACCCAGTTTCTTGCACTATTTCAAGCTCAAGGTTTTCTAGTGCCTAAAACGGGAGAGCATAGTGTAAGCATTCGCTGAAACCTCTTCTCTTCCCATGAGTGATGACTCACTGAATTCCGCGGGGTTACGGTACTAACCTATATATTTCAGGTCCGACGCCGCCTCGAGGACAGAGAGGAACGCTCGAGCCCCGAACCCGGTCTCCTTGGACCCATCCACCGTCCGCTCCGACTACTGTACCTCCAACGTCACCGCCGAGCCCACCACTTCCACTTCAGCGACCGGACTGATCCCCATTTGCTGCTTTATTCATAATAAATCTGTATTATTCCGGTTGTTGTCCTAACAGACGCACTGGGGGATCTGGTGGCAGAACCACCAACATGACTATAGTTTGCCTCATTGTTTATTTCGTTTCGGTAGTCATTTTATGGAAGACACTCATTTCTTCGAAAGTTGCATGGAGAAGAAATGAAATTTGGCGATTGGAGTTTTGGCCACCGAGACAATCGTATTTTGGTTGTACATACACTGCACAGAATGCCGTTGATTACAAATATTTGAAAAATTCTAGGAAACTCGTGTTCATGGCGAATTCTCAGAACCGTGACTTGAGTTTGTACCAGCGATCGCTCAATTTTTTTCAAGTGTTTGGCATCATCACAGCGAGTAGTGTTTTCGAAAACATGTTGTTCAGTAGGAACGCTGGACGTATTGATCCTGGACGGCGAAAGGGGCGGACGAACCACCAGTGATTTTTGTCTGCATTTTTCTTCGTGATCATATGTCAAGAATAAAAGCCCTATTGTGCTGGTAGACCTCTCTGATGTTTATTTTGTACACGCTTCCTGCAACTGCGCTAGTTTATTTTGCTTCATATCCTTGGAAACTGGAAGGGGAGGGGACAAGGACGAAACTGGGAGCAATGTTCTTTGCAGGCGAATGGATCGATTATAATGGTTAATCCGTAGCGAAATTCGCGTTAAAAAGACCGCCTTTGGGTCTTCATCCCGATCTCCTCGCGATGACCCACGAGCCGCAGCGCTTCATTGACTGAGTTGTTGCCATGGGGGGGGGGGGGGCAACGTTCGCGGCAGGCTGGTATCACCCAGCATCTACAGCTCGGCGGTTAGTTATGCTGAGCCAGAAAGGAGTGAGAAGGGCGTTCGATTTCCTCGCTTTTGGCCGCTTCGTACCTCTCTTTTCTGTTATGACACCACTTAGCGCCTAGACTTTCATAATGTTCAGCTGGCGAAAATTATCCTTCTGCTATCATTAACCTCGACATCCACGTCAGTCCAACGAAATGTTTGCCTCATGGACTCGGGGAGAAACGAGCAACTTGACGGTTACTAGAAACTATGAGTTGATGAAAACAGTATCGTTTTTTACCTATGGGTTGCAGTTTTCGTACTATTCTTCAAAGTGAAGGATAGTTATGTGGCTCTACTTGGAGTAGCGAGAAATAAACAGGAGAAAGCGACTATGAGAATAACATGTTCGAGTTCTGAGGTCATCCCTGCTGTCCAAAGGTACGCCGTTTTAACAGCGCAGTCGCAGAAGATCATAACTCTGCACAACACTAGTTTGGAGCCAAACAAAAATCATCAGACAGAGCACATTTTTTCAAAGATTATCGAGCGTATCTGACTCTTGCTCTGAGTTCGAAAATTGCTTTAAAATCTAAACATGTTGAAAGGCGATTATAGCATTCTTTTCTTCGTTTATCGGTCTTTTAGAAACTCGTTGAGGTGCGAAAAACTGGTGGTCCGTTCGGTTCACATAGAGTAACGCAGAATTTTTGATTCGTACACTCTTTTCTTGTTCTTCTGTGGAACATGGAGTGGCTATGACGGCCTCCGTTCCGAGAAACTCCACAGTGCGCCATTTAAGACCCTTGTCCCACTGAGCGTACATCTTCAAGACTGCTTCCTTGCTATCCACGAGATGGCAGTATCCGTGCCAAAACTAGACGTCATGTTGCGAGCTGAGCTTCCGCAGCTTCTGAAGGTTCCGAGGCGTCGGGTGTTCTCAAATATTAGCTATAACAACAACCGTTCTGAGAAATTCCCAGTTCTGCAAACACTGACGAAACAGATAATTTTTCTCCACATTATGGTATTAGAGTAATCCGGGTAATGACAGAGATGCTTTGTGAAAATCATGCAGAAATAGTCAATGGGCAGAACGGTGGGAACTTTTTGTCCGGACCAACACTATACTATTCGGAGGGTTTATTATCGTGAAGGTCGAGCCTGCTCTTATTTTCTGATTCATCATCACCTACAAACCAACGACTGTTGTTGTCCGCACTTGCCGATCCAAGTCGTCAGTTTCCATTCTTTTAAGCATGAAACTCTCGTCTGTCACAGCTCTCGTGTTCAGTTCCGCCGTATTCCGTGTACACACCCATCTGTTCCACCGATCCTCGCAATTCGCAAGATTGATTAATTCTATTTCATATCCAAGATCCCATTTATTGCGTTCAAGAGAAAGTATTGTGACTAACTGGTTAACCTCCTTGGGTCAGGAAGACCCTTGAATGGCTACCCAGGTTGCACCCCTGTCGCGGCGTCCGCTGTGCCATGACAGAGCTACGACACAAACTAGCCACGTCCGCCTAAGTTGACCTTGCTTTCACCGTTCGTCTGCAAGGCAATCGAAGCTTGCGAACTATTGCAATGAGATAGAATAACACAGAGATTCTAATGGTGAAAGCAATGTTCTGCACTCGCACAAGGAGTGTGGTGAACGGAAAACAACGTATTTTTACTGTTCTTGTGTTTCAATTCGCTTTTCTTCGTTAGTAAATAATCAGAACCCATACTTTCACTGCTCAGTTACTGATCGTAACGCTCAACCTTGCCCGAGGTGTGTCTCAGAGAAAGGTTTTTTAGGAAGCGAATCTTACATTTTGTGAGAATTTCTCCTCAATTTTCTGTCGAGTCACGATCCAGCATTATGTTGAGGGCTGCGGCCTTCCACTCTCTTTTGAGAATTCCTCAACCCATGCTTGACTCTGTGACATGACCTTTTTACAAGCTCATCCTTTATCACTATGAGTGTTGTGCTTCGTATCGAGGCAGCCATTTACATTATTTAGCCACTCAATAAATATCTAGTTCAGGTATGGCCCCATACTCGGTAATGGTAACGGGTGCCAACCGTGGTCTTGGTCTTGGTCTTGTGAAGGAATTTCTGAAGAACAAGGAAATTTGTCAAGTAATAGCGACCGCTCGTAATCCAGACAATGCAAAGGTAAGCGGGGTGGTGCAATGAAAGAAGGAGACCCTTCAACGTTCAACCGTGAGGTACCTGTTTACTTCGTTTTGATTCAGGCATCCCACATTTGTTAGTCTTCACCGAAAGGCGACATTTAATCCCGTGCTCATTTCGGATGGAGATTGATTTCAGAAATACCCGATGCACTAATTATATGCTCTAAGGAACTGCATCCTCCTCTTTCTAAACGTATTATTATTGATGTGTTGTTTTCCTTATTATAAGTGGCTACCCGGGAAGTAATACTTTACAGTGGCATCCATTGATTTGTAATATTTGCATAGTCTACGGGACTTATAATTTTCAAAGACCTACTATATTCTAAATCCTTTATCACGCTTGTTCCAAAAAAGCCTCCACGTAGTAATCCACTTAAGTTATAGGCCAGTCAGTATCACCTCAGTTTTCTGTAGGGTGTTCGAGAAAGTGATCAAAGAGTTGTAGTTGAGCATTTGGAAAGTAATGGAGTACTGCATGAAAGCCAGCGGCTTTAGGAAAGCCAAGTCAACAGTAAGGCAACTGCTTGAATCTCTGAATGACTGGACCGTTGCTTTGGATGGAAGAAATGACGTTGATGTAATAAACTTGGATTTTTCTAAAGCGTTCGATAAGGTGATTAATTCAAAGCTCGTGGTTAAAATGAATCATTTAGGTTACATCCCCGGATAGTTTCGTGGATTGATTCCTTTTTGTGGTGTCGCTCCTTCCAAGTAAGAATCAAGGAATCCTTCTCTAGTATTAGATTTGCTCCAAGCGGTGTTCCTCAAGGAGGAGTCTTATCACCGGTGTTGTTTTGCATTTACTTATATGACCTTCCGTTTGTTGTTAAGGACTCAGGTGTGAAATGTAAACTTTTTGCTGATGATTTGAAAAATTTACAAAACAGTAGCTGATGAACGTGACGTATCCATTATACAAGAAGCTATTAATGCCATGGTTGGGTGGTCCCAACTTTGGGAATTACCATTGGCCCTTGAGAAAACTTCAGTCTTACACATAGGTCAAACCCGGCCCACCAACACTTATTACGCGGGCGACTGTGAGCTAGGAAATGTTAGTGAAGTCAAAGATATGGGCATAGTCATTGATAGTAAGCTGACATTTGAACCTCACTGTAACTTTATAGCTAAGAAAGCCGAAGCTAGACTATTCCAGCTTCTGAGAAGTTTATATACCGATGACCCTTATACGCCTATAAAGCCATACAAAATGTATATCCGTCCCATAATGGAGTATGGGACAGCGGTGTATTTCCCTCATATGAAAAGTTGATATTGATTAGAAGCTGTCCAAAACAATTTTACCAGAAAATTGTTGATTCGCGCGTTGGGCTTCAACTACAGGGCCATACCCAGAGGTGTTATTAGAAACAAGATGCTTGGGCTTGAGTCTCTTGAATGCAGAGGTAAAAAAATTGATTTAATCATGTTATATAAAATTATTACAGGCAGAGCCTCGGTTGAAATCAAGAAACTCTTCGTGCTCCTTCCATCCATTACACGGGGTGGTAAATATAAAATTCTATGCCCTAGATCGAAGACGGGTATTAGATCCAGATTTTTTCTGTGCGCGCTTCTTCTGAGTTCAGCAAGTTTTGCAAAAAGTCTCTGATGCCTTCTATTATTGCTCAGCTCAAGTCTTCTATGAGCAAGTTTTACAGTTAGGACCCTTGCTTTCCTGCTTTTACTGCTATGATTATTGGAAATTGGTGATTGGTTGTTCCCAATTTCTTGTTTGTTGTTTTTTTTATTGTACTAACATATTCTATATGTTTTATGAATGTTGGGACAACCATCCCATTTCATGTACACCTTGTACATGTAATAAATTAAATTAAATTAAACGTTCAGCCGTGAGGTACCTGTTTATTTCGTTTTGATTCAGGCATCCCACATTTGTTAGTCATCACCGAAAGGCGACATTTAATCCCGTGCTCATTTCGGAGGGAGATTGATTTCAGAAATACCCGATGCACTAATTAGATGCTCTAAGGAACTGCATCCTCCTCTTTCTAAACGTATTATTATTGATGTGTTGTTTTCCTTATTATAAGTGGCTTCCCGGGAAGTAATACATTACAGTGGCATCCATTGATTTGTAATATTTGCATAGTCTACGGGACTTATAATATTCAAAGACCTACTATATTGACTGTAATATTGACTCGCCGCCAGCAGAAATGTTGGGTAACGGAGTCCAACTCCTCTTTTTCCACCGCATAACCGTTTGAACTATTATCCTTTCTCTAGATTTCTTCACCTTTTCCATTCGCTACTTCTTCCGTAGTTGGCTCACTTAAGTGCAGTCACCTCATGTTTACGGACACTACCCCCTTCTCGTGGTGGTTGTTGCACGCCTCGCAAAGCATCTGAAAACTTTTCGATAAGCAGTTCCTCTGGAACGACTTGAGCATATCCTTGAATATTCCTACGTCTGTGCAATATAACAGGGAAACAGTCACAATGACACGTATGAGCTTTCTGTTTATTGCTTTGTAGACGAAAACGGTCAACATGAGACGCAACAGCTACTTCCACTTGTAAAATGTGCTTCTTTGAAGTGTGTTCCAGCTGATTATCGTTGTGGGATCCAACTCACACTGAGAAACTCATTTGGACGCGTCATGCTACATGAGGAAGACGCGTTCGAATTCCAAATTCCATCCCTTGCAACGTTCCTCTCAGAAGAAAAAGGGGTCCATGCTAGTTTTCAGAGCGGAAGTTAAGCGAAGAAAAACATAATTTGATAATCGCCTATGCGCATCTCGTCACGAACTAAAGCCTTTCCCGTCCGTTCGAGGTTATCAAGCGATCAGGTAAGCCATAATCACGATAGCTCGCGCTCTGTATAGCTGGAGAATAGGACTGCTGAGATCGCATTCTTCGTTTGCTCATTTTCCGCAGAAAATACGAAAGAGACACGCGACACGCTTACTCCCTGCAACGTTTGTACTAATTGTTTCGAAAGTAAAGGAACCTATAGAAAGAGAGTAAGCGAGAATGAGCTGCGGGCTGATTACCACATAATCCCCTCCCACTCCCTTCCAGTGAAGAATGTCACAGTGTGACCACACAAGGCTTTATGCTGCTTTTGTGAACGCCAAAAGTTGTCAAGACCATGCCTCGAGAGCTATCCGGAATTTCCCAATGGATATCAGCTGAAATACCATTGCCCTCCATGATGCATGAATGGGGTACAACACTTGGATTTGCCAGCGGTTGCTCCGCCTCCTTTTCCACTGCACAACTCATAAAGAGTGTTTCAAATCTCCCTATCCTTCCTTCGTCTTCTATGTTAGTACTAACCACAGTTGACTTCACAGCTGATTTGTCTCAGGATCTGAAGCAACTAAACGACAGCCGACTACATCTCGTGCAACTTGATGTAACAAACGATGACTCCATAAAGAAGGCCCATGCAGAGGTAAGTCCATTATGTTGATGCAAATTTCACAACCTTTCTGTCCAAGGCAGTTGAAATGCTATAGTGCTATGCAGAGGACTTCAGGAGTAGGGTCACTTCCTGCCAAAGCTTGGAAGGAAGATTACCTCACTCCTGAAGTTCGACCCTTCCCCGCTCACGTTTTCGGCCCGGGGCGAGACGGACGGCCCGCTTTCGTGTCCTCTGCATCTCTTCATAAGCATATGGTTGGCGGATGGTGGACCATGAAAGTGGGGGTCTTCAGCAGTGTAGGCAGTACAGAAACAACGAAAGAAAATAAAATACCCGAAATTCCCTTTTTTCTCGGTCCCCTCTAACGGGTTGTGGTTTGCAAACGAGCTGCTAAATCAGCCAGCCGGGAACGATGTACCGCCCTCGCCGGCAACTCGTCCGGTGATAATCTGCACAACGACACACCGTGCTGCGGGATCGTGAGGAGAACCCAAGCCGCGCTTTTCCAATGCGTGTTTCTCTACACATGACCTCTTCTGCAGTCGAAGTTTTGTTTTCACAGAAAACGTATTCCCGATTCTCACTTTGTCATTACCTCTCCCTTTGCCTTTAAGCCGCAATCCGATATAAATCACATACAAAATGAAGAGATCTAAATAGATGCGAGCATACAATTTCATATGATTCACAAGTACATGAAAACAACTGGGAATTACTATGCTGTAGGGTAATGACGATATGAGCCCATGAAACCGCGCCATTATGATTAAGGATGCAGCAGGACCCCTTTTGGCGACAGCAGTGTTAGAGGTTCAAAACACTACCAACCGTCAAGTGGCAGTTTGCTGTTCTATGTTGGGAACATATTAACACCGAAATGATTGGTCCAGCAGAGAATCGCTCATAAATACATATATTAATTTATATAGATAAGCAAAATCTTCGACTACTGCAAGCAACATCTGATGCCTCCATCAACTTGCTATAGATGCACACGATTATTTATTTTGTTTTTGTTGACAGCACAAATTTTTGAGAGTGCAGCTTGGTTCTAATGATGCTGAAGGGTCATGAGACCTTTAGGTAGTCACTGAGCCTACGTGATAGGTAATCTTCACAACTGGTGGTCGCACATGCATTTTGGGCGATTAGGCTTCGGCGCAAAAAGAATGAGTCACAATCGATTATGCGATCAGGCGTAATGGAATACAGTATCGGATAGGCGATCAGGCTTCTTCGGTATGTATCCTTTTTATCTCTTTCTCTCGCCTGATGTTCTCCTGAATCGTCTGAATTGCGAATTTTGAAAAATGCCACCCAAGGGTGTGCGCGCGACATATTCCTTATTGGTCCCCTCGTGAATTGGGCCAGTGTTGTGCGCGGTCACCTAATTCTCGTGGAGTGTTGGACGGCCCTGACGGACACCCCCTGTCCCTAAACAGTCGATATTAAGACGCACTAGGTTTTGAAAAAAGAGTGAATAATGATTGTCAACGAGAAACTTCATTCGTGTTACTCACAGAGCTTGTGAACGAAGAGACCTCGTTACTGGTGAGCAAGCATATAAGGGCGGTAACGTAAGGATTTAGGTAAATTCGATTGTTGGCGACAAAGGGCTCACAACACTCCTCAACAACGCTGGTATTTGGGTGAGTTACGTGACTGATCAAGAGCCAAACAGAGCTGATTTCAACAAGAACCTCGACACAAACGCCGTAGGCGTGGCCCTCCTTACACAGGTATTTTTCGTCCTTCTCCCTCCCTGATCGCTTCACTGACTATTCCGCTACAGAGTCTCCTGCCACTGTTGCGTAAATCAGCCGCTCAAGTGAAAGGCGAATTTTCACCGGATCGTGCCGCCATCCTTAACATTTCGGCTACTTATGGGTCCGTCAGCAAAAACACTTCCGGGTCAGGACCGCTCAAGGGCCTGGCCTACATGACGAGTAAGGTGAGCGAATTTTACTGGAGCATACTTAAGGCTAAGCTCTGCCTTGTAATTTTACCTGAAGTATGAATTCACAATTTGAGTAAGGTGTGATTTATGTGAGCTTGGTTTCTGAGACTAAATGTTTCGCAGTCTGCACTCAACTCTATAATGAAGACAATGTCTATCGACTTGAAGTCCGATGGCATTCTTGTCGCCAGCTTTTGTCCGGGTTGGGTGCGAACTGATATGGGTGGACCCAAAGCTTCACTCACGGTAAGTAGCACACCGCCTATAATCCATACTGATTGAAACAAATCTCTTTCAGGTTGACCAGTCGGCGGCCTCATTAGTGTCTTCTTTTGGAAAGTTGGATAAGAAACACCATGGTGGCTTCTTTACCAGAACTCTCCAACCTATTCCATATTGAAAGAATGTAAATATTATTTCGCTAGTAAAATTGATATTTGAAATTTTGGAATATTCGTATTCTAACGCAGAAATGATTTTCGTGTCCTACCTTGTCTGAAGCTGTGCGATGCAAATAATGGTATTCATTGCACTGCCCTAAGTAAGCTAAATGGTCAGTATAAATGAACACTAAGGGTTTTAGAAATGATATAACGAGTAGTTAGCGGTGAAAGGTGTACTTAAAGGCACCGGGAGGGGGGCAAGGGCGGAATAACGTTTACAAAAACAATGGCGTCTGAAAACAAACATATGGGTTCGGTAGATACAATGTGTAACGAAACCGGGGTTGAAAAACGCGCCATAGGGCGCTAATTGCCCCCAGGGAGCGCTTCCGTCCGAACTGCAAGCTTCCATGGCCGAGCCACGCTTCGTTCATTTTAAAGCTTGTCTTCGGCCTGATGTAACCTTATTTTTGAATTATTTCCTCTTTAGACTGTTTTCTAGTGACATATTTTACTTGTTTACTTATGGATCTTCTTAATTGTGCATTTCTATACCTGAAAATCTCAGAAGGGTCAAATAAAGTCGGGGGGGGGGGGGGGGAAACGCAACTTTGCGTCGACGTCGAAGCTCCTTTCCCTTACTAGGCTTAGGCTAAAATTGATATCCCCTTCTCCCACATTAAAAAGCATCTGTCAAAGCATAGGTCTCATCTGCTTTAGCCTAACCTTAGGAAAGGAAAGAAGCTTTCGTGGGTGAAAACTTTGCGTCTCCCCCCCCCCCCGACTTTATTTGACCCGTGAGTACATTTAGAAACAATATAAGAAAGAACAAAGTGAAAACTAAAAGGAAAAAACAAATCTATAATAGAACCATCTTCTTTTGGCACCATGCCAAGGCGTCAAATTGGCGAGTTTGTGCAATGGCGGCCACTCAAACTCGTCCACACTACGTCTAATCTACAGTAAGCCAAAATTACCCCCTCCTGGTGTCTTTAAGCTCGTAACCAAGTTCCATGATGGTCGCTATCAGTGTCTCTCCCACTTGAAACCTCGCCACGTGTTCTGCATGACCGCCACATATACTAGTTCACCTAGGTCCTGTTCGGAGAAAAACGCATCCACCGATGAGGTCAATGGCATGGATCAAGGGTACTATCTTTAGGATTACTGGACATATTAAATTTTTTCTTCGCTGATGGTAGTATTAGGTTGGAACATAATTTCTGTCACACTTTTTATTTTTCTTGGGAAAAATTGTGGAAGGTTCCGGAATATTTGGTGGTGGTGGGGGGGGGGGGTATACAGAGCGAGTGAAAAGGACTACTGATTAACACATTCATATTCTCTATGGCTTCATCTAGTAGTGGATCTACGACAACTTCGCAAAAGGGGGGAAATTCACGAACACCGCCCCACTCCTCAGCAAGGCCACTAACAGAATCAACCAGTCGATGGGCCCAGGTACTGTCTCTCACATGACGGCACCCCGATGGCTCCATCGACTCAAATTGAAAAAGGAAAAAAATTTCAAAAAATTGCAAAGCGAAAAAATTTCGAAGAAAAAAAAATTCAAAAAAAAGGGCAAAAAATTGCCATCCAACACGACATTCACTGCCGATGCAAGCAATTGGACATCGTAGCCGCAAAACTTACCGGAAAAATGGACCGAGACTTCTTCCTCCACGACAATGCTCGCCCACATGTGGCAAAGTTGACGGTCAAAAGATCCACGACTTTGGTTGGACGAAGCTCCCCCACCCACCGTATTCTCTGGACATGGCCCTAACTGACTACCACCTATTCCGATCTCTGACCCACTTCCTCGACGGACGGCAGTTCAAAGATCTCAAAATCGGCCTCCAGACTTTCTTCGATCAGAAATCCCCAGACTTCTCAAAAGCAAGGCATCTATTATCTCCCTTCCCGCTGGCAATATATTGTTGATTATAATGGTACATATTTTGTTGACTGCATTTAGACACGAATTAAGAAAAATAAATTTGGAATTTTTTGTCATTGTGGAACAGAAATCATACTCCAACCTAATATTATTGTTTTGTCGGTGGTCTAAACTCCCTGCCATTGCTTTCTAAGTAAGGAGGTGTGCTAACCGATTCACACAAACCATCAAACCATCATGCTTTATGGTTTGATGGTTTGTGTGAATCCTTCATCAAACCTTTCCTGTTGGAGAAGAGTTGCGCAAAAAAAAAACAGAAAACAGAACATAAACAGAATTCATTCAGATGCTCAAGTCTCCATTGTCTCTAGTACTGACAGCGGCATTATTAGCGATCGGCTATGGACACATCATCGGCGATTTCAGCACATACAGTCTACACAAAACTAATAGGAAACAGAAACTGTGGTGCTGCCAAAAGCGTACCGAAATGGAAGTGCTACTCATGACAGAAACAATGAAAAATATGTACGCGAGGCATATAGGAGTCGTCCGCTTGCACCTCTTCTGTATGTTGGGAAATCTCCTGCGCCGTTAAGGCCTTGAAAAAGAATAACATTATTCTCGAACTGATATCGATCCAGGAAAATCAATTTGTAGCTTCGCATGTGGTATGAACCAGGTGGTCAAAAAGAAGGGAATGTGTTCGCTATGATAGCTGCGAATAGGTGACGGTATGTGTGGTTGTTCCGTACCCTAACTTTTAGGTTGTGATTTCGCCAGTGGTTGGAAAGGCTACATTCTTAGAATTTTAGAGGTTTTCTTTCGTTTGGTCCTCATCTACTGTATACTCGTCCTAAGCTCTTTGCAGCACGTTCCACGCACGAAAGGTGGTCATGTACTGCGCATGTCACCTAGATTACTCACATGACTCTTACCTACGTTACCCAAGTCGCAAAACACTAGCCACGTCCAATACACTAGAGACATTAGGAAAAAGGGGTCTTATATTTGGAGTCCATATCGTTTCTTTTCCACCGTCTGCGACCTATTTGGAACCTCTACTTCCATACCCAGGAACTGACCATCCCCATTTGATGTCTCTGATGTTTGGCATATTTTTGCCATCATTTTCTACTGCGGAGCTGCGTTACAAGGAACCATAGATAGCAAAGCTTACACGATCTGTGCTAACTATGATTCTTTGGCGCGCTTTAACCCATACTGGTCCCTTCTAGATGGCGATCTGAAAGTCACCTTTGATAACAGAACGAATCCTAGTAACTAAATTACTTTAGTGCTTAGTAGTAAATGCTTTAGAAGGAGAAGGTGTGATCCATCTTATCATAGAATTTCGGCACAGCCATTATGCTGAAGAATGCGTCGCAATTTCTGGAGTATGCTTCGTGAGCGAGTTTTTCTATTTTTCTTCTTCTCTTTTGCACTAGTTAAAGAAAAACCTTTTTTTGAACTCATTTCTTCACGCGCTCTTACAGCGTGTCAGCTACTCTTAGATTAATGTCCTTTAATGGATGGTATCTAAGAATCCATAGAAAGTAAAAATGAAAGGTAAGAGCCTCGTTGAACGTCACTATTGAACGGTCCACTCCTATGCACCCGTGACCGCGTTCAAAGAGAGTGTGGGGCCGAGCTGCAGCATTTGAGTGATGGCGGACCTATACAGATTAGTGCGTCATTCTCTTTTACATAGCTCATTTGTTCTGCTCGCTCAAGTCGAAAGCAGTGCAACTAATACGAATATGATGATGATCACGATAACTGCGATTGTGTTACTTATGAATGATGATGAGTTCCAAGGCTAAAATCCATATCCGCCCAACTCAGGCAGTACAACGAGCTTAGCTGTCTTTTATAGCGCTAAGGGTTTATATTCTGATACTGTGACATGATTTTATTCAGTCATATTCCCAGCGATCGGATACAGAAAGTTGAATGCGATGTAGGACAAACAATGGACCAGATAGCTGTTTGCAGATGTCACTTTGTGGGGTGCAGATCGGTGACAGATTGGAGGATCTGATTGACGCAATCGACGTCGGTTCTCGTCGTGATTTTGTGTCTTAAATGGCTGACAGCCTCAGGTATGCCAATCTCTATTAATCGTTGTTTCCTTGATACAGAAAAATAAGCATGTCGCAGAACAAAATTATTTGGCACTAATAATTGCTCACATACCGTGTCGTGGAAAACACTTATGTTTTTTCCATGGATTACGCATAAACCATATGTACACCCTGGTGGTCCTCCGACATTGCTGTTCTCTGCTCCAGCAATCTTTAGTAAGCCTAAGTGTAGTGATAGGATAAAAGATGGAAAAGAAAAGAATTCTGTTCCGCAGCGTAACCTCGAAATGGGAACTCGATTTGAAGCAAGTGATAGATGTTCCGCAGGCTCGCCTTTTTTTTATAAATATTGTCTGAAAATCGGGCTTCATACATACTGTGGCTAGAGAAGAAAGCACGAATCCTCTGGCATTTCTAACGGTAAGAGTGTTTCCTACAGAAGATCGTTCAAATTTCTGTACTTTGCTCATATGAAACAGTAACTGTTATGGCACTAATGTTCCCATATCGAGAGCTTCTCTCAGCAGACACTGTGTGTTTCGTGCTTACTACATACATTACTATGTCTGTTATGTGATACCCACAGTAAAGCTGGCATTATATGTTATAGACGCAAACTGAATATGCAATAAAAAGCAAGACTCTCATCGCTTGAACCTAAAGATTTTCAATGAACCAGCATCTTCATGCATCTGCCATGATAAGATGTGACGGAATCGTTTCCAAACGTCCGAAACGATCCCTTCTGGTAACCGAAAACGCCCTAGTACAATAAGTATGTTACCTCTTCTCTAGTACTGGTTGTAAGGGAGCGCAGAAATGTTAAAGGAATCTCCGACGGAAAAATTAGTTTTTCTATCACACATACATTTATCTTGTATTTGCTTAATACAGGGCGCATGCAAAGTTTCACGCCAAAAATGTGTATCCGGCTGAGATACAGCACCACAAAATTTTGTCCGAGTAGGCGGGGCCTGCAAGCAAGTGCTCACCCCGTCGTCCGCCGCGGACGGAGACGCAATGCAGGAAGAGAGAGATACGTGAACAGTCCCACTCTCCGTTCCCAACCGCGGTGGACTACGAGACGGGGCTTTTCGTCGGAGGCCCTGCCCACCCGGCCAAAATCTTGGCAGTTGTGTCATAGCCGAATTCCGACTTTTTCGCGTGAAACTTTGCATGCTGCCCTTATTGGGCAACTACAACATAATTGTAAGGATGACAAAGAAACTCATTTTTCCGTGAACGATTCCTTTGAATGAGGCATTGCATGGGCACTGCGAGTCAACAAATAGCTATGGAGCAAGATCTTTGTATGCTTAATGATTATGCGTAGAATCAAGTGATGGTGCAAACCATTACAGAAGCATGAGCTATTTGAATCTTCATCCTTTATCGAAGATCACTCTAACGTTTTCGTAAGGTGTCAACTCAAATCGTGATCTTAGAAGGTAGATATACGATGTTCTCAATTGCGTGTGAATGAAGCCCTATCACTCAGTCCGTCAAAGCTCCTCATAGGAGCACCGAAAAAGCGGCAGCGCTTCTAGTCATAGCTTTCCCGAAGTTGCTAAGTGTGCCTCCCTTGTGGCCCTTGTGGCCATCACAGTTCTTTTTCAGTAGAGTGCAAGTATGACCACAATACTTTTACAAGGAATTATAATATGAAGCTTCGAATGGAGTAACCCTTGAATTGGTCTGTGAAGAATTCCCAGAAACGTCAACAAAGTGGGGAAAAATCTGCTAAAGGGTAACATATCATCTTCGTCGTCAATGCATTTTTAGCTTCACCGACATCGCACATCGAGAAGATTCCGATGTGTTGCTAATAATTGTGATGTGCGTTGTATTCTGCTTTGTGATCCGTCATGCCAATGATTTCTATGCAGGCGAAACTGTGAGTCTAGCTGCGATATCTTCATTTTCTCTTCTTTTCTCTTATAAGCAGATATGGTACAATCCAATCATTCAGGTTACACTCGTAGAGGAAGGAGAGTGGAGTGGCCGCTATCGCCATCGGGCAGACAAGCGTCTTCTATCTAACATTGAAGCCGATTTCGACGACATGTACAAAAAACTGAAGGACAAGATGGTAAAACCACACCAAGAAGAAAGCATTACTTATTTATGACAGCTCATAACTGATCTTCAGCCCTTCTGAAACATTTCGAGCATTGAAGCCTTTTTCGGAGGTGTGCCTAAAATGTTTTATAGAAATAAAATTTCACTCGACCTTGTAAATCGCTTGTGTTTATCCTGAGTTTTTCACTCTACATAATTCTAGCCTTTTTCAGAATTCCCATACTCAGAATCATGCATGTTTAACACATGAGGTACCGAGGTTGTTTCTGCTTTCTTCGAGTCGTGTATTGCAATTGGGTACCTAGGGCCGTCTTTTTTCGGGTCATATGAAAGCGTCGATTTGCGAGAGCTGAGTTTGTTAGGAAGGACACGTTTTCCAATATTGAGAACAATACATATATCTATCAGTCATTGTACCATTGTAAAAATTGGTTCAACTCACTGATGCCGATACCATCGCTGTCGCGAAGGCCACTGGAATCAACGTCGGGGCTGCACGCATCGGCGACATTCTAGGGTTAATCCCTGTCAGTCTGTTCTGACCTCACCTGCCATAGGAGGCCCTGTGGTTCTGACCTAAGGGCTCCACATGGCAGGTGAGCTCAGAGCACAATAGTATGCGCCTCGACTTCCAAGAGGGACCACGTGATAGTCCATTCGACACTTGTGCGGTCTCCTAATCATTCTGACACCCACGTGAACTGCATCTTCTTTGGTTCGTGTTACGTTGTTAACGAAAGACAACCAATAGGCACCATAAAATGAACTGATCAATAAAGTATAAGAAGTGTTAGAAATATTGACACGACGTGCTAATCTTTCAGTAAAAAAAAAACAAAAAAAAATTGAACTCCTTCTATGTCAGAATCATCTGCGTATTAAGCATGACATCTGAACATAAATGACTTATCCTACTCTCTTGACCTAAGGGTCAACGCCCTGCCTAACCTCGGGAGTCCTGGCATTCTGAGGCCCTCCTGACCATGGTCAAGCTCGTGGCCGTGCTCCTGCGCCACTACCGGTTACGGCCTACCAGAAGGACAGGAGTTACCTGCGCCATTCCTCCCCATCTGCTGAGAGTGATCGTCCGCACTGCCGAAAGTGACAACTGTGCGAAGGGAACTGTGTGGAGACGACGACGGTAACTAGACAGAATCAGTATTAAGCATGACATCTGAACATAAATGACTTATCCTACTCTCTTGACCTAAGGGTCAACGCCCTGCCTAACCTCGGGAGTCCTGGCATTCTGAGGCCCTCCTGACCATGGTCAAGCTCGTGGCCGTGCTCCTGCGCCACTACCGGTTACGGCCTACCAGAAGGACAGGAGTTACCTGCGCCATTCCTCCCCATCTGCTGAGAGTGATCGTCCGCACTGCCGAAAGTGACAACTGTGCGAAGGGAACTGTGTGGAGACGACGACGGTAACTAGACAGAATCAGACAAGTCTAGTGCGGATGATAGTGGGGACGAGACGAAGACCGTCACAGGCGAATGCGGAATGGGAAATGTTACTTTTTTAGATTAGGGTGGTGGGACAGCTTCTGCTGGTCAGCAATTACGATATTGTGCGCGATGAGGCCCCAGTGCGAACTCCGGCGATAGTCCATACTGAACGAACGGCTCTTCAAAGTTCGACTGCTCGTATGGAGATACGTGGAAGCTGTGAGGGAACCATGGAAGTAGTGCCTGCATGAAAAAGCAAAACGATTGTTTCTTCCGGGCGACTGGGTACGATATTGGGTCCATGGCGAATGTTGCGTACTCATGTTGCGGAACGTGTAACCGGTCCATGGGTCCTGGAGGTGGAAAGGGGGCAAGAACGTGGCACGTGCTGGTCATTTAGCGTGCAGGTGCAAAGTGCATCAGCGGTAGCGGAGCGACAGATATCTCAAGCGACTGGTGAAGAAAATAACAATTTGGCAGTATTTTTTTTTGTATGTATTGGTCGATGCGTGATTTATTTTGATTGTTGTTTATGACGACAAATGCGGAACGTTACACTTTTTCAGCGACTCGTGCGAAACACAAAGTTGTGGCTGCGCGGGTCTTTCTTTTACCAAAGCTAGTGCGGAAAAACAAATTTTTTGCGGTCCATGTGGTTGAGCCAAATGGTTCTTGCGATAAGTGCGGAAGTCCATTCTGCGATGGAACCCCCCCCCCTTTTTTTTTTTGGAGGTGAGTAAAAGAAACTACTATTTTATTGTTCGGTGAATGCGCTACAAGTGAACATTGAGTAAGAGGATTTCTTTTTTGATGGCAAGTGCAAGGAAACACCTTCGCGAAAAATGCGCTTTTTTCTCCCTTTTTCCTTTTTGGCGGCGCTCTCAAATAATTATACTGGTAAACCATATATGCATGCGCGCTTTCGCGGAATTATTGAACAATGGGAGGTCCTCGATATTGGTTTCTGTGTACTTGCTGTGCGCAACCAAGTCACGTGATGCACGGTAGACTTGCATGCCCTGGTCTGTCTTTGTGCGGCATCGAAATCGCTATGAATATTACCTCATCAAAATCAACTTAAAAGGTTAGCATCAACAATAATTCGCTTCCTAAACGTGGAATTAGTCCAGCATTCTGCTGAATAGTGCATTTCCTTGCACAAGAAGAGTACTTCTTTGGAAAGGCGTCCTCAGAACTTCTCTCCTTTCTCTCGAATGGGTAGATGGACCATCTGAGGTTCGCGACCTCCTGAGCCTCCTTCTACGAAGAGGTCTGCGCAAACTCTTCATCCAGATCTTGGCCTTTCTTGGACCTGCGTTCCTTTCACCTTCGCTCTCTTGCAGGGATCCTTGATATGTACGGCTCATTTTAAATGACGTACTGCACAATGGATCAGACCTTACAGAATTGCCTGGAAAGTAGAGGAAAGTGTAACTCTTTTTGGTCAATGTAGCAATGTGACGGAAACAAATCGGCATAAGATCGAGGGTGTATGAATAAGTCCTAATGTTTTATGTTGCATATCTCTCTACCAATAAAATTATGGAAGATAAGTTCACATAGAATCATACAAAATTTGTGTAGAAATGAAAATGCGACCGATAAAAGGTGTCACCTAGGGATAAAGTCAAAAAGGGTAACATTACGGCTATAGGGTGGATGATCAATAGTTGGTTTTCTTTGGGAGCAGGGCTTTCGCGCCAGTGCGCATAATTGCGATTGAAGCGCCTTTTTTAACTTTGTATGAAGGAGGGGCTGTGCCCTTTGTGAAAATTCAACAGAGTCTATATGTGGATGCGGGTACGTTGATTTTTCTGTGTTTGCTCTAATTTCCAAATAGCTAACGAGCTGTTACAAGTTTCCACTGATTATACGAACGTTCGCGGAACGGTCCCTTATCAATGCTGGTGTTGATTTTGGTAATTAGTCAACGGGCAATGGCTCCATGACAGTTTGTCGTCTGCAGTAATGACAACGTCGTTTTCACAAGGCGGTGTCGTTGTATACTTGAGCTTTACATTCGCAGTCGGTGGCATTCCGGTTGTGCCGAGAGGTAATCTGTATGCCACAATTCCCGGAAATTGTGCAGAGCTTCAAGAGATTTCCTGTACCAGGCTATTCGTTTGAGCGCTGCAGTAGCGAACTCATTGGGATAGATGGTCTAATGGCGATGGGTGGAGCTCGACTTCGGTGGAAATGGAGTCGATAGGCTTAACGAGGAAGGTCTTCCAACTCATGACGCGCTTTTTGAAAGTTGTTTTTTGCATGTATGGGGGTGCGTGCAAGAATCATATAACTGATGTCCATTTTTGCTGAGCGGCCCTACGAATGCTAAAAAAGGGGTTGATGGTTCGATCCCCACTGAGGACAAATTTTTGCAAAATTTAGATTTCCAGTTTTTGGGCTCGTAAACATTTGAATATGAAGATTAAGTGCAGTAATCACATTTAGAACCCCGGACTGCCCTCTACTGCCAGTTTTCAGCAAGTTTGACACTCCAACTTTTTGACCTTTTAGCGCTCATAGCGCACGAACGAGGCGTTTTTGCGTAAAACGGATTCGATATTCGTGTTCAGCAGGTCGAACTACTACCAGGGGTGAGTTTCCAGCCCAATCGGAGTTTTGACCCAAATTCGAAAATTTGAGCTGGGCATTGGTATACCTTCGACTGCACGTTCAACGAAGGAGACGACGGTATTACTTGTCAACAAATCCTGACTATTTCTCTTGCTTGATGCTTGGTTGGTCAAGTTATAACGATAGGCATCCATGTTGCGCATATTTCACTGATTTTCAGCGATTTTGTTAGTTACTCACTC
The DNA here is from genome assembly GCA_963978905.1 of Trichostrongylus colubriformis. Lineage (NCBI taxonomy): Eukaryota > Metazoa > Nematoda > Chromadorea > Rhabditida > Trichostrongylidae > Trichostrongylus > Trichostrongylus colubriformis. Next base: position 40,011,793 of record OZ022256.1, read on the forward strand.
TACAAATAGAAAGGGCACCATGTATCCATGACAAACGTCTTTCTCGAAGTTAGGGTCAAAATTTGGAATTGGCTAAAAATGCGCCACTAGAGGTAGTTTGACCCCCTGAACACGAATATGGCACTCATTTTGAGCGAAATCGCGGATTTCGAGCGCTACGGGCCCTTATGTGTCCAAAAAAGTCAGATCACCAGACTCACTGAAAATTCGTAAACGAAGTCATTTTGGCATGCTCTCAACGAAAATCATAGTCATTTGGCATAAACAGACATATCTGAAGATGAAAAAGTGAAGGCAAAAACAAATGCAAAACTTCGCCAGGACCCGAACCGCCAACCCATGCCTTACGACCGATTGAGAATCCGTTGTCGTATCCTGTAGGCCATCCGGTCGCTGCACCATACCCACATCGGGGAACTGTTGTGAAACTGCTGCACACTTTTAGTACATGGTGGAGGCAAGATCTCATTTTTCCCGTATTTGACTTTGTTTTGGATATGAAATGGAAGAACACCTTTGGATCTGCTCATGGTCAAGCTTACAAGGAGTATGCGTTACAATAAGTGGGTTAAAATCGCCTTTTTGGAAAAAATTTTTTTACTCCTTTTTTTGCATTCGTAGGGTCGCTCAGCAAAAATGGAAGTTAGTTATATGTTTCATGTAGGTACCCCCATATAATGGAAAAAACCGTTCCCCAAAAGCGCGTCATGACCTTAAAGACCTCCCTTGTAAGCGCGCCAGACAGAGTGTCCCTCTTCCTGGACGGTGTTAGTGGTCGAGAATTTACGACTGCTTTTATTTCCGTGACCACAATATGCAACTCCTCAAGAGTTGAAAATGCAACCCTACAGTATTCCTGAACGCTATTTTTAACAACTGCACCAAACGCTCGCAGAATCCTCCTTTCCAGGAGTGTAGCTGTGTTGTTAAAGCCCCCTGATTTTACGGCTTGGATTAAAGTGTGCAATAGCAAAGGTTGTACAGGCACGTGTAGCATTTGTTTATTACGGCGTAACTTTTGTACTATAACCCACCATAATACATCGCAATAGGGGTTTATATACAGGCAAATGTGGGTGGTGCATAGATATGGTCTAAATCCTGGACCGGTCCAGTGGAGACACTCCTGTCAGGAGATGAAAGAGTGCACCGCGCCAGGAGCAACACCTGGGATACATAGTTGCACACTTATGATACCGCGAGGTCGTGCCTGCGGTATCTTTTCAATAGGTGCTAACCTAAGATATGTCCTAGGGTAAACAACTTAAAACATGTTATCATACAATTCTAGCTGTTAATTGATAAGAATGAAATATTATGGCTGTAAATCCATAACAAATAGGTCGCCACGGTCCAGTTTCTGTATGATGCTAGTTAAAGCGTCGTCGGTCTCGCGCAAAGTACTAGTTGTATTTCCGCCAAATTGTGTGAGATATACCTCTGCACGCGTTAAATTTAGGAGAGGCTAGCAAAAACTCTTGAGCTGTGCTATTCACGATCAGTTAATGGATTCTTGTCGCCATGAATGCTGTAGAACATATCTAGACTTTGTTGGCGACGCGTGTATACTGCAACAGCTCAAAGGGCCAAGATAATCGATATCCACGTTCTGGAGAGAATAATGCACGTGAATAGAGTTTCCTTACTGGTGTGGGAATTGACGGTATAAAGTAGCTTACGCGTACAGTAACGATGGTGGAGTAAGTTACCAAGTGGTACCGCTTCAGGTGATGACGGTTAACAATTAAGGTGGCTGATTTGTATCGCGGTAGAAGCAGTAATGGCACCGATGCATGAGGCCTATGCGGACTGAACAACGAATCAGACAATTATTCGCTCCTTTCGTGCCGCACTTAGATAGAGGTAGTTGCTGCAGGAAATGTTCATGTCAACGGTAATGCCCATAATCACGTCCCTGCAATGTAAGTTTCTGCAGCCATTGAGCTGTTCTTTGGACTGATGCACGCGACTTGTGGAAAGGATCTTTTTTAGGCACTCCTGCATGACCGCTGAAGTGCAAAGAAAGATTCTGCTATGTAGAAAGGGCAAGATGTAGGTTGTAAGCCTGAATAGTTAGGTGTATTTATTTTTTTGAGGAGTGGCAGTACTGATTTGAAATTGTGTCGATGTGTTGTGTAAACAGTGGGATAATTGGTTTGGTAGCCCTTCTTGCATTCGGGAGGAACTGTAAAATCTAGATGGGTGTCAGGCCTTACCTTGTTGGGTTGAATCAGGAGTGGCGATCTGTCCCCACGTATACTCTTCGCCTCTTTCGCTGATAGTGCAATCAACGGGTTTATTTTGCTATGTTACATGGCTGAACTTGGAATCAATCCGTTGCTTCCGAAACGACGTTACTATGCTTCTGATGGTATTAAGCCTACTCTGCACGAATGCCTTAAGTTGACGCGGCGAGTGGATCTAGCGTAGTGCGTTTGAGAATCAGATAACAGTACATTGCTGGACAGATGTATATCCAACTGCTGTACGACATATGAGCAAGATGAGTACTTATAAGAATCGTCAAGAGTTCAGCTCGCAGAACACGACTGACTTTAGGCCGATAAAATGTGATTTAATATGATGAGTGAGGTGTTGAGAATGTTGACAACGCAATGAGAATAGGCACTATAGGTCCAAAGACTTCTGGAAACGTCTACGGACAGGGTGACGGTTGATACCCACGGTCAGTAGGGTCACTAAATCACGCGGTGATCAAACACATCCCTTAAACTTGTTCTCTATAGCAGTTTTCTCTAGGAATATTTTGAAAAGCGAGTAGAGCGTTGTGGAATATGGAAGTGAAAAATTGGGTGTAACAGATGACTCCAACAAAGTGGATATGCCCTGAAGTATGGGAGGCTCCATTTTAATTTTCTTACTATTCGAACATTCACATTCACTCAAGTATGTCCAGCAGCATCAACCACTCTTCAATACAACGTAACACACCTGCAAAGAGGATAGGATTTACATGAAAAGTGCCTGAATAATTTATGTTACAGGGCAAAGGTCAGAGGCTGTCACAGGGTCTAGGCTTAGGTCAAATCTTGAATTGAAATAATTTATGTCACAGGGAGGCCAGAGGCTGTCACAGGGTCTAGGCCTAGGTCGAATCTTGAATTTGGAATGAGTTTAGGTATTTCTGGAAGAGGATGTTTGATGAATGAGCAAAGTGGGTACTCGATGTGAGTTTGGAGCAGTTTCTGGACAAGTCAAGCTATGCAAAAATATCATCCTGCAGTCTGCTCTTAACTCTCTAGCGGAGACAATGTCCATCAATCTCGGGCCGAAGCATTCTTTACAGCATCCTTCCATCCAGGACGAGTACGTACAAATGTGGGAGCAGAAGATGGAAAACTGTCAGTATTCGTGCTTAAACATAGCGGAACTTTCATTTTCGATTCGTGTCCATGATCTAGAAATACAGGCACTTATCGTTTCTAGCATTATGTCGGTTGAAGAACAGCGTCAGGGCTCATGTCTTCGTTTGCCAAAATGAACAAATAGTATCATGACGATCACTTCAGCAGAGCTCTCGATCACATGGCTTACTGGAAATGGCTGGAAACTTGGTTTGGCTGAATAAACCATAGAGAAGTCAGATTTGTAGGCTATGTCATCCTTTATAATGTCGGTGAGCTCTCGAAGACAGCGATTTGATAAGTGTGATAACAATCGATGGTAGCTAGCTGCATATATTTGATGTAGGATAATTAAAAAGTGACTAAATGGGGAGTCAGAACCGTCTCATGTCGTTTTCGTGTTTGATGTGTATTACATGTATGTAGTATTGTTTTCGATGTTATATTCTTCTACCCCATATCCTATATGTTTATATATCCTTCGAGAACATCGGAAGCGTTGAATGCGGCGCCATATGAATCGCGCGGGATCTCGGGCATATAAACTAGGCTCGCTCTTCATGGTTTTCTTGCTCTTCGGTCGTCTGTCCTTTGCTCGATATTCGTTTCGCTGCCTCGGTATGTCGCATTTTTTTGTTCGGTCTCAATTTCTTGCTAAGTTTGTCGATATTCGCTTGCTCCTCTCGGCTTGGGTAGCTTGAATTTCTTACGCGCCGTAAGGGATCCTCATCGCCACTGCTGTCGTCTCGACCGTGTAGTTGTAACCGTGTTGTATTGTTAATCATTCGAATTTTTTCAAAACAAATTTTTTTTAACAAAGCGGGAAGCGGGAGTAAAGCCGACTGCAGGTTGGAGTCCGTATAAAGTGTTTTGCACCGAATCAATTGGTGATTTGGGGGTCGTATCGATTCAGCTCCTGTTACGAGTGCGGTTGCGACAATGTACTAGCCAACAGTGCGCACGGATGATCCGATAAGGAACGCGGTAATGTCGGCGTTGGTGAGCAAAGCATCTTAGTAAAGGAGATAGCCGCATTACGCTCGAAGTGATATGGAACTACTGATGCTCGCAAGTAGATGAGGTGATATAACGGTTAAAAGCAGCAAGATTATGTAACACTGAGCAGCTGGACCGCCATTTCCACAATGTTACCTGAATGAAGTCCGCAGTGGATAGCGCGTCGTACAGATTTCAATTTTCCATGAGCCAAATAAGCGCATGAATCGTAGAAACGCTCACCGCTATGGATAGTTTGAGAGAAACAAATCGTCCAATAAAAGACGAATTATATCAAAGAGCATTTGCAGATTCAGCATTCACGTCAAAATGTCGAGGACTTGGGTCCTACAATCGACGTTGTCCCGCCAAGAGAGACTGATGCAGATTCGCATCAGCGCTAGCTGCTGCTGCGCGCAATAGCACGCATACCATTGCTGTCGCACCTCCGCGTGGAAACGCGACGTATACTCAGAATAGACTGGAACTCAACAAAACTGCAGAACTTCCAAAAAAGTCGGTACATTTGATGTCTCGTAACGTCGTCAGCGTCATCTCGCTGATGGAGAGCAGGTTGGAGCCATCCCATGGACCGTCAGCGTACCCTAGTGAGTCACCTATGGATGCGTATTCAGTCGATCCATGGTCGAATATCTTAATACTATGCTCGAATACATCAAGGCAGAGGTGCAGCAACCGAGCCTAGTCAGAACAACACGTCGAGCGTAGCGTGTTCGTGAATACTTTCAGGAGAGGAACGAAAGGTGCCGATGAGCCAGAGGAGCACATACGTAACAGAATACTGCTACGCTAGTTCATCTCATCTACCGGCACCGGAAGCCGTGAAGCCTCGTGCAGACGTTGCCTTTCCATCATGTTACCCATTTGGATAACAAAGTGGCGAGGGCGCCACCTTCCCGCAGGAGGGACATGTCAGAACCGTCCCATGGCTTTTTCTCTGTGTCTAATGTGTGTTACATGTATGCAGTATTGTTTTCGATGTTATATTCTTCTACCCCATATCCTATATGTTTATGCATCCTTTGAAATCATCGGGAGCGTCGAATGGGGCGGCATATGAATTGCGCGGGATCTTCGCTCGATATTCGTTTCGGTGCCTCGGTGTGTCGCAATTTTTTGTTTCGTCTCGATTTCTTGCTAAGTTTGTCATTATTCGGTTCGCTTCTGTCGGCTTGTAGCTTAGCTCTCTTACGCGCCGTAAGGTATCCTCATCGCCCGACCGTGCAGCAACTACGTTGTATTGTCAATCAATCTAATTTTTTTCTGAAGGTAATTTTTTGCCGATGGCTGCTGAACCCGGAGACAGGTTGAATTCCTGTCAGAAGTACTTTGCACTGAGTCAGTGAATGGTCAGTTATTGAAGCCATTGAACAAAAGGGAGGAAGCAAAGTCATTTCCTGAGCGACCGTGAATTCATTTACTTCGCAATCTTTTAGCATAACAATTTGCAAGCACTTTCTGATTTCTGCTTTTGCATATATTCTTTCACGTAAATTTACTACCATTGTACATGTTTCCCTCATGAGAGGAGCGTCTCCCTTCCTACCCAACAGTCGGTTAATCGGTCGCTCTGTCTGAATATTTCATTCCGTCTGCAAATTAAGTAGATGGGCCGTAGGAAATGAGCTAAGTAGTTGATAACTCACAGAAATGGATAATTATTAAGTGGTGTTATAATTATGATCACACATTTCCGCTACCCCATAAAAGCGTCGTTAGCATATCCAGAAATACACTGACAGGGAGCAATTTTGGGCGACGGTAAGCCCCTGCAATTCATAGTTCGCCACAATTGCGCACACGACTCCTTGCCAATACGTCGTGTGAGAATTCATTAGATTTCGTTGCCATGAACAACTTTTCTTCATACTCTTCCGCATATTCTCCCTTGCAGTTTTACTAGTGTGTATGCTGCCGTTTGTCGTTTCACTTGAATGAAACCACATCCTTGTGCAACATCCACTTTCGGTCTCGCCGCCCTTCTCTGCCCGCCAAAAGCAGGCGAAACTCGATCACTGAAGTGTAGAGCTTGATGTGAAGCGCGCAAGGTCGCAGTAGCGCACCAGTGGCGCATTTTTCAATGCGAGTCTCGCTGCATATTATTCCTTGTGAGCTAGAATGTTCGGTTACAAAGAGCAGCATTTCGGAAGCAGCTCTTTCTTCAAGCTTTCTTCCTTCCCTCCCTCAGGTGCCTTTGAGAAAAACCCTGAAAATCGTGTCTGGGTTTTATATAAATTAAGTTGCGCAGGTCTATGGATATCGACCTAATTTTCTGCAGTCAGGGGATTTCATGGTCTTAGTCGGTCCATTCCGGGTTGACCAGTTCTCCCAATTTCACAAAACTCATGGAAGTGACTGGGAATGCATTCGCGGAATGAAACAACTGGAAGATATTAACCGGGCGAGCTGTGCTCTTTTCCCTGGAATGCATTACTTTACGAGAGCTTATATTCTGGGCGGAGGTGGTGTAGTGACAGGTGGCGCACATCCCACTCTCATGGTGCGGGGATCAAATCCCTCACCAACGCCCGTCCAGGCCAACCAAGCCTTTCATCCCTCCGGGGTCGGTGAATTGGTACCAGACTCGTCTGGGAGGATAAAAGCACTGACTTGTACATCGGCTGGCCATCGCAAGTCATTGTATAGGCCACATCACATTCACCAGCCATCACGATTCTGAATGGAACTAGAATGTGCGGCGCATCCCACAGAAGGGATTGATGAACGCCAAAAACTTTATCCTTTTTTTATATTCTGTGAACAATCCATTCCGGATCATAACCAATCCTCTGTTCTCCACGATATCGTACTCATTCTTCGATATTATAATTAGCTGTCATGAGATGAGATTCTAGTAGCGCAATTCCCTCGTCCTTTGTTTGCAAGTTTTTCAGTGACAGCTCCTTCATGCAGTTTCTTCACAAAAAGCGTCCGCTTGAGCCCTGTTCGGAATTATTTAGTCATTGAGGGTATGACTCCGATGAGCTCAAAAGATGGATCAGGGTTGTCGATAATTCGTGCGATTTCTCTTTTCGATTAAGGTTATTGCATATGTAACGAGGGTTGGAATGAATGTGGTGATATTACATTTGCGAAAATTGAAAAAAAAAACTAAAATACCGAGTAGAGCTTCTGTGCATGCCCGATTTCAGCTCACAATCAAAATTTCAAGGCATGTACTGCCTTGATCCTTCAATGCTTCGATCGTTTCCATTTCTCAAATAGCAGTCCTATCACCACGTATACGTATACCAATATTATGATTATTGTGTGCTAATTATGGCTTGCATAAACTTTGTCAATGAAGTTGAGCAGAAATCACTCATGCTGCTACATACAGCGGTATAGTTGTAAACACTAACGATGATTGCAAATAGTCAATGAAGTTGAGCAGAAATCACTGATGCTGCTACATAGCGGTATAGTTGTAAACACTACAGATGATTGCAAACACTATATATGTTTTGTAAACACCATCTCATTTTGTCTCGTTCTGCTCTCATTTTAACACTTTGACTAAACAACACGACAAGGGAGGCGGCTTTAAATAGCTCTGACTGGGCGCTGTTGCATCGTGCCAGCGCTGTGGCTCCTCAAACGGATGACCAAAGATCTCAATACGCAAACAAGCTGTTGCAGCAATCTCCTGTTTCAGGCAACTGTGTTTCCATCCTCTCTTTTTTTCTCTGCTATTCTCGGTAGGGTCAGACACCATAGGCCATCTGCGAAACTTGGCTAAACAACGTGACAAGGGAGACGGCTTCAAGTATACATGAATGACACCATGTGGGAAGCAAACGCTCCATGCATGGTACCTAGTGCAGGTACACCTTACTGCTGAGCTTGGCGTTTACAAAGAAAGGTTGCAAATGGTCTCTGATGTCTGATCCTATTGGGAGGAGCAGAGAAAAGAAGGAGGGGAGCAAAGTTGTTTGCACCATTTGATTACGACAACAGCTTGTGAGAACTTTGGTCATCCGCTCACTGAACAGGAGCCAGACCGCTGGCATTATGCGACGGGGCATGGCTGGATCGGCCAAGCTCGCGACTTCCCATCATTTTCATGTTACTTTTTTCTGTCAACTCAAACATCTCTTTTTCTGCTCTAGTTATGGTGTAATTGCCACTCCTTATTTATTATATAATATAGCAATCGGTCATATGAGTCGCCGTACCCGTGAAGCACATTGCGCGTCGGTCCGTCAGCAGGTGGGACTGGCGAATAATCTTTTTGACCGAATGAAGTCATGTGACGGTTGTTCTGCTTTTTTCTTTCCATTCCTTCTCTTGAGCACCATTTCCTTTCCAAACAAGCAGAAGAGGGTCAGCCAAATATACCACATGTCGGAAAATACTTGGGCTTTAGGCGGAGCCGAGATTCAAAGTAACGACCTTTTTCTAAGATATTTGAATGCCCATTCTGGAAGCGGTCCGAGTTACCTTTAAGAATGATCTGTTTACTCCTGAACTTTAGCCCTTGTCCTTAGTTTTCGCATTTGAGGTAGAGTGCTTTCGGATGTAACACACTTACATAGCCTTGGCCACACCAAAATCAAGGGGATCGTCAGTCAGGATCAGACTTGCGTCGGCCACATTCGACATAAAATCGTATTTCAGCTGCTGGGGTGAGAAAAGGCTGTATTCAGTACTTAGAATGGGAGATCGTGAACATGACAGTTTGACATTCCTCTCTTCACTCTCTTCCAGGTCGCCGATAATTACTTTTGAAAAAAGTAGGAGTAGAAGTATGGGCTTTGCAGTGGGGTTCTATTGCAGATTTTTAGAGAGGTGGAGGGAGGCTCCACCTCTCTAAAAATATAAGTTGACGAAAATGTCTCAACACGATACTTGATCTCGTCTTGAACCCTACTACGGAGGCCTCATATTTTCCCACTAGTTACGAAAGGAGGTGCATTATCAAGAATCATGTTGATTGCATCAGATACATAAAGAAAAACGGGCTGATCGAGAGGGAAGGAGCTACTGAGAGACCCACTACGTAATTGCTACCAATATGTATTTCCATGCTGGTTGATGTGTTGTAAGTGCGCGGCATTCACACGAATAACTGCAGTTATATGGCAAACCTCATTAACTAACCTTACAGCAAAACAGCGGAATGTAGTGAATAATTCCACCGGATTTGCAGAAGTAAAGGGCGATTGTATTAGCATTGTCGTCAGCAGCACGAACCTAATTGGATTAATTCGAAGACATAATTGGTTTGCATGGAAACTACATCATCGTCGAGGAGCTGGGGAGCTTGTCTGTGTTTTGGCTTTCTAAGACACATATGGATCACTGGACTACCAATCCTTGTTTTGATTTGGAAATTGAGAAAATTTTTTGACAAAAGTGGATTCTGCAGAGTCACGAGCGGCATGGCCGAATAGCGCTTCTTACTCCAGCCGAGGAAGTTGGGCATTCCAAGGTGTGAAAACTGCCCCAAACCATACAGAGCGTGGTCATGTTGACTGCTCATGTGAACAGATGTAGGTGACCATAAACACTCACTCCCTGTGTGGGTTATTGCGTTTGATAATGATCTAAATGTGCATACAGAAAAAAGCATCTTCGTACACATAAATTTGTGCTCTGCCTCATATTTTCAATATCCGCTGTTGCACACAATCATAAATGTGGTCAGCGACAAAACCTAACAAACAGTGTTGTCAAGTAGGTGGGTTTTGTTGTCCGAAACCGAAAAGGGGCAGTCAGTTAATTGCGTTTTTTTTGGAAACGGTCTCTTGCATAATGTGGGGTACCTGCAAGAAACATATAACCGATGTTCACTTTTGCTGAGCGACCACTCGAATGCTGAAAAAAGGGGTTGATAGCTTAATCACGCTTCGAGAGCAAATTTTTGTACACTCAGAAATCTTGTTTTTTGGGCTTGTAAACCCTTCAATATGAATGCGGAGTTATAACGATTGAAACCTATGCTGGCCCATGTTACTAATATTAGTTCGAAATTGTTAGTTATTTATTTATGCAAAATTAAGAGCCGCGAACCTTACTGTACTGAAAGAATGTGGTTTAACAAGAAGTGTGCCCATATGGGTGGCTTGTCACCCTAAACTGTCCAACTACTTTTGTCTTGCTGCTTACACTTATTATAGTTATACCTCTCTGATCCAGGGAGATTAAAATTATGCGAATTGTTCTTAATTGCTCTGCAAAGTCAATATTACTGGAGCAACAAATACTTTTAGCTCAATACTTTTCTCCGAATATTTTCGAATCATGGGTTGGTGAGCTCTCATTCGGTGTTGCTACTATTAGGTTGTAAAGAAAGTTTTGGCCGGTTTTTGAAATTTCAACTGCGGGGGACCATAACTCGGCTCAGAGTGCATCTTTTCTCACAGATTAAGCAGCATTCGATTCGGTACACTCTTGGCAACATTATGCATACCTATATATCTCAATTTGATGAAGGGCTGATGATTTATATTGCGCGAAATGAAAAAAAAGTTGACTTCAAATGGCCATTCATTATGAACACACTGCTACTGAAGGAGCTGTCCAGATGTATAGGAAAGTGGGGCTTAGTTAGCTCTAGATCTGGCTAATACGATGGACAAGTGAGGGCTTCAGCCTACAACTGCTTCAATTACTGTAAGAGGATTTGTGAAAAATGCGCTTGCGCACAACGGGCACACACGGGTCCCGCGGCACCCATTTTTTTGGATTTTTCCAGATCAAATCTACTTGAGGTGGTCACCTGAGTTTGTTTGTTGAGGGCCAATACTTGTGGATATCCCCTGCAAATATGGACGCTCATCGCCTTCTGCCGTTTTAGTTGAAGCGATTTGATCAATTGAAAATCCAGCAGCTCGTTCTCATTTCTGCACTTTTAGAACCAGAAACAAAGTGTTCCATTCAATGCTTAAACCCCTCCCTTAACAGTACTCACATTTGTGGTCACCTTCGCTGGGACTCGGCTAAACGAGAACTCGTGAAGTGAAGTCATCTTAAAAGTGCCATTTTCGCAGTACTTTAAAATTTCCCTGGTAATTCGAAAACCTTGTGGCATTCCGAATAGAACATATATTTAGGAAGAGCAACTTTCTGTCTATATAAGGAGCATAATATGTCAGCTGATTCATGTTGACGCGCTCTGATACTTGAATTTCTCTTGTGAACGCGAAAAAGCGGCCAGAACTTTCCTTACAACCTAATAATAGAAGCGTTTTCCCGCCTTATAGATCCTGCATTCGTTGGCGCACGAGCGATGTGCTTCTCTATTTATGTGTGACTTAACTGCTACGTCCCTCATTTATTTTCAGTTATGGCCCCCTATTCGATAATGATAACAGGAGCCAATCGTGGCATTGGCCTTGGCTTCGTGAGGGAATTCCTCAAGAACAAGGAGATTCGTCATATTATTGCAACTGCCCGTGATCCGAAAAATGCACAGGTACGGATACACTTTCAGGGCATATGTTAAACTGAAAGAAACACGTGTTGATTTCTTTTTCTTCGATCCATGAAAATGAAAGTTTGTGATATGAAATGAAGGCGTCATCCTGTTGAGGGGATGAGCATACATACTAGTCACCTGGTGCCTCTAAGGCCTGAGGTGAAGACATACGTGCAACTGATACATCAGTGTTATCTAGGTGTTCAACATCCTATAAGATTCCCCTCTCCCTTATTAGGATGGCACCGAAATGAGTATAGTGAAGAATGTGATTCGACCAACAGAGATTTACAAACGCGCCATTTGCCTTTATGTTACTCTCTGTTACTGTGCATGGTTTATTTTGAACTACCCCATCACCCACGATCTAACGAAGCAGCATGGGAACACGCAGATTTCTTCTCTTGACAAGAGCGGGGTTATTTCATTGTTGCTGTGCTCTGTGCGTGATCAACGATCGCGTCATCGAACAACAATGGCACGATCGTTGATCACGCATCGCTTGCGGTCCACCTGGTTCCCTGTTCTCTGCCCACATGAATTACGTATATGCCACAGGGGCATAAATTCGCGTAGTGGTGAGGTCCGCGCGCAATAGTTGCGAGTATAAGGAGTCGTACAGTTGGGTTCTAAAGCCCCTATATAAAGCGTAGGTCACAGCCTTCACTTCCAATCAATACAGCTCCCCTAACTCGCACCCATCGCATTCCCACTGGACGCCGCTAAGCAACTTTTCTGCCCAAATGGCAGGACCCTATAGCGGCACAACTTCTGGCCCATTGGTATACTTTAGCTACATACAAGGGAAGGATCCGGAGCGAAGTGGTCATCCGGAATGGGATACATTTGGTCCGACGTATTTTCGGACGCTGATCTCGAAATTGTATTCCAAATTTGCAGAAAGACTCGGAGTGGAGTTATGGAGGCTGTTTTGAAAAACAATGCTATTATATGGTAGGTATAGAAGCTCGTAGCACGCGAGCCAAACGTTCTCGCGCAAAACCAGTGCGATTTTCATGCCAGGGTACCTAACTACTCCATAGGGCATGTTTTTAGCCGGGTGTGCACCTTTAGTTCCAATGGTGTACTGTAGGTGTACGGTAGTATAATTACAAAATTACTCAGGTCACTTCGCACCTACCCTCGCACCTCCCAGCCTTGCCTGTGGGATGACCTTTCCCATTGCTTGCAGTGACCGTTGACATCTTCCCCACTGACTGATTTTACGATATGTAATGGATCTACTAGAAATTGTACATGTGTAATTACAATCATACTCTATATATAAAGCAGATCATACTCTATATATAAAGCAGAAGTTTGGTGTGTTTGTTTGTCTGTCTGTCTGTCTGTCTGTCTGTCTGTGTGTGTGTGTGTGTCTGTCTGTCTGTCCGCTCACCGCATAATTTCTATCTCGCGTTGCAGCAAAGCTGGGACCCTGAATTTTTAAGGTAATGAAGGGGTGGTAAGGGGACATCAATGGTGAATGAACGGAAGTGATAGCAACTGATAAGGGCTGATAAGGAGCCTCGAAAGGCGAATGGCGGGAAATTCATATCTCGCGTCGCAGCAAAGCTGGGATCCTGAATTTTTAAGGTAATGTAGGGGTGGTAAGAGGACATTAATGGTGAATGAACGGAAGTGATAGCAACTGATAAGGGCTGATAAGGAGCTTCGAAAGGCGAATGGCGGGAAATTCATATCTCGCGTCGCAGCAAAGCTGGGATCCTGAATTTATAAGGTAATGTAGGGGTGGTAAGGGGATATCAATGGTGAGGGAACGGAAGTGATAGCAACTGATAAGGGCTGATAAGGAGCCTCGAAAGGCGAATGGCGGGAAATTCATATCTCGCGTCGCAGCAAAGCTGGGATCCTGAATTTTTAAGGTAATGTAGGGGTGGTAAGGGGACATTAATGGTGAATGAACGGAAGTGATAGCAACTGATAAGGGCTGATAAGGAGCCTCGAAAGGCGAATGGCGGGAAATTCATATCTCGCGTCGCAGCAAAGCGGGATCCTGAATTTTTAAGGTAGTGTAGGGGTGGTAAGGGGACATTAATGGTGAATGAACGGAAGTGATAGCAACTGATAAGGGCTGATAAGGAGCCTCGAAAGGCGAATGGCGGGAAATTCATATCTCGCGTCGCAGCAAAGCTGGGATCCTGAATTTTTAAGGTAATGTAGGGGTGGTAAGGGGACATTAATGGTGAATGAACGGAAGTGATAGCAACTGATAAGGGCTGATAAGGAGCTTCGAAAGGCGAATGGCGGGAAATTCATATCTCGCGTCGCAGCAAAGCTGGGATCCTGAATTTATAAGGTAATGTAGGGGTGGTAAGGGGATATCAATGGTGAGGGAACGGAAGTGATAGCAACTGATAAGGGCTGATAAGGAGCCTCGAAAGGCGAATGGCGGGAAATTCATATCTCGCGTCGCAGCAAAGCTGGGATCCTGAATTTTTAAGGTAGTGTAGGGGTGGTAAGGGGACATTAATGGTGAATGAACGGAAGTGATAGCAACTGATAAGGGCTGATAAGGAGCCTCGAAAGGCGAATGGCGGGAAATTCATATCTCGCGTCGCAGCAAAGCTGGGATCCTGAATTTTTAAGGTAATGTAGGGGTGGTATGGGGACATTAATGGTGAATGAACGGAAGTGATAGCAACTGATAAGGGCTGATAAGGAGCTTCGAAAGGCGAATGGCGGGAAATTCATATCTCGCGTCGCAGCAAAGCTGGGATCCTGAATTTATAAGGTAATGTAGGGGTGGTAAGGGGATATCAATGGTGAGGGAACGGAAGTGATAGCAACTGATAAGGGCTGATAAGAAGCCTCGAAAGGCGAATGGCGGGAAATTCATATCTCGCGTCGCAGCAAATCTGGGATCCTGAATTTTTAAGGTAATGTAGGGGTGGTAAGGGGACATTAATGGTGAATGAACGGAAGTGATAGCAACTGATAACGGCTGATAAGGAGCCTCGAAAGGCGAATGGCGAAGAATTCATATCTCGCGTCGGATAACTTAGGTATTTCTATGTGCTCTCTAGAACGCAGCTGTGTTGTGATGGGCCGGTAAGGAAATTACACCTAGGGATACACCGAGGGTACCCATGTCACTCCCACAGTCCAGCGTCAACCATTTACAACCTGTCTGCACCACATACACCCCTATCCCATTGTTATGATGTCTGAACTGAACTGCTGTCTGGAAAGGTCGGGCATGTTAGAATTGGGTAGATGCTGACCTAAGCGCACAGAGCACATAAGAATTAAGCCTAGCTCCGCCTACTGTGAGCGAGGCTTGCGCGGAAACTGCCGGTGTTCAAATTTAAGTCCACGCTTAGGTTCCAAAAATCAGGCAGGCTAGGAATGGACCTGTAGAGGTCGGGCAAGTTAGGGATGGGTTGGGGTAAGCCAAAGTGTACGGAGCACATGAGAGGCAAGCTAAAACCAGAAGTTTGGTGTGTTTGTGTGTGTGTGTGTAAGCATGTGTCCGTTTTTTGTCACATATCTACTTTCAACTCAATTGCAACGTGGAGAGGTCGGGCAAGTTGGGGATGGGTAGGGGTTGACCAAAGTGTGCGGAGCTCATTAAGGACTAAGCCTAGCTCCGCCCACCGTGAGCGGAGCTTGCGCAGAAATGGTTGAAAAAAATCAAGAGTGGGCCTGTAGGGATCGTGCAAGTTAAGACTTGGTAGGGCCTCATCTCAACTGTATCCTGGAGGGTCGCGTGAGTTAGGAGTGGGGAGGGGCTGACCTAAGCGTACAGAGCATATAAGAACTAAGCCTAGCTCCGCCCACCATGGGTGGGTCTTGCGCCGAAATCGATGAATAAACGAATTTAGGTCCTCGCTCAGGTGTTGGAAATCGGGCAAGTTTGGAAAGAGTCTGTTGAAGTCGCGCATGTAAGGACTGGGAAGGGACTGACCAAAGTAAAGGGAACACAGAACACAGGGAACGCAAATTAGGCACGGGCTGTGGAGGTCGGGCAGGTTAGTATTGGGTAGGGACCAACTGTACGGACCACATAAGTTCTAAGCCTAACTCCGCCCACCATGGGAGGGGCTTGCGCCGAAATCGATGAATAAACGAATTTAGGTCCTCGCTTAAGTGCGGAAAATCGGGCAAGTTAGGAAAGGGTTGTTGAAGTCGTGCGAGTAAGGACTGGATAGGGACAGACCAAAATGTAGGGAGCACACAAGAAGCAAATTAGGAACGGGCCTGTAGAGGTAGGGCAAGTTAGGATAGCGTAGAGGAAAACATAAGTGTACGGAGCACATAAATTCTAAGCCTACCTCCGCCCATCATGGGCTGGGCTCGCCCTAAATCGATGAATAAACGAATTCAGGTCTTCCCTCAAGTGCTGAAAATCGGGCAAGTTAGGAAAGGGTCTGTTGAAGTCGCGCATGTAAGGACTGGGAAGGGACTGACCAAAGTAAAGGGAACACAGAACACAGGGAACGCAAATTAGGCACGGGCTGTGGAGGTCGGGCAGGTTAGTATTGGGTAGGGACCAAGTGTACGGACCACATAAGTTCTAAGCCTAACTCCGCCCACCATGGGAGGGGCTTGCGCCGAAATCGATGAATAAGCGAATTTAGGTCCTCGCTTAAGTGCGGAAAATCGGGCATTTTAGGAAAGGGTTGTTGAAGTCGTGCGAGTAAGGACTGGATAGGGACAGACCAAAATGTAGGGAGCACACAAGAAGCAAATTAGGAACGGGCCTGTAGAGGTAGGGCAAGTTAGGATAGCGTAGAGGAAAACATAAGTGTACGGAGCACATAAATTCTAAGCCTACCTCCGCCCATCATGGGCTGGGCTCGCCCGAAATCGATGAATAAACGAATTCAGGTCTTCGCTCAAGTGCTGAAAATCGGGCAAGTTAGGAAAGGGTCTGTTGAAGTCGCGCATGTAAGGACTGGGGAGGGACTGACCAAAGTGAAGGGTGCAATAAGCAAATAAGGCACGGGCCTGTGGAGGTCGCGCAGGTTAGGATTGGGTAGGGGTCATGTGTACGGAGCATATAAGTTTTAAGCTTAGCTCCGACCACTATGGGCGGGGCCTGCACCAAAACCGATGGGTTTTCAAATTTATAAACCCTCGCTTGGGTTGCAAAAATTGGGAAGGTCAGGAATGGGACTGCTCAGGTCGTGCGAGTAAGAACTGGATAGGGACAGACCAAAATGTAGGGAGCACACAAGAAGCAAATTAGGTACGGGTGTGTGGAGGTCGGGCAGGTTAGGATTGGGTAGGAGTCAACCCACCAAACTTATGTACTCTGTACACGTCAACCCCCTGTGTATAGAGTACATAAGTTCTAAGCCTAGCCCGGCCATAATTGCAATAATGGTACCACACTCACAAAGTGACTGTTTGTTCTCGGTTACCATTAGGGAGTGGTGTGTTATTATCAGATGTATCTCTCGGCAATCAGTTAAGGTCAATGTTTCTTATAGAACTGATACATGCACGTCCTCTCCAAACTTTTAATCCTCAAAAGTCAACTACTACGGAGCGCCTCAGCGCTCACGATGAGACACCTCCAACTGCTGCCGCTCCTTTTAGCGTGGCCGCACCTTTGCGATTGTGCCTTACACACTTGGATCAACGATGGGAAGGGGGTCTTCTTTCTTGGATTTTTTGACCGTTTCGATCCATCTTCCTTACTTCGGTACTACTAAGTGCTTCAATTCTATTTTTGTGTTCGGATCGAATCCTGCCTTTCTTTTAAGGGGTTTTGCCTTCAGTGGGGAAGAGGTTACAGATGGGTGTGGTGTCTCTTAGTTTCAACCAAAGCCGATGATCGTTGGAGGTTTGCTCACAATATGTACAAGCCGCATATTATCCGTTCCCTGCTGCTATGTGCGCTCCCTATACACAGGGCCTATTCCTGCTGCAATGCGCGCGAAGCGCGCATGCGAAAGTCGGCTCGCCGCGCCAGCGGCGAGCCGAGAGTCGCTCCTCGCTACAAAACAGAAAGCCCCAAAGCCACCCTGCCGGGGCGGCGAAGCCGGCCAATCCGAGTCCAGGAGGGTTGGCCGGCGTCAGCCGGCCAACCCGACTGGTTACAATTATATTGTGTCTTTAATACAACGCTTCTATTACACTAACTTACCTACGAAAAACAAACAGAAAAACGAAAGAAACAGTTATAACAACAAAAACATGTATACTATTATTCACAAAGAATTAAACAGATGTAAATGTTACAAATCTGGCCATCTGAATAGTGGGGCACGCTCAGAGAATCAGTAAGCTGGATAATTGGAAAGCGGGTTTTGCTACCGATATATAAGGCTTTCGTGCTCATTGAGTGGGCAAATCGCTACCCTCGGTGCCATCGAAACCAAACACGTCGGACATCGAACGAGGCAATGAGGCAATGCGGACAAGCTAAAGGCCCCATGTTGTTGGGTCTCGAAGCGATTACAAGTCAACTGTGGGTGCTAACTATCTATCCGAAATCTCTTCTTCGGTATGAAATGAGCTGAGCATTCCAATGTTATTATCAGCGATTTATTTTCAAATTACTGGATTCCCTTTTTTAAACTCTAGTGTATAGAAAGCCATACATGAAATGCAATCAAGACTATAGTAGCCAACTCCAAAGCTTGAATTTGAATCACGCAATCACAATCATAATCGATCGTATTCAGTATCGTATTTAGGGATCGTATTTAGTTTTAGGTAACTACCACGAACGACCCAGTTTCTATTGTCAACACCATTAAAGGAGTAACAGTGCCAAGACTTCAAATGTCAGAGATTTCCTGATTTATCAATGACAGGGCGGGCTGGTGTAGGGACTAGCGGCGCTCACCCCTCTCTCACGACACGTGATCAAATCCCCCGTCAGCGCCCGTCCAGGCCTACCAAGCCTTCCATCCCTCCGCGGTAGTTATGTTGGTACAGTTCTCGCCTACAAGAGTGAATGCACTGACTTGTACATCAGCTGGCCCTTGCAAGTCTTTGTATAGCCAAATCACATTCACTTGCCACCACGATACCTAATGGAACTGGGATGCAAGGCGCATCCCACAGATGGAACTGATTAACGTCAAAAACACCCCAAATCTATCTATCATTATATCAAAGAGTACATCACTGCTTTCCTTTACTTTAGCTTAGGTTTTCATCAAAAACCTCACTAATCAAGGCACAGATGCATGGCGCGATTATGTTTATTGATAACAAACCTGAGAGTTTGGTTTGTTTCAATGAATATTCACTGCGAACCACGAATGATTTTTTTTTATTTATTCGCTTGCTCCTTTTCCATTCTACATGTGCATTACTGTTTTACTAAAAGGTCAATAGTCGGTGCGAGCAATTAAGTGAGGCCACCCCATAGGCAAGGCAAGAAGGTGCGTGGTGAGGTGCGAGGTGACCCGAGTAATGTTGTAATTATACTACCGTACACCTACAGTACACTATTGGAACTAAAGACCCTCATCCTTTTTAGCCGATTCGAGAATTTGACCGAATTTCGGAAAAATTCTTGACCTACACAATAGGCCTCGAATTGGCTGAAAACACATCTCGTAGGGCAATTTGGTCCCCTGAAAAAATCGCTTTGCTTTTGCGCGAGGACGTCTGGCTCATGTGCTGCGGGCTTCCAAACCTACCATATAATAGCATTGTTTCGTCACAAAACCTCCATAACTGCGCTCAGAGAATCATTCTGCAAAATTGGAATGCAGGTTCGAGATCAGCGAGACGAAAGTAATTCTAAAGCAAGTTCAATATATCTGGGGTCGTTTGGTACACCCCTTGCGGATAATTTTCCAACGGGCCGCCACGCGACCCTGCCAAAGCTTCTTCCCTGAAAAGGCCTAGGATAAATTTGGGAGAGCCAGACGATGAAGGTTACGCCTCAACGGTGAGCAACGGCCCATGCGCCCTATAGGCAAATTAGCTGCAAGGCCGCGCCAGACCACATGCACCCCAATTCCCACCAGGGACAGTCAACGCGCGCGCAAGCGTCGCTCGCCCCTCTGCGCCGCGCGAAATCCTGACGTAGGGCTACGGGGTGTGCACCCGTGCGTCAGGATTTCGCACCGCGGCTTGTCGCAAGCGAGGCAATGCGGACAAGCTAAAGGCCCCATGTTGTTGGGTCTCGAAGCGATTACAAGTCAACTGTGTATCGCGCCCCTAGCATCAGCGTATAATCGTTCTAACAATAAGGCAACTACCGCGATGCGCATAGCTCGCACACTCTGCGTCGCACGCCACTCGTCGTCATGCGAAATCCTGACATAAGGGTACACACCCAGGGCTACGCATCCCTGCTGCTCCCGTTGTTGGTCGGTCTAATTCACGGTGGGACCATGCGAGCGGGACCAGCAATGCACCAATCGCGCACGTTGACTCGATCCGCATGGCCCATTGATGCCGGTGAACATTTCCGACGCATGACCCGTGAGTTGAGGACTTGTGCTTGGTAAATAATGACAGATTCAGTCACAACAACGTGTTTTTCGCCGGCCCCAGCCTCGATTAGAACCAGATGAAGTAGCTTACCGCAATGGTGTTGGATTGCGAGAAATTGATAATTGTGTTGCTATGAATCGTTCCCGATTTATGGAACAGAAACACTGGAATACTAATAGGAGTGAGACATGATCCACATAAACATGAATAGTGAGTCAACATTCCGGTGAGTTTCAATCACGGGTGGCCCATTCACTGTTGATAAAGATGTTGGTTGTAGTCAATATCAGCGCCACCCAAATGGACCTGTGGTTACAAAAAAAAACTTGATTAGCAATATTAGAAATATTACTACCATGTTTATTCTCTCATGTGGAGATCGCGTCGCCAAAACACTGGGAATGCATGTAGTTTCTGATTAGTTTTAGTGCCTATGCAAAATCAACAGCTAGGTGCCCTTTTTAGGAACTGAATGCAATCGAAGACAACCGACTGAGCATCGTGGAACTCGACGTGCTGGACGACAACTCAATCCGAAAAGCCTTCAAAGAGGTCGGCTGTTTTCTCTCAGTAACGATGACAGTTGTGCATGAGTAGAACCACTGCTAAACGGCAACGCTTTTAATTTCTACCAGTAAACTGGTGCACACCACTGTGTGCAATACTGTGATCGTAGGTGGGTCGATCAGATTTGATTTTTCCATGATGTGGGCGGTTCTCTGATCATTTTGAGTGTGCTCTAGGTAGCTTGGACATTTACTATCTCTTCCAGCATTTTCCTGGTCTCAAGACCTCGTTGAGACCTAGTTATGAGTTTATGTTGTAGAGACCGCTCACTCTAGGTGCGCTCCGCCCATTATACTCTTTCCCCCATTTGGTCATAGTGGAACACAATAGACAATTTTCGCTCTGAAAACGGATCATTTCGGTGCACGCCCCGCCCACCGTAGGCGGAGCTTAACTTAATCCATGTATGCTTTTTAATCCCTGCTCCATACCCTACCCATCCCCAACTTGTCCCCATCTCCACAGGTTGTTTCATGTGATGTCTATGCTCGCTCACCGCCGCAGAAGGTCCGCCCACAGTTGAGAATTCTTTTCCTTGCGTAGCTCCACCTACTACCAACCACCTCCTTTTCACGTGTCTCTGAATCGCTCTCGAAATAGTTTGCAATTTTCATAGTGAGCACCACACGATAATTAGTTACACGCTCCACTCACTGTGGATGGGTTTCTGCTCATTTCAATTGCGATCAAGATAGCTCGAACATTGTCCATTTTTATTAGATTTTCCTGGTCTCAAGGCTGCGTTGGAACCGAGTAATGGATTTTTGTGGTACGGATCGCCAATTCGGGGTGCGCTCCGCCCATTGTGGCTAAGCCTCTTATATGACTTTCAGAAACTCATCCTTGACCTTGACATCTTCCCCTCACGTCTGAGTCGTATTGAAACCTAATTTATAATTTTCGGTCCGAAAACGTAACATTTCAGTGCTCGTTTCGCCCAACATGGGCGGAGCTTAACTTGATCCATGTACGCTCTCTACTTTTTAATCCCATTCCTTACTCATCGCAAACTTGTCCCAATTTCCACAGGTCGTTTATGTAATACCTAATTTCGTGACAGACGGACAGACGTACAGACAGACCAAGCGTTTCATATGTAATAGGGATCCCGCGACGTGAACGACCTCTATTCGACTTATTCCTTTTTTGGTTATTAAATGGTATGGGAAAACACAAATACGGTCCAGTTATGTGAGCTTGGAGGCATGAAAGGCTCGTGCTGAGCGGAATTTAAGGCATGTTGGAACCGTGAATGCGCGTGAGGTAGTTGAGTCACTCAAGCCTGTTCATCTTCAACCTAACGGTGAAATAATTGGCTTTGTTTCGCAAAAGGCTGCGATCTTGAGCCTTAGACCTAGAAAGTGATGAGCTAAGCCTAAACCAACAAATTTCCCAGCACTTTTTTTTATTATTTTTATTGTATTTTCTAAAAGTGCGAGGAAGCTGAATCCAGCGTCCTTGTCGGAAAGAAAATAGGGGTACTGATGCACATATGTAAGGGTTCATTGGGTCGGAATTATGGTACAAAAGGAGAATAGGAGAATAAGGAAAAATCGCGCACGGTATACACCTTGGTGAAAATTTCCCGAGCAACGAATGGGTTACGGGCAGGGCTTCATTTCTATCATAGGCACTAACTAATACACCTTATTTCCAAAAAACCTTTTTTGCAAGAAAAATTTCGAAATCACTCCAGGTCGAGCAAATTGTTGGTGATCGAGGTCTCACTATACTTATAAACAACGCTGGAATCTTTTTACCCTACCACTTCGACAAAGAGCCTAATCGTGCTGATCTTGCCAAAACTATCGACACAAACGCTATTAGCGTAGTCATCCTTACGCAGGTATCTTGGATTTCTTCTACTCGAGAAACAATGATTCTACTTGTTCTCATCAGATATTCCTCCCACTCCTACGCAAGGCGGCTGCTCATGGTAAAGGCGACGAGTTTTCAGCGGATCGTGCTGCTATCTTGAATATATCATCCGATATGGGTTCTATCGGTGCAAATAAGGATGGTTCTGGTGGGCGCAATGGACTAGCCTATAGAGCAAGCAAGGTGATACCTGGAAGAAGGATATTTCGCGAAACATTCAAAAAAGCTCTCTCTTTAGTCTGCCCAAAACTCGGTATCGAAGACCATCTCTGTCGATGTTGAGCCAGAACATATACTAGTCGTTTCGATCCATCCAGGATGGGTGCGAACAAGGATGGGAGGAGACGATGGAGAATTTTCGGTATTTATGCTTTATTTCAGTTTTCTCTTGTTCTCATAATTACGTAGAATGGCTTGAGATCTAAGAATGTTTAATGCCGCTTGCACCCAACGACGGCTGCTGCTAGCGGCTGGTGTGCGGCTTCAGTTAAAAATGCAGTAATAGAAGGCCTCTTCGCACCTTCCTCATATCTACCTTTGAGGTGACCTCATTTATTATGGCTCAGACCTGCCTGCCTGAACTTACTGCAATACTCACTCAGAGCACAAGAGCTCATGTATCTACTATATTCACACATTATTAAAACAAAACATAAGCATGAAAATGCACTGGATATGATAAATTTCCACTATCCATGCAAATATGTGCTCTCTGGAAGAAGGTGCAAAAATTGATGTGTACACTGTTCCTGAAAAGATTAATCGTGGAGCACTTGTGGGGGAGAACGAAGGAAGGCGTTGCGAAACCCTGGATAAATGCTACCTTTTTGTACGTACAAACGCTCAAGAGGAGTAAAGTAAAGACGCGACCACAAGAATACGTAGGTGCATATCATTCTCAGATAGCTCACACGTGAAGCGGGAGGACGTTCCCATTCATTTCACGCCTCATATTCCTAGAATTGAAGTTTTATGAAAAGTCGTAAGCGAAAGTAATAGAGGAAGAAGATGATGCAGAAGGCGAGTTCAAGAGGGTGTGACGCGCCTAGCGTGAAGATGTTTGATTGATCAATACTGAAGCCCCATTCCAGTGGCACCTGTCGCGGGCTGCACAGCGGGTGGATGACTATTGGTACGACCCCGCCTTTTTTTTGCTTCTAAATATAGTTTGCTCCGTACATGAGATGCGAAGCGACTCCAATCAGCGGTGTAAGCTCATGGGTCATCATGTTACCCACGATCCATGAGCTGCATAAAAATTAAATTAGACGAGCAACATAACTGAGAGAAATTTATTGTAGAGGCTGTTCACAATTTCACAAACTTTTCAAAATACCCTCTTCTCAAGCCATTTTCACAGAAAGATGTAAATGTACAAGTATCAAATACATTCCTAAAAATATCACACAATTTGAAATAAAATGAGGTGGAAGACGAGGGATTACCTTCCTTATGCAATACCTTATGAAAGAGCGTAGCTAATGAGGGAAAGGATCGTGAACGAAAAACTAGATACTCACCCACTGGCGACTTCACTTATAAGTTGAGCCTTCGAGACATCTTTAGGCTCTGAGGAGAGATTTTGGGTTAAATTTAACACCTCAAATCTCTATACATTTCTATACGTTTTATCAAACATTTCGTTTCTTGTGCTGTCGATGTTCGCCACTGTTTGTGCCGCTGCATTCACGCAAACTGTGCTTTTCTACGTACATACGTCTCAGCCCTCGCCAATTTTTTTGACAAGGCAAGCGCCGCCACCATTTCATACAACAACTCGGCCATACTTCCTCCCAAGCTCCACACCCTTGAAACCTTGTAGAAGTTCCACCTCAGGTTTGTAACATAAAGCTATATGAGACTGTTCAGACTTCTACTTATTTTTGGCTCCAACTCTTCGCTAATGAAGATAAATATACCTCAGTAGTAACATAAATCCGTTTACTTATTTAGTTAATGGACCTTCACTCAATTAATGGATCAATGTGGGTAAAACGATGACCTGTGAGTTCGCGCAGTTAATTGGAGTCGCTTCGCACCCCATGCGCGAAGCAACATTAATTGGGTGCGAATAGGCGGGGTCGTACCAATGGTCGCCGTCCATATACGTGTATGTGATGCCGGGAGAGGCACAGATGTTCTGTTGCGCCGACTTCTTTCCCACCCAGTGTATCTTCCGGCGTTATAGCCGGCTGCCACACCGCAAAGTATGAAGACAGGCTAATGTTTTTTCCAGGTTGAAGAATCAGTAACGGCAATGGTAACGTCAATTGCTAAACTGAACAAAATGCATCACGGTGGCTACTTCAGCAAGACTCTTGAGGCTATGACTTACTGAATTGAACGTCATTTAACCACGAACCATTCGCTTCATAAACCACTCTCCTGCCTAATGCGAAATTGAAAGAAAAACCTTCCATGTGTGGTGTATGCTTTCGCTGCATCTTAGTGACCTTACTCAAAGTTTTTGCTGTTTTTCAGTCAGATTTTTCTTACTGAATCACATTGATTCATTGTGATTTTTATTATAGTTCTTTCTTGTGTTCGTATTCTTATCAGGAACCAACTTCAAAATTGTTTTTATGTTGGGACTGTCTGGTAGCATCGTCTCTTACGCTTTTGCCATTTTTTTGTTCTCTTGTTTGCAAATTTTGAATTGTACATTGTAAGTTGTTACTACTTCTTTATTGCTATCGTTATTCATTGTAGTGTATTAAATATGTCATTAATTTTGTGAAAGACACTTTTCGAGTTAAAGCAGGACATTCATCGCGTGTTTCTGAAACAGCGAAGCGAAATGTACATTTTGCACTGCTTCCAGGAAGGCTAAAAGTAAAATCTCATTGGTTGCGAAGCACTGCAAGAGGCAAAACCAAAAGAAGCGAAGGCAAATGTTATAACTCGAAGCCGTGTCGAAAAAGTGGTGACTTTGGGCTTAAACAAGGTCAGGTGCCACGCCATAGACACCAGGAAGATTAGCGAAATCGTGAAAAAAAACGACTGCAGACAAGCAACTAACAACGACAAGCAACTAAGCATAGCCTCAGGCCGCGTTTATACTTCGCGAACCGACGCGGGCACCGGCAACACTCGCGTCGCGCTCTGTTTGTAAAACGCTCGACCTGACCACACTACAATATAGTCAGACAGTGCCAACTATGCATGATGATCGGAGCGGGAGTCCATAATTTCGAATTAATCTTGACATAGTGCCAAATTGTTCCAAGATTCAAATTTAAATTCGTGTGCTCTCGTCACGATCATCATTACAGACAGCTACGGATCGAGCGTTTTACAAAAGTAGCGCGTCACCAAAGTGCCGCCGTGGTCGGCGACGGGCACAGGATTGGCGGTGCCAACATCAAACTGCTGCTGTCGCCGCCAGTGCCGGCGTCGGTGCTCAAATTTGAACGCGACCTTGAGGGCAACCTTGTACAAGATGGAATTGAATTGCAAAAGGCTAAGGCTGAATGAAATGAACTGGGCGTATCGCTAAATAGGCTATGCTTCATATGTGGACCGCATTGTAGCGGAAGTAGATTGGTATCTCGCCGGAACCCTGCCCTGATCGTTTCAACTGCGTTTTCCACTTTCCCTCAGGCACTTCACGAGCAGATTGCCTGCACTTATTATCTGACAGAGTACTTGGGGTGCAATCTCGATTAATATTGAGAGTCACATCAGATTATAAGAACACACCAAGTGTATTAGCCACTCATCAATAAACTTCGACAACTAACAAGGGAAGGACCCCAGGTCGAAGTGGCCATTCGGAATGGGATACACATGGTCCGACGTATTTTCGGACGCTGGTCTCGAATCTGCATTCGAAATTTGCGAAACGATTCTCTAAGCGGAGTTATGGAGGTTATTTTTCGAAAAAACAGTACTATTATATGGTAAGTTTGGAAGCCTATAGCGCGCGAGCCAGACGTTCTTGCGCGAAACCAGGTCGATTCGTGTTCAGGGAGTCAAATTACCCCAAGGTACAAGTTTTTAGCTAATTCGAGAATTTGATCAAATTTCGGAAAAATTCACGGGCCATAGGGTGGCAGCCCATTGAACAGAGGAGAAGTCGTTGACTCTTGCCTGGGAAATGCTCCTATTTGCCGCTTGTTTCGTACATTTAGTGCGATGGGCATGTGTAAAAGGTATGTGTAGGCTATCTTGTCCAGGTTGCAGGGTTTTCAGTAAAAGAAATTCAAAAACTAACACTTCATCCCCCTGGCCACCCCCAACTTTCCGAGGTTGGACCAAAAACTAGATTTGGCTGAAAATTTGCACAGAGGGGTAAGTCGACTCCATATGCACGAATATCGTAATTTCTTTACGCAACAATGCCTAATTCGTGTGGTACGAGATTCTCTTCGACTTGGTATCCTTCTGCACTGCAGATCCGGAACACTACCATTGCGCCACTGTTGCCGTTGTTAGCTCAGCAACGGCCGTGCTTATGACATAGTGCCTCGCCAACGAGATAAAAAAAACCTCCATAACCCCGCTTAGAGAATCGTTCTGCAAATTTCGAATACAGATTCGAGATCAGCGTCCGAAAATACGTCTGACCATATGTATCCCATTCCGGATGGACACTTCGACCTGGGGCCTTCCCTTGTAAGATCGAAACGAGTTGAAAGAGCCGCGGGTCACCGTTGATCAGAATTTTCGCTCTCTACAAAAAGCACGTTGGACATTAGGTGTGCTATTCCTACAGCTGCTGATTGTAAAAAAATGTAGGACCATTGGTCGTAAGACTGCCCCTTCACTAGAGACTTAGCTAGCACGAATTTTTGACCGATTAAGAAGAGAAATCGAGCTCGGTATTGCTGATCAATAGTTGCGAGGTCTAGTCAGCTAGGTTCCCAGTTTTCATAGTGGATTTTGCATGTTGCACACTACGAGCACGATGTAGTTCCAATTGTAAACATTATGCATGCAAAATTAGTCAATCATTTGATTTATTATCGACGTCTTCTTCTTTAGCTCTAGGTCAAACGAAACATTTTCGAGATTTGAAAACAATCAGTCGCTTGAAAATAGTGGTTACCCTGTTTGTTTTATCCTCGGCCGTCTTCAAAACTCCATATCTTGCGACACCGTTGCCGTCGTGTCGGTGCCAGCAGGCATACTGCTACTGCAGCTACCGTATTCCATTCTGCATCTTCGTCCTTAGCCTTGCCGGCATCGGCGTCGATAGCGGTAATTGATACCGTTATCCCGTATTACCAGAGACAATAGCCACTGGTGACCTGTTACTTAATGCTCAACCACTACGCCATCTAGAGCATTGATTATGGTATCCCCTAATTCTGCTCCTCGAGCTGACAGCATCATTTCGCACCAACTTCCCACTCCGAGAATGCAATATCTTAACTATTAGGTCGAACCATAATTTCCGTTACACCATGACAAAAAACTTTAAAGGCACCGGGAGGGGGGCAAGGGCGGAATAACGTTTACGAAAACAATGGCGTCTGAAAACAAACATATGGGTTCGGTAGATACAATGTGTAACGAAACCAGCGTTGAAAAACGCGCCGTGAGACGGTATTTGGCCCCGGGGCGCGCTTCCGTCCGAACTGCAAGCTTCCGTGGCCGAGCCACGCTTCGTTCATTTTGAAGCTTGTCTTCGGCCTGATGTAACCTTATTTTTGAATTATTTCCTCTTTACTGTTTTCTAGTGACATATTTTACTTGTTTACTTATAGATCTTCTTAATTGTGCATTTCTATACCTGAAAATCTCAGAAGGGTCAAATAAAGTCGGGGGGAGACGCAACTTTGCGTCGACGTCGATGCTCCTTTCCCTTACTAGGCTTAGGCTAAAATTGATATCCCCTCCTCCCACATCAAAAAGCATCTGTCAAAGCATAGGTCTCATCTGTTTAGCCTAACCCTAGGAAGGGAAAGAAGCTTTGACGTGGGTGAAAATTTTGCCTCTCCCCCTCCCCCCTCCCCCCTCCCGACACCCGTAAGTACATCTAGAAACAATATGAGAAAGAACAAAGTGAAAACTAAAAGGAAAAAACAAATCTATATTAGAAACATCTTCTTTTGGCACCATGCCAAGGCGTCAAATTGGCGAGTTTGTGCAATGGCGGCCACTCAAGCTCGTCCACACTACGTCTGTTCTACCGTAAGCCAAAATTACCCCCTCCTGGTGTCTTTAAATTTATTTTTCCTAATTTGTGTCTAACTTCAGTCAACAAAATTTGTACCATTGTGATCACCAATATACTGCCAGCGAATAGGGAGATAACAGATGCCTGGCTTATAGAAGTCTGGGGATTTCTGGTCGACGAAAGTCTGGAGGCCGATTTTGAGATCATGGTCATCTTTGAACTGCCGTCCGTCGAGGATGTGGGTCAGAGATCGGAATAGGTGGTAGTCAGTTGGGGCCATGCCCGGAGATTACGGTGGACACACAGGGGAGCTTCGTCCAACCAAAGTCCTGGATCTTTTGACACGTCAACTTTGCCACATGTGGGCGAGCGTTGTCATGGAGGAAGAAGTCTTGGTCCACTTTTCCTGTAAGTTTTGCCGCTCCGGTGTCCAATTGCCTGCAGTAGAGATCGGCAGTGACTGTCGTGTTAGATGGAACAGTTCCCTATTTTTTTGAAAATTTAAAAAAAAAGTTTTTTTTTTCTCCGTGCAATTTTTTGAATTTTTTTCTGTTTCAATTTGAGCCGATCGAGCCATCGGGCTGCCGCCATATGAGAGACAGCACCTGAGTCCATCGACTGGTTGATTCGGTTAGTGGCCTTGCATGCTGAGGAACCGGGGCGGTGTTAGTGAATTTCGCCCCTCGCGCGAAATTGTCGTAGATTCACTGCTAGTTGAAGCCATAGAGAATATGAATGTGTTTATCAGTAGCCCTTTTCAGTCGCTTCATATACCCCCCACTACTAAATATTCCCGAAGCTTCCACAATTTCCCCAAGAATGTAACAGAAATTATGGTTCAACCGAATTATTTCTGCCACCCACCTTTTCTGCCTCCAAATCCGGCATACCCCTTCCTTCGGCTCGACTACCCATCTCGAGCATCAGTGCCTATCTCAATAAGTGTGTCTGTTCAACCGCAGTTCATATCTCACACCCACCCCTTCTAATCTGTGATAGTTTGGCTCCGCTTCAAAAACCGTTGAGACGCAAAATAGGAGGGATGGATAAGGTCGTCGTTAGCTTCCTAGGTAACTCCGGTGCGACTAGTATCTGTATGTATATATGTAGAGCGGAAAGCACCTTGACGTGCACCTCATTATCTGGTTGCCCTGCATCTGCACATAATAAATTTTCATTAGCTCGCTGTAATTGAAAAAGATCCCAGTTACGCTAAAGTGTTGCTGTGGCTGCTTGAGAATTCCCTTGGCTACTAAATTAAGAAACCGCAAGAGAATCGCCCATTCATTCCGATCCGTGTACTTCTCTACATTTGCAACATCTGGGCTCTTCACTTGGCCTTGAAAATATCCCTGGATCTGAAGGGCTAGCATTTGCGTTGAACGGTGAAATTTTCTCATCATACTATTTTCCGTCTATTGAAGCCATCAGCCGCTCACCCAGTCCATGAGTAACTCTTGCCTTGCTTCTTTGCTGTACTTCTAACTTACTCTAATTCAGTAGTTTCTGCAATACGGAGATCTGCGCTGTCAGTCGACTTCTTTATCTATCAGCGTAACCATCATTATAACCAGCTGGGCCCGACCACATCCTAGCTTTCCGATCAGTACTGCGATCATTTCTAGCCTGTTCTTCGCCTACTTGAAGATCGGTCGCAGCTGTGCGACACACAAGCTTGTCTCAGTTAAAAACTCTTGCAATGCAGTCGCACCGCAGAGCGCTTCCTCAGATTTCACCCTTACAGTCACTACTACAGGTTCTACTTTGTTGAAAATGGAGGTCATTAAAGTTTCCGCCAGGCTTCTTAAGTGATCATCCAGAGTAGCTATCGCGGGTAAACGCGATTTTTAATCTAATTTTGGTTATTTTTCTCAGTGAATGCTTTGATTTGATGGCGTTTGGAGTTCATAAAGTTCGACTTCAGTGCGGCTTTTTGTACTCTCCTAGAAATGCCATGGCACTGCGCAGCTGGTGGACAAAAGAAGAGGCCAGGGCGCTTCACATATATATACCGAAGCGTGACTCATTCATGTAGTTCATTAGCCATCATTTGCTTTCTCCTTAGATCATGATAACTTGGAAGATTTGTCTTATTTTGCACGTTTTCAGTAATTGCCTGGTATCGTAGCGCCAATAAACAGTTACTCTCTATCGTACCAACGTGTGGCAGACGAGTATCGTGAAAATATATATCTGCGACAGTTATCGGGATATATAAATTATATTTTATGGTGCATCGCTTCTACAAGCACGGACGGTCAGGTACGAATTCAACCTTGTGCGCTTATTTGCTAGTTGTGTCGGCGCAGCATCAAAGGGAACTTCGCTTTTGAGAGATTCAGCATTCATTTTGAATTTATTCTTTCACGCTTGTCTCTTCATCTCTTACCCTCATGACTGGGCCTACGTCTTTGAAATCTCAGAAGGCACTCCTCACGCGCTACTGTAACAATTTAGAGCGGATCCTAAAGGAAAATGAAATGGTGATAAAGGCGGACCCAGACCTTTTTCACGATAATACTATGTCCGCAAAAGCACAGTCTATTGCACTCCAGCTCAACTGTAATGTTAAATTGGTCCTCGAAACTCTCGCCCTGTTTACAAATATGTGCGACTCGCTCGGTGACTCACTCACGGAGGAACTGGAGAGTCAAGTCGATAGTTACGTCACAAAAGGGCATAGTGTCCTTGAACTATTCGCAGGCAGCGGCTATTCAGTTAGAGTGCAACCGTACTAGTGCCCGCGACCATGCGCCAACAGGGGAAGTACCCACCCCGCAAAAAATGTTGCCACCCATACCGGTTCCATCGTTTAACGGAAAAGTATGGGAATTTCCAAATTTCTGGACGCTTTTCGCAGCAAATGTCCACAACCAACCGTTAACTAAGCTGCAAAAATTCAACTACTTGCTGAACGCCCTGCAGGGGGAAGCAAGAGATGCGGTACGCCAAGGAATACGCGAAATAAGGAATCTCTCGACAACCTCCACCGCAGCATCAACCAGATACTCGCGCACCTCGGACTCCAACAGGAGGCGCCCCCGGGAGACATCCCAGCTCGGGATGAGCGAGCTGTAATTGAGGAAAACGTCGAGTTCATGGAAATCTTGGAAGTGCCCCAGAATGAGCACGAAGAAGTAAGAAATGTGGATGCGCAGAGAGACGAGTCTGAAGAAGATAGAAATAGGAACAATGCGCAGAGAGACGAGGCTGAAGAAGAGAGAAACAGGAACAATGCGCAAGCAGATCAGCCGGAAGCAGATAATGCGCAGGCAGGAGATCCTGAAGAAGAGTATCTAGAGGAAGAACGGCGCATGATCCGCCGGAGGCAAGAGATCGAGCAAGAGCTGAGGCGAAGGCGCCGCGCTTATATAGCGCAAACGGTCATGATAGAAGAGTTGAGGCGAGCGCCGTGGTGTCCACCACGCCGCTTCCACGAAGGAGCCATAAATCGCGATGAGGAAAGAGCGATGAGATGCGCATTCTGCCAGGCATAGGGGTACTCTACTCCGACTCGTGCACGGTGGTCAGGCTGGTCGAAGAAAGAAGACAGTCGTTGCAACGGCAGGGGAATTGCGAGAAGTGCCTCGAGTACTGCATGAGAGGGCGCGGATGCCCTAAGTTCAACACGACATGCCACCACTGTGGGCAATATAGTCATCACTCGGCCCTGTGCGAGTTGCCGGAGGACAGCGAGGAAATCGAGGGACGACTCGCGCAAGCAAACAATGCGGGGCTCAACAACATGGAGAGAATTCGCGAGCTTGATGAAGAATTGCGCCGAATTGAAATAGAACTGCGCCTACGCCACGAAAATTAGAAGCAGAAAGAATTGCGCCGGCGGGAGTATCGCGGGTAAACGCGATTTTTAATCTAATTTTGGTTATTTTTTTCAGTGAATGCTTTGATTTGATGGCGTTTGGAGTTCATAAAGTTCGATTTCAGTGCGGCTTTTTGTACTCTCCTAGAAATGCCATGGCACTGCGCAGCTGGTGGACAAAAGAAGAGGCCAGGGCGCTTCACATATATATACCGAAGCGTGACTCATTCATGTAGTTCATTAGCCATCATTTGCTTTCTCCTTAGATCATGATAACTTGGAAGATTTGTCTTATTTTGCACGTTTTCAGTAATTGGCTGGTATCGTAGCGCCAATAAACAGTTACCCTCTATCGTACCAACGTGTGGCAGACGAGTATCGTGAAAATATATGTCTGCGACAGTTATCGGGATATATAAATTATATTTTAGTAGCATCGTAAGCCACTTCTGATCGCTGCCCTCGCAGCTGGTGACGGTGACCCTGCCCTTCTCTTCTCGATTTAAAAGCACATTTCGCAATATTCAAATTGGTCGACTTACCTTCCTGAATAGTAGATCCTTGGGTAACTAGTCTGGCTGCACCTTTTTCGCTCCACCCCGGTGAGCTATCACGGCCCTATACCTGCTCGCACCCACTGCGACGCCGCCCACTTTGCTCAGTTGACCAGTGAGAGAGCTCAAGTGGGTGGCGCCGCAGTGGGTTCGAAGAAATGTAGGGCCGTGATTACGCACCGGGGCGGCAGGAAAAAGGTACAGCCTGACTAGTTACCCAGGTATCTAATGTTTCAACAAAGTAAATTGACCCATCAGATTATCGCAAAGTGTGCCTTTGAGTGAATCTCTCATCCGATTTTCCTCCCATCTCGCCATCGCTCAGTCCTCCTTGGGTGACTTGACCACATGTTGTTTTCGTGTGGTTTCCTCGTGTTCCCTTCACACCACTTCCTTCATTGCTTTTCGTATGATTGTCTGCTGAGGTCCCGAAGATAACCGAGCGAAACAAGGGTGATCAATACAGGAAAGGGGCCGAAACAGGTGTCCATGACGTTGGAGTTGCTTAGATTCGCTGATCCTTCTGTGCCATTTTGAGTGGCCAGCTCGGCACACGCGGTGGATCACTAGTTCCCCCATTACCTCGTACACGCAATCCTCACAAACCGCTTTTCAAACAGTTATATTCCTGCATTTGTGATAACTTCCAAATCTAATAAAAGCTTGAATTTCTCTGAAGGTGTCGTGGTTTTCTAGGTGAAAGTTGTGTCAAAAAAAACTGAAAAGTGTCGGAGCGAGTCAATTCAAACGCTGTCATTTCCTCCATCCGTAATTCTATGAAACCGGCTTTTGCTTTTGTGGAGATTAGGAGGTGGATGAAGTCTAAAGAATACCAGATCTATGTCACATATTGAGAGGAGAAAAAGGCCGGTTGTGTTTCGTTGCTGAATTTGCACAACCTCTCAATGTTCAATGAAAGTAAGTATCCAAACTTCGCTATGTGCAGCCTCATAGGACTTCCATTCACAATCCGTATATACAGACCCTTCTCCTTCGGTCTACAGGGGGTGCCAAAAAAAGTAATTTTGTCTCCTCCACTTTCAACCCCTTTTCTTCGAACTACAGCAAATTCTGTTGAGGTAAATTCATCCGCAGATTCAAGAGCAGACCTCACTCTATCACTATACTCCGTGACAGCTTTCTGCACGAACAGGAACGAGTGCGAGGAAAGAGAGAACAAGATGTGTCACCTCATCTGGGCAAAATCCGGAATTTCGACGCCCTCGTTCACAACCTTGCTGAGGTCCGTTAACTCTGGGTACCTAAGGGGATTCATACTGGGTGGTAATCTTTAAAATTCCGTTTTTTCCCAGCGCCCTTCGTTTCCAAGAGCCAAAATGTGCCGTTACCTCTGAAACCCCTTTGGAGGCAGGTTTGAGGCATGAAAATGATACTTCGGGTCATATCAGCCTTATCCAAGCAGCAGGAGCTCGGTGACTTCCATGAACTGGAGGGCCGATCCTCAGGAAGCTTCCCACAGAAGACCTACCACGGAGCCTGGCTTCATCGTTTTACGCGGACCTTGATACTAGAGGTACTCCGAAGCCCGACTGCGCCGAATGAAAGCTCCATATTTTTATAAAGATGAACGTAGGGAGCCACGGCTTGTTCCTGCTTTTAGAGGAACATTTCAGGAATATTTTGCCCCAATACTTTTATCGTTTTCGTTTCCCTGTTTTATACAGGGTGGGGCAAAATTACGGAAACTAAATTGGTGCCACCCAAAAACTTTATTTCAGCTTGAACAAAAAAGTAACCATTATCGACTTAATCCCCAGAAAAAACTGAACAAAACCCACTTCTTTTTATTCAAAGCAAGCCCATTTACTCCGACACAGGCTCGAAGACGCTCCGGAAACGCTTCGGCCGTGGCGTGGAGGTGGTCTTCGTCCAACTCATCCCATGCTTTCTCCAGTGCTGCCTTCAGAGAATTGAGGTCGCGATGGGGTTTGAGCATGCTTTAGACTCGAGGACGCTCCATACAGAGAAATCGAGTGGGTTGAGGTCCGGTGAACTGGGATGCCGTTCATCAAAAGCGATGGACTGGAAAATTTTCCTTGCACCGCTCCTGAACAATCTTGGCCTCGTGAGCAGGGGCATTGTCTTTTTGATAGCACCATTTCTTATATCCAAAGTGCCTCTGGGCCCACAGTAGGACTTCGTTCTTCAAAATGTCCAAATAGTTTTTCCCGTTGACCTTAACTCCTTGTGGACGAAGACCAGCGGTGAACGAAGACCACGCAGATGATCGCGCATCTTCTTGATTTTCGCCTTGGTCGTGATAGAAGTAGGTCTCCCACGTCCTGGTTGGTCGGAAAGGTTTCCCAATTCTGTAAACATTGCGATTGTTTTCGACACAAGACTTCTTGGTACCTTGGACGGCGGGAGATGTCAACCGCTCGGAATCCTTGAAGGTGCAGGTCGATGATGGAAGTCCGGTGAGGGAATGGCCTTGTAATTTTAGATCAAATACAAAATTTTTTGTGCTAGTTAGTAGAGAAGGTTGCGCTGAATCGAATAAAAATTAGCAAGAGTTTTTCAAAGGCGAAAAGCGCCCCCGGGGTCAAAGTTCCCGCGGCCGTGCCTAGTTTCCGTAATTTTGCCCCACCCTGTATAATTGGCAGATGTGAGCCGCGGGCAAAATTACTTTTTTTTGGCACCCCCTGTATACAGTGGCCGCTACGACTAGTTTGGGTGATCGCAGGCGTAGTACATAATATATGAAACTAATCTTAACCGTCATTGATCTCATTTACATGCCGAAGTTTTTTGTATATTTATCAAAGTTGTGACCTTTAGACATATATGTGTATAGTGCGCCCTACGAATAAGCAGTGTATGCAGTAGGTTCCTCGAAACGTTTCCATCAGTTGGAGGTCCCTCTGAAAGTTATCATCGATCGCTCCTTAGCATTTTGCTGGCTCTATGATCATGACCTTCACCCAACTGATCAAATGTGTCCATCTTCTCTCTGGAACGCTAACGATCGATAAACCTGAATTTCATTCTTCATTGTGGGCTCTTGGGTATTGAGTGTGCTTTATTGCCATGCCTCACTCCCCACATTATGACTTTAAGCCTTTCTAACCTTTCATCCCTTCCTTATTGTTTTTGCTCATCTCCACTACAAGAGACTTTGAGTGTGCTTTATTGAAATGCCAACGCCGAATTATAGAATCAAAGATATTAACATTTATTTCTTAATGTAAAATGCTACGTTTAACATCAACGCACAGAATTTCTTTCAACACAGTAACACTGACTGAACCTTAATTAAGGAAACGAATTTGTTGTCGAAGTTACTCATAATTTCTGTTTTTATGCATTAAAAAACGGATAAGAGAAACGAATGTCTGTTGGTCACGTTTAGAACTCATCTTCGTGCATTTCAGTACAAGGCAGCACGGCGGATGCAAATGAAAAGGTACACATGCGTTTCTACCGGATTAGACGAGTTAAGTCTCCTCCGTGTCCTTTAGAAGTGGTGCGAAAAACTTCTTAATAACCTGAAAAGCACAGTATTTGCTTAACATCATCATCATACAAGAAAAACCTAACAGTGAAGTGAAAAAACCATGTAATCACTGCTGTAACCCTCTTCGACCACACGCTTCTGCATTAACAGCTGAATACATGCCAGTAACTGCTAACTTGCATTTCAAACATAACTGGATATGCGCAGTGAACACCTCATAGCTTTCATAGATTCGTAATGACTGCATCCATCACAGACTCATGCGGGGAAAGCGGTTCGCTGGATACCGTTACTGCCGTAATAAAAACGTTTTCAGGACTGGCCGCGTCAATGGCCTAGAATTGGTGGCTCATGACAACGAGTTATAGCATAACCGCATAGTGAAGGGACAGCGAGAGCGAAAGTGTGCTCCTGCGAATGACTTTTGGCTGCCGCACAGTACTGCGCGCATCTAATGAGGAATCGTGTAGTGTCTCCATGATCCCACCCCGGAAAATTGATTAGCGTTGACATGTACATGTTCGACTGATGACCCTTCGCTCTATGTACTGTGTGTTGGCCAAACTGGATCTCCCCAACTTTCACTACTATACTGGGTTGTTCCATAAGTTCCACCAGTCCACATTTATCGCTTCAAAGACAGCATCAGGTATAATATGGTTAATGGAAAATCCATAACAGAAGTGACTCATGCAAAAAATATGAGCTTGAGAAGTTCATTTATGACGAAATCCGCGTCGAAAAGTGCGCCCCAAAGCTGTGGTGACGACGTGACAGATAAGACCTGACACCCCGGATGCATCCACTCCGCCTCTAGGGTCGACTTCGACCAAGAATGACTGAGGTGTAGAGTAATGAGCATGATAGCAGAATGAATCTTATCGTATCGTATTGAAGCCGTATCGCTAGAAATGACGTGGTGCTTGACGTGTAAGCTTTCGTAATTAACACGTCTACCGGTCAGTATCAAAGATTGAAATGAATGAAATAATCGAATTACCCCTAACAATCCTTTAAAACCACTGGAAGAATCACGGAGTCCCGCCGTTGGTGCGACAGTATGGTACCTGTCTCTGCCACTCCGATTAGCCGACGAGCTCATTTGCTCGGCGCTGTTCTGGGCTATAATACCAATTTTGCATCGAAGCTTTCGGAGCGTAATTTCACGAGGACCGCTTGAAATTTTTCCAAAAGTCAGGTTGTAGGCAGCATGAGCGACATAACAAAAGTCAAAAGTGGTTTCCTTTTGAAGATTATGAGCACACTGACTGAGGAACCTAGACGGTCCATCCGCAACGTGAAAGGGCACTTCGGATGCTGCGAAACCTAGACCGTGACATGCGCATTTAATCAAGCATATTGAAAGTAGAAGTTCCTAGAGGTCTATAGTGTTATGCGGTTGTATTTGACATTTTTTCACACATACACATACCCATTGTGGAAAACCAGCAGGACTGTAATGCTGTATAAGAAGGGATATCCACACGACACTGGCAATTATCGTCCAATCTGCCTGCTGTCTATAGTCTACAAGCTCTTCGCTCGAGTCATCTCGAATAGAATTGGTAGAGCTTTAGACGAAAAACAGCCATGCGAGCATGCAGGATCTCGCAGCGGGTTCAGTGCAATCGATCACATCCACACGGTCACTAGGCTGGCTCATTAAAGTATCGCGAGAGTACAAGATGCCGTTATGTCTCACATTAATCGTTTAAGAAAACCTTCGACTCAGCTGAGACAGAAGCGGTTATCGAAGCTCTGGGAAAGCAGGGTATGCCTACTCAGTACATGGTGTACTTCGTGAGCTCTACAGCAATTTCACGACCAGGATCTCGCCATTATACAAGGAAGTCATCATTGACGTGAAGAGAGGGGTTCGACAAGGCGACACCATTTTGCCTGAGCATTTTAGCGCCGCTCTCGAAAACGTCATGCGGCAATTGGAATGGGAAGGCAAGGGAGTGAAGGTCGATGGGGGTATCCACACCACCTCCCTTCGCTAAGAAAAATCGGTCTGCAGCTGAACCTAACGAAGAGTATGTATGAGGAACGGATGATTCCTCATGCCCCATTCACACTCAACCATACGGACATCACTGGATGCTTTAGCTATGTGTACCTGGCTCGGAAAGTCAATATGTTGGCCGACTTATTGCCAGAGCTGAGCAGGAGGAAAAGAGCATTCAAGACCATCGAGGAAGTCGTGAAGAAAACGAAAAACATCCAGCTCCGCGCCCATATCTTCTATTCTGCTGTCCTTCCTGCCCTAACATACGTCTCAGAGACTTGCACTCTACGTGAGCACGAGGAGCATGCAGTCGGCGTCACCCAACGTGCCATCGAAAGGACGATGCTCAGAATTCCGATACATGCAAGGTAGAGGGGAATCCGGAGTTCCGAACTCTTTCTTCGGTCGAAGTTTAGAAACGCCGCCGTATTCGCCAAGGAATCGAAGATTAGATGGACCGGACACGTCATGCGATATCGCGATGAGCGCTGGACCAGAACGGTTACCGTCTGGATCCCTCGGGGGTCAAACCAACACGTGGATGACCGCCGGCCCGATGATCAGACTTCTTCACGAAACCTCTGCGCGGAGGAAGCGAAATGCTGCGTGTCTCTGAAGCCAGGAAGGTTCACTGGACTACCCCGGCTCGCGACAGAGACCTTTCGTGACCAGCTTCTTTCATGCGCAGAGGCTTTCAACGGAGATTCTTATCGTTCTGGTGCCGAATGAATATCGTATTACTTTGCAGGGATGTATTACCCATTAGAGCGTACTTCTAGATGAATCGGGATACCATTTCAAACTTTGCGAGAGGAGACTGGCCATGGGTACATTGCTTATCTATGGAAGTCCTTACTATTTATGGAGATGATTACCAAAAAAGTTCTATGCAAATCGAATGAGCATGTGAAGCTGCCTCGCACGCTATAAGCGCAGCAGATACAAAGGTTGCACCACCAAATACGCCAAATTGGGGAGATGATGGTGAAGGGAGTGGGCTGCCTGGCATTTTTCTGGTATGCTGGATGGGACCACATAAGTTTCATATAGAAGTATTTTCATGAATGGCAATACCTGAAATCCAATTTTCTCGATCATTTGTCTTCAACC
Organism: Trichostrongylus colubriformis; assembly: GCA_963978905.1. NCBI lineage: Eukaryota > Metazoa > Nematoda > Chromadorea > Rhabditida > Trichostrongylidae > Trichostrongylus > Trichostrongylus colubriformis. The sequence continues at coordinate 40,051,558 of OZ022256.1, forward strand.
TGTGTCACTGTAGAAATACCAACTTCAATTTCATGCTTTTTTTAGTCAGTAGAGATTATCGAAAGCTCAACCCCTCACCCAGTTTCGTGTTTCACACACTTGTCCCTAATTTGTTGTAACAAAGCCTCTATTGCGTGGAATCCGAGGATGTTCGGATAAATCTTTCAGGAAGGACGCATTTCAATTTAAGTGCGTAGCAAGAGACTCCGAACCCTCTTGATTATGGATTTTTACTACCAAGCAGATGCTAGAATCCTCTCGTTAATAATCAGAACCATAGAATACACGATATATTTTACTCGGGAAATGGGGCTACAATAAATGCAAATGTACAAGTTAGCCAAAACAAGAAATTGTGTAATCATGGAATGAGATTTGCAAAATACCTCGTCATTCTGGATGAGAGACATGATGTTCGGTTCAGAATCCTTGTTTTGGTATACTATCGTGTCGGAGAACTTCGAATTATGCACTGCTTCGGGAATATCCGTGCATATTCCGTCATCGACGAAGATTCCAGACTGAAAGTGTATGCAATCAAAATAATGAAGTTCATGAAGATTACAAGATCGAGGTGGTCCCCATAGCAAAAGTTCTAACAAGGAAACTCAATAGGTCAGCCAAGCCGTTCGCACTGAGGTGCATATCGCTTATACCTTGAGATTCCGAACTCAAATATGCTCTCGAGAGTTACGGATTACTCTGCGAAGAACGTTGTGGAGGTTCTTTTCGAATAAGCAATACTGTTATGTAGTAAGTGCTCGCGCTTGTAGCGCGCCAGCTGAAGGCTTTCGCTGAAGCCGAAGCTGGCTGAGCTGAAGGCAGAACCACTGTTACTTCCATGTTTAGGAGGTCAAATCACATTTGAGACCAGTTTTGAGCAGGATTAAGATTTGGACCGAAATGCGAAAAGACACCTGGGCAAACTAAGAATAGAAAAAGTGGTATTTTACAAATTTTCTTCATGAAAAAGCTACCAAATGTAATGTAGACAATCGAAATATGCTTAGCACACGTATTACTTACCGCAGCAAAGGAGCATGACAAGAGCTAGAGAATAGCATTTTTCGGCGAGAGTCTACAACATCCCCTTGGTTGTATGTGTTGCCACTCGAATACCGAGAGATGTATCAGAATTAACCTCGATTAACGTAAAATCTAAAACTTGCCTTCAGGACAATTCGTTTTCCTGAGCATAACAACAGATCTGGTTTCGCACGAAAACGCTAGCTCGCGCGGTACAGGCGCCAGCACTCACCATATAACTATATGGCTTTTACAGGAAAAAAAACCTTCACAGCTTTGCTCGCACTCATTCCGCAAATTTGGAGAGCAGACTTAATTCATTGCCTAAAGACGCATCTAGCGATGTCCACTCATTGGGGGCTGATCTCTTGACCGTCCATTGTGAGACATCCGGATACCTTTCTTGACATTGTTTTGTGTAAAGGTTGGAAACTCCTTCTTAAAGCTTTACTGCACTCATTCAACAAACTCGCTAAAGCGGAAACGTCAAAGAAGTGGTAATTCATCACCCGATTTCGAGATAATAAGAGTCACCATTCGTGGACAGGGACAGATTGAGTTTCTTGATCACCTATAGAAAGCACGAATTGCAGATCGGGGTGCAGATCAAGTGAGCTACCTGGGACGGGCGATAGTGCATAATGCAATAGTATTCAGCATTAGGATACGACGGATGTCGAGAAGTTTTCGGTACTACTCCTACTCTCCTGAACGAACTCCAGATAACCCATAGCTTTAATCCGAAAGAGAAAAGGTAAAGCGAAAAATCTTCGGGGACACTGTTTGGGAAAATGCAGATGTGCAAGCACGCTCTTGCTAGCTGGGTTTGGTAACCAGACCCCAACAATGCACCTTAAGATCAGAATTTAACAAAAAATTAAAGTCGAAAGGAACAGTGGAAGCATGTTATCTTCTGTGGTAAGCTCCATTCCTGGCTGACTCTCCAAGACACGGGGACGAAGTCTACGTCACAAAAGTGCGCGACATTTTTGGCTGGATAGAAACGTGTGCATCACTTAGCGACAAGATATTCGTTTCGGGAAAGAGAAGGAAAACTCCTACTGTTCGTCTGAGATGATCCTAACTAGGGCTGTGATAAATCTTTGGAATTGAGGGTTCAGATTTCTGGAAAAACTGTAAGATCATGAACTCACATTCCGTATGGTTATAGTTTTCGAGAGGCAATATACGTTCACATCTTCGCTACAGTCCTTTTCTTCGTCGCGTTTCTCAATGCACTCGGCAACAACAACTGTCGGATAAATACGGGGTTTCGTGCGACGGTACCACCACTGCAGTGCATTGTTTGCACACCAAAGTGACCTCTACTTGTTAAGGAACAGATTTTAGGAAAATTTTTGTCACTCACACCACCCATCCTATATTTTGAAGAGGCTGGAGCCTTTTCCGGACAATCGCCAACATTGATGGAGTTATAAAAATTTTTTGTGGATTCACTGGTGTGTCTGTTTGATGCCAATATTTTTCTAACGTCATCGCCGATACCTAGAAGAAAAATCAAAATCATCATAGATCATTGAACTAAAAAGTGGATCACTGACCAACAAACTGGAAACGCTCTGGTGAACCGTCCTCCTCCTGAGTGGATAATTCTTTGCCTTGATATGGGACAGATGATTGCTCGTCGTTTTTCTTCTTTTCCTCCTCGTTGGCAGCTTTCGATGCAAAAGCTTTTTGATACATTCGGCGGACATTTTTATCTGAAATCGCTTAATTTATCCTGCCACCTTCGACTCCTGGTACTATTAGGTTGTCCGAAAAGTAATGAGACAAATGTCATAGAACAGCGATTCGTCACTAACTTATTACAAATAAACATCGTTCAACATAATTTTTGTCACGTCCCTTCAAATGCCACCTCGAGAGATCCGATTTCACTCGCGAAGAGCTCCGGAAACTGTGACATGAAATTGTTGACAGCTACTTCCACGTTTTCCCGATTAGTGAGTTCCTCTCCGGATGAGAGGATTGAAGAGACCGTAAGATGTGAAAGTCTCTCGGTGCGACATCAGGCTAGGTCTCTCAGCTTCTCAGCTTATTCTTTTTTGACATGTGTCGCCTGGCCTTATCCATGAGGGGTCGAATTTAGCCCCTTTACGACGGCGATTACGCAGAATTTCAGCTACCTTCTTCAGCTGGATACGCAATCTTCCGTTGTCGACTATGAAGCCAGTTCTCAAAATACCGGACCATTAATATTCCACTAGAATGAAAGCAACTCATTTGTATCATGATCGGGATGTTACGGCCGTTGTTCAGCAGTTCGTCGAAGTGGACCCAATGTTTTCAACGCACCATGTTATCGTAGATACAACACTTCTCATCCAAGATAACGATGGACTTGATGAAAAAAAAGCGTGCGAGGACGGCTGAGCACAGAAGTACACACTTCAACGCGCCTCTTCTTGATGTGAGAGCTAAGATCGTGCGGAATAACCGGAAGCAACTTTGCCACTTCACCTAACGTACGAAGGACGTGTACTGTGGATAAAGGAGCTCGCGAGAAGGCCACAAGCTTGCACACCGTGCGGTAAGGTCGTTCTTCACAGATGGCAAGTATGAGCTGCTATTTTGCGTAGGTAGACGTTCCGGACAACAACTGTTCGAAACATTTCTCACCTCTGCCGAACTTGCCGTATCCTCTTAAGCATTTACGGGGGTCACAGAGCACAAATTTCCATAGTTTTGTCTTCTCGCGACTACGACTTCCAAAAAATATATGCAAGAACACAACGAGAGAGGTCATTGTCTCAATGTGGGCTTCTCTACAAGCTAACAATTAGCTATCCGAGTCAAATCGGCCTCCGTGCCTGTCTACCAATGATATCCAGTTGCGTCCCTTGTTGCATCACTACCGGTCAACTATAGGAGCGCGCTGATGCACCAAGACAACGCCAGAGCATTGCACAGAATACCGCGGGCAAATTCATAGAAGTGGATGGGTTGGAGTTTCATCCGCTTCCACTGGTTGTGCATCATTCGATTACTGGCTTCCGCTCATGCAGTGCTTTCTGAAAGTGCAGGTTCCACTCGCTTGGAAAAGTTCAGGGATTGTCAACAGTTCCTCGATTGGACGCAGCATGAATGGTACTTTGACCAGATTACTAGCACATAGTACTAGAAGATAGATGGCAAAAAATACTGATAATCAGCGGCTTCATTCTGAGCCATAGTAGTGCTGTTATAAAGGAATTTATATTCGAAAAATTGAATATTCGAGCTGGTGTATACCCTTTTTGCAAGGATTTTTTACAGTGCTTCCGAAGTGCCTTTAGGTTGCACTTTGAACAGAGGACAAAGCCCCCCCCCCCTTAATCGATGAAAGCAATTTCATCCGACGTGTTTCCTTATACCTTTGTTACCCTCTACCACACATAACGAAGGGATGGTAGCTTTAGATATGTTTACTTAATATCTGATAAAAATACCTTGATGTGCTTTATTTTTCAAAGTGAGTCTCACCTCGGCGATGTTTATGTCTCAGAAGGAAGTCTTCCATACTTTTGTAGAGAGGAGAGAAATTTGCGTAATGGCTCCGCTCCAAATCATCCGGTATGGTGAAGTGACAAGGCGGCTCATCTCCATATCTGTAAACAAGGCCAAAAGGTTACTTGGTGCGCATCACACGCGGTTAGGCGGATCACACATAATATTGGTCTACAACGAATCGACAGTGCATACACACGAGTAACTAACTAAATGGTAAGTTAAAGACAGTGTTTGGGCGAAATTCCCAACAAAAGGCGCCTCCTTGAGCTGTGGCGGAGACGGCCTCGTCAGGGCAAGCCGCCTTGGTTTAGGGCAGCCCGCCTCCAGACGACGTGATTAGTGGTTGGTCACGGTGAGATCGGTCAAGGAGATCGGCAGGATTGAAAGTATCGCAGCGCGCTTTCTCACTTTAGCTTGAAACTCACCGCATGAAAATAGATGCTGTCGCACTTCCGAACACCCTTCATGTTTACGTCTTGGTAATGCCAATGGAAAACCTATGCGGCCCGCCTCTTGACGGAGAGGTCGTCCGCGCCTAGAACCAACGGTGGGGAGGGGTCCTATTTCTCGGGTTGTTGGCCACTTCCATCCGTTTTTTCTATACTGCCCTGCTACTAGGCATCTCGGCTTATTCACTATTCACTATTCATATGATATTCACTACTTCTTTTACTTTTCGTCCGTTGTAAAATAAAACAGAAGAATCTCAACTCTATCAAAACTTTTCGATCAACCCAGTCCGAATTTTCCTAGAGCTGCCTTCAAGCCCAAACCATCCGCTTGCCTTAGCAGGACGACTCTGGACTGGGTTGATCGAAAAGTTTTGATAGAGTTGAGATTCTTCTGTTTTATTTTACAACTCAGCAAACAATGCAAGCTAATCAACAATATAATAGCCATTGTTAGTTATAGCATTGCCCCATCTAACGGAGAGGTCGGCGATTCTACTCTCCCAGAACTGGGAAGATTGGGAGTAGAAGAAGTCACCGACCACTTGTTGAAGGTGGTCATATTTGACGAATTGTTTTTTTGCTAGGAAAGCCCCAAAGGCTCGGAACTGGTGGTAATGTGAGGGGAGGGGGTGCAATACCAGGTGAATAGGGTGGATGTGGAACCGTGTCCCAGCCTAGCTCCGTCAAATTTGCGGAGGGACAACTCTAGGCCTCACACAGATAAAGAGACCCGTGCGAAATTGGAGGAGCTAGGCTGGGAGACGGTTCCACATTCACCCTATTCACCTGGTATTGCCCCTCAGATTACAACTGGTTCCGGCTTCTCAAGGCTTTCCTAGCAAAAAAAAAGCGTCAACTATGACCATCTTGGACAGGTGGTCGGTGACTTCTTTGACTCCGAATCTTCCCAATTCTGGGAGAAAGCAATCACTGACCTGCCTGTTAGATGGGACAATGTTATTATATGGTTGATAAGTTGGTTATTATATGGTTGATAAGCTTGCATTGTTTGCTGAGTTGTAAAATAAAACAAAAAATCTCAACCCTATCAAAACTTTTCGATCAATCTAATATCAATGAAACATCCATGCACTTTGGAATACAGCGATCAATAAGACTTTAACTCTTTGCTTTTTTTTCGAGGTGCAACCGAAGAACACATACACAGCTGCACATACTCAGCGCTACAAAGAGCACGGAAAGTAGTCAAAGACAGCATAAGGGATAATGTGGTTGTTGAGAAATCCTTAGAAGAAGTCAATACATGGAAATTATACGTCTGAGTAGGCTATCTGTGGCAATTCCTGGTGAAAAAGCGCGTCTCCAAGCTCTAGAAACCCTGAATGACAAATCCCGCCTCCAGACGACATGATTTCTAGTTGGCTACGATGAGAGCGGCCAAGTATATGCGACAGGAACGGGGTATTGCGGCGCCCTTCTGCAATTTTCGATTGAAGCTACTGCAGAAAATAAATGGTATTGTATTTCCAGATATTCCTTTGTTTTTATTGGCAATATGACAATGGAAATCTCGTTCGGACACATGTCTCTTCACGGATAGGTCGTCGGCGTCGAGAAGCAACGGTAGAAAGGGAATCCTATTTCTTGGGTCCTCGGTCATTTCCTTCCGTTTTTTCACCATCGTATTACTAAGCACGACTCCCATATTCACTACTACTTTTCCTATTCGTCCAAATTTTGTCTGATGCTGCCTTCAGAGGCGCATTTCCGAAAGGAAATTCGTCCGCTTTCTCTTTTCGTGGTGAAGCTGAAGAGAAATGAAGCTCACACTAGTCCTATCTCTCATGCACGTACTCCCATATGATGCATAATCATTTTTGAGAGCGTTACATTTTTTGAAGATCTTCCTTGTAAGCAGCACTGACGTGCCACATGAAGCTGTGGCAACAATGTGAAAAGAAGGAGTCTAACATACACGATAACATAGGCAGAAGTCACATTAGTGCATGCAGTGCTTTTATATGGAAACTTCGCACGAGGGCTCACGTCAGGGGCCTTTATTTTTTGGAATTTCGGAGGCTTCCTCCAGATTGTTTTTGTAGACGTAGCGAACAGCAATTCTTATTTTTTAATTATGTGCGCTATCTTGATCGTGAAACGTGTCTGCAAACAAAAAAGACAAAACTTGATTAACAATTGAAAGCAGAGCTCATCTAAGGTCCATGTGATGGCTTTGTGTAGCGGCAAAGTAGCTTCGGAATAGATAAACTCATTCAGATTGCTGTGTGAAACCCGGAGCCATCGCTGGCAACTTTTCGGTTCTTATGCATTGTTTCTTGTTTGAAATTGAAAATCGTTTTGTTAATCGACTGCATTGCTTTGAAAGGAGCATGGTCTTCCAATTAAATTTCTCCACCGAGCTCCTAGTTGGAACCTGGTCATAGTGAGAACCTACCTGAATACTTTTCTTGGGTTTTCATTCATGCATATTGGAATCGGATCATTTGCTTCGACAGGATATCCAATAGGGCGGTATACACTCCGAAGCGGAGAAGGACTTCTGTGAGTGTCCAAAACGTAAATACGATAACACGTGTTAGATCCTATAGCTAAGTCCTTTGTGCTATCCAGATCAAATTCATTTTATCCTCCACCTCTTCGTGTTAGACGATATCTGAGATGCTCTATTATAGTCCTTCCTCTCCATTGCGACACCAGCCACCTTCGCCTCCACATCTGGCTCCGCTAATCGCTCTTCTTGTACATTTCGCTCTATAACATGTAACGATAGTTCAAGCCACTGCAGCTGCCTACCTTTTTACATACAGCAGTACCTGATCGCAAATCTATGAGGTAGTCTTCCCGATCAAGAGCTACCTGAAGTACAAAACTGGGATAGTAAAGCACCTATTAGATGTATTTACTAATCAACATATTTCAAGTTGTGCTACGTTTTCCAAGAGATTCGGGTCCCTTGTAACTATCGCAAGCTTTGCATATGTGCACGTTGCATGCTGGCTCGACCGTTCCTTGCATGCACGTGGTTGATCAGTGCAAAAAAAGTTGTTAACGGTCGATTGAATCAAACCTTGGGACTCATTAAAGTATATCAGCCTTATCAACAGCGCCAACGAACTGCTGAAAAAGTAGTTTGAAGGTAGCCAACAGCGGAGGACGCCGACAACGACTAAAAAGGATATTTGAACTTCTTATGGGATAGTCAATGGATTCTCCAGCAAATCTGTAGCGATCTTAGACCAGTTATCAATCAATCTTGGATATGCGAGCCTGCGGACAACATGGAAATGTGTACGAGAGGAAAATAATGGCGATTCAGGATAACCAACAGCAGTGTTTCTATCGCTGCGTGTCCTCGTCACTCATCATGTACACTGAGCAATACGGAAAATCAGCTCGATCAGATGCATACATTTGCGTTCCACTGCGGCCAGCCCCGACTTTTCGACATGAGAGTACATATTTCACGTACTTGAGAATCGTCCATATTTATGTTGTATTTGCCTGATGTGGGCCGCATGCAAAGTTTAATGCTAAAAATGGAAATCCGGCTAAGATACAGAGCCGAGCAAGTGCCCGCGCCGTCGTCCGCCGCGGTCGGAGACGTACATATTGTAGGAACAGAAAGTGGTGTGGAACAGTCCCACTCTCCAATCTCAGTTCACTGACGACAACTGACACGGAGTGGCGGCGTCCCACTCTCGTGGTGGTGGACTGGCCTTTGAGGAAGACGATCTGGTCGAAACCTTAGGCCTCAAATAAATATTCCACCTAACAAGCTCGTTGGCATAACAGAGAAGTACAAAGTCCCACTCTCCGTTTCCGACCGCGGCGGACAACGGGACGGGCACTTGCTCGAAGGTCCCACCCACAAGAATTTGGGGAGCAGTATCTTAGCCAAATTCTCACCTTTTCGCGTGAAACGTTGCATGCGGCCCTTACTAGGCATATACATATAAATATAAGGGCAACAAAGAAACTAATGTTTCCGTGGATGATTCATTTGAGTCCCCAATACTAAGCGAGAAGTAATATACTATCACCTAGACTGATAAAGTGGGGAGGGCCTGAGCTTCACGATGAAACTCAGGGGTCAAATCTTTGTCATACTTGAGTAGCATTCTGGGCAAGCATCGCTAAACAGGATTGTTGAACACCGTTGCCTTCCTAAAGGCAACGGTGTTCAACACTTGTGAGAACTCGAGCTCTTTCTCCGGGATCTCGCCTTTCGAAAAACCAACTTTCCTCAGATTTGGCAAGAAGCGTTTACCCAGTTTTCGTGATACATTTTTTTTTGATTAGTACCGGAAGATTTCGGTAGGACACGCCCAAATTGACAGAGTTCAATTACGAATAGAGTATGGTACCTTCGAATCAGTGGCAGAAGCTGCAGAATTTTCCTGAGCGAGGTGCCTTACTTTGCAGTCTTCTGACCTCTGTAATTTGAGAATATTACGGAAATTTCTAGAGAACCTTTGGGTGCATCTTGCTATAAACGTGCTTTTGAATGATCGCTGATATGGGTGAGTAAAAACAACGTTATTAGGGATTCAATTTTATTAGGTTGTTCGGAAAGGAATGCGCGTTTTTTTTTTGTCCATCTATTTCTCTTCTACTACAGAAGATTTTGTAAAACAGTTTTGTCTGTTAGAAAGAGAATTTTATTGCACATCTTTTGAAATACTTTTGTCTATATCTACTTGTTTTTTTTTTCGAAGAAAAAATTCAAAAAGAATTTCAATTTTTTTTTCAAAATTTAAAAAAAAATTTCAAAAAAATGCAAGATTCAATGCAATAAGCGGTAAATATTTGTCGCCATGCGTATAATGTTTGCAGAAATATTTGGCTGTATAAAGTGTCGGGCAAAGTTCCAGCGTTTAAAAACGGTAATGAAAGCTCGGATGACGAAGAACATGGAAGTCGGCCTCAAGTCGTTGAAACTTTTTTTCTTTGAAAAAAACGAAGTAGACATAGACAAAGATATATGAAAAGATGCACAATAAAAAACTCTTTCTAATAGATTGAACTGTTTTGAAGAATCTTTTATAGTAGGAGAGAAAAATGGACAAATTCAACGCGCATTTCTTTCCCAACAACCTAATAATTAGTGCTTTTCAGAAGCTTTCCAGCTGGTGGTATTCAATGAAACAACAATTCACATTTTAACCTTCGCTGACCTAAATATGGGTGTTGATAACTCTGTTCGCATTTGACTCACCACTTTTGTCTCAGAACTGATTGTCCAAGCAGTCTTCGTTATGCTGACACATCGCCATTTGTAAGTGGAATTCGGTAGGTCAAGGCAAGCAGAGTATCGAACATGGCAGCCGACTTTGAAGGAGCCCTTAACATCAGTCATACATTACGGCTAGTGTAGCCTTTGAGCCAAAGAAACACGGCTTTTTACGGATGGGAGGACTGGGGGTATAACGTCAAGAAGAAAATCAGAATGCACAAATCATTTTGGAAACAACCGATGACTCCCCTTTATACTGGCAGCGTTTGCACGGTTTCATACTTTTCGACACCTGCCGCCCACATGTCTATACCCGCTGTCGCCACAGAGCTTGAAAGCGGCTTCTAAGTGCAATCCAAGCCAACGCGCTGAGCTTTGTATGTTGCGGGGGTACTACTTTCTGTTTGGTCATCTGCCCTATTCATGCCTTTCCTAGTGCGTGCTATCTGCTGTAGCGATAGCTGCGCAGAACTGGCAGTGAATGTGATAGAGAAAGATACCAAGAAAGGGACCCATCAGTCAAGGGAACAAGGGGTTGGGGAAGAAAGTAAAAATTGAAAGAACGCGCTATTCCAAACGATCCTATTGGGGTGTCCATAAGTTCGTTGGCCATTTGTAAACAGCGTCGCGTTACGCCACGCGTTGTGAATTTGCATAATGATTTCGCGATACTGAGGGCATTTGCGATGAGCTATCTTTTGAGCTACTTAGCTCTCAATTTCCTTTCCTGCTCTTCCCACAAGAAAGCAGTGAAGATGAGTGATAGTCACCACCACCGCCGATGTTTGCTGGACTACTAGAACCTGGGCGACCAGGATGCGTCAGCAGTTTGGTGATAACACCCCTTCTAAGAACTGGATGTCAAAATGGTGGACTCGCTTCACCAATGGAAACTATGGCATCGAAGATATGCTGAGGTCCGGTCGCCCAGCCACCGTAGATCGACCTATCCAACAATGCCACAGTGACGGCAGAGACCCTCTCTAAAGAATTGCAGGAGGTCAAGGTGAAAGTTGCCGCCTTGCCCCAGAAACTTGCAAATCCGTGGTTGCCTGTGACAACGCGCGCCCCCACAAAGCGAGAGATACTCAGGCCGCCCTGGACAGGCTGGGCATGAAGACGGTCACGCATCCACAGTATAGCCCGAACATCAGTCCATGCGATTACCACATCTTCCGGTCCATGCAAAATTTCTCGGACAGAAAACAGCTGTAGAACGAGGGCGACTTCGAGGACGTGATCGGGGACTGGATCGAGTCGCGGCCGGCCCGCTTTTGGGAGGATCGAGTTGCCTCTCTACCCGATCGTTGGCGAAGGGTGCCGGGTATGCTGGAGATTATATCATGAACCTGCAAGTTCATTTTGGTGAGTTATCTTTACATGCTCTAGAGAAAACGAATGGCCAACGAACTTTACGGACACCCTAATACTACGTATACCTACATATACTTCGCGGAGTAAGTGTCTTGACGACCAATAATCCTCACCCTTCAGAAGTACGAGGACATTTGTGGAGTGGTAGCGCGCTCGCTAGCAGTTTGGTTTATGAAAGCTGAGTACTGATCTTTCTAGTTAGACTTAAGAAAAAACTGACGAGCAGTGGAAACTTTACAAGTTTGCCATTTATTTTAAAGGCACACCACGCGATAGTCACATTAGTGGCTTATTTTCTTGGGGCAAGTAGGTCCTTACACAAGCTGCACCCTTGCTGCGGCTCCCTATGTAGTGCATTCTCGCGGCGATAGGTGCGCTCTACCCCAACCGAGCCGCGCCACACAGAACCGACTCACACCTGGCCTTTGACGAACAAATTTTCAACGTGGCTCTTACGTGGAGAAGGAAACTTGCGATAAGACAAGATAAGGCAGCGATTCCAATACTTAAGGCAGCTTCAACAGGGAAGAGCAGGTTATATTGTTGCATTTTGTGCGATATCATAGAGCAAAATTCTACTTTATAATAATCGGCTGAGTGTGTCTGTTGGTGTGTGTGTGTGGGTGTGCTTGTGTGTGTGTCTGTTTGACCGGAAATTCATATCTGGCGTCGCAGCAACGATAGGATCCTGGAATTTGGATATGATACAGGGGGTGGTAAGGGGATCCCAGCGGTGGTGGACCGAAAGTGATAGCACCTGGTAAGGGCTGATAAGGAGCCTCGAAAGGCGAATGTCGCCTAATTCGTTTCACCTTTCGGGTCGATCCTAGACTGCCGAAACTCATAGTGTCTTGCAGGATGGTACGGGCCCATCAATGGTGGGTGATCCAAATTGATAACAGCTGATAAGATTTGATAAGGAGCCTTAAATGGCGAGTGTCGACAAATTCGTTTTACCTTTAGGGTCGATTTTGGAGCGTCGGCACTCATTGGTGTTTTGAGGATTGGGACGGGCACATCAATGGTGGGTGATCCAAGTCGATAATGCTCGATAAGATTCGATAAGGACTGTCAGAAGGGTAATGTCGCCAAATTCATTTCGCTCTTCTGGCTAACAGGGCTAACACTTGCAGGTATTACAGGGTACGCAAACCTTGATTGTGACTTTTTGAAACTGATAACGGCTCACAGTGGCTCATTAGCGTTATTAGAAAATGGGGAAGAGATTAAATCCGGTACACCGCTTACTATTATACTATACGACTGCTGTAGCAACACGTCTGATGCTCAGTACCATTGGGTGAATATTTTGTTCATGTTCTGGTATCCGCTGCCGATGTATCGACCGCTAAATTTCATAGAGTTCCAACTAATGATGCATGTCTTTTGATACTGCTATCTACATGGATGATCAAGACACGATCTAGATTTGTGACAGCAAAGCAAGCGATTCATACTCTCATGCGGTGAGCAACAATACTAGGTATCGACCGCTAGACTATGTAAAATCCCAAATAGTGGTGCATGTTTACAAAAACGATGAACATCCATAACTGGCATATGGATCTGCCAATATGTAGGAAATAGATGTTCAACAAATGGACAAATTGCTAACTCCCAATTGACCACCTCAGCCAGAGGGTTAACTATTATGGATTTACCCATATCATTCCTTGACATTGATCATCGATATCATTGTAAGAAAAGGTATCGACCGCTAAATCATCTAGCCTGTAGAAAAATGGTGACCTTCCTCGATATATTAATATTTAACACGTGTATGTAGAACGTAGCTCAGGAAAAAATCAACTTTGACCATTTCGCCATTACATAATTCTAATGAGTTAAATAAATAATGAATATTCGCACAGTACTGCGCGACAGCCCAACTGGTTCATTCCTAATCTCCAAAACTCGTACGAGAGCTGAGAGCATAGGCTTCATTTTTGGTGGTTGTGAGGGCTTTTGATTCATTTTTCTTAGCGGGTGCGTAAACCAGGGCCTCTATTCCCTATAATACGCGCGATAACTCTCACAATTCGCGAGTTGGTCCTTTAAAGGAAAATGATGCTTCATAGTAAGGTAAACTGTTTTCAATGCACATTGTTGAAACATAAATTTTGGACTTTGGTACCACGTTTACCTCTTTCGAAGCAAGTTTACGCCCTTTGTGCACAGATAATGCGTGCCAAAGTCTCTCAGCGCTGTGGCAGCCAAAAGAAAGCTATGTTATTGCTGAAGAGTACCGCTGCAAAAACCAGAGGTACAGTATGCACCTGCTCATCTAAACTGCACCGGAGTAATAACAGATACATACATACTATGTAGCTGGAAAATGATAGTATAGTTCAGAAAAGCAAAGGAACGTTGGAGCAGTTTTTGGTCGAAAAGGCGTCGACAACTGTGAGAAAGAGATTAACGGGAAATGAAACACTAGTGCTCAGATTGTGGTTGCTAAAAGTTTACCTTTGCATCCGGAGTGGTACTGAGTAAGGAACAATAAACGCGATCGCTCCTGCTGTGTGACTGAACGACGACACTCCAGTCCGACAGAACCTTGAACATAAACATCTCAAAACACAGTGAGGTCATGTTCACGGCGAGTATTATGAAAGAATCTAGGGCCGAAAAGGATAGACGAGAAAGTCCGATTTTCTCAGTATCCTGCGATTTTAGATAACTGCAGTCCGAGTTGCGTAACCGATTCACACCCCATTTCGTTAGTGAATTGCCGATCTCCCGATTGAAAAAGTGGGAGGATTGAGAACTGAGAACTTGTCAAGTGTCCCCAACTCCCGAAAGTTATTTAACCTTATCAGCCGGTGTGTGGCAATTCATTATTATTGTCATTATATGGGAGGCGACATTTACCCACCTCAACAACTGTTCCATATCCTTGGGCCATGTCGCCATATGGCTCACAACTGAGCAGAACTCGTTTCAGATTACATAATCGTCCAATCGTATCACCAATCCATCGCGGAGCTGTCGTCACGTCTCCACAAATTGTGCGATTTGAGTACAGCACTTCCAGGGCGCTCTTGAACATTTATTGTGGTCTCGGAGGTAGGAATTGCGCTGAAGATGCGTCAGTACTACTTTGTGGCACCCACAACTATCACGAGACCGTTCCAACTCGCGCTCCGCACATCTTGGTGCAACTTTCTGAGGTAAAGGTAGCAATCACATAAATGGAGTCGTTTTACCCAGTTATGCTCATTATTACACAAGAATCATTTGGGTCGCTTGATTTGCTTACAGTCCTTTTACCACTGGTAACTCCCTCACTCGTTGATAGTGCAGCGAAGCTGCTTCATGTGACAGCCTTGTGGACCGTGTCCCGTTTAAGATCCCTGAAGCAGCTCCAAGTTGGCCTCCATTTTCCTTACCTTATACAGTAAATTACATAACACAGCTCTGAGCCTTCGCTAGTATTATCTGTCACTTTTACGCTTTTATTCCTAGATACGTGACTCGCCAACCAGTCTGTGAGAGCTACAGTATCCCAACTTAAGTACGTATTCTTTTTTCCTAGGAGTGATTTCTGTCGCGAAAAAGATGTATGTGCAAAACAAGTTTGGTTAGTGTAAACATCCGATAGAGCTGGAGCAGAGAACTGCGACAAGGGCCAACGTCTAGTTGAAAGCACGTCTCTGGCTGTGCACATCATATGATTTCTTACGTGGGCTCATCTTCACTGCGTTTTATAAAACTGCACCCTTTTCAAAAACAAGGTGCAAAGATGTTCCTCATGATCGGAACGTAGCTGAGACTTCCATGTCAAATGGAATTATAAGAAAGTGAGTGGAGACTCCTACAGGCTTATTACCTCGCTCATGCAAATACGATATGTGAAGAAGGAGGTACAGAGGTGATTCTTTCCGCCGCGTAGAGAGAAACGAAAACCGACGGAGACCCGCTCAAAGTACTACAACGAACGTCGATTTTGAAGCATAGCGTATACAATACACCCAATACAGTAACCGATGGGAATTTTCAACACAACCACTGAGGTAAAAAGAAATCGGCGACTCACTTCAACAAAAGGTGGTCGACAGTTGGACATGCGCTGCTTCATGAAATCGATAAGTGAAGACGCGTAAAGAATGGAAGGATGGATGTAGACCAAATCTCCGCACTGAAGATTATTTATTCATCGAATGTGGCGACTGTGGTAGACCCTACGATATACTATGATACCCCTCCCATAATATATCATCAGTTGAGCTGCCGTGCTGTAATGAGCCCTAGCTCATCTGATCTCTATGAACATTTATCGTTTCTCGGGATCACGCGCAGTTTAGCAAACGAAAAATTTCCTTACTACCGATATCGGAGCACGAAGTGTGTTTTCTTGCTGAGCATTAGTTCTTAACTCCCGTTAGTGGTTGATAATTCAACCGCTCACCGCTGCACCTTACAGTTATCGCTTTGCGGAAATCCAGATGATTTAGCGGTCGATATTCTTTGTCATAATTGATGTCGGATCGGAAACGAAGGTGGTCATTAACATAACAGTTAGACACTACAGGGAGAGTGAATTGTTCAGCGATTGGTAGTTTCGAGCTTTCCTCGACTGGTGGCCATTTTTCCTTTCAGTGAGCATCAAATTTATATTTAATGGTATATCTATTTGCCAGCTATCTCGTTGCTTATCATTTTTGGTACATGCACCAGTGTGTGGAATTTCAGATAGTCTAGCAGTCTACACGCTTTATCTCCCAATACGGCATTAGAAAATAGTTCACTTGCGCTTCAAGCATCACAATTCCAGATCACAACTTGATCATTCATGGAATCCCAGTTTTAGAGTACAGATACCATTATTAAGAAGCTCAACAGTGCAGCGATCGATACATCGCTGCAACTTATATCAGCACATAAATGAAATATGCTCGTCCAGTGACAACGATCATCGAACGCTTCGGTTTTAGTGAAGGGGTCATACTGTAGTCGTCAGCGTAGTATCGAACTTCCCATCCACTTGCGATTGGTTCTCATCAATCTACAGCGATGCGTTACCATTAAAGATCCCGGCCACGCCCTATAACACCTATGAGTGTAAATATTATACTTCACTGTCAGCTGGAAAAGCAAACCGAATTTGGCGACATTCCCCGTCTGACGATCCTTATCGAATATTATCAACCGTTATCTAGCTAAATCATCCACCGTGAGTGCCCCCTTCCCAACCACTTCCCTCATCAGTTGCAAAAATCAAGATCTCAGCTTTACTGCGACGTGAGATGTGAATATCGTGACAAACACATAGACACACACAAGCACACAGACTTAGCGAATCCCTCTATTAAAAACCCTGCCTTTTTGTGTCGCTTTGTTTGTCTGTTTATATGTCAGTCTGTATGTCTGTCAGTCCGCAAGTGAGTGATTGTGATTAGTGAATGGTAGAGCAAAGCAACCACTCTAAGTAGAAGGGAACCGATGCCTGTTGTAGTCATTGTGGAAGCACCACATACTTATTAAACACCAACTTCGACTCTTGTCGTCATTCTGCGGTATGCAGATGTTGCACTAGGTGTCAGCACATGTAGTAGCGTGCAGGTACATTGAGTTGCCGGAGTAGCGCCGCCATTTAAAAAGCAATTGCAATCTCTCTTTCAGCAAGTCATGTTAGGCTCAAACGGGTACCATAACTTGAGTAGAGGGCGTGAAAAGGATGGTGGACCTTGCCATTAGGGTACACTTTCAGATTCCTGAGACCAGGGGGTGGCACCAATGGATGTGAGGATAAGTGTGAATCAATGGAGTTATACGCTACTCTTGCTGAACCATCGTTGACTAGCTCCTGTTGGAATCATCGTATACGTGTTTTTCGGAAAAGTTCGGTCATGGCCGCCACCTTATCTCCCAGTTCTTTCGCGTCGGACATCATGTTGTCGGACACTTTTACCTGGTTGTTAAGGTAAGGGAGACAATCATTCGTAGACATCTCTCGAGTGATCTTGATGTACTGAGATTGCTAGTGAGAATACGAAAGCATTCATCCATCTCAGACTGCGTTGATGTTATGATAAAACAGTCATTGATGTATCTGCAACACATCAGTGGCATAAGAGCCGACACCGGCTCTTCAAATCTCCTCATATAGCATATCGCAAGAATTGGTGCAAAATTCTGTCACAGACTAAGATTTCATCTAGGAAGGCATTAGAAGAGTTTTGGATATTCGTGAGGAATCCAACAATAAACAACAGAAATGGGTGTCCTCCAATCACAGGTAAACTTCTTACGTTCGTAGTGCTTTGTGTGTTGGAATGATGTCGCGATTGACAGCACCGTCACTTAGTCATCACCGCTGTATAGTGATTTCCAGTCGCACATTATACTAACATGAGTCGGTAGCGACGTCCTACCACTCTCGGTGGATTACAGAATAAGTTCAATTTCTTCCTACCGCCTATTCGACGTCTCATGTATCGACAAGGTAAGTCCGAAATGCTAGAGGCCTCTGGCGCTCGATCGGGTAAGTCAAGGGTCAGCGAACTTCCAGCCACTGGTAGACTTCTGAAGAGGACGAAAGGGTCGCAACGGCATGTCGGTAATAAAATTGATCCACCTGAGAATCTCGTTCGGCAAAGCAGCAAACGGGCCGAGGTTTCAAGAAGAGAGAACTCAGAGAAGTCATCCCTTTATTATATAAGCCGCTTACTTGTGTGTTTCTTTGTTGGTCTATTTCTGTCCATCTGTAAGTGAGTGGTTGTGATAAGGGGATGACAGAAGAAAGCGACCGCTGAATGAAGAGTGAAGCTAATTGGTGATGGAGTATCGATCCTATGCTATGTCACCGCTGTGATGGGCTACGATTATGACTTATAGTAGATTATGCGCAAGTCTTGCGACACTTCTCGAATTTCTTGTGGTTCATTGCTCTCCCTATTTAGCAATTGTCAATCACCCTTTGAGATCAGCTCGAGCCATTTTATCATAATTCATATGACACTTCGTGTAGCCACTTCGTAACAAGTACCGGCTCAAATTTGAATTCAATTCATTTAATTAGTATTTATTTATTTTTTTTTATTAATTTAGTCAAACTTAAAGTCTAATTCAGAGACACATAGCTTATTACGCTTATCTTTAGCATTTTCAGTGGGGAAACGGCTATTGATATTTATGCTGTGTTCACCATTAATGCCATCTATTATTCTACACTGTTCCGCTGCTACATCGTTTCTAGATTTGAAGGCACGAATCTTGTTGTACCAAACCACAGGTGGTTGAACGCCCACTGAAGACAGTAAAGCTGCCAAACTACCGTTCAGATATTTTTGAGTAGCACTATCTTCACCAATGCCAGCGCGGAGTACATCTCGTGGTTAGATTTTGTTTATAAGGAAGCATTACTATGTGCCACAGCTGCGCCCACAATAGCTGAATCTACTTTTCTCGCCCAATAATTTCAATAAGGGGCTCGTGTTAGACCCCGTGTTATGGCACTGCGCATGGAGCCGTAACTATTGTGAGCCAGCACAGTGATATGCAGCCCTGCGAATAACTCGCCACCATTCAAAAATATGGATATGGTAGACTTTTGTACACTCGAAATTATCTGCTCTAAGGCCAGCACCAACCTCCGCTAATGCTCTGTAATATGGTGACGGTTTCTTCACTACTAGTGGTATGAGGACCTGCGATTGAACGAGCTCCAAAGCTGCGCCTAAAATTTAGATTATATTTGTAACGAAATACAATTGACGCAACTTTTTCTAGTAACTTACTGGTACCAAGCTTTATAAGTTTGCGAATATGGATCATGTGATGAATATCTGTATCAGAAAGGTCAGGCTCTAAGAACTCGGCCTCCATTTCCACCTGAATCATATGCGAAGTACACCAAAGCAGCAAAAAATAGGATTTTGCGAGCCCTTTCACTGAGCTTGCCCCATAGTCTGTTTTTTTCTGTGGCGAAGCATTCCACTGGCTCTACTCCACATCGTTTTATTTTCCACTATGTAGATCATTTGTAGTGCATGTTGACCACCTAGGCAGGCACACAGAACAGCGTACATCATACGATGAGTTATAGCAATGAGCTTCACCTCCACCACTATCTACACGACCCGTTTTGCATAGAAGCACCTTGGAGGCGGCAGTTTGTACCATCACTCTGTTACCTTATTGATCATGCAAACACTCATCACTTTTCTTCTCGCTGCTCCATCGGTTCTGGATCAGGGGATAAGAATGTTGTTGTTCATCCACCCACTTCTGATTGGACGTCTACTGGACAGGATGATATCCTTGGGGGTTCGAATGCGAATCCGAAGGCGACTATTAAATAAATAACAACAGCGCATAAATATCACAATAAGTAACACTATATCCACAGGACAAGTGCGGACTACCAAATAGCCGTGGCCCTCAAAAAAATACGAGCTGTTGAACGGTCCACCAACAAAGCGAGTCAAACAAGGCAGCAGATGGGTGACTAGGAATCCTTTTTTGCTGCCCTTGATTAATTTCTTGATTTGCTGAATCGTAAGAAGGCGGAAGGAGGGGGGGGGGGGAGGGTGCGGAAATTGACAGAGTAGGGGGAATCGTCTCCAACTGTGGCTGAATTTCAGGTCGATGCTAAGTGCTCCGTTTCCTCAGGAATGCCACAATTAGGCTCGTACAAACGATACTATTGGAGCAACTAATGGTTAAGTCAATCAAATGCATCTAGCAAATGATCACGTTTTCCAGCACGTTGTAAAGACAGGCAAAAAAAAAACAACAAAGATTCGAGCTGAAAAGTTTATCTTCTTCCTTCGCTTTCTCTTACACTGGAGTGCTCCGACTGCTGCTAAATCAGGGCCATGAGCGTCACGTTAAAGCAATGAGTCTAGTTATGCAGCTGCACTGTAACTGTATCCCCATGTATTTCCCGAATCGTAAATTGCAAATTCTTAGGCTCAGAGCAACATTCTGAAAGGAAAGTCGCATGTTCCGCAAGACTAATGCACCAATCTAACGTGTCGACAGCATTACCGACTCAGTCATGACCGAGCCCTTGACGCCCGATAGTGTATGCCATTTTTGCTAAACCGAAGCGCTGATTAACTCCTGCCCAGATTATCTTCTTCATGGTCCTCTCCTCGCCAGAGGCGCGCAGGTACATGGCAGTACATAGCCAAAACTGGCAGAAGATTGTTTCAGCTTAATCCTGCAGCACAACATGACAGTTTGATCGGTGTTTCTCATGAATATTGTACCAGTTTCGTGGAAAGCTTCCGGAGCACTCGTATTTCTCCAGCACCAGTGTCGCCGCAGTTGAATTAGACACGGTGGTAGGGGTGATGTAGCCAATGAGAAAGTCCTGGAATCCGTAAAACGAATGATGTGGCGCGTCCCCGAAATTTGAGGAGTGCATCGTTTCAAATCAGCCTATTGTCGACCCTGGTCCGCCTGCCAGGGTCGACGTTGTCTAACAATGAATGGGGAGGAATAATATAGGGTCCGCCAGTAAGCGCGCTCTATCTTTGACAGCTCATGGCGGCCACGTTGTTTGTGGTAGAGTTGTCAAACCTAGTTGTTATTATTATTATTCAGTGTATCTTCACAAATCACCAATCAATTCAGCCATGAGCAACGTGTGCAAATCATTGAAAACTTTTACGAAAATCATTCATCGGTTCGAGCAACGTTCCCCGCGCTCCACCAATTTAGATACAGATCCATGATAACGAACTTTTTTTGGTATGAAATCGACAATATGGATGTCGAGAATATGTGGTTTCAGCAGGACGGCGCTACGAGCCACACAGCGTGCGCCACAATGGATCTTCTGCACGAGCGCTTCGGAGGAAAGGTTATCTCATGCGGAGGCGACATCAACTGGCCATCGAGATCGTGCGATCTAACCCCACTATACTATTTCTTGTGGAGTTTTCTTATTTTTTAAATCGCAGGTTTACGCAAACCAACCACAAAACACTGGTGTCCTCAAAGTCAACGTACGCCTGCCATCGATGAAATGCAGCCCGATTTGTGGGCCAGAGTCATTGAAAATTATACTTCTCGTATGCGCGCCACCAAAAGAAGCCGAGGTGGTCATTTGAACGATATTATTTTCCATACATAATGCCTTCGAATACTCTTTCAAACAAAAAATAAATTTCATTTATACCTTTCACACAAGTTGCATTATTTCATTTTAAAGATCGAGCGCGCTTATTGGCGGACCCTATAAATGTAAAAGCAGAGTATTGCTTATCGTGATGGTGTAATTGCCTTATCGATCGAGATTCGTGGTGCTTGGCGCGTCGGCTTTCGTAATGAAAAGTCCAGTGACCAGTATCAAAGTTTGGAATGAATGATACAACTGAATTACTGCTGCCTTTGCCTTTATGAGCCAGACTACAGTAGCCAGCCCACACTTACAAGGAAGGCCCATCAGGTCAAGGTGAGCTTTTTCACAACGGTTTTTTTCATTTTATAGGGTCACATACATTTCAGAGGTCACAAACCCAAACTCGAAAAATTGGGCGATCAATAAATAGTACTACTACTACAATAGTAAAGAATATAAGCGATCGATAGCCGATGTAAGGAAATATTTGTCGCCTTTTGCCATCGCATGGTGTTGCTAGGGACAGTTCACTTGGAATGCGTTGATTCTGCACGCTCCACTGAATTTAATCTACAGTCCATTTCAGAAAAACTGATTGGGCGTGTCCTACGGACTTGTATGAACGTGTATCAAACTCTCTCAATTCTCTCACCTCGCCACACACTCTCACTCTCGCCACGTACTCTCACTCTCGTCATTCACCCAAGTCCGTGGGACACGCCCAATCAGTTCTTTCGAAATGGACTATAGGCTGCTAGTTGTTCGTTTGTATAGGTGGAACAGTGACTATGTGCCCATGTCCACCCCACTGTCTCGAGTTTGGGTCAAAATCTCAATTTGAATAATATTTTGTACCTAGGGCTAATTGAGTCTCCTGAGCACGATTACACACTAGTTCCGCACGAAACCGCATAGAACGCGTGCTAGGGGTGCGGAAGGCTCCAAACACGTTAACCACTGAAAGCTTGTAAATGAGGTCTTTTTGGTGCACCAGCAACGAAAATTGCAGTCTTTTGCATGTGCGCAGATAGTATAGTGCTGGACAAAGAAAATTAATAAAATGCTAAAGCGAAGATGTCGAGGGGATTCGAACCACAATCGCCTCCCGCTGTCCCAATGCCAGTCCACCTCCCTATCCATTCGGCCATCCAACCGGTGCGAGTGACTGGACTTGTGCAACCCTATGAGTTCTTTGTGCCTCATTTACCGGTTACCAAAGGTGACTCCACATTTTCGATCCAGTTCGCATTGATTTTGGCGTAGGTTTGAAGGGAATCTTCTGGTATGCATAAACTGAAAGTCACAGCTGGAAAGCAATGCAACAAACTAGTCGAAATTCCTTCTTTCCAAGTAGATTTTATCATTCATTTTTTGATCCCCCCCAACCATTCAGCCGAATTTGAGACCGGTTTTTTGCTTCATGTATGTAACCCTATATAATGAAAAAAAAACCGTTTTGACAAAACTCACCTTGACCTGATGGGCCTTCCTTGTTAGACCCGGGAAATGTAAAAGGAATCACCATTCCCACATTTTCGTTCCTTTTCGCTTATCCTTCCACTGGGAGTAAGTTTCAGCCAGTAAGAAAATACCATTTCAACACATGTTAATGATTACATCCTTACTCTGTGTCCTCGCTGCAGCCGATCGACAGGAAGATCCCCAAGCAGCTTGCCCTCCTCCTCCTCAACTATAGTAGTTGCATCAGCGTAGAAATGAAGATTACTGTAGAGGCTATTCTTGTCGCACAAAAATCCATAAAATCCGTCAGCCTTCCAGATAGTCAGTGCACATGCCGAATACACTGCAATGTCATAAGATCACAGACCATTGCACGACCATTTCTAATTTTTAAAAGTCCAAAAAAGTGTTTCACAGAAATAAGGAAGTTACAGTGAAGCAAGCATCTGTTCTCTGCTCCTGTATATGCTCTTATTATTTCATCACGGTGGATACAGCTCTTTCAAAGAGCATTTGCAGTTGACTGCACTTCATTCAGCGACAGTTGATTTTGAACCAGTAGGAATAATCATACTGGACATGTCCGCTACTTTCATGTTCCCTCCACAGCTTCATACGCTCAGCTACAAGCAGACAACCAGAAATAAGAGATACCGATTGGTTGCGGCGCTTCTTGAAATGGAGACGAGTCTTCCCAGTCGTGGTTCACAGGAAATTCTCGGTTACGGTGTTCTTCTGTGTGTGTAGAGCGACCTTCAAATTCATTAATATCAGGTTATGATGTTAGGATTTTCATGATTTTTTTCTTCTTAAAGGCAGGTTCAGTCATTCAGTCTGTCACTGTTAGCGCTACAGCAACTTGACTAAACAGCTTAATTTCGCAAGCAATAGTTTCAAAAAGGCTCTCGGACCAAATTAAGTGTATGGAAAGAATAATCATGGGGAAGGTTCTCCTGTGAGCGTATACGATTCGCTTGCTGAAAAACAATTCTTGTAACGAAGGTGGAACGAAAACGCAGATAATTAGGCAAGAATAATAACAGAATGAACAAAAATGGTTTATCGCACTTCCGAGGGCAGATCTTATTAGCGCATAGAAACATAAAGGTTAACTGCCTTATACAATATTAGCTCAAGAAGAAGTTTTCTTGCATTGTGCAGTCTGCTGATGACTGTCAGTTCCTAAGATTCACCAACAGAAGCATGGTATAATAGTATGGCGGTTCCCATCACTGTCTTATAAGACGAACCCTCAAAGACCTTCTGCGTACATCTGCTTGCACAGAAGGAGTAATGCAAGGTCGAACAATCGTACATTGTGACCAGGACATCTAGCAGTCAAAGCAGACCGGGAGACGGAAACTCACATATCCACTTGACTTCTGGACTATTTATACTCTACAAAACGACTATAAGGCAAAATGGCGGTTTCCTGCAAAATGACGGTGCCACCCACGCGAGCTAGTATTCAGTGACGACCGGTAAAGGTGATGGCGTTTCTAGTGACGACCAGGAAAGGCAATCGCGTTCCTCTACAAAGGAGGTAGATGGAGTCTGATATTGCCAACAGAAGAGGTGTTCCACTGAAGTGTTGCCACCAACTTCATAAACTGGACATGCCGCGTAATACTTTGGTTGAAGGCTAGGAATCAGTCAACCTAATGTTTAGCTGATGGATAATAATACATGCTAATGATACGTGCTCGCCAGACAACGACCCAATTTCAGACTGCAGCAATATATACCATGCCTTTCATACGTCTAGACGCACAATTAAAAACACTAACTGGACTACATGAAGGTCTTTGACAGAAAGTCTTACCTCTGTCAGAACCAGCATGCTCAATAACCTATGTGAAGCAGTTTCTGTGCAAATTAGAGAAAGAGGTCTTCTTTTGGCATATGGCCAGGAGAGGAAATGTGGTACAACAAAAAAAAAACAAAAAAGTTGATGCGACAAGAAGAACGTCAGATTGATAAAGTCCGCACGAGACCAGCGTCTTCCGTGCCCAGCAACAAGTTTTACGGAGAAGATCGGCTTCATGGTTGGGAGGAGCACGGCGTCTTTCCCACAGGACTTAACGCCTCAAAAGTTTGTTCTTAAATGGTACTTCCGTCGGGAAGGAGTTCAA
Source organism: Trichostrongylus colubriformis (assembly GCA_963978905.1). Taxonomy (NCBI): domain Eukaryota; kingdom Metazoa; phylum Nematoda; class Chromadorea; order Rhabditida; family Trichostrongylidae; genus Trichostrongylus; species Trichostrongylus colubriformis. Next base: position 40,076,800 of record OZ022256.1, read on the forward strand.
TCAGGATTGTTCAAATGAATACTATTGTTGTTGGGAAGTTTCCCTGAAGGAGCAGAAACCCTCAACAGGCACTATCCTGGGAAAAGGTATTATTATGATTCGGCAAGGACTCTACCAACATGGGATGCCAGAAAGGAAACCTGTGTCTTTTCGCATGAGCTCGATCAGAACACGCTCGAGCTTCACTTGCAATCTCTTTCAGCGGACAGCAATGTTTTTTACCTGCAAAATGACGTTGCAACCCACGCGAGCTAGTATTTAGTGTCATAGCTAAAGGAGGCAAGTACTCAACTGATACATACCTATGGAGAACATACGGGATATCTCACTGTTGTAAAAACAACAAAAGATTTTAGTCGTTCGAAGGCAGTGATTTCATCAGCCTAGACAGTTAGCATCCAAAGAAACGCTCAATAAGCTACTGATCAATCAAGTTTTCGAACTACTCACAAAACATGGATGAGCAATCATGCTGAAAATTTTTTCCTAACTTGTTTTCATAATAAAGTGATCAGGGTTTTGTAGTGCGTCTATACTAGTGAAGCAGTGCATACAGTAGCCTTTTTTCCAGTTTGCACAAGAGCTAATCTACAAAAGTTTTTAGCACTTCTTGATAGAGAGTTTTTGTCAAGAATCTCCACGAGGTTTAGTTGAGTTATGGTGCTTTCAAAGGTGCGCTATACGTATGGGACCCAAGTACAGTACTTGGAGAAGCCGAGAAAAAGAACAATTAGCGTATTCCCAACAAAAAATAAGGGAATCAGCCCTGTTTACAGAACAGACTGTCTCCAGAAAGATGGACAAAAAACAGCCTCATGAACATCTGCCCCTCATACCTTTCTGACCATGCCTCCCACCACAGTCTTCCTGCATAGCCTTCTCCTGATAACGTGGGAAATGCACAAAAGGTGAAAACTGTCGCCGACGATTTTCATGAAGTGAACGATGCAGTTGCCTAAATGACAATGATGTAGGATACAGATCGACACAAAAGTGAACTGTGCTATGAATTTCATCTGAAATGGTCTTCACACGAACGACATTAACTCGTTCTTTTTTCTAAGCCTGTAACATACATACTTCGAGTGATCATCGAACTCTTCCCGGATCCCGCCTTTGAAATTTTGAAAAAAGTCCTGACGAAATTCGCACCTAGAGAATTTTTAGGGGAACTCAAGCAGCAGCTTGTTGGGTTGAGGGAGTTATCACAAATACGGTTCACATTGCCTTAACAGATCGAGACTTAGAGGAGACCAAAGGCGCTCGTGGATGGAAGTAACCACAGAAAAGATATCATACTTCCTTGGCGATGGCACCGCTGCCACGAACGGTTTTTGGGGCAGGTGTAGAGTAGTTGCTTCACTATTGAAAAATTTCTATGATGTTGTTAATTGTGAATGCTTCCAGTTTGTCTGGAGCACTGTTTTGTTCATTTTTGCAAGGCACCTATCACCACTTCTCTTGCATTTTCATATTGAATTGTTCACTAGCCCTCCATCTTCGTTAAATGCGGTAACGAATGAGCGTAAGCCTTTTTTCTGGGGAAAGAGAGATCGCAATTTTCAATAATTTCGATGCAAGCCTTGACCCTTGAACTTTCTCTCCACTCCCTCTGATATGATCTCCCGTCAGTGCACCGAAAAACCCTTTTCTTCTGTGACTGCCGCCGTGTCCTAAGAAGCAAACAAATAGCTACTCAAGGTACTAATATTTTATTGAAGAATGATCAAAAATCGAGGAATCCTCAAGAAAGGTCGCATTTATGGCATAATTCCGTAAAGAGTGGTTCGTGCCCTCACGGTGGCCGGCGGCTCTTCTACTGATCTCTTGCACCGGTCATCCCAGTATCCATCCACCTATCTACCACCGGATCAAGAAATGTATGTGCATATTTTTTCGAGGGATTTTTTACAGCTCCACAAAACTCTACAAAACGATCTCTTTGAAGGCAGCAATGTGAAAAAAAGGAGCAAAAAAAACCGCGGGAACTTATTCCTCGAACCGGTAGTAGTGATTTTCTCAGAAAAAAGTGTTTTTTTAGGAAGATAAGTCTGACCTGGAATACACAAAACTTCTAGTAACACACATAACGAATACAATTACATACTAGGTAATACTATCATATAAAATACCATGCAATATTCTCTTATACAGGCTTTCCAGAGATATCTAGAGTTTCCCAGCACTGAATTATTTTGGATTAGCGCTCAAAGATGCGGAATCCAGCGAGATTGGATGGGTGGTATCAAAAACTGCTTTTTGGAACAACGCACCCCAATGCTCTGGGACGCAGTTCTCGGCATGGGCGAGTGCGCGATGTCTCACGTGGCAGACACGTGAAAACGCGCGGTCGCCAACGTGTTAATGACAGGTGCCACCCTTTCCGTCATTTGTAAAAAAGGAGATGTTATTGCGTCACCAGTTATGCATTTCCAGCCACACAAACATATCAAAAGAAAAATTTCCTTACGTATAAGTTGCCCATTTCCAAGGAAAAGTAATTACCGAAATGATGCTTGGTCGGGCTGGTATCGTGTTGGTAATTTTGGGGTTCCCAGAAAAGTAGCTTGGTCATGTCTGTAAGTGCTGCTTCCGTACGTATGTCCGTATTCAAATGTACCTGAAATGCAATAAAAAAACAATGAAGTAGGTGATGAGCTCTTAGGAGAAACATTCAAACAGCTTTAATGTAAAGAGCATTTGAAGTGAACAGCATTGCCAAAGCAACAATAACATCAGAGAAATACATGCGATATTTCCAATTGCAAGGATCTACGTTCCTCTCCATCTCCGTCGTATTATGTACTAAGTCAGCGCTACAGTATTTCAGGGTTAACAGTGGTTAAATTTGCATTTTTGCAGCGTGCGAAATTTGCGGAAAATGATAAAGATACGTATTATCTGTGGGATTGGTGGAATTAGCTGGTCTGTGGCGTATTGTTTTTCATGTTCCGACAATCAAAATGCTGAAGATTCTACAATTCTACACTTCCACAAAAAATGCAGACTTCGCATCTTTACAAAAACGAAATTTCCACACTTCTTCCAATCGATACGCGTCTAATTCTTTACCAAAGATTCTTCAATTTTACAAATAAGCAAATCTCACCACTATGAACGCTGCGCAGGCGTTAGCTCAAGTGGTATCTCCACATGTCTATTACCCTTTTGGATTGCACGCAGTTTAGCGGTCGAAACGTTCCGTTGCTATTGATATATCTATGTTTATCTTATCCTTTCCGCTTGATCGCCTGGTATCCTAATCGCTTGGATTGCGGATACTGAGCAAACCCCATCACTGCTGCACCGACAATTTAACACTTGAGTATTCGATAAATTGACTCCAACTTGGTAGAAGTGGGGTGGCGATAGAAGCATAGGTGACAATGCGTTCACGAAGGAATGTTGGGAGTCCTCGTCAATGAAACAATGAATGCTTCTTTTTGGGGCTTGTTACGTGCAGCTATTGCGGTAAAGGTCTCTGCTCCGTATGCCATGATGGTTTTTCTGAATCGCCCATTACCTTCGCTAAAAAGTTCATTTCATTATTTGGGATGGACGTGACAGATCCATGGTCAACCCATTTTTCCTAAGTCAGGGACAAATTATCGAACTGTCCGGATATTGTCTCCCACGGTGATTCGGTTTCCTAAACACGAATACCCCATTCGCCTGCGAGATACTACGTGGCTCGATCGCTACAGGCTCCGGGATCCAAGCAAGCTGGGTTGCCAAATGCAGTGAACAATGCTGGTCAGAGAAGGCCTGGTGCGTAGGGAGCAAAGAAAAAATTCCTTTAAATGCTTTTCTGATACTGATGCATGTTATGTGTTGATACTAATAGTTGGGTTCGTAGTTCTCTTTTTTCAGTGTGGAACGTATAAAAATTTATAAGCTCAAGAATTCATTTTATAAGTTCAAGAATTCATTTCGAAATAAAATATATTTACATCGTCAGAAGCTAATACAAAGAAATCTCGAAGATTGAAATAGATGCACTTATTGAAGCTGAAGTACAAATGCAAAAAATCTGGCCGTAACAGGGAGCAAACCCACAGCCTTCCGCTTACGGATCCGACACATTTCCACACAACAACGGGAGCCGTCCCGATACAAGTGCCTCGCCAATGAGGCATCACAACAAAGACTCTGTTGACTATAATGGCATTTCGCGATTTTGGTTTTTACAGTTATAATCAGTATTCGAGGCATTATCGATCCATTTACTTCACATATCAAAGTTCCATCGAATTAGAACGCTTCACTGGTTAATCTTTTGACCGAACGCTACATTTAGTCTTCTTCTCCCTGAATGGCTCACTCCAAGAGCTTCCGATCACCCGCATAACCCCTACACTGTCTTCTATGTATCCGTACCACCCGACATTACACCCATAAGCATTAACTTTCCACTGTCAACTCTAAAAGCGTAAAAGGTTTCGTGGCTATCCTACTATCCTACTATATATAATCCGCTAAGTATGTCTGTCTGTCCGTGTGTAAGTGTGTGTGTGTGTCTGTCTGTCACGAAATTCATATCTCGCGTCGCAGCAAAGCTGAGACGCTGAATTTTACAAGTGATGTAGGGGGTGGCAAGGGGACACCAATGGTGGTGGACCGAAAGTGATAGCAATTGATAAGGGCTGATAAGGAGCCTCGGAAGACAAATGTCGCCGAATCTGTTTCGTCTTTCGCGTTGACCCAAGAGCGCTGGCACTCATAGGTTTTCAGCAGGGTGGGTCAGGGACATTAATGGTGGGTGACTCGCATCGATAACGGTTGATAAGGTTCGATAAGGAGCGTAAAAAGGCTAGAGTCGTCTAATCCGTTTTGCCTTTCGGGTTGATCCCAGAGCGTTCATACTTACGGGCTTTTTGCAGAGTGGAACAGGAACATTAATGGTGTGTGATCCAGCTTAATAACGGTTGATAAGATTTGATAAGGAGCATGAGAAGGCAAATGTCGTCAAATTCGTTTCGCCTTTCGTGTTGATCCAAGAGCGCTGACACTCAATGGGTGTTCAGGATGGTGGGCCAGGGACATTAATGGTGGGTGTCCCGCATTGATAATGGTTGATAAGTTTTGATAATGAGCGTAAAAAGACTAGAGTCGTCTAATCCGTTTTGCCTTTCGGGTTGATCCCAGAGCGCCGATATTCATGAATGTTTTGAGTGTTGGGACAGAGACATTAATAGTGGGTGGCTCGCATCAATAACGGTTGATAAGATTCGATAAGGAGCATGAGAAGGCATATGTCGTCAAATTCTTTTCGCCTTTCGCGTTGGTCCAAGAGCGCTGACACTCATAACTGTTCAGCAGGGTGGGACGGGCACATCAATGGTGGGTGATCCAAACTGATAATAGTTGATAAGATTCGATAAGGAGCGTGAGACGGGAAATGTCACCAAGGCCGGTTCGCTTTTGCGGCTAACAGTGAAGTGTTAACATTCGCAGGTATTGTAGAGTACGGGGAGCTCAATGGTGTTGTTGATTACACGGGCCTCAGCGAAACAGATAACGGCTTACAGTGGCTGAAAATAACCGTTAGGAATTGAAAGGGATGAAATCCTTTACATCGCTTGCTGCTACTGCTACATATACGACCGCTTTACAAACACGTCTGATGCTTACTGTCATTGGGTTAACATATTCTGTTTATGTACTGATATCACTGGCCGATGTATCGACCGCTGAACTTCCTAGCGTTCCAGAAAATGGTGCATTTCTCTTGATACTGCGATAATCATGATACAACCTACATTTGTGATAGCAAAGCGAGTGATTCACTCGGAATCATTTTATAATGCGGTACTGGCAGCAACCCTGAGTACCGCTAGACTATGCAAAATTCCAAATAGTGAGGCGTGTTTACGAAAATGATAAACATCGATAATCGGGATATGGATCTGCCATCAATGTGTAGGAATTAGATGCTCAATCGATCTCTAAACTATCCGAATTCCCAAATATGACTTGAACCAGTTGGCTGGCGCACACTACTGCGCGCAATTCATGTTGACAACGTGCAAATGGGTCCGATGCAAAGCGAATGAAGTATCATAGCACCGGAATGCTTTTTTATTACGCCATCTTCTCTGCTTTTTCCCAATTCAATAGCTCAGCTTAAAGAAGAGGAAAGGAAATTTCCGCAAAATTCCATACACAACCGCGCTCGTGCCGATCAAACCTGTTTTGCACAACATCGCCATGAATCGCGCGCAGTAGTGTGCGCCAGCCAACTGGTCCTACTATATATAATTCGCTTAGTATGTCTGTCTGTGTGTGTGTGTGTGTGTGTGTGTGTGTCCGTCTGTCTGTCACGAAATTCATATCTCGCGTCGCAGTAAAGCTGGGACCCTGAATTTTACAAGTGATATAGGGGGTGCCAAGGGAACCCCAGAGGTGGTGGACCGAAAGTGATAGCAGCTGATAAGGACTGATAAGGAGCCTCGGAAGGCAAATGTCACCAAATCCGTTTCGCCTTTCGGGTTGATTCTAAAGCGCTGACACACAGGTGTTTTGCGGGATGGGACGGGAACATTAATAGTGGATGACCAGCATTGATAACGGTTGATAAGACTTGACAGGGAGCGTAAAAAGGCCAGAATCGTCAAATCCGTTTCGCTTTTCGCATTGGTCCTGGAGCGTTCATACTCACAGGTGTTTTGCGGAGTGCGACGGGGACATTGATGGTGGGTGACCCGCATTGATAACGTTGATAAGATTCGATAAGGAGCATTAGAAGGCTAGAGTCGTCTAATCCGTTTCGCTTTTTGCATTGGTCCCGGAGCGTTCATATTCACAGGTGTTTTGCGTAGCGAGACGAGAAAGTTGATGGTGGGCGATCCAGCATGATAACGGTTGATAAGATTCGATAAGAGCGGAAAAAGGCCAGAGTCGTCAAATCCGTCTCGCTTTTCGCATTGGTCCCGGAGCATTCATTCTCATAGGTGTTTTGCGGAGCGGGACGGGGAATTTGATGGTGGGCGATCCAGCTTGATAACGGTTGATAAGATTCGATAAGGAGCGTGAGAAGGAAAACGTCACTAAGGTCGGTACGCTTTTACGGCTAACAATGGGTTGTTCTCTTTCGCAGGTATTGTAGGGTACAGGGATCTCAATGGTACTGATAGGTACAGGAGTCTTAGTGACGACGGATTACAGTGTCTGATAAGAACCGTTAGGGATCAAATGGGATGTGATCCTTGACATCGCTCGATACTACTATACGACCGCCTTAGCAAAAGGGTCTGATGCTCAGTGCCATTGGTTGAATATATTTTGTTTGTTCTGATATCACTGACCGATGTATCGACCGCTGAATTGCCTAACTTTCCAAAAAATGGCGCATTTCTTTTGATACTGCGATCTACACTGATAATCATGTTACAACCTATATTTGTGATAGCAAAGCGAGCGTTCTACTCGAAATCATTTTCTGATGCGGTACTGGCAGCAACACTGGGTATCGACCGCTAGACCTGTGAAATTCCAAATAGTGAAACATGTCTATGAAAATGATAAACGTCGATAATCGAGACATGGATCTACCATCAATGTGTAGGAATTAGATGCTCAGCAAGTGAACAATTTGTTACCAATCGATGCAATCGAATACAAAACTTCCGTTCTTTAGACTATCCTCGATGATGACCTATACCAGCTGGCTGGCGCTCACTACTGCGCGCAATCATGTTGATGACGTGCAAAACGGGTTCGATGCAAAGCTACTGAAGGAATATCATTGTCGAAATGCTTTCCTATCACACTATTTTCTCTGCTTTTATCCTAACAAATAGCTCAGCTGTAAGCAGAGGAAAGGAATTTTCCGCTAAACTCCATACGCAACTGTGGTCGTGCCGATCAAACTCATTTTGCACAACATCGCCATGAATCGCGCGCATTGGGTGCGCCAGCCAACTGGTATATAATAATTCGCTTAGTATGTCTGTGTGTGTCTGTGTGTGTGTGTTTGTCCGTCTGTCACGATATTCATATCTCGCGTCGCAGCAAAGCTGGGGCGCTGAATTTTACAAGTGATATAGGGGGTGCCAAGGGAACCTCAGCGGTGGTGGACCGAAAGTGATAGCAACTGATAAGGGCCGATAAGGAGCCTCGGAAGGCAAATGTCACCAAATCCGTTTCGCCTTTCGGGTTGATTCTAAAGCGCTGACACACAGGTGTTTTGCGGGATGGGACGGGAACATTAATAGTGGATGACCAGCATTGATAACGGTTGATAAGATTCAATAAGGAGCGTAAAAAGGCTAGAGTCGTCAAATCCGTTTCGCTTTTCGCGTTGATCCAAGAGCGCTGACATTCATGGGTGTTTAGCAGGGTGGGTCAGGGACATTAATGGTGGGTGATCCAAGTTGATAATGGTTGATAAGATTCGATAAGGGGCGTAAAAAGGCTAGAGTCGTCAAATTCGTTTCGCCTTTCGCGTTGATCCTAGAGCGCTGACACCCATAGGTCTTTTGCGGGATGGGACGGGGACATTAATGGTGGATGACCAGCTTGATAACGGTAGATAAGATTCGATAAGGAGCGTAAAAAGGCTAGAGTCCTCAAATCCGTTTCCCTTTTCGCGTTGATCCAAGAGCGCTGACACTCATGGGTGTTTAGCAGGGTGGAACGGGGACATTAATAGTGGGTGATCGAAACTGATGATGGTTGATAAACTTCGATTAAGAGCGTGAGAAAGGGAAATGTCACCGAGGCAGGCTTGCTTCTAGGGCTAACAGTGGAATGTTCATATTCGCAGGTATTGTAGGGTACGGGTACCTCAACGGTACTGTTGGGTACAGGAGCCTCAGTGGAACTGATAACGGCTTACAGTGACTGATAAGAACCGTTAGGGATTGGATGGGATGAAATCCTTGCTAACATTGTACGACCGCTTTAGCAAAAGCGTCTGATGCGCAGTGGTATCGGGTCAACTATTTTGTTTATGTTCTGATATCACTGGCCGATGTATCGACCGCTGAATGCCTGACGTTCCAGAAAATGGTGCGTTTCTCTTGATAATGCGATCTCCATTGATAATCATGATACAACCTATTTTTGTGATAGCAAAGCAAGCGGTTCACTCGGAATCATTTTCTAATGCGCTACTTGCAGCAACACTGGGTATCGATCGCTAGACTATGTAAAATTTTAAGTAGTGAAGTATGTTAACGAAAACGATATACATCTATGAGCATCTATGGATCTACCATCGATGTGTAAGAATTAGATGCTTAGCAAGTGAACAAATCGTGAGCAATCGATGCAGTCGAATACAAAACTATCGATTTCCAAACTACCCAAACTCCCAATGATGACCAGTTGGCTGGCGCACACGACTGCGCGCGATTCATGTGGACTACGTGCAAAATGGGTTCCATGCAAAGCGATCGAAGTATACCGATACCAAAATGCTTTTTTATCACGCCATTTTCTCTGCTTTTTTGCAATTCAACAGCTCAGCCGAAAGCAGAGGGAAGAAAATCTCCGCTCCGCTGTGGTCGGGCCGAACACCTCCATTTTGCTCAACATCGCCATGAATCGCGCGCAGTAATCTGCGCCAGCCAACTGGTAGAAACAAACGCTCCTTATCAAATTTTATCGCCTGTTGTCAATTTGAACCACCCACCATTGACGTCCATGTATCACTCATGTAGGGTTGTTGAGCATCAGCGATTCACTGTCAGCTCGCAAAGGATCAGGTGACTCTCGTGTCCCGACGTTCCTTATCAGCTCTTATGAATTGTCATCGGTTACGCTCTCCCTACGTTCGATATCCCGTTACCATTCCCCATATCCCTTCCACTTCCTGATCATGCCGTTGTTGTGATGCAAGCAATGAATTTCGTAGAAAGCAGACAGACACATACATACTGACAGACATACTTGGTGGATTATACCGATTGTGGCAAAAGTGCTCAAAGAGGCTTCTCCGCACTGACAAGGAAGAAGGGGGAAAGAATAAAGAAGAAAGAAGATACCAACAAAAATAACCTCACCACATAGTACCAATCTTAATCTGTTTGGATTTTTTTTTGAAATGCTTACGAGGGCAAAAAACGCACTACCCCTCACTATTCATTTGATCTTTTTAAGTGTACTATGACGGAAGTTTAGGAAGATTTGCAGAAAGGTCACCAGCGTTCGGCAATGGGCGCTCTCCCTCGCGATCTTGGCCAGCGTGTACGATTTGATGACGGATTTGAAGATCCTAGGGTCACATCATGAAATGTCTGTTGATCGTCTGCATTTCGGCGAAACTCACGATGATACCTTCTTCGTGGTTAGTATGTTAAGGCTTTGTCAGATGATCAGTACTTTTGCCGGACCCGCTATATACCTAGTAGGATAGTAATATTATCAGCTCGTTCTGGAGCTAGGGAACCCTCCAGCTTACGAACTCATTAAATTTTATTAATGTCGATTAATCGGCTACGACTTGTCTGCATGACCCGTCATGAGTGTAGTACTCCAGCCGAATCGCTTAAAGGCACCATTAGGGGGAAGGAAAAATTGAGATCTGGAAGTACATGTTCTCTGAAACGGACCTTCTACTTCGAAAGAGGTCACATGTGGTGAAAATCGCATTTAAAAAAACGCGGCTTGGGGTCTTACGGCGACCCCGCAGCTCGCCATGCCGTTATGCCGTTATGCGCCCGGGGGAGTCGACGTGGAGGGGCGGGACAACAATCGCCGCCGGCTGGTTGAGACTCTGGCCTGTATTCAGTCCACTCCGACCAGAGACGGAGAAAACGAGAGAGAGAAGGGGAAATTTCGGGTTTCTATTTCTTGGTTTTTTCGCCGTTTTATGTCGTCTTTTTCTACTGTTATATTACTGAGCACCTCTACTTTCGTAATCCCCCAATTTGCCAAAATTGCCCCTAACGATGTCTTTGAAGGCACCATTAGGGGGAAGGAAAAACTGGGATCTGAAAGTACATGTTCTCTGCAACGGACCTTCTACTTCGAAAGAGGTCACATGTGGTGAAAATCGCATTTAAAAAAACGCGGCTTGGGGTCTTACGGCGACCCCGCAGCTCGCCATGCCGTTATGCCGTTATGCGTCCGGGGGAGTCGACGTGGAGGGGCGGAACAACAATCGCGGCCGGCTGGTTGAGACTCTGGCCTGTATTCAGTCCACTCCGATCAGTGAAGCAGAGGACGAGAGAGAGAAGGAGGACTTTCGGGTTCCTATTTCTTGGTTTTTTCGCCGTTTTAAGTCGTCTTTTTCTACTGTTATATTACTGAGCACCTCTACTTTAGTAATCCCCCAATTTGCCAAAATTGCCCCTAACGGTGTCATTAATAAAAAGGTAGTTATTTGGAACTCCCTTACATCCTGTCTTACATTATCTACTGACTAGTTCGGGCTACGCGATATACAGTGCTCTGCATAATTATACAGCCACCTAATTGTCCAAAAACTCTGTTCGCAGAGTGATTCAAGAAAGTCCTTAAGTGAAAGATGTAGCCAGTGTAGACGCGCATTCGCGCATCCATACCAAATTTTAGCCAAGAAACATAGAATCTTTTCTTAATTTGTTTCGAAAATGGCGCTTATACCATTCTGCAAAATTATGCAGCCACTGAACAGATGGACGCATTCGTCAACCGAGAAACAACGAAAAAGAGAAAAATGCTGATTTTGCAATCATTTGGTCCTCCATTGCTTCGAATAGCCACAGATTTTGGTGATATAGGCCGATACAAAGATTTTCAGAATGTTATTAGACCACATGCTGCCACGCTTCGATGACAACGTCTCTAAATTCCGTGACACCTTCCAATCGGTCTGAATTCTTTTCTCATTGTAACCCCAGATAATCTTCCATCATGTAAAGATCGGAGCCGGTCGTTATGCGGGTCAGAAAGTCCATTGGGTGACGGCTTCACCATGATCGAGTGTTCCAGTTGACATGGGATGGTCCATTAACTTACATAAAAACAAAATTTGGTGAAGATACCGGGACGCATGACAGGAGAAGGGTACAGCTCACAAAGGCTCGGTAATCGGACGGTTCATCCTTTCAAGAACGAAACAAAAATTCGAATGATCATTTGATCCCACACCATGACAAAATGCCCAAAAATTTCCTCAAGTTTTTACACCTTTGCCTTCGTTTTTTTCTCCAGATTCTTCTGCCTGATGAAAAAAGGTTTCGGCTGTGACGTCCCCGACGGCTACCGGCGCTATCGCACAAGGGACAAACTTAAGTTTTTAAGAACAACTTCAAAGAAAGAGGTGTCAGGGTGTGGGATCAAATGATCATTCGAATTTCTGTTTCGTTCTCGAAAGGATGAACCATCCAATTACCGAGCCTTTGTGAGCTGTACCCTTCTCCTGTCATGCGTCTCGGAATCTTCACCAAATTTTGTTTTTATGTGAGTTAATGGACCATCCCATGTCAACTCACTCGATCATGGTGAAGCCGTCACCGAATGGATCTTCTGACCCGCATAACGAATGGCTCCGATCTTTACATGATGGAAGATTATCTGGGGTTACAATGAGAAAAGAATTCAGATCGATTGGAAGGTGTCACGGAATTTAAAGACGTTGTCATCGAAGCGTGGCAGCATGTGGTCTAATAACATTCTGAAAATCTTTGTATTGACCTATATCACCAAAATCTGTGGCTATTCGAAGCAATGGAGGACCAAATGATTGCAAAATCAGCATTTTTCTCTTTTTCGTTGTTTCTCGGTTGACGAATTGCTCCATCTGTTCAGTGGCTGTATAATTTTGCAGAATGGTATAAGCGCCATTTTCGAAACAAATCAAGAAAAGAATCTTCTATGTTTCTTGGCTAAAATTTGGTATGGATGCGCGAATGCGCGTCTACACTGGCTACATCTTTCACTTAAGGACTTTTTTGAATCACTCTGCGAACAGAGTTTTTGGACAATTTATAGGTGGCTGTATAATTATGCAGAGCACTGTATCTCGCACGTCGCCCAGTACTGCCAGGTGCAGGCTACGTATAATAATTCGAACAGGATTGCTCAGCGATGTATTTGGCAAATACAGCTCACATCTTTATTTAATAAATAATTGTGCCCTCCGTGGAAAACTTGCAATCTGCTCGATTTCCTCCAAACGATCCATTCTATTGGGTCATTCCAGAAGTATTGTCGTTTTTTGAGCAAAAATTTTTCTTATAAACTTGCATGTTTTTGCGGCATCTCATACATCATTCAAAAGTGATTTTTCTGCTCTACAAAAACTGATTTTTAGTTTTTGAGTATTCTCGAATGTAGCCGATATTCTGGCTGGCGAAGAGGTAGGTCCAACCGACGAAAATTGGCTAAACGGGCAATCAGTTGAAGCACTATATTCCACTTTAGGAAAATCAACCGGTCATGTGTCCCGCACTTAGCCCCAACCTCTTCTGCAATATCCGAAATCTGGTTGATCAAGAAGTCGCGTCGTTCTTTTTCTAGAATCCTTTTTCCGAAAGCACTCAGGTTTAATCAGAATGAAATCTTTCCTTACAGATCTCTTGCTCAGCATTGCTTCATGGACATTCGGGGAGATTTTGTCTGCTCTATCGAAAATGGTTTCGTTTTTGTTTCGGATGTGATTTATATTGAATTTTAAAAATGTGTGGTAGCGGCCCAGCTGACATTATTGCGCATTTTATTCTTCAAACAGAAACTCAAGAAATCCGGTCAATGATGTTTTCTGGTCCCTAGTCATTATCTGTACTTGACGTTTCACCACTCTTTCAACTGATAGGTTGAGAGAATTTTCTTGCTTTGGTTTGAAGAAATTGCCAAAAATCATCGAGTTGTGGTGGAAAAAATAAATGTGAAAAAAGAGCGACCAGACTTTTCGAGCAACCAATTGGTGGAACTTGCAGAGGAGGTCGGGACTAGTTATGGGACACACGATTGGTTAATTTTCCTGGAGTAAAATATAATGTTTCAATCAATTGCCGGTCTGGTCGATTTTTGAATCGGTCCCATCGTGACGCTCACAAAAACTGAACATATCACATTATAAAGCAGGAAAATTTCTTTCGAACGATATATGACATTCTGCGAAAATTTGTAATTTTATAAAAATTTTCTTTTGAAAAGAACGACACTACTTATGGAATGAACCAATATATCGGAGTGTTCCCCTGGAACTTTCACAGCTGCTCGCTCTCTTCTACGTTGATACCTGGTGCAGCGTCAGCACACCGCAGAATGAGGGCGAGTCACTACGCAGGTGTCTACATAAACGGTTTTTACTATCGCATCCTTAGATTGACACTGCTGACCATTCAGTTGCTTATCTCCATTAGTCCCTTAGACGTTGGTTTCTGTCGATTCCCTTATCTTAGTCATTCATTTGTGGAGGGACCGATAGCTTACATGCTTACATAACGAGATACCAACAAACAGGCGCACAAGGATACCTCTTTTTATAACAGCATAAGGATTGTCTTTATTCGCGAACATGAATGTGTTTTACCTTTAAATGTCCATAGTCAAGTCGTTATAAATGGTTTTGTCAATGAGGAGCGCGATCGGTGTGAAAAAACAATAAAATGAAATATCTTGTTCAGATTTTGTGAACGTGTCCGCTTTCAGAGGTCTTCTAGCGCGAACAGAGCTTTGCTAAGTGTTTGTCCTGAAGAATTCCCTTTGCTTAGCTGAGGGAAAATTTTCAGGACCTAGTGAGCGACAATTAGCCAATGCCCCATGCAACTGAAGTGAAGTAGTAATGTCCAAATGCAAAACCAACCGGCGGGCCGACGAGGAGGTGAGGAGGGTTCAAAGTGGTGTTCTGTAATCGTTGGCGGTGACAAGGAACGATGTCGCCCACTAACCAAGTGACGAGGCGTAGGTGAAATGGTTGAGAGGTGTGGACGGTGTGGTGGTGAAGGCAAGTGAGACGAAGACTGTGAGCTGTTTCTGAAACCAGAATTCAGAGGAAGGAAGCTAAATTATCCAGTGACTCCTTGCACCAACCCACCTAAGATTATCATCGTGATTGTTCCCACCACAAGATAAATATTGTCCATGTGGCACGCTGTCTTCGCTTGTCATCGAGGTAAATGCGGGACATTCGACATTGGAAGGCTGAACATAATGATTTTATTACGCTGCAGTCTATTCATTTCCGATGGTTTTCGTTTTTTCCATTGCGAATGATCGAACAGCCTAAGCCACGAAGTTCTTCATCTGGAAGTACGAAGACAGTAGAGTAGCCTATTATGCATGGCACTACAAGTTCCTGCTTAATCCACGCCGATGGTTCCAGTGCTTCTCTTGCGTGGGATACATTAATGTAATGATGTATCACTAACACCGTCTTCCTATGCCTCCTCGGCGAAATCTGAGAACAGCCCCCATCAGCTAGGTTGAAACACAACATGCCACTCCTCCTGCTGTGCTGTGCTTCGCCTCAATACCAGTTGCCTTGCCAAACTCAAAATGTCAACCTCGAACTGATAAACCTTATGAGGAAAACCAGGCTGCGGAATGTGCCGTGCAGGACACAGCAGCATACCAAACAGCAGCATACCAAACAGCAGTGGTAAACGTCGAGAAGATGAATTACTTCTTGAATGGTGAAAGAAAGTGCAGGAGAAACGCTTTTCCTCAGGTAGTCGCAACATTGGAGTGAATTCGCCTGAGAAGCGTCCTGTGTTCAACTACCTGGTACCTGACCATTTACTCCAGTGTTGAGACCACCGATATTGAAGTAACCACCACCTCAGCAGGTGTAGCTCCCTATGAAGGCAGCAATTCAATTTGCGCAAGTAATCAACATGCGTTCCAAAAGGTCAGGTGACCAGGGTTGCGTGGCGGGTAATGCACTACAAGAACGTCGAATTTTCTCATGAGACGAAAACTCTATATGACAGATTGTTACAGTAAGTAGCCTCCACCTCGTGTACAGATCTTATTTGCTGTCAGGAGGAGATTGCTTTGAAGGCACATTCTGCGATCACGATGAATGGGTGAAAGAGCCTTAGAGGTACTAGGGAATACGTTAATCAAGGAAAATCCGAAAGAACCCCGAAAATTGCAAAAGTGAGGCCTCCTGACATCTGGCCTTGTACGAGATTAGCGCGTGAAAACGAGCCTTTGAGAAAGTTACTGTTGGATGGTATGACGAGGAACACTGAGCTATTGCCTGCTTCCCCATGTAAAGGTTTCCTTCGCTACTGCAACTTCTTTTTTATGTTATCTTATCGCATAATCACAGCCCACGTAAATGCCATGTTGGAGAAAGCTTCGTCCAATGCAAGGTGCGGTCGCAGTTGATGGGCGGGGTCGCAAATGCTTCCCGCGGGCTTAGCGCTGCCAGGAGGCCTCGTGGCCCCGCTCAAAAGGTACGGGCTCGACAATCTCAGGGTCTCTTGGCTGCGGCAGGGTGAATAGCTAGTGCGACTATCGCGGAAAGTGCCTATAATGGAAGATGCCACATGATAACTATTAGGTTGGTACATGAGTTCTGCTACACTAGTGAAATTCCCTCCTACAATGCCGTTCACGCGCTTTTCGTGGATTACCCACCCGCATGGTGTAGGGCATTCCCGTTTTAACCTCTGAGGAGGCTCCGCTCGGTTTAAGCAAAAACGATCTTGATCGGTTTGGGTTGAAAACTCCGTACATCGCTCTTTCACTTATTACGTGTACCTTCTTCACCACTCCGCTAGGGAGGCGATTACTAATATCTCTGGTACATTCGGGGAAGACGTCGTCTACTATGCCACACATCTCGTTGGCTCCACCGTTTTGATTCCGGAGATGCACGACTTCTTGATCGACCATCTTTAGGAAGTCCATAGACCACTCAAGATAGTGAATTCCTTAAAGGTCTTGAAGCCAATCCAAAGCGACTGCACGAGAAATAGCTACTGCATTGGGGTATCCTACACAACTGCAGCAGTAATCCCGGCTTCAGTAAACTCTTCGCGGTATGCGTACCTCACCATCTCAGTCAGTCAAACCATGTCAGCGTGTGTCAGTCCTTGCTGTGTTGTTATCAGCTGACCGCATTTCTCCGAGAGATTATTGCCGAATAGAAGAGGTGGGTTCTTCATGTGAACCATACAAGGAAGCGTCAATGGTCGTCCGCTTGGGAATTGCCAACGCCTGAGATCAAACCAGGGTTTCATGGAAAAAGGTGTTGCTCTGCTGTTGGTGACCTCAGGTTTGCGAACTTTGAACTGCTGCCCAGTGGCACTGAAGTGATCGCAGCTGTCTACGCTAACCAGCTACAGAAGTGAACCGACATTCTCTGAGCGTTTTTTGATTTACAGCCTCCGGAGTTCTGGTCAAAGGGCATGCAGGAGCTACCGAAGAAGAATGGTGAAGAAGAAGGGTGAAGTGCGTTGGGAACGAAGAAAATAATGGCAAGGTAGATAGATCTGCCGCCTATGAAATGATAACTTAAAACAACTAGGTAAATGTGTCGCAGGATTTACGCCCAAGCCAATATTTGTATTTTATACTAAAACAACTAGACCTTAGAGCTGAGACCAAGCGTTCAGCGAGATCTTCCCCTCGCACATTCGTCCGCTTACCGTAGCTCGGATGAAGGGCGTTGGGGAGCAGGATAGTACGGCCGCAGAGCCGAATCGGAACGGCATGCGTAAACTCCTATGCCAGAGACCAGGAAAAGTTCTAACCCAACTACCCAGAAGAACAACAAAGCTCACTGCTTAAAAGTGTAAGTCCGCGGAGTGATGGACAAATAAATGAGAAACCCTGACCACTTGGATTTTTCCGATAAGGTTATCAAAGAAAAGATAACGGAAATGTAAACCAGATTTTTCTTATCGCACTACCATTACTTTCATTGCATGGTTGTGATACAGTACTTCTGCGTTCCTTCCGGGATGCATGTATACTATAAGCTTCTGTGATAAATTGGTAATTACTAGAAGTTTCAAAACGCCATAAGGTCTTTCTTCCACCTCTTCGCCCTTCCCTACTTAGCTTGCGGAAAATCTCCAGGCATGTGACAAAAGCGATCGCGGCTCATCGGTCTCAGACTTCCTCCCATTTCGCCGCTCTGTCTGCGTACATCGTGTAGGAGAGAGCCTGTGGTCAACTACCTGCAGAGTGTACTAGGATCGATAATATAGCCACCGCTGAGCGCATGCTTCGGCAAGATTTCGAGAAAGTAGTGAGGTAGCGATGAAGTACACGAAGCGCGGCGGCTGTTGTCGCGATGTTGGCGCATCGCTTTAACGGCGCTGCAACGCTCACAGTGTACCCCAATGTCGCGAGCTCTGCAGCGATTTTTGGCGATATACCATATCAGCCCTCACGTCGAAGCTTGCTTCCTTTGCAATGCACGCTGAGCGCGCACGACTCTTTGCTCGCGACTCCATCGGCGAGCACATAGTCACCTGTATGCATCGAAGTCACAAGATAAGCAACGAGCACAAGGCAAGTAAGAATGTTAAAGGAGTGATGAAAAGCAGTGATGGGCATCGAAGAATCCTTAGCAATTGCGCAGCAAAAGAGGCGTGGATTACTGAAAAAGGAAGATGGTGGATGTGGTGCTTGCACAACGTGCTGCTGTGCAGGGCGGTCTGGTATGCTTACAGACCATTTCCCAACGCCTGGCAGGGCGTGGCCTACGGACTTGGGTTAGTGACGGGAGTAAGGGTGTGTGGCGGGGTGAAGGGGTTCGACACACGTTCATCCAAGTCCGTAGGCCTCTCCCTGCCAGGCGCTCCGAAATGGACTGTACCTCATCGCGCACGCACCTTCTTGGGTGGGGGTCACAAGGTCGAATTTCCGCTTCGCGGCAGTGCACTCGCGGGCTTGTAGGCTGCCATGCCCTGCCACTGGCACTCGCACACGCCGCGCCGCTCGTCGCGCTCGGCCGCGCGGAAATTCGACCTCGTGACCCCCACCCCACCTTCTTTGACGCGCTAGCGCGCTGTATTTACTGAGCTGAGAAGTACCGAAGCCTCAGGCTGTTTTAGTGGGCATTCATATGTATAAGACAAACATTGGTGGTAATGCAGTGGAGGTGGGGGAGGCGGGCTCTGCTGGGTGTGTGCCATTGTGACGGGAAATTTGCGTCGCAGCTAGTGCGCTGCCCCATCTCGCACCATCTCCGGCCAAACGCTGCCACGCGAATTCTCTGTCCTAATGGCACACACCTCACTCTGTTCAACGTTCGTCGTTATACGCGGCTGACGACGAGACGGAGCTTTTACTCGGAGGCCCCGCCCACCCTGCCGAGAGTTTGGGGAGCTGTATATTAGCCAAATTCTCACTTTTTCCCGTAAAACTTTGCATGCGGCCCACATAGGCAAATGTAACATAAGTATATGGGTAACAGAGAAACTCACTTTCCGTAGACGATTCCTTTAATAGTTTTGGTTCACTGTTTTGGAATTTGCGGAATTGCAGAATTCGCGAAAAAGCATTAGATAAGTATTGATTGGGAGAGCTGCGGAATTTGCGGAATTCTGGAAAGAAAGATACGTATCACTCAGGAGAATTGTGGAATTTGCGGAAATGAAGACACTTACATACCGCATGTCAGTTTATCTGATCCTCTCGTGTCTTCGTAGCATGGAATTCAATACGTTTTCAATGCTTTTCCGCAAATTCCACAATTTCCATTTTCACAATTCCGCAGATTCCGCGATTCTCCCGGATGATACGTAACTTTATCGTTTTCCTCAAATTCCGCAATTCTGCAACGCCGCAAATTCCAAAGCTATGAACGCTGCCTAATTTCCGCAAATCCCACAACTCTGCATTTCCGCAAATTCCAAGCTTCTCATTTTCAAAATCCTCCCGATCGATGAGTATCTATTCTTTCCAATATTCCGCAAATCCCGCAGCTGTCCGAATCGATACCTATCGAATCTTTTTCGACAGATTCAGCAGATTCCGAAACTATGAACACTGCTTTAGAGAGCGCCACGGTGGTGGAATCCGCGCTTCTGCAGAAATGTAGTATCTGCGGAAAATGATACGTTTTACTTGGAAAGTCGCGGATTTGGCGTTTTTGCGGAAATGTGGATTTGTGGAAAAAGGATTGGATACATTTTATCTTAGGTGTTGTTCAGAGTTCGCGATTCAGGCAGTTGCGCGATCCAGGCAGGGAAAGAGATGCATACCGATCGAATGATTCAGGCAACTGCGCGATCGCCTGAATCGCGAGACTCGCGCGATTCGGGCGTATCATTCACCCAGTCGATACCTATGTTATCCTCTCCGCGTGAATCGCGAACTATTAGCCATACATTAGGCTCCACACAGTCGAGAGAATCAAAGAAATGATGCTTTCCTAATATCGCATTTCCACAAAATGGCAGATTTCGCATTCCCGCAAAAGCGCAGATTCTGCATTTCCACAGTTTTCCCGATCGATACATATCTAGTCCTTTTCTTCGGTTCCGCATTCCCACATGAAACCCGATTCCACAATTCTGCACATAAAACCAACTCCACAGTTCTTCCGATCGATATGTATCTGATTCTTTTGCAAAGTTCCACAATTCAGCTAAAACGGCAATCCCAACATTATAATCGCTGCCTCCTGGGGAACCATTGTCCAAGGGTAATCCAGGAGGAAGCTCTTCAGCTCCATCAGGACTCGAACATAGGCATTTGTAGGTTCGAAGCATGCAGCAGCATCATAAATAATATCAAAAATGGATGAAGTTAAAAACTTACTGACAACTTGGAGAGCTGGCTGACGCTGCCATCATCGATCGATTCTCTGAGCCCCTAAAGCTGCTTAACCCCAGACGTGCATCCTTTGACGTGCGAGTTCATGTCTACACGTGTTAGGTACTGTGAAGCACTTTCTCCGTGCAGTATTCAGACTGATTACCTTGAATGGGGGCCGATTGGTCGAATTTTCGCTCCCCGGCGTCGCACTAGCGGCGCCGTCAGTACGAGTCGCTTGGAATCCCTACACAGACGCAATGGGCTGGTACCGTAAGGGACCTTTGAAGATTGCACATATTTTTAGCAATATGTTGTGAATTAGAATTTCTAAGACTGCAGTATGAGCTCCCCATCGTCCTTCAAAACTAATAAAGGCATAGTCATCACTGCTCCTATTGTACTTGAGGTTGTTGTTGATTGTTGTGTTATCTTGATAGGTTTCGTTAACTGTTAACGCTCCTGAAGAAACTTCTAGATCACTCACCGCAGAATGAGAGGAACAATGACAGTTGAACCACCTTTAATATTTCAGTTATCTCAGAAAGCATAAGAACAAAAGCAACTGGCTGAAAATGGGTGCAATCTTTGAAGGTTCCTTACGGTACCATCCCATTGCGTCTTGAGCGGAATGCTAAAATATTAGCAATCGCCGCGCCGTTTTCCGCGGGCGGTCGCGCGAAAATTCGATTGTTTATCAACCCCTACCCGGTTATCAGTACAGGAAAGCGGCGGATCTGTTATGGTACCGAATAGTGCTGAGTGTAGCAGCAAAAGTGACGACCTCCCTAAATGGTGTTGATTAATCCATGTCATTTATAATGGAAAGTGACGACCTGCCTAGACGGTGTTCACGATAGATCCATGTCATTTATAATGGAAGTAAATGTATTGAGCAAGATTCGCATCAACCAGCTAGCAAATGTCTTTGTTAATGTGAACACCGCCGTACTCTCATGAAATAAATGAGTTAGGAACAGTATTCAGAGACACATCTTGCGATGAACTGAGGATTACCGCCCCAGCGAAGAGAGCAGAGGTACTGGATTTACTCAGTAACGTTAAAAACGAACGAATTCCGCAAGGCCTTTGAGCACATTACTCGTAGGGTAACTGGAAGTAAGGGGGCACTCGAAGGATTCTTCGATTGCCGGTAACACACAAATTTCCTACTGCCTTCATCGGCTGAGGCCACGTTCATAGTGGCAGAACTTTTTTTTTGTAGAAATATGGAATCGTAAAAAAAGAATGGATACGTATCTATCAGACGAGGTGAGGGCACTACATTTTTGTAGAAATGTGGAACTTGCGCTTTCGTAGAATTGTGGGCTCGTCATTTCTCTTATTCTCTCACATGAACGGAGCATTGACATAGATATCTAATCCTTTTCCGCATTTCCACATTTCCTCAAAAGCGCTAATTCCAACTCAACGATTCCACGATTCCTTCATTCGATACATATCTTTATCATTTTCTATTAACTCTACACTTCCATACAATCGCGAATTCCACCACTATGAATGCTTCCCAACTTTGCCTAAATTTCTGTGTTATCACATCATATCGTAAGCATTCGCAAGCCTCATTGCCACACACTAGACGTCACGTTGCAAAGAGCAACATCCAATTTTTTCAGATGTGGCTAGCTTTTCGTGGGTGACCGGGCTCAAACCCATGAACAATCTCTCGCTGAGAGATTTTGAAAGCTAAAAGCATGTTAGCCCTCAGCATGGTCAGGTTATAAGTTCAAATGCAACTTCCGCAAACGACCAGAAGTAAGTGTGTATGAAGTGTGAATGACTCCACGAATCAACAGATGGAATACCCCGTTTCGAAGCCGGTGTACGCTGTGTAATCTCCAAGCTCGATTCAGTTACGTTGAAGCTTCGTGGACCATTGCTCTGACTGAGCAAAAGTCCAGATCTTTCACGGATGGAGCTGAGTTTCGCTACACTCCGCATGTGCCGATCGTAGAGGTGATAGCCAAGCATCTTGGGAGTCCGAAGTTGTCGGTATGGGTGAAAATGTGTGAATCTAATTTTCAAGGCACAGATTATGGTAGCATCTGCTGAAATTTGAACAAGTATTATCCTTACAATGGTCTGAGGTTAAGGGAGGTAAAAAGATCTCGTTTGAGGTTTTTGCACTTTTCAGATTTCTTGAATAACCCTCTCTACTGCGCGTTTTGAATAGCGTAAAAACAGGAAGAAATACGGAAGCAATTAATAATAATCACTGGCCATTCGTCGAACGCCGTGGTTTTTATGAATCCTATAGCGCTACAGTTCTGAAATGGATTTACTTCATTTTATTTCGAATGGCTTCACGTACTTATTGTGAATGATGGCAGCTTTTATCAGAAGCAGTCTCATTATTTAACATGTTCTGTAGGGATGTCGACTGTTTAGGGGGGGGGGGAGGGGCAGTGCAGGTTGCAGTTCTCCATTGATTTCCTGATCATTCATGATTTTCCGAGTTCAAGTGGCCGCCATTGCACAAACTCGCCAATCTGACGCCTTGGCATGGTGCCAAAAGATGTTTCTATTATAAATTTGTTTTTTCCTTTACTTTTTACTTTGTTCTTTCTTATATTGTTTCTAGATGAACTCACATGAATGCTAATGTAGTTGGGAATGGCCACTCCACTGCGCTGGGAGTCAGGTGCTACAACTAACGTTGGCCCACGGCCCGTCTCCTACAGCGGACAACTCGGAATGGATGCGCTGATGCGAATGGGATGCGAATACACACCGCAGCGTCGCGCTTTCGAGTCCGGGTTTTTTCGCCTATTATCGCTTCTAACCTTGAGTGTTCATTACAAAGTGCTCATTTCTTTGTATCTTCCTCTTGTTTCGGACCCCCTTCCGGTTCCTTTAACGGGTAAAATGACTCGGGAACAGGTGCGTGTCGACACTTTGTGAACTGACTACATATATTTGCTATGCTTGGAACAAGCGTTGGAATCGAACGTCTTGAAATAAGGGAATTGGACTCCGAAACTGAATTCCTCTGGAATAAAGGAAACGCTCCTGCAACATACTGCGCTTGTGGGATGTTAAAAGTGCAAAAACCATTTATACAGCAGGAGTGCTATGTCCATGGGATTGCAATACTGCACGTATCTAGCCTTATATAAACAGGGCAGTGGCAAAGACAGGCAACCAGCCATGTGGTGCTTCTACTTCCTTAGCCTTGCTCTTGTGATCGGATTCTACAACGGAATGGTCAACGCGGTAAGTTGATATCCAAATCAGGCCGCGGCTTGGAGCCCAGAGGGTACACAGCATCCATTTCCTGTTTAGTTGTAATATGAAATTTCGGAACATGCTCATACGAAAATTCGTATATTGCACTGTTCCTATCGTAACAGTACAATGAAATCAAGACGTGGCGCTATGAGCAATTCCACGTAATGGGAATATTCCTCTATTTTAAACGTCGAGTTCTACGCGGCACAACAGTTTTTTGTTAGCATTCATGAAGCTGGGCATGGACTTGAGAGCAGCGCTCTTTCGTAGCCACGCTCGAAGGTGGAAAGGAAAAGTGCTGAAAGGTAGAAGGGAGAAATCGTTATTGGTAAAATATGAAACCAGCCTGAAGTGATCTCACAAAAGGTCGAATGAGTGCTCCGTATGTGATAACGCTAGATTTAAAACATTTCGCTGAGACACTA